>OX456996.1:6203838-7444605 GCA_949752705.1 Callimorpha dominula | reverse complement strand
TGCACTTGATTCCGCCTCGGGGAGAGGCATATGTCTTAATGAATGTGTGATTCTATCATATAAGTCACGCCACCTATCCCTACCATCTAAATCTGGAAAATTCGTAACTAAATACAAAATCAAGGATTCATAAACACAACCTAAAGAATAGTTTAATATAGCTGTAGCGTTCTCAGCTAAAGTTTTATCTAAAAACTCTTTAAGCCCTTCGATTTGTTTTTTGTCAAAGTTAGACAATATTAGGTTTGTTTTCCAAAATTTATCTAAAAACACGTTTAACTCATTCTCATCAAAACATTCTAATTCGTATGGTGAGCCAAAACGTGACTCTATAAGTGAATCCACATCTTTGCACAATCTGCTGGTTATCCACATTTTGTTTTTGAAACAATCATCTTTGACAGTATTGAGAAAATCTATAACCGTTTTTGTGTAATGCGGAGATATTTCGTCGAACCCATCAAATAAAAATATGACCTTTGTTTTCATATAAAAATGCAGAAACAGTCTTAACTCAAACGTAGCCCACTCATCATCTCCGCTCAAGTCCAATAGAAATACTTCTCCGTTACTTTCTATATTTAAAGAAATTGTAGCGTTACATCCAGGTCTTATGGTTTGTAATACAATATGACACATGAATTTGAGCATTTCTAATCTACTTATAACAGTTTTATGCTTCTGCCATTTGTTAAAATATTTAACACAGTCAAGAAAGTTCATTTTAACTATCCAAAGTGTATGATCCACTTTCTTTGTTTTAAGCGCTAAGTGAGTGAGTAAGGTTGATTTACCCATTCCTGGTTTACCTGTTACAAGAACAATGTCATCTTTAATATCAGCTAACGTCCGTAGCTCAAGCGATACGTGGTCACGAATTACTTTCCTGTCAACAAATAAATGTTGCATTTTATCATAATTTAAACTAGTAAGGGATCCAGCAATCACGATATTCTCATTTAAAATAACTTGCCGTAATACAGATCCTTCTATCAATTTCATTGGCAGATCATCAACAAGGTAAGCTAAGGTTACATTTTCGCCTTGAAACGATACTTTAGCGTTATTTAAAATTTTCGATTGTGATGTCAGTCCAAGATCTTCCATACTGTGTTTTTCATCAAGAAGTACTTTACTTATCTGGGGAAAATATTTCTTTATCATCGGTGTATCTGTGTTATTAGTTATAATCACGACTTCTTTGCCAGATATCGCTTGAATAAACTTTTGTAATTTTATATTGGAATTGAGACTACTGCGTAAATCATCACAGATGAGAACGACAATGTCCTTCATATCTCTCTGTTTTAATTCAGAGATTAACGTGTAAAACTCATCTGTTAACATTTTAAGAATATATTTTAAGTCCAACACTATAGGCTCATAAATTTCCAATTTGCTTAAGCACTGAATTACTTTAATAATTGTCAATATGGTTATATTCGTAACTATGATGGTTTGAATAGTTTTCGAAAAATTTTCAGCAAACAACTTTATGGCATTCTCATTGAACGAATATTCACCAGTTGATATTTTAGTCATATACATCATGCTTGTAATCCGTATCAGCGGATAACTAATAATATTATTCACTGTTACTTGATACGTATTCATTTCTTTTGTCAAGTAGTATGGATTAGGCGACATCCACCATTTTTGTATGTTATCATGATATTTCAAGAAAATCGCGTCGGATTTAATTCTGAAAGAGGCTGTTTTTGAACAACTTTGATGATTTTCTATTTCTTCTTTTAAAATTTTTTCTACTACTTCATGAGATGCCTGGTCCGTCCAGAACATTAGTTTACTGAGGAATTTTTTTACTAAATGGTGATTATAACGATCCCACATTTTTAGCTTTGGAAACTTCTTAATATTTACTTCAAGTCTATATTTCTGTAAATCATCAATTTGACCTTTTATCTTTGTTAAGAGACATTTAGCATTACGCTCCAGTAATGAAGAGTTATCTGTGAACTTCAGCAGGCCGCTTTCATCGTCATAGACCAATAGATTTCCAACCGCCCCAGCCAGACCCCCATTGAGCCGTAGAAGTCCATCTTGCATTGTCTCGTCTATAGAAACAATGCCACTAGGCTTGGACGTTTTGATCATATTCACTATATTATCTGCCAAGAAGTCTATACGCCTCTTAACTTTTTGTGTACTGCCAAAAAGTGCTAAATCTGTATTACCAAATATAACGGGAACTTTAAATTTAAGTGACTGTAGTTTATTTATTGTAACAGTTTTAATTGCTTTGTTTATTGTGCTATGTGGTAGATTTATTAGACTCAACTGTCTTTTTAAATTATCGGGCATATTATTGACAAATTTTAGTTTGTTATTTTTATACGTTATAATGCTTCCAATGACATTCATTAATGTTTTTTCAGATGGATCAGATAAGAATTCGTTAATATGTGATTCCTGCATTGTGTTGTGTTTCGACTGGAGTAATTCAAATACGTTTTGGCAAAATTCCTCTTTGAACAGTAAAAGGTATTTGTCTGCGGTATCAAAGAAATTATGTCTAAATGTACAAACGCTATGTTCTTTTGCTACTCTTGAAACATGCACTACATTTCTAGCTAAAATTATGTGATAGCGCAATATATATTCATCGTTCATCATCATTTGATATCGTTCGGTAATAATAAATTTTGCGAAGTGTTGGGCCAATATTTTAATTTCATGTGTCAAGAGTTCTGTCTCTAAAAGCTGGACGTCTTCCTCAGTGTAGCATAGCTGAGATCCTTCAACTATACCTGTGGCTATCAAGTCATGCAAGTGATTGGAAAAAGGGCTGTTTAAGACATCTCTCTTAAAATCACCTTTTGCATTAGTGTAAAAAATCCATACACATTCAGTGTTGTCAAAATATTCTTTGAAAAATATATCTTTACTTTGCGGATTGAAGCTTTGTTTAATTTCTAAATAGCTTTTGAAATATTTGACAATATCGATACGATTTAAAGTTATAATTTTATCATTCGATCTATGGTTCACTTTTAAAAATACAACTAGGGGTCGATCGTATCCTTTTATTTTTGCTTTAAAACAAATGTCGTCAAAGTGACCGGCGTTTTCCAAATTGGAACCCAAACAAAATTCTTTAATATTATCGTCATGTTGAGCTCTGAACAGAATTAGGCTTAAAAGTTTAGTTTCATACAATTGCCCTTCCAAGCCATGCGACCCTGCACGCCTTTGATACATCTTATATTTACGACAAATTAGGTCATAAGACGAGATTTGTGTCTTGTGATGAAAGAATCAATGATCTGTAAAAAATAGCAAAAGTTGTCAGTCAAACGAACCCTACCTTACCAACTTACTGTCTTATAAGTACAACACTGTTATGGCCACTATATATTTAAATAACATGACGATAATATCGAAGAACTGTATTTAGATGCCAATTCAGAAAGAAAATAACACAAAGAAATTAATACTTTCAACACCAATGATAAAAAAATTTACCCTACTTAAAATGATTTAATTATTTCAATCGATTTAAGTAAGGATTTTACCAATTAAGGGTTTTTACTAATTAAGGTTTATACCTTAATTTGTGCATATATAGGATGTGTTTGTAAAAAGAACACTTACTTAAATCACTGAAAGGGGATGGACTCTAGCATGGAGTTACAATAAGTTCTGAAAAAAAAAATTCGTTTACAAGTTATGACCGTCTGAAATTCCAGGTATTTTTGCATCCGTTGTTCATAAAAGTGGGTGGAATGTGTAAAGTTAAAGATTTTAAATAGTACGTATTTTTTATTTATCAATTTTTCACTTCGTTCCTAAGAAAATCCATAAAATATAACATCGAAATTTTTTTAAGTTACTTTTTATCGATTTTGTCAATAACTAAGTGAATAGTTCCAAAATAAAAAAATATGTATAATTTAAAATTTAACTTTACACATTCCACCTGCCACCACCATGAGAAATGGAGGTAAAAATACCTGGAAATTCAAACGGTAATTACTTGTAAACGGATAGTTTCTTTTCAAAAATTATTTTTGTAACTGCATGCTAGAGTCATGCCCTTTCAATGATTTAAGTAAATATTCCTATTTTATAGGAAGTAATAAGTTAGGTATGATAATTATCAAGCTATATTTTTATAAATTAATTTAGATAAAATTAGGTCTTTAAATATGAAATTGGTGTTTCCTTTTTTTTATGAAGTTATATATTTAATTAATCAAAGTATGTACCATTGTTGTCTATGCACTTTGGCCATTTTATAGGAAGTACATTAATTTCCTTAATGAAAGAATTGTGAGTGCGAAAATTAATTAAATCTTTGGAAGCGGTTTGGACCGACTCATCGGAATAATTTTTTTTTCCTTTTCAAGAAATTGTAAAATTCTGGAACAAATAGTAATCAGTTGGCACAAGGGCCAGGGAGTATGGTGGGTGTCGGAAACATTCCAATCGCAGATCCTCTAATTTTGCAACCGTCTGTTGTGCAGTGTGTGGTCTAGCGTTGTCCTAAAGTAGCAATGGGCTTGAGCAATTGACTAGTCTCGGTTGTTTAACGGCTAGCTTTTCCATCATTGTTTGCAATTGTTGACAATACAGTTCTGCTGTGAACAACACCAGCACTGGTCCACCAGACACTAAGCGGAACTTTTATCGAGTTAAATTTCGCCTGGGGCAAGATTTGGCGGGATCTTTTGGACTCAACCATTGTGTGAGCGTTTTCGACTATCGTACAGGATTTATATTTCCATACAAGTACCAATACGATTCAAAATCCCTTCGTTATTGTGGTGGATAATATTAACGTGTGTTTGTTGGTATACTCAATTCATGCGGTACCCATTTTTCTGGCTTGTTCACTTTCCAATTTGATTTAAATGAATTAAAATTGTTTAACACTTACACCGAAACATACGGCGGTACGCGTTTTCCTTTATTGTGGCTTCCCTATGCACATCAATTATGCTTCGAGCTGTTTCGCTAGCGGTAGTGCTACGGCGGAACTCGTATTCGTAAATAATATTGTGAACAAACCGATGTCAAAGCAAAATTAAATGGCGCGAAAACAAACGAATGACTAAATTCGAAACATAAATACTTAAGCCTAAATTTGAATTTTGAATTTCCAACAAACCAACACACAACCCACCACAACCCAAAGCAAGGCCAGTTCGACAAAAGCCAATCATAATGTAAAGTCCTAATATTATTTATCTTTATAACCATGAACCAAGAAGTACCTTAAAAAATGTGTTAAGTGTAAGAAACCCCCCCCTCCCCTCACTATGCTATATGTAGGACACTTTTATGACTCGACAATCCGAATTTTGCGGATATAATTATGTTTTGAAATCATTATTTTTTTATGTTTTATTATTCATGTAAGGTTTCAATCTACTTTCTATCTTGACCGAATTATTAACATAGACTAGATGCAAACCTGGCTTCGCTCGGGTGAAATGTGACTCATAATACACAATTTTTGTAGATATAAATGTAGATAGATATACGTGTGAATCGACGTTAACGAACTCAAGATATACGTGTGAATCGGCATTAACGAACTCAAGATGGCATCCGAGTGGCCAATATGGCGACTGCCATTTGTACCATTAGAATTTAACAAAATACTCGACAGTCCGAATTTTGCGGATATATATGTTGTCGACTCGAAATCATTATTTTTTCATGTATTATTATTCAGGTATTGAGTCTACCGTACCCCTTGACCGAATTTTTAATATAGATGTTGGTGGTTATACTGAAAATTGTTAACATTTATAGCAGTTCTAGTTATTACGGCAACATACATATTCACAGCATAATTTTATTTACTTTTGGAAGTAGACAACATATTTTTAGTCGTAGCTTAAACGCAATTAAACATACAGATATTGTTTTTTCTCAGATTTAATTTAGTTGAATCATTCAAGTTGTTGAAATCATTTCAACATTGATATCTTCTAGTCCCTCGTAATAATCGCGAAGTTCAAAAACTTGAAAAAGGAAATGTTCATCCGTTTCTAGCTTATGATTAAGCCAAACACAAAATGAGTCTATCTGATTATACAAAATACTGGTTAATAGTTCACGTCGTCTACGTTTCATATTCACACATTTAAATAAATCAAATAAAAATTCAGCAGCTAAATATTGCGCAAATGTCTTTTGTACGAATTGGGGTATGTTGTTCAATACGCTGCATGTAAGGCCAGTAACTTCTTCACCTTTCTTAATGGTATTTATCAAAAGCTCAATATTACTTAATTGTATTCTATCGAATATGTTATGGATGTCTTTTCGGAATACCACATATGCAGCAATTTTTTTATGTACTTCTATGTACATTGGGAGTTTACTTTCATAGTCCATTATATTGTATGTAATATTTAAATCCATTTTCTTTTTATCTTTATAATGCTTCTGTATTACAGCTTCAATTAACCATTTGTATACAATAGAAGCGTTAATATTGAAACTATTGGTGCTATTATTTTCATCCGGATATTTTAAATAGGTAACGAAATAATTTGCAACTAAACATGTAAGTAGTGGACATTCCACTTCATGATTATTATAGGCTGTATCTGTCATATCTGGGACATGTTGTCGTAGAAATTTTACTGTACGATACAAATTATACCACCTCTCCGTGCCGACTATTTCTGGGAAATTAGTTATTAAGTAAGAAATAAAGGAACCATGAATTCTACCCAATGAACGACTTAATGTAAAATTATTTACCATTTTTTCACTTGATGTATTATCTAAAAAGAATCCTATTCTATCTTTAAGATTCTCATCAAATTTAGAAAATATTAAATTACTTTGCCAAAATTTATCTAAATAGATATTCAACTGATTCAAGGAAAAATTTTCTAATTGATATGGCGCACTGAAATGACTTTGTAAAACTGATTGTAATTCGTTGTATGCTCTACTGGTTATCCACACTTGAGGCCACGGCAGCCACTTCGACCAATCGACTTTCTTTCTTTGGGTATCTTCTCTAAGAATATTTACTAAAGTTACGACTGTCTCTTTATAATGTGGACATATTTCATCAAAACCATCTAACAAAAATACTACATTTCCTTTGTTATAAAAATGAACAAACATTTCCAACTCAAATTTAGACCATTGATCGCCTGAAAATTCATCTATGTATATTTCACCGTTGGTCTCACTCAAAGTAATCGCCAAATTCTCTAAATTGAGGGAGAAGTCCCTCAATTGCTTTTTTATTTTTAATAGGACTAGGCACATAAACTTTAAAATTTTGAGAATATCGATAGCTCTTATATTCTTCTTTAAATCTCGTAGCTCTCCAGAATGATCTAATAAGTTTATTTTTGCTATCCAAAGTCTTTTATTGCGTTCTTTTGTTTTGAGTGATAAATGAGTCAGTAAAGTAGACTTGCCCATTCCCGGCTTACCAGTTACAAGAACAACATCGCCTTTAACATTGTGTAGCGTTTGCAATTCTATGGTAGTTTGATCGCAAATTAATCTTCTATCAACGTATAAATGTTTAATTCTGTCGTAATTTGGATCAGCAAGGGAATCGCCTATTATGATGCTTTTACTAAATATTATATTATTCAAGGCTTTTCCTTTAATAAATATCACTGACTTATTATCTATTAGCCAATTTAAATTTACATTCTGACCTTGAAATAATACTTGACAATTTTCTACAATATTTTTACGTGATTTAGGGCAAAAGTCGACCAAACTGTGTGTTTCAGTCCACGGTTTATCTATGCGTGAAAAGTATTTGGAAATGGTTTTAAAAATTGTTTCATTTGTTATAATAATTTTCTTTTTCTTATTTAACACACTTACAATTTTTTTTAATTTCTCGTGTATTCTGTAACTTTCCGTTGAAGTTGCAAAATTATCTAAATCACACACAAAAATGAAAGTATCCTCTACGTTTGCACTTTCCAGTTCCAAAATCAATGCATAGTAGTCATCGGGTAATATTTCTATTATGTAATGTAAGTCTAAGATTATATATGAATTTTTCAAAAAGTTGATTATTTTAATGACCGTGAGCCTAGCGCTATCTGTAACTATAATTAGTGCAGGGAGTTCACCAACTACCTCTAATCTAGTAAATACGTCCAACGAAGATGACAACGGATTCAATGCACTTTCATTGAACATATAATTAACAGGTTTTATTTTATTCATATACATCATATTTGTAATAGTCATTAGCGGATTATTCACAATATCGTCAACTATCTCCTGATATATATTAGGTGTTTTCGTTAAATAGGGTGCCTTTTCAGATGATGATATCCACCAAGACTGTATTTTGTCGTGGTATTTAAGAAATATGGCTTCAGATTTAATGCGAAAATTTGGTGTCTTGGTAATTTGTTCAGTCTGTATTAGCTCTTTTAATATTCTCTCCACGCCACTTTGAGAAGCTTGGTCTGTATACAACACCAGTTTACTTAGAAAATCTCTTGTCAATCCTTCGTCAACATAGTCATAAGTAAGTTTCGGCAACTGTAAATTTTTTACATCAATCCTGTATTCTTTCAAGTTTTTAAATTGCCTTTTCAACTTTCGTAGTAGAGTCTTGGCATTTGGCTTCAGCAATAAATCATCTTCTATGAATTTAAGGTATCTGTTTCCAAGGTATTCTCCTTCATCATAAATTAGTATATTGCCTACGGTGCTACCAAGGTTACGGTTGAGAACTAAGATTTTATTTGTTGCTGTCTCATTTATAGTAACTAATTTAGTAATTTTGTCGTCAGTCGTCACGTTAGATACAGCAGCTTTAAGCAAATCGCTGATTTTAACGGTTAGATTGTTTATATTTTGTTCTTTTAAATCTATATTTCCAAACATACTCGGCACCATAAAATCAGGTGACTGCAATATATTGAGTGCAGCTTCTTTAATAGCTAATTTTACGGTGGATTGGGGCAAATCTATTTGCCTCAATTCTTCTTTTAAAGCAAGTGATGCATGTTTTTGAACAAATTCAAATTTACAATCATCATACAAAATGATTCTTCCAATCACAGGACGTAAAGTATCTTCAGACGGTTGAGCTAAAAAATCTGATAACAATTTCTGCTGCGTTGTCTTATCTACCTTCTGTTTTTTAAGTATTTCTAGATAGAAATGATCTCGGAACATTGTAAGAAAGGTGTCTGTGGTATTAAAGAAATCATTACGAAATTTGCATTTGCGTTGTTGAGTATTTTTTATTTCATTTACATCGACCACTTTTTTAGCTAAAATTACGTGGTAGCGAGTTATAACATCATTTTTAAGATCCCTGAACGCAATGCATTGATTCTCATATTTATCATAAAGAAACTTGGCAAAACTTTCAGCAAGCATAGTGGCTGTAATTATTTTAGCTATAAATTGTACATTTTTTTCACCATACAGTGGTTGAGACTCAACTGGGCCTGTGGCTATTAAACTATTTAAAACCGACGGGTTTTCGACATTATTGTAATTTCTATTGCCTTCCGCAATTGTATATACTACAAAATAACATTCAGTTTCATGAAATTGTTCGTTAAATATATCATCTTGAGTAGTGGGGTCAAATTTACTTTTAATTTTCATATAACTATTAAAATATTTTACTAAGTTACTTTTCTTGTTAAGGGTACTAATTGTACTTTTACTATGTTTAGCCTGTGTAAATACAACTAGAGAGGGGCTATCTTCATCATTTTTGACTTTAAAACAAATGTCATCAAAGACGCCAATGTCGGCTACATTGGTAGCTAAATAAAATTCTCTGATATTATTGTCACGTTGCGCCCTAAATAGTATTAGGCTTAACAGTTTACTTTCATACAAGTGGCCGTGAACTGCTGACGTACCTTGGCGCTTCTTATACATCTTCTTATTCAGTTTTTCTTCACTAGAATAACCTCGTTTCTATTTCAATCACAGATGAAGTAGTTTACAAGTTTTTTGTTTGAGGACAGTGTAAATTACGACCTTGTGATGAAACTCATTGAGCTGCAAACATAAAAAAGAAGTGTTATGAACCAGACGAAGTAAATTATTAAATCTTCTTCTTTTTCCTGGTTCCATATAATTTGCGTTATTTGAAGATTTTTTTTATTAAGGAGCATCAACAATTTACATATCAATATTGGTAATTACACTGATAACGACATCACATCTCTTATATGTAGGTACATCAATTATAGACACCCACAGCATTCATTAAATGTAAAGTTTACATTGAGTACTAACAATCAATAAAACTTAATACTAAGCACTAAAACATAAGGTACAAAACTTACAAAGTTTTAGGATAAGAATACGTGTAATAACTAACAAGAATAAATCCGAATTCGTGTAAGTATTGTGGGAGAGCCATGCTTCGGCACGTATGGGCCGGCTCGACCGGAGTGATACCACAGCCTCACAGAAAACTGGTAGTGAAGCAATGATGCATTGCTTTTCGCCGAGTGACTGGATCCCTCCCTCTCCTCTTCTTCCCCTCTTCTCCCGCTCCCTACACTCTCCCTCTTCCCCCCTTCCTCTAATCCCACCTTAAAAGCGCACTTGTAACTCTTGAGTTGCAGGTGCCCATGGGTGGCGGTGGTCACTTACCATCAGGTGACCCGTCTGCTCGTTTGCCCCCTATAACATAAAAAAACAAAAAAATACTAGATCAGGTATTATGATACATCCAACTCTGACACAGCACCAACTTATACCTAAACCTACCAAGGGGATCGTGAAGGATATCGAAGTCGTAGTCGCCGGAGTTCCCACGCAGAGCGCTGTACTCTGAACAGATTCGCACCAGGGGAGATTTTTTGCAAGCAAGCATTAGACTGAAGAGCACCTGAACAGAAGATGTATAAACAAAAATAAAAGCAGTGATACAGGCCCTTCATCTACCTCTGCAACCCCATATTCAGAAACTAAAAACCTCGATAGCGATGATTCGAGAAATGAAAGTGATGCAAGAATGGAAGCAAAAAAAAAAACACAAAAAATTGTGCATTTCATATTTTACAGGGTGTTAATAATTAAAGTAAGAAAGATACGCCCGGTTTCTGAAAGACTGATCAACGCAAAACAACAACAACAACAAATGTCAATACTCTCGTCAAGTATATATTAAGTAATGTTATGTTTAAATAATATAAAATGCAAGCAAAAATATCGCCACCTGGCAAAAAAAGTGTCATATCACATGTTACATGTCATATTAGGTACGTTTTGACATTTTTATAGCATTGAATAGCAAATGTTTCATTTGGTCAGATGTAAAAACATTGTCATTAGCTGTTTTGTTCAATTCACCGGCATAAAAGTGTGTTTTCTCAAAGTAGCTGTTGTCTTGTAGTACAACACTTTTTTTGCTGGGCGGCGATATCTTCTTTTCCATATTTGCATATCTTAACTAAGGCGGAACATTAACTTATTACTTTATGATATACTTAATACCTTCTGTTACCCTGTTCCTGAAAATAAAAGTTTCATTTCAACTATTATGGGATGATACTGTCCATCAAACTAAACTTATAAATAGCTATTCTAAGTATAATTTACATTTAGTTATGGAAGAGCGGAGTCTCCTAACACAGGCATTGTTTGCTTAAAAGGAGTCTAATCACAAATTAATGCTTAAGTTGTTATTTTATTGAAAGTTAAAGATATTTGTATTGTATTGCAAAAACTGAACATGTTTAAAAGTCTATAAATTTTTCAGGAAATAGCAAAAACATCATGATGATCTTATGAACTTAGATATATTATATTGTATTTCTTTCTATCTATATATTTTACTTTGACAAGGTGCTTACAAATATAGGCCCACAGTCGACACTTAAGCCCTTTGAGCCCTGTAGTTCGAGATATGACTATATTCCAAATCTTAGAAATATGAAGAAGATATACAAAATTAAAAGTTTAATAAAGTTTAAGCTCTAAGTTTATGCCTGTGATGCCTCTAAGGCCTACAATTTATAAGAAATGAAGAAGATGTATTTGAATTCAATATTATTCACTATTGACCTTGAAAATAATAATGTTTTACCATTTTTTTTTCAAGCAATTATTCCTGTTTCCTCCCTTTAACTGTGACATTCTTACCAAATTAGAAAGAATGATAACTACAAAGTTTCCTATAAATATACTAAGTAAAGTAAATATTGACAACACTTTACTTACTTTTAAACATCAAAATTTAATGTAGGAAAAGAAGTACATAAATGCTAATATTTTAACAGTGGCTTTTATTTATTTTGTAATAACCGCACCACCTATCATTATTGTTCTTACGTTCTTACTTTACGGTTCTCAATAGGGTAAGGAAACTGTAGGATGAACACAGTTGACACAATTTATGTGCTGTTTTATTTATTTTAAGATGCACATATGAAATGAAAGATCTATAAATATGGAACAGAAACATTGGTTTTTAGTTTCTTAACAATTGCAATTATCTATAATGTTTTTTTCTCCTGATTGTGAGCTTAGGTTCGTTGTTAGATTGATCTAAGTTACCTACCTACTATCCGATCTTACACTTTGTCACACACTTACTTTGAAATTTTGCTTGCTAGTTAGTCTACCAGTCAAGCGATAATGTTTATCTGCAAATGGGAGAGATAATTTGCTACTTATGAGGCAAGGAGCTTATTGTTATTATTTCGCTATATAAATAGATAATGACGTAAGCCTTACCGGTCTGCTTCGTGTTCATGTCACTTCTTTTACAACAATATTATTAAAGACTTACCTTTTGCTTTGCACTTTTACAACTGAAGAATAATAATGTGAAACTGAACTGAATGTGTGACTGAAATTGAAGTTCTTGATTGCAACGAGGTAAAAACAATAGTCATAAAATCTCACAATAGATATATTTAGACTCTTCCCTCCTTCAGGCCTCCACAATCACAAAACAAAACAAAACTTCCTCTCAAAACTTTTTGTTAGTATTGCCCTACTATTCTGATAAACAGTGTTGCCAGACGTGGCAGCAAAAATGCTTTAATATTGAATAATATACACGTACATATAAAAAGCGTGTTAAAAACGGAATCTTACATAGGCTGCACTAAAAATATCGGAAATGGAATATTTCCACTGTTTCTATCATATTAAAATCTTTTTAACTGAAAACACCTTGGTTTCTAGAATCGAATACCATTTTTTTTATTTAAAGAAAGATTCTCGGTCTTATCACAAGGTTTTGTCAAACTTGTTTAGTCGATGAGAAAATGGAATTGACTCGAGAAAATTCAAGAGCGATGATTTATTATGACTTTCGAAGTGGTTTAACGCAAAAACAGTGTGTTGACCGGATGATTTCTGCATTTGGTGATAAAGCCCCATCCATAACCACAATTTATCGCTGGTTTGCTGAATTTCAACGTGGACGTGTCAAGCTCAGTGATGATCCCCGTCAAGGTCGTCCAAAAACTGCAGTCACCCAAGAAAACGTTGATGCTGTGCGTAAGCTGATTGAGGAAGATCGACATGTGGCATACCGCGAAATTCAGGCAACTTTAGACATTGGCATGAGTCAAATACAAATAATCTTGCATGAACAATTAGGTGTAAAAAAGTTGTTTTCCCGATGGATACCGCATTCGCTCTGTGAAGAGCAAAAAGCGGCTCGCGTTACTTGGTGCGTCAGAACTCTCGAAAGATTACACGTAGGATCCTCAAATGCTGTATACAACATCGTATCAGGTGACGAATCCTGGATATACGCGTACGAACCCGAAACAAAAAACCAGTCACGAGTTTGGGTGTTCGAAAATGAGTTAAAGCCAACAAAAATTGATCGTTCACGGAGTATTGCAAAAAATGGTGGCCACGTTTGTCTCCAAAACCGGCCATGTTGCGACTATTTCTCTTGAGGGACAAAGAACGGTTAATGCAGAATAGTATGCTAGACTTTGTTTGCCACAGGTCATTTCTGAACTCCGTAAAGAGAACTGGAACCGCCGCATCATCCTCCATCACGACAATGCGAGTTCTCACACCGCGCACAGAACAAAAGAGTTTTTAAAGCAAGAAAACAGAATTATTAGACCATCCACCGTACAGCCCCGACCTAAGCCCTAATGATTTCTATACTTTCCCTAAAATAAAGAATAAATTGCGTGGTCAGAGATTTTCATCACCTGAAGAAGCTGTGGACGCCTACAAAACGGCCATTTTGGAGACCCAACTTCCGAATGGAATGGTTGCTTCAATGATTGGTTCTATCGTATGGAAAAATGTGTCAAATTTCGCGGAGAATACTTCGAAAAGCAATAAATACATTTTTAAATAGTAATGTTGTGTCACTTCCTTGATTCCCGAAATTTTCAGTGCCGCCCTCGTATTGACCATGACCGACTTCGAGAAAGGAGAATTTTCTCACTGGTTGTTGGTCTAATGATGTACAGTCACGTGCATTGATATGTAAACGTTAACATATTTCCAAATATATGTTAGATATTTGAAATTTCAAAAATAAGTATCTCATGTTGTATTCAATAATAGATAATCTTCAAACTGGGTCGAAATTGTTGTTTTCAATAATAGATAATCTTCAAACTGGGTCGAATATTAGTGAATACTAGACGCTCCCAAAGTTATATTCATGTATTTGTGGCAATTTCTTTAACATATATGTATTCAAAGTAAGTAATTTAAGAAAAATGTATACACATAATTTTGATACATGGACAGACTTTTAAATAAGTATTTACTCCAAAAAAATTAAAAACAAATAATCACTTTAACCCACTGACCTCTATTGTACAAGTAACGATAGAGGTCAGTGCTTTAACCATACATCATACTTAGCCCAGTCATGGAACTAAAATACCTAAATTTTGGATTACCACGCATTTTTATTTTTGCATAACTAATGAAAGAATGCGCTGAATAAGCATTTTGATACCCGCAGTCTGGACAAGTAGGGCATCATTTTTTTTAAACAATTTAATGAAAAAAATACTTTTTTTTTTATTTTGTGTGATATCTCGTTTTCAGTACGTTTTTCGTCATTTGTGCCCAATGCATTTTTGGTTTTTTATTAAATTATCTACAAAATGAGACCTGTTTAAAGTCACTAAATGCTTTTGCTTAACAGTTTTATGTAGTTTTAAACGTCTCGCGTAAAAAAAGATATTCCTCAAAATATCGTTATAAAATCGGTTAAAATCAATATTTCTTAAAAACTCCAACAGGCTCATAAACTTAAATGGTTTTTTGAATTTTCTAAGCTGCTCCGACTAATTTTAGGCTAGGCTAAAAAAATAAAATGATCGTTAATAATTTGAAAAGATTAAAATCTAGCTGAAATTTATAACACTTTTTAGTATTATTACAAGCTACAATTTCAGAAAGTTTCAGACTTCTACGTACGTTTCTTTCAAAGTTATCAAATGTTGAAAAAAAAAAACGCTCTTTTTAAACTTTGACCTTCATTTGCTCTTAAGCGAAAGCATTTAGTAAATTTGAACAGGTCTCATTTTGTAGGTAATTTAATGGAGAACTCGGTTCTTGAAGTTGTTGACGCGTATGTATACCTGGGACAAACAGTCCAACTAGGTAAGTCCAACTTCGAGAAAGAGGTCAATCGTTGAATCCAACTCGGATGGGCAGCATTTGGGAAACTTCGCTGCACCCTAGCAGGCAGTAAAAATATGCTAACTTTTAAATCCATGATATAATTATGTTTTTATATAATTAACACGGAATTTCATCAATGCAACAAAGATTGCAAGATGTCATTGTTTCTCACGGTGGTTACACAATATTTTAAGTTCTCCAGTATTTCTAATAATTAGCAGATCTAATATAATGAAAATAATTAAAAAAAAAAAGCCCAAGATTAGATCCCATTTTCAAAATACATAAATTCAAAATATTTGTAGGGCCCATTCAACCCACCTTTTATTATGGGGACCGTGATAAAAATCAGCTGTTAGGAAACATTTTTCATTTTCAACTAAAAGTTCGTAAATAAATATATTATTATATTTACTTACTTTTCTGATTTCTCAACCCAATTTTTACTATAGCGACCGTGATTAAAAATCAGCTGTTATCAAAAATGTTTCATTTTCAACTAAAAGTTTGTAAATAAATATATATTTACTTACTTTTCTGATTTTTCAACCTACTTTTACTACTATGGGGATTCAACCCACTTTTTATAATATGGACCGTGATACCGTGAAAAATCAATCAGTCAATTGACTTTTCAGGTATTATGATAATACCTGAAAAGTCAATTGACTGATTGATTTTTCACGGTATCACGGTCCATATTATAAAAATACTATTATCACCTTCGCTCCTCATAAAAGCAGGTGGAATGTGTAAAGTTAAAGATTTTAAATAGAACATTTTTTTTATTTTTGAATCTGTTATTGGGGATTCATAAAAACTAAATTCAAAAAGTGCTTTTATGAGAAACGGAGATAATACCTGGAAATTCAAACGGATAGTTTTTTTGCAAAAAATCTTTATATAACTCCATGCTAGAGTCATGCCTTTTCGATGATTTAAGTTAGTGTACCATTGTCACATACAGTAGGGGGCAAACAAACACGTGCCGTATGCAAACAGCACTCACAGCAACAGTATACGCCCTTGATTAATAAAGTTTCAAATGCATTTCCTTTGTTTCGTCATAAATATAAGTATACTTTTATATTTAATGCTTTATTGTGACGCAAGGTTTTTATAGCAATAAACAAAATAAAATGTTTTTGAAATTAAAATCAGAAAACGATTAATAAATCAGTATTAGTAAATCTTTCGACAATGTCAACCATTCATGATCGCCCACCACTACCAGTGGACACAGGCCTGAGGGCCTGAGAAGGAACCGTTCGCGACATTGATCTTCGCCAAAATACCGACAAAAAAGCGAGCGGTAACAAGTGGTGCCGAAAGTATACGAGTTGAGCCGAGCGGGCTCTCTTCAAATGCACGTTCGCCCTCGCTCACCTTTACACACGGAACAAAAATTTGTGTGATTGACAAATAGTTGTCCGAGTCTGGATGTTCTTAATGTCCGTTGTTTGAATGTTTATGAAGACCCCTGCGACCCAGGAATATTTCTAACGGGGTAGTTGCCTTTCAAAAAGAAAAAATACTTTATTATGTATAATTTTAGTTAAAATACAAAATACAGTACATGCTCTTAGTATTCCACAGACAGTTCGGACTGGTAAAATCGTAAAAGAGTATACAAACATTACGTTAGAAGAGTCGGTACTCATACTCAGAAACGATGTATGAAACGGGTTCCAATTTAATTTACCAACACAAAAACTTACATTTGATGGGAGCCAAAAATTATGCCAGCCTTCAGGAAATAAAAATTATGTTGTCCATTCTAATAATAACAGGTGAAAGAGTATATAATATACAAACACTCTGTTGAAAGAGTATACAAACACTTGCTGGTGAAAGAGTATAAAAACACTTGCTGGCGAAAGAGTATACAAACACTTGCTGGTGAAAGAGTAGACAAACACCTGGTGGCATTTAATAAATAAAACACGCGCGTTCATTTATTTAGTTCGATTACATCTAGCGCGGCACGCGCTGGATGCGCGCACGATAGTGTGTATGCTACGTCCAGCTGGGATGGGTCGTGAATAAAGCGCTATAATCAGAGTGTCTATGACAATTTAACACTTCTAAATATTATTACACTTCCCTAGAGCACTAAGGGCATGACTCTGGCATGCAGTTATAAAAAGGTTTTTCTTTAAACTATCCGCTTCCAAGTTGTGACCGTTTGAATTTCCAGGTATTTTTACTTGCCTGTCTCATAAAAGCAGGTGGGATGTGTAAAGTTAAAGATTTTAAATCGTACTTTTTTTTTTGAGTTTTTTTAAGCACGTTTGTGCACTTTTGCTATGGGGAAAAAGCACTGAACTCGTGACCGTCACGCTAATAATACATAAATATAGATCCACCAGTGGGCGCTAATCTAAACATTGAGTTTTGTCAGCTCCTTATTTATTAATCTTTGAAAATATAATTAGTTTAATAAAAGTAAAAGCAATATACTAATTTGTCTGTGGAAGTGTTATCTTTACTTTAATAAACTTGTAAACTAAATACATATATGTATATACTATAGTGACAAAGATTAGGACAAAGATGAGAGTTGTGTGCATGGGTATGTTCCGATATACACTGAGAGCAATGTTCAGTGCTCGTACTGGGAAGAAATTCGTTCCGTTATAGACTGACAATATACTGCCGCAGTATCGTCACAGGTTACTAAGTAGTCACTACATAACAGATTAATCACTCCCTCCCTACAAAAACGTTCATACCTACCGTTTTTATTACTTACTCTTTCATACGACCCCTGCATGCGAAAATGATCTTTAATTTTCTTAAAACACGATTATTATTGCCTCGCAATAGCGCATGGTTGCGTTGCCGTAAGTGAGTTTAGGGTTACCTCTTTTTATCTAATATTAAATATCTATATTTTAATAAAAAAGGCTATGTTAATTAAGTAAAGTTTTGTTACCCAAAAAAAATCGGGAGTGTTACCTGACTTAGAAAAGTGTAACACTGAATACCACGTCCCCGTAAGTTTACTAATACGAAACACTTAACAACAAATGCGGGCTTCTCCGAAAAACTTATGCTATACTTATGCAAAACTTATGCTTAACTCACAGAAATATAAATAAGGTAATAGAAGTGCTATGAACGCGTAAACTTGTCGCCGCGCTGGTGACTCAGACGCCACCAGTGCGCAATGTTACGCTCAGTTACTCGTGAAACTTTGTCTCGGCAAGTGCGTTTGTATAAATGGTGTTTTGCAGCATTGCCCACTGTGGCAATTTGTCTACTACGTGTAAATAACCGTAGTACTAATCAAGGGATAACATTTGGATAACTTTCATCGGTAAGTGTTTTCTTTTGGTTTTATTGATGTTTTTGATAAAAGTACATTTTAAAACATAACTCTACCAATAAATAGTACGACTGGCATAATTTGGGGCTTTATTTCTACTTATTACTTACATTGCCCGTTGTGTTGGATGCTATCCGACAGTTTGGTTTTACAAAAAGAAATGTATAACGCAATGAATAATAGTGTTGGCTTTAGCATTTCTAGTGAATCACAGAGAATCGTCGCCAGCTAGAGATGTGCTAAACGATATTAGGTACAGTAGCTACAGTAGTACTCACAAACTGTACATTTTACATTAAAAGATAAAAATGAAACATGAAAAATTGTTTTCTTAAGGGAATATATTATTTTATTTCGTTTATTTTAGATTCCCGTAGAATGCAGATACGAAAGACAAGTGGATATAACTTATTTGTTGATTGATTTGTTCGATTCATTTTACGGAGGATGACTTCAATATATCAACAAAACGACGTACTCTGTTAAAATATGCAGTATCTACAAATAACATAATGAACTTGTTTAATATAGTAAGTTCAGGTTTATATTGTTTTAACCTATTTAATAAAAAAGTAAATAAATACTTTGAAATGGTGGATGCGAGAATAACGTGAAGTTTGTTTTTTTTTTAATATTTGATGACATACATTTTCACAAATATGATCAGTCCTCGACTGATAACCACGTGATTCATTTAATTAAATGTGATATCCGCCTTAATTGTTACGCAAAAATGCAATTGAAATTGTTCCAAAAAGGCAGTTATTTACAAGGGTTGGGGCCTTCAGTAACTTCACTTACTCGGCAAAAAGCAATGAAATCATTGCTTCACTGCCGGTTTTCTGTGAGGCCATGGTATCAATCCGGTCGAGCCGGCTCATACATGCCAAAGCATGGCTCTCCCACGACGCTGGTTCATGTCCAAGTCAAATTTTGTACAATTGCATCAAGAAAGAGGCCAGTGAGTCTTGCTTTTGAAGAGTGACGTAAAGCAACAAAACACTCTTGTATTCGACTCCTTCAGCAGTGTCACGTCAGTACAGTACAGTCCAGTATGACAGAGAAGTATTTAGACGACTACGTAAGTATTTACACATCAGCCTGACAGCAGATTATATATTAGCCTGCACCTATCGTCAATGCCCAAATGATCGTCATTTAACAACGATTATATAATCGAGTCGGTGACCGGTGCCTGGTGGTAATGTTTCGGTTGATTTCGGTGCCCCCCACATGACGCAGCGCCCGCTGCCGTCGCACCGCTCGCACCGCCCTGGATGGAGCTATGTTTATTTGTAAGAAACAACATGCACTATTTCGATTTCAAATCTGATACAAGGAATACTATTCGCAGCAAATACAATCAATGTAATATTCAATATATGAAGCGGGCTTCAGCAATAAATAAATCTGTGTAGCAGAAATAAAAGGTTTATTGCAGTATAGAACAGATAGAAGACACAAGAGTAGATTAGAAGGAGAAGTGAGCGAAGGAGATTAGCACTAGTACAGTTATAGTCTTTTAGGCAATAATAAGTAACAAACACTTATATGCGGAATGCAACCGGCAAGGGCGCGACGGGCATGCAGTAGGCGTCGAAGCGTTAATGCGACTTGCGCATCGCATTAACGCTATTTATACTATTTTACACATTGCCGGGTGGACCAACAACTCTGAATTGTATGTATGTAGTATGTAGGTATACATTACCTGGGTAAAATATGTAATGGACAATAATATTCATAATATTTCATACATTGGACGCCTCAGGTGTTCTATACATTGCCCTGGGTATTGCATATAATACCTTAATTACTTAATTACTATAATACCTTATCTAAGAGATAGCCGTTAACATATAGGTAGGTATACTAAAATTATAAAAAACATATATTTTGATTAGCGATAGCAAATATCTAAACATGAGTGTTTGTTATACCTAGAATATTTATGCTGCAAACAGCAAAAAATTAATAAAACCACGTTGTATACAAAAGTCCTGTAATAGCAATAAAAAATGGTATAAACTTGGTAAAATATAATATATCATTGCTTAATATTAACGAGTTCATAATAAGAATTTTCTTAATTACTATTCGTAGCTTCCGACTTAGTGGTCGCTTCGTTTGCACGGTTCTTATCACTATATAATTATATTATGTAGGTATCTATACATACAATATATTTACCTAAATTCCTTAAAGATATGTATTAAGTATATTTGTCAAGAATACATTAACGAGATGATTCGAAACATAGCATCGTATAGTGTAAAAGCGATTAAGTACAGTTAACAGTAAGGGGCCATTCATAAATTACGTGACACGAATTTCATGATTCTTTGACCCCCCGTCCTTATCACTTTTGTGGGTAACATAATAATATTATGTAGTACCGTGTCTAACTTTAGATTTCGACATGTAACGTGACGAAGCTTATGACCCCCTCACCACTTGTCATACAACGTCAAACTTCGTTGACCCCCTCCCTCCCTTAACGTGTGACGTACATTATAGATGGCCCCTAACCTAGACATTATTTTAGAAATTTAAGACTTTCATATTATTTTCAATTACTTACCAACGTAACTATTAATAATATCTTAACACAAATGTTAAGTGTTCAATACACTTCAATTTTAGACATTAAGTTTATATAAAATGGGTACACTGGGATACATTATATGCTCTACAACGCAAATACAAATAAAATAATTAATTAACCATATTGACAATTTGAATTGTTTGATATAGGTATGTATAACATTATATGTCGCCTTTTGCTGTATAAATCGTAGTTAGTAGTAGCAGTTCCCGCGCGTCTTCGCTCGCGTGTACATATATGTGTATATATTTTGCGCGGACCCTAATTCTTTTTCCAAAATAAAAAGTAGTTACTTCTTATAACACCAGCCATCTGCCAGTAAAAGTCCCGTGGAAATCAGTCCACCCGTTCCGGATATTAGCCGGAACAAACAAGCAGACAAAAATTTCAAAACTGATTTTTAGGCATAGCTGTCTTGCAAATAACTGTGTGAGCTTAAAAAAACTATTATTTTGACATTACAAACAGACTAGTATAAAAAGATACAGATATGTTTAAACTACAATATTCGATAAGATTTTTTTTTTTAGTTTGATGACTTATTAGATCTAAGTTCTTAAATAAATGTTGTACACTAGTTCTCAGTGCCAATATAGGAATTATTTAAACAGATATTTACTTATGTAGACAATGATAAATTGCTAGTTCGATGCTTACATACTTATATTATGAAAACGTCACTTAAAAAGTTAAAAAATTCAATGTGTGTAAGTGTGACGCTGTAACACTTAATGTAAACCTAGGTGGGTTCAATAGAGTTCGTTGTCTTGTAGACACAGAAAATAATCAAACTAAACCTCTTTGATTATGCTGCAGATAAAAACTTTAAAGCGAACTGGAGTTTCATTTTGTTAAACACCGCACAAATATACTACGTTTGATAAGTTAATCTGCTGATAAAGCGATAAATAATGGTTAATGTGATAACTCCTGTACCTTAGTGTCCTGGTGGGCACACTTGTTATATTTTTTATTTGGCTTTTTACTGCTGTAAGAATGAATTTAGGTTCTCCTTTCTTCAATTTTTACCTAATATTTTTAATTTGGACTTCCCATTAATATGAAAATAACTCTGTAATTAATCTGAATGACGATGAATGAAGACTAGCTTTTAGAGTTAGTTGTTATACAATTTCATTAGGTTTTCGAATTCTGTTTCGTATTCCATTCTTATACTTGGATTATAAATATCTAGTTTTTTGTTATCTATGAAATGCTTTAGAAGCTTACTTTTTACAAACTGTTCATATATAGTCATTGGGCAAATTTGACAAAACGTTTCGTAAGTTTTGCCATCAAGATTTTTTATATGGTCCGCGAAATATTTTGCTGTCAAATACGCCAACAACGGAGTTTCAACTACACAGCGGTTTATACTGCTTGCACTTGATTCCGCCTCGGGGAGAGGCATATGTCTTAATGAATGTGTGATTCTATCATATAAGTCACGCCACCTATCCCTACCATCTAAATCTGGAAAATTCGTAACTAAATACAAAATCAAGGATTCATAAACACAACCTAAAGAATAGTTTAATATAGCTGTAGCGTTCTCAGCTAAAGTTTTATCTAAAAACTCTTTAAGCCCTTCGATTTGTTTTTTGTCAAAGTTAGACAATATTAGGTTTGTTTTCCAAAATTTATCTAAAAACACGTTTAACTCATTCTCATCAAAACATTCTAATTCGTATGGTGAGCCAAAACGTGACTCTATAAGTGAATCCACATCTTTGCACAATCTGCTGGTTATCCACATTTTGTTTTTGAAACAATCATCTTTGACAGTATTGAGAAAATCTATAACCGTTTTTGTGTAATGCGGAGATATTTCGTCGAACCCATCAAATAAAAATATGACCTTTGTTTTCATATAAAAATGCAGAAACAGTCTTAACTCAAACGTAGCCCACTCATCATCTCCGCTCAAGTCCAATAGAAATACTTCTCCGTTACTTTCTATATTTAAAGAAATTGTAGCGTTACATCCAGGTCTTATGGTTTGTAATACAATATGACACATGAATTTGAGCATTTCTAATCTACTTATAACAGTTTTATGCTTCTGCCATTTGTTAAAATATTTAACACAGTCAAGAAAGTTCATTTTAACTATCCAAAGTGTATGATCCACTTTCTTTGTTTTAAGCGCTAAGTGAGTGAGTAAGGTTGATTTACCCATTCCTGGTTTACCTGTTACAAGAACAATGTCATCTTTAATATCAGCTAACGTCCGTAGCTCAAGCGATACGTGGTCACGAATTACTTTCCTGTCAACAAATAAATGTTGCATTTTATCATAATTTAAACTAGTAAGGGATCCAGCAATCACGATATTCTCATTTAAAATAACTTGCCGTAATACAGATCCTTCTATCAATTTCATTGGCAGATCATCAACAAGGTAAGCTAAGGTTACATTTTCGCCTTGAAACGATACTTTAGCGTTATTTAAAATTTTCGATTGTGATGTCAGTCCAAGATCTTCCATACTGTGTTTTTCATCAAGAAGTACTTTACTTATCTGGGGAAAATATTTCTTTATCATCGGTGTATCTGTGTTATTAGTTATAATCACGACTTCTTTGCCAGATATCGCTTGAATAAACTTTTGTAATTTTATATTGGAATTGAGACTACTGCGTAAATCATCACAGATGAGAACGACAATGTCCTTCATATCTCTCTGTTTTAATTCAGAGATTAACGTGTAAAACTCATCTGTTAACATTTTAAGAATATATTTTAAGTCCAACACTATAGGCTCATAAATTTCCAATTTGCTTAAGCACTGAATTACTTTAATAATTGTCAATATGGTTATATTCGTAACTATGATGGTTTGAATAGTTTTCGAAAAATTTTCAGCAAACAACTTTATGGCATTCTCATTGAACGAATATTCACCAGTTGATATTTTAGTCATATACATCATGCTTGTAATCCGTATCAGCGGATAACTAATAATATTATTCACTGTTACTTGATACGTATTCATTTCTTTTGTCAAGTAGTATGGATTAGGCGACATCCACCATTTTTGTATGTTATCATGATATTTCAAGAAAATCGCGTCGGATTTAATTCTGAAAGAGGCTGTTTTTGAACAACTTTGATGATTTTCTATTTCTTCTTTTAAAATTTTTTCTACTACTTCATGAGATGCCTGGTCCGTCCAGAACATTAGTTTACTGAGGAATTTTTTTACTAAATGGTGATTATAACGATCCCACATTTTTAGCTTTGGAAACTTCTTAATATTTACTTCAAGTCTATATTTCTGTAAATCATCAATTTGACCTTTTATCTTTGTTAAGAGACATTTAGCATTACGCTCCAGTAATGAAGAGTTATCTGTGAACTTCAGCAGGCCGCTTTCATCGTCATAGACCAATAGATTTCCAACCGCCCCAGCCAGACCCCCATTGAGCCGTAGAAGTCCATCTTGCATTGTCTCGTCTATAGAAACAATGCCACTAGGCTTGGACGTTTTGATCATATTCACTATATTATCTGCCAAGAAGTCTATACGCCTCTTAACTTTTTGTGTACTGCCAAAAAGTGCTAAATCTGTATTACCAAATATAACGGGAACTTTAAATTTAAGTGACTGTAGTTTATTTATTGTAACAGTTTTAATTGCTTTGTTTATTGTGCTATGTGGTAGATTTATTAGACTCAACTGTCTTTTTAAATTATCGGGCATATTATTGACAAATTTTAGTTTGTTATTTTTATACGTTATAATGCTTCCAATGACATTCATTAATGTTTTTTCAGATGGATCAGATAAGAATTCGTTAATATGTGATTCCTGCATTGTGTTGTGTTTCGACTGGAGTAATTCAAATACGTTTTGGCAAAATTCCTCTTTGAACAGTAAAAGGTATTTGTCTGCGGTATCAAAGAAATTATGTCTAAATGTACAAACGCTATGTTCTTTTGCTACTCTTGAAACATGCACTACATTTCTAGCTAAAATTATGTGATAGCGCAATATATATTCATCGTTCATCATCATTTGATATCGTTCGGTAATAATAAATTTTGCGAAGTGTTGGGCCAATATTTTAATTTCATGTGTCAAGAGTTCTGTCTCTAAAAGCTGGACGTCTTCCTCAGTGTAGCATAGCTGAGATCCTTCAACTATACCTGTGGCTATCAAGTCATGCAAGTGATTGGAAAAAGGGCTGTTTAAGACATCTCTCTTAAAATCACCTTTTGCATTAGTGTAAAAAATCCATACACATTCAGTGTTGTCAAAATATTCTTTGAAAAATATATCTTTACTTTGCGGATTGAAGCTTTGTTTAATTTCTAAATAGCTTTTGAAATATTTGACAATATCGATACGATTTAAAGTTATAATTTTATCATTCGATCTATGGTTCACTTTTAAAAATACAACTAGGGGTCGATCGTATCCTTTTATTTTTGCTTTAAAACAAATGTCGTCAAAGTGACCGGCGTTTTCCAAATTGGAACCCAAACAAAATTCTTTAATATTATCGTCATGTTGAGCTCTGAACAGAATTAGGCTTAAAAGTTTAGTTTCATACAATTGCCCTTCCAAGCCATGCGACCCTGCACGCCTTTGATACATCTTATATTTACGACAAATTAGGTCATAAGACGAGATTTGTGTCTTGTGATGAAAGAATCAATGATCTGTAAAAAATAGCAAAAGTTGTCAGTCAAACGAACCCTACCTTACCAACTTACTGTCTTATAAGTACAACACTGTTATGGCCACTACATATTTAAATAACATGACGATAATATCGAAGAACTGTATTTAGATGCCAATTCAGAAAGAAAATAACACAAAGAAATTAATACTTTCAACACCAATGATAAAAAAATTTACCCTACTTAAAATGATTTAATTATTTCAATCGATTTAAGTAAGGATTTTACCAATTAAGGGTTTTTACTAATTAAGGTTTATACCTTAATTTGTGCATATATAGGATGTGTTTGTAAAAAGAACACTTACTTAAATCACTGAAAGGGGATGGACTCTAGCATGGAGTTACAATAAGTTCTGAAAAAAAAAATTCGTTTACAAGTTATGACCGTCTGAAATTCCAGGTATTTTTGCATCCGTTGTTCATAAAAGTGGGTGGAATGTGTAAAGTTAAAGATTTTAAATAGTACGTATTTTTTATTTATCAATTTTTCACTTCGTTCCTAAGAAAATCCATAAAATATAACATCGAAATTTTTTTAAGTTACTTTTTATCGATTTTGTCAATAACTAAGTGAATAGTTCCAAAATAAAAAAATATGTATAATTTAAAATTTAACTTTACACATTCCACCTGCCACCACCATGAGAAATGGAGGTAAAAATACCTGGAAATTCAAACGGTAATTACTTGTAAACGGATAGTTTCTTTTCAAAAATTATTTTTGTAACTGCATGCTAGAGTCATGCCCTTTCAATGATTTAAGTAAATATTCCTATTTTATAGGAAGTAATAAGTTAGGTATGATAATTATCAAGCTATATTTTTATAAATTAATTTAGATAAAATTAGGTCTTTAAATATGAAATTGGTGTTTCCTTTTTTTTATGAAGTTATATATTTAATTAATCAAAGTATGTACCATTGTTGTCTATGCACTTTGGCCATTTTATAGGAAGTACATTAATTTCCTTAATGAAAGAATTGTGAGTGCGAAAATTAATTAAATCTTTGGAAGCGGTTTGGACCGACTCATCGGAATAATTTTTTTTTCCTTTTCAAGAAATTGTAAAATTCTGGAACAAATAGTAATCAGTTGGCACAAGGGCCAGGGAGTATGGTGGGTGTCGGAAACATTCCAATCGCAGATCCTCTAATTTTGCAACCGTCTGTTGTGCAGTGTGTGGTCTAGCGTTGTCCTAAAGTAGCAATGGGCTTGAGCAATTGACTAGTCTCGGTTGTTTAACGGCTAGCTTTTCCATCATTGTTTGCAATTGTTGACAATACAGTTCTGCTGTGAACAACACCAGCACTGGTCCACCAGACACTAAGCGGAACTTTTATCGAGTTAAATTTCGCCTGGGGCAAGATTTGGCGGGATCTTTTGGACTCAACCATTGTGTGAGCGTTTTCGACTATCGTACAGGATTTATATTTCCATACAAGTACCAATACGATTCAAAATCCCTTCGTTATTGTGGTGGATAATATTAACGTGTGTTTGTTGGTATACTCAATTCATGCGGTACCCATTTTTCTGGCTTGTTCACTTTCCAATTTGATTTAAATGAATTAAAATTGTTTAACACTTACACCGAAACATACGGCGGTACGCGTTTTCCTTTATTGTGGCTTCCCTATGCACATCAATTATGCTTCGAGCTGTTTCGCTAGCGGTAGTGCTACGGCGGAACTCGTATTCGTAAATAATATTGTGAACAAACCGATGTCAAAGCAAAATTAAATGGCGCGAAAACAAACGAATGACTAAATTCGAAACATAAATACTTAAGCCTAAATTTGAATTTTGAATTTCCAACAAACCAACACACAACCCACCACAACCCAAAGCAAGGCCAGTTCGACAAAAGCCAATCATAATGTAAAGTCCTAATATTATTTATCTTTATAACCATGAACCAAGAAGTACCTTAAAAAATGTGTTAAGTGTAAGAAACCCCCCCCTCCCCTCACTATGCTATATGTAGGACACTTTTATGACTCGACAATCCGAATTTTGCGGATATAATTATGTTTTGAAATCATTATTTTTTTATGTTTTATTATTCATGTAAGGTTTCAATCTACTTTCTATCTTGACCGAATTATTAACATAGACTAGATGCAAACCTGGCTTCGCTCGGGTGAAATGTGACTCATAATACACAATTTTTGTAGATATAAATGTAGATAGATATACGTGTGAATCGACGTTAACGAACTCAAGATATACGTGTGAATCGGCATTAACGAACTCAAGATGGCATCCGAGTGGCCAATATGGCGACTGCCATTTGTACCATTAGAATTTAACAAAATACTCGACAGTCCGAATTTTGCGGATATATATGTTGTCGACTCGAAATCATTATTTTTTCATGTATTATTATTCAGGTATTGAGTCTACCGTACCCCTTGACCGAATTTTTAATATAGATGTTGGTGGTTATACTGAAAATTGTTAACATTTATAGCAGTTCTAGTTATTACGGCAACATACATATTCACAGCATAATTTTATTTACTTTTGGAAGTAGACAACATATTTTTAGTCGTAGCTTAAACGCAATTAAACATACAGATATTGTTTTTTCTCAGATTTAATTTAGTTGAATCATTCAAGTTGTTGAAATCATTTCAACATTGATATCTTCTAGTCCCTCGTAATAATCGCGAAGTTCAAAAACTTGAAAAAGGAAATGTTCATCCGTTTCTAGCTTATGATTAAGCCAAACACAAAATGAGTCTATCTGATTATACAAAATACTGGTTAATAGTTCACGTCGTCTACGTTTCATATTCACACATTTAAATAAATCAAATAAAAATTCAGCAGCTAAATATTGCGCAAATGTCTTTTGTACGAATTGGGGTATGTTGTTCAATACGCTGCATGTAAGGCCAGTAACTTCTTCACCTTTCTTAATGGTATTTATCAAAAGCTCAATATTACTTAATTGTATTCTATCGAATATGTTATGGATGTCTTTTCGGAATACCACATATGCAGCAATTTTTTTATGTACTTCTATGTACATTGGGAGTTTACTTTCATAGTCCATTATATTGTATGTAATATTTAAATCCATTTTCTTTTTATCTTTATAATGCTTCTGTATTACAGCTTCAATTAACCATTTGTATACAATAGAAGCGTTAATATTGAAACTATTGGTGCTATTATTTTCATCCGGATATTTTAAATAGGTAACGAAATAATTTGCAACTAAACATGTAAGTAGTGGACATTCCACTTCATGATTATTATAGGCTGTATCTGTCATATCTGGGACATGTTGTCGTAGAAATTTTACTGTACGATACAAATTATACCACCTCTCCGTGCCGACTATTTCTGGGAAATTAGTTATTAAGTAAGAAATAAAGGAACCATGAATTCTACCCAATGAACGACTTAATGTAAAATTATTTACCATTTTTTCACTTGATGTATTATCTAAAAAGAATCCTATTCTATCTTTAAGATTCTCATCAAATTTAGAAAATATTAAATTACTTTGCCAAAATTTATCTAAATAGATATTCAACTGATTCAAGGAAAAATTTTCTAATTGATATGGCGCACTGAAATGACTTTGTAAAACTGATTGTAATTCGTTGTATGCTCTACTGGTTATCCACACTTGAGGCCACGGCAGCCACTTCGACCAATCGACTTTCTTTCTTTGGGTATCTTCTCTAAGAATATTTACTAAAGTTACGACTGTCTCTTTATAATGTGGACATATTTCATCAAAACCATCTAACAAAAATACTACATTTCCTTTGTTATAAAAATGAACAAACATTTCCAACTCAAATTTAGACCATTGATCGCCTGAAAATTCATCTATGTATATTTCACCGTTGGTCTCACTCAAAGTAATCGCCAAATTCTCTAAATTGAGGGAGAAGTCCCTCAATTGCTTTTTTATTTTTAATAGGACTAGGCACATAAACTTTAAAATTTTGAGAATATCGATAGCTCTTATATTCTTCTTTAAATCTCGTAGCTCTCCAGAATGATCTAATAAGTTTATTTTTGCTATCCAAAGTCTTTTATTGCGTTCTTTTGTTTTGAGTGATAAATGAGTCAGTAAAGTAGACTTGCCCATTCCCGGCTTACCAGTTACAAGAACAACATCGCCTTTAACATTGTGTAGCGTTTGCAATTCTATGGTAGTTTGATCGCAAATTAATCTTCTATCAACGTATAAATGTTTAATTCTGTCGTAATTTGGATCAGCAAGGGAATCGCCTATTATGATGCTTTTACTAAATATTATATTATTCAAGGCTTTTCCTTTAATAAATATCACTGACTTATTATCTATTAGCCAATTTAAATTTACATTCTGACCTTGAAATAATACTTGACAATTTTCTACAATATTTTTACGTGATTTAGGGCAAAAGTCGACCAAACTGTGTGTTTCAGTCCACGGTTTATCTATGCGTGAAAAGTATTTGGAAATGGTTTTAAAAATTGTTTCATTTGTTATAATAATTTTCTTTTTCTTATTTAACACACTTACAATTTTTTTTAATTTCTCGTGTATTCTGTAACTTTCCGTTGAAGTTGCAAAATTATCTAAATCACACACAAAAATGAAAGTATCCTCTACGTTTGCACTTTCCAGTTCCAAAATCAATGCATAGTAGTCATCGGGTAATATTTCTATTATGTAATGTAAGTCTAAGATTATATATGAATTTTTCAAAAAGTTGATTATTTTAATGACCGTGAGCCTAGCGCTATCTGTAACTATAATTAGTGCAGGGAGTTCACCAACTACCTCTAATCTAGTAAATACGTCCAACGAAGATGACAACGGATTCAATGCACTTTCATTGAACATATAATTAACAGGTTTTATTTTATTCATATACATCATATTTGTAATAGTCATTAGCGGATTATTCACAATATCGTCAACTATCTCCTGATATATATTAGGTGTTTTCGTTAAATAGGGTGCCTTTTCAGATGATGATATCCACCAAGACTGTATTTTGTCGTGGTATTTAAGAAATATGGCTTCAGATTTAATGCGAAAATTTGGTGTCTTGGTAATTTGTTCAGTCTGTATTAGCTCTTTTAATATTCTCTCCACGCCACTTTGAGAAGCTTGGTCTGTATACAACACCAGTTTACTTAGAAAATCTCTTGTCAATCCTTCGTCAACATAGTCATAAGTAAGTTTCGGCAACTGTAAATTTTTTACATCAATCCTGTATTCTTTCAAGTTTTTAAATTGCCTTTTCAACTTTCGTAGTAGAGTCTTGGCATTTGGCTTCAGCAATAAATCATCTTCTATGAATTTAAGGTATCTGTTTCCAAGGTATTCTCCTTCATCATAAATTAGTATATTGCCTACGGTGCTACCAAGGTTACGGTTGAGAACTAAGATTTTATTTGTTGCTGTCTCATTTATAGTAACTAATTTAGTAATTTTGTCGTCAGTCGTCACGTTAGATACAGCAGCTTTAAGCAAATCGCTGATTTTAACGGTTAGATTGTTTATATTTTGTTCTTTTAAATCTATATTTCCAAACATACTCGGCACCATAAAATCAGGTGACTGCAATATATTGAGTGCAGCTTCTTTAATAGCTAATTTTACGGTGGATTGGGGCAAATCTATTTGCCTCAATTCTTCTTTTAAAGCAAGTGATGCATGTTTTTGAACAAATTCAAATTTACAATCATCATACAAAATGATTCTTCCAATCACAGGACGTAAAGTATCTTCAGACGGTTGAGCTAAAAAATCTGATAACAATTTCTGCTGCGTTGTCTTATCTACCTTCTGTTTTTTAAGTATTTCTAGATAGAAATGATCTCGGAACATTGTAAGAAAGGTGTCTGTGGTATTAAAGAAATCATTACGAAATTTGCATTTGCGTTGTTGAGTATTTTTTATTTCATTTACATCGACCACTTTTTTAGCTAAAATTACGTGGTAGCGAGTTATAACATCATTTTTAAGATCCCTGAACGCAATGCATTGATTCTCATATTTATCATAAAGAAACTTGGCAAAACTTTCAGCAAGCATAGTGGCTGTAATTATTTTAGCTATAAATTGTACATTTTTTTCACCATACAGTGGTTGAGACTCAACTGGGCCTGTGGCTATTAAACTATTTAAAACCGACGGGTTTTCGACATTATTGTAATTTCTATTGCCTTCCGCAATTGTATATACTACAAAATAACATTCAGTTTCATGAAATTGTTCGTTAAATATATCATCTTGAGTAGTGGGGTCAAATTTACTTTTAATTTTCATATAACTATTAAAATATTTTACTAAGTTACTTTTCTTGTTAAGGGTACTAATTGTACTTTTACTATGTTTAGCCTGTGTAAATACAACTAGAGAGGGGCTATCTTCATCATTTTTGACTTTAAAACAAATGTCATCAAAGACGCCAATGTCGGCTACATTGGTAGCTAAATAAAATTCTCTGATATTATTGTCACGTTGCGCCCTAAATAGTATTAGGCTTAACAGTTTACTTTCATACAAGTGGCCGTGAACTGCTGACGTACCTTGGCGCTTCTTATACATCTTCTTATTCAGTTTTTCTTCACTAGAATAACCTCGTTTCTATTTCAATCACAGATGAAGTAGTTTACAAGTTTTTTGTTTGAGGACAGTGTAAATTACGACCTTGTGATGAAACTCATTGAGCTGCAAACATAAAAAAGAAGTGTTATGAACCAGACGAAGTAAATTATTAAATCTTCTTCTTTTTCCTGGTTCCATATAATTTGCGTTATTTGAAGATTTTTTTTATTAAGGAGCATCAACAATTTACATATCAATATTGGTAATTACACTGATAACGACATCACATCTCTTATATGTAGGTACATCAATTATAGACACCCACAGCATTCATTAAATGTAAAGTTTACATTGAGTACTAACAATCAATAAAACTTAATACTAAGCACTAAAACATAAGGTACAAAACTTACAAAGTTTTAGGATAAGAATACGTGTAATAACTAACAAGAATAAATCCGAATTCGTGTAAGTATTGTGGGAGAGCCATGCTTCGGCACGTATGGGCCGGCTCGACCGGAGTGATACCACAGCCTCACAGAAAACTGGTAGTGAAGCAATGATGCATTGCTTTTCGCCGAGTGACTGGATCCCTCCCTCTCCTCTTCTTCCCCTCTTCTCCCGCTCCCTACACTCTCCCTCTTCCCCCCTTCCTCTAATCCCACCTTAAAAGCGCACTTGTAACTCTTGAGTTGCAGGTGCCCATGGGTGGCGGTGGTCACTTACCATCAGGTGACCCGTCTGCTCGTTTGCCCCCTATAACATAAAAAAACAAAAAAATACTAGATCAGGTATTATGATACATCCAACTCTGACACAGCACCAACTTATACCTAAACCTACCAAGGGGATCGTGAAGGATATCGAAGTCGTAGTCGCCGGAGTTCCCACGCAGAGCGCTGTACTCTGAACAGATTCGCACCAGGGGAGATTTTTTGCAAGCAAGCATTAGACTGAAGAGCACCTGAACAGAAGATGTATAAACAAAAATAAAAGCAGTGATACAGGCCCTTCATCTACCTCTGCAACCCCATATTCAGAAACTACAAACCTCGATAGCGATGATTCGAGAAATGAAAGTGATGCAAGAATGGAAGCAAAAAAAAAAACACAAAAAATTGTGCATTTCATATTTTACAGGGTGTTAATAATTAAAGTAAGAAAGATACGCCCGGTTTCTGAAAGACTGATCAACGCAAAACAACAACAACAACAAATGTCAATACTCTCGTCAAGTATATATTAAGTAATGTTATGTTTAAATAATATAAAATGCAAGCAAAAATATCGCCACCTGGCAAAAAAAGTGTCATATCACATGTTACATGTCATATTAGGTACGTTTTGACATTTTTATAGCATTGAATAGCAAATGTTTCATTTGGTCAGATGTAAAAACATTGTCATTAGCTGTTTTGTTCAATTCACCGGCATAAAAGTGTGTTTTCTCAAAGTAGCTGTTGTCTTGTAGTACAACACTTTTTTTGCTGGGCGGCGATATCTTCTTTTCCATATTTGCATATCTTAACTAAGGCGGAACATTAACTTATTACTTTATGATATACTTAATACCTTCTGTTACCCTGTTCCTGAAAATAAAAGTTTCATTTCAACTATTATGGGATGATACTGTCCATCAAACTAAACTTATAAATAGCTATTCTAAGTATAATTTACATTTAGTTATGGAAGAGCGGAGTCTCCTAACACAGGCATTGTTTGCTTAAAAGGAGTCTAATCACAAATTAATGCTTAAGTTGTTATTTTATTGAAAGTTAAAGATATTTGTATTGTATTGCAAAAACTGAACATGTTTAAAAGTCTATAAATTTTTCAGGAAATAGCAAAAACATCATGATGATCTTATGAACTTAGATATATTATATTGTATTTCTTTCTATCTATATATTTTACTTTGACAAGGTGCTTACAAATATAGGCCCACAGTCGACACTTAAGCCCTTTGAGCCCTGTAGTTCGAGATATGACTATATTCCAAATCTTAGAAATATGAAGAAGATATACAAAATTAAAAGTTTAATAAAGTTTAAGCTCTAAGTTTATGCCTGTGATGCCTCTAAGGCCTACAATTTATAAGAAATGAAGAAGATGTATTTGAATTCAATATTATTCACTATTGACCTTGAAAATAATAATGTTTTACCATTTTTTTTTCAAGCAATTATTCCTGTTTCCTCCCTTTAACTGTGACATTCTTACCAAATTAGAAAGAATGATAACTACAAAGTTTCCTATAAATATACTAAGTAAAGTAAATATTGACAACACTTTACTTACTTTTAAACATCAAAATTTAATGTAGGAAAAGAAGTACATAAATGCTAATATTTTAACAGTGGCTTTTATTTATTTTGTAATAACCGCACCACCTATCATTATTGTTCTTACGTTCTTACTTTACGGTTCTCAATAGGGTAAGGAAACTGTAGGATGAACACAGTTGACACAATTTATGTGCTGTTTTATTTATTTTAAGATGCACATATGAAATGAAAGATCTATAAATATGGAACAGAAACATTGGTTTTTAGTTTCTTAACAATTGCAATTATCTATAATGTTTTTTTCTCCTGATTGTGAGCTTAGGTTCGTTGTTAGATTGATCTAAGTTACCTACCTACTATCCGATCTTACACTTTGTCACACACTTACTTTGAAATTTTGCTTGCTAGTTAGTCTACCAGTCAAGCGATAATGTTTATCTGCAAATGGGAGAGATAATTTGCTACTTATGAGGCAAGGAGCTTATTGTTATTATTTCGCTATATAAATAGATAATGACGTAAGCCTTACCGGTCTGCTTCGTGTTCATGTCACTTCTTTTACAACAATATTATTAAAGACTTACCTTTTGCTTTGCACTTTTACAACTGAAGAATAATAATGTGAAACTGAACTGAATGTGTGACTGAAATTGAAGTTCTTGATTGCAACGAGGTAAAAACAATAGTCATAAAATCTCACAATAGATATATTTAGACTCTTCCCTCCTTCAGGCCTCCACAATCACAAAACAAAACAAAACTTCCTCTCAAAACTTTTTGTTAGTATTGCCCTACTATTCTGATAAACAGTGTTGCCAGACGTGGCAGCAAAAATGCTTTAATATTGAATAATATACACGTACATATAAAAAGCGTGTTAAAAACGGAATCTTACATAGGCTGCACTAAAAATATCGGAAATGGAATATTTCCACTGTTTCTATCATATTAAAATCTTTTTAACTGAAAACACCTTGGTTTCTAGAATCGAATACCATTTTTTTTATTTAAAGAAAGATTCTCGGTCTTATCACAAGGTTTTGTCAAACTTGTTTAGTCGATGAGAAAATGGAATTGACTCGAGAAAATTCAAGAGCGATGATTTATTATGACTTTCGAAGTGGTTTAACGCAAAAACAGTGTGTTGACCGGATGATTTCTGCATTTGGTGATAAAGCCCCATCCATAACCACAATTTATCGCTGGTTTGCTGAATTTCAACGTGGACGTGTCAAGCTCAGTGATGATCCCCGTCAAGGTCGTCCAAAAACTGCAGTCACCCAAGAAAACGTTGATGCTGTGCGTAAGCTGATTGAGGAAGATCGACATGTGGCATACCGCGAAATTCAGGCAACTTTAGACATTGGCATGAGTCAAATACAAATAATCTTGCATGAACAATTAGGTGTAAAAAAGTTGTTTTCCCGATGGATACCGCATTCGCTCTGTGAAGAGCAAAAAGCGGCTCGCGTTACTTGGTGCGTCAGAACTCTCGAAAGATTACACGTAGGATCCTCAAATGCTGTATACAACATCGTATCAGGTGACGAATCCTGGATATACGCGTACGAACCCGAAACAAAAAACCAGTCACGAGTTTGGGTGTTCGAAAATGAGTTAAAGCCAACAAAAATTGATCGTTCACGGAGTATTGCAAAAAATGGTGGCCACGTTTGTCTCCAAAACCGGCCATGTTGCGACTATTTCTCTTGAGGGACAAAGAACGGTTAATGCAGAATAGTATGCTAGACTTTGTTTGCCACAGGTCATTTCTGAACTCCGTAAAGAGAACTGGAACCGCCGCATCATCCTCCATCACGACAATGCGAGTTCTCACACCGCGCACAGAACAAAAGAGTTTTTAAAGCAAGAAAACAGAATTATTAGACCATCCACCGTACAGCCCCGACCTAAGCCCTAATGATTTCTATACTTTCCCTAAAATAAAGAATAAATTGCGTGGTCAGAGATTTTCATCACCTGAAGAAGCTGTGGACGCCTACAAAACGGCCATTTTGGAGACCCAACTTCCGAATGGAATGGTTGCTTCAATGATTGGTTCTATCGTATGGAAAAATGTGTCAAATTTCGCGGAGAATACTTCGAAAAGCAATAAATACATTTTTAAATAGTAATGTTGTGTCACTTCCTTGATTCCCGAAATTTTCAGTGCCGCCCTCGTATTGACCATGACCGACTTCGAGAAAGGAGAATTTTCTCACTGGTTGTTGGTCTAATGATGTACAGTCACGTGCATTGATATGTAAACGTTAACATATTTCCAAATATATGTTAGATATTTGAAATTTCAAAAATAAGTATCTCATGTTGTATTCAATAATAGATAATCTTCAAACTGGGTCGAAATTGTTGTTTTCAATAATAGATAATCTTCAAACTGGGTCGAATATTAGTGAATACTAGACGCTCCCAAAGTTATATTCATGTATTTGTGGCAATTTCTTTAACATATATGTATTCAAAGTAAGTAATTTAAGAAAAATGTATACACATAATTTTGATACATGGACAGACTTTTAAATAAGTATTTACTCCAAAAAAATTAAAAACAAATAATCACTTTAACCCACTGACCTCTATTGTACAAGTAACGATAGAGGTCAGTGCTTTAACCATACATCATACTTAGCCCAGTCATGGAACTAAAATACCTAAATTTTGGATTACCACGCATTTTTATTTTTGCATAACTAATGAAAGAATGCGCTGAATAAGCATTTTGATACCCGCAGTCTGGACAAGTAGGGCATCATTTTTTTTAAACAATTTAATGAAAAAAATACTTTTTTTTTTATTTTGTGTGATATCTCGTTTTCAGTACGTTTTTCGTCATTTGTGCCCAATGCATTTTTGGTTTTTTATTAAATTATCTACAAAATGAGACCTGTTTAAAGTCACTAAATGCTTTTGCTTAACAGTTTTATGTAGTTTTAAACGTCTCGCGTAAAAAAAGATATTCCTCAAAATATCGTTATAAAATCGGTTAAAATCAATATTTCTTAAAAACTCCAACAGGCTCATAAACTTAAATGGTTTTTTGAATTTTCTAAGCTGCTCCGACTAATTTTAGGCTAGGCTAAAAAAATAAAATGATCGTTAATAATTTGAAAAGATTAAAATCTAGCTGAAATTTATAACACTTTTTAGTATTATTACAAGCTACAATTTCAGAAAGTTTCAGACTTCTACGTACGTTTCTTTCAAAGTTATCAAATGTTGAAAAAAAAAAACGCTCTTTTTAAACTTTGACCTTCATTTGCTCTTAAGCGAAAGCATTTAGTAAATTTGAACAGGTCTCATTTTGTAGGTAATTTAATGGAGAACTCGGTTCTTGAAGTTGTTGACGCGTATGTATACCTGGGACAAACAGTCCAACTAGGTAAGTCCAACTTCGAGAAAGAGGTCAATCGTTGAATCCAACTCGGATGGGCAGCATTTGGGAAACTTCGCTGCACCCTAGCAGGCAGTAAAAATATGCTAACTTTTAAATCCATGATATAATTATGTTTTTATATAATTAACACGGAATTTCATCAATGCAACAAAGATTGCAAGATGTCATTGTTTCTCACGGTGGTTACACAATATTTTAAGTTCTCCAGTATTTCTAATAATTAGCAGATCTAATATAATGAAAATAATTAAAAAAAAAAAGCCCAAGATTAGATCCCATTTTCAAAATACATAAATTCAAAATATTTGTAGGGCCCATTCAACCCACCTTTTATTATGGGGACCGTGATAAAAATCAGCTGTTAGGAAACATTTTTCATTTTCAACTAAAAGTTCGTAAATAAATATATTATTATATTTACTTACTTTTCTGATTTCTCAACCCAATTTTTACTATAGCGACCGTGATTAAAAATCAGCTGTTATCAAAAATGTTTCATTTTCAACTAAAAGTTTGTAAATAAATATATATTTACTTACTTTTCTGATTTTTCAACCTACTTTTACTACTATGGGGATTCAACCCACTTTTTATAATATGGACCGTGATACCGTGAAAAATCAATCAGTCAATTGACTTTTCAGGTATTATGATAATACCTGAAAAGTCAATTGACTGATTGATTTTTCACGGTATCACGGTCCATATTATAAAAATACTATTATCACCTTCGCTCCTCATAAAAGCAGGTGGAATGTGTAAAGTTAAAGATTTTAAATAGAACATTTTTTTTATTTTTGAATCTGTTATTGGGGATTCATAAAAACTAAATTCAAAAAGTGCTTTTATGAGAAACGGAGATAATACCTGGAAATTCAAACGGATAGTTTTTTTGCAAAAAATCTTTATATAACTCCATGCTAGAGTCATGCCTTTTCGATGATTTAAGTTAGTGTACCATTGTCACATACAGTAGGGGGCAAACAAACACGTGCCGTATGCAAACAGCACTCACAGCAACAGTATACGCCCTTGATTAATAAAGTTTCAAATGCATTTCCTTTGTTTCGTCATAAATATAAGTATACTTTTATATTTAATGCTTTATTGTGACGCAAGGTTTTTATAGCAATAAACAAAATAAAATGTTTTTGAAATTAAAATCAGAAAACGATTAATAAATCAGTATTAGTAAATCTTTCGACAATGTCAACCATTCATGATCGCCCACCACTACCAGTGGACACAGGCCTGAGGGCCTGAGAAGGAACCGTTCGCGACATTGATCTTCGCCAAAATACCGACAAAAAAGCGAGCGGTAACAAGTGGTGCCGAAAGTATACGAGTTGAGCCGAGCGGGCTCTCTTCAAATGCACGTTCGCCCTCGCTCACCTTTACACACGGAACAAAAATTTGTGTGATTGACAAATAGTTGTCCGAGTCTGGATGTTCTTAATGTCCGTTGTTTGAATGTTTATGAAGACCCCTGCGACCCAGGAATATTTCTAACGGGGTAGTTGCCTTTCAAAAAGAAAAAATACTTTATTATGTATAATTTTAGTTAAAATACAAAATACAGTACATGCTCTTAGTATTCCACAGACAGTTCGGACTGGTAAAATCGTAAAAGAGTATACAAACATTACGTTAGAAGAGTCGGTACTCATACTCAGAAACGATGTATGAAACGGGTTCCAATTTAATTTACCAACACAAAAACTTACATTTGATGGGAGCCAAAAATTATGCCAGCCTTCAGGAAATAAAAATTATGTTGTCCATTCTAATAATAACAGGTGAAAGAGTATATAATATACAAACACTCTGTTGAAAGAGTATACAAACACTTGCTGGTGAAAGAGTATAAAAACACTTGCTGGCGAAAGAGTATACAAACACTTGCTGGTGAAAGAGTAGACAAACACCTGGTGGCATTTAATAAATAAAACACGCGCGTTCATTTATTTAGTTCGATTACATCTAGCGCGGCACGCGCTGGATGCGCGCACGATAGTGTGTATGCTACGTCCAGCTGGGATGGGTCGTGAATAAAGCGCTATAATCAGAGTGTCTATGACAATTTAACACTTCTAAATATTATTACACTTCCCTAGAGCACTAAGGGCATGACTCTGGCATGCAGTTATAAAAAGGTTTTTCTTTAAACTATCCGCTTCCAAGTTGTGACCGTTTGAATTTCCAGGTATTTTTACTTGCCTGTCTCATAAAAGCAGGTGGGATGTGTAAAGTTAAAGATTTTAAATCGTACTTTTTTTTTTGAGTTTTTTTAAGCACGTTTGTGCACTTTTGCTATGGGGAAAAAGCACTGAACTCGTGACCGTCACGCTAATAATACATAAATATAGATCCACCAGTGGGCGCTAATCTAAACATTGAGTTTTGTCAGCTCCTTATTTATTAATCTTTGAAAATATAATTAGTTTAATAAAAGTAAAAGCAATATACTAATTTGTCTGTGGAAGTGTTATCTTTACTTTAATAAACTTGTAAACTAAATACATATATGTATATACTATAGTGACAAAGATTAGGACAAAGATGAGAGTTGTGTGCATGGGTATGTTCCGATATACACTGAGAGCAATGTTCAGTGCTCGTACTGGGAAGAAATTCGTTCCGTTATAGACTGACAATATACTGCCGCAGTATCGTCACAGGTTACTAAGTAGTCACTACATAACAGATTAATCACTCCCTCCCTACAAAAACGTTCATACCTACCGTTTTTATTACTTACTCTTTCATACGACCCCTGCATGCGAAAATGATCTTTAATTTTCTTAAAACACGATTATTATTGCCTCGCAATAGCGCATGGTTGCGTTGCCGTAAGTGAGTTTAGGGTTACCTCTTTTTATCTAATATTAAATATCTATATTTTAATAAAAAAGGCTATGTTAATTAAGTAAAGTTTTGTTACCCAAAAAAAATCGGGAGTGTTACCTGACTTAGAAAAGTGTAACACTGAATACCACGTCCCCGTAAGTTTACTAATACGAAACACTTAACAACAAATGCGGGCTTCTCCGAAAAACTTATGCTATACTTATGCAAAACTTATGCTTAACTCACAGAAATATAAATAAGGTAATAGAAGTGCTATGAACGCGTAAACTTGTCGCCGCGCTGGTGACTCAGACGCCACCAGTGCGCAATGTTACGCTCAGTTACTCGTGAAACTTTGTCTCGGCAAGTGCGTTTGTATAAATGGTGTTTTGCAGCATTGCCCACTGTGGCAATTTGTCTACTACGTGTAAATAACCGTAGTACTAATCAAGGGATAACATTTGGATAACTTTCATCGGTAAGTGTTTTCTTTTGGTTTTATTGATGTTTTTGATAAAAGTACATTTTAAAACATAACTCTACCAATAAATAGTACGACTGGCATAATTTGGGGCTTTATTTCTACTTATTACTTACATTGCCCGTTGTGTTGGATGCTATCCGACAGTTTGGTTTTACAAAAAGAAATGTATAACGCAATGAATAATAGTGTTGGCTTTAGCATTTCTAGTGAATCACAGAGAATCGTCGCCAGCTAGAGATGTGCTAAACGATATTAGGTACAGTAGCTACAGTAGTACTCACAAACTGTACATTTTACATTAAAAGATAAAAATGAAACATGAAAAATTGTTTTCTTAAGGGAATATATTATTTTATTTCGTTTATTTTAGATTCCCGTAGAATGCAGATACGAAAGACAAGTGGATATAACTTATTTGTTGATTGATTTGTTCGATTCATTTTACGGAGGATGACTTCAATATATCAACAAAACGACGTACTCTGTTAAAATATGCAGTATCTACAAATAACATAATGAACTTGTTTAATATAGTAAGTTCAGGTTTATATTGTTTTAACCTATTTAATAAAAAAGTAAATAAATACTTTGAAATGGTGGATGCGAGAATAACGTGAAGTTTGTTTTTTTTTTAATATTTGATGACATACATTTTCACAAATATGATCAGTCCTCGACTGATAACCACGTGATTCATTTAATTAAATGTGATATCCGCCTTAATTGTTACGCAAAAATGCAATTGAAATTGTTCCAAAAAGGCAGTTATTTACAAGGGTTGGGGCCTTCAGTAACTTCACTTACTCGGCAAAAAGCAATGAAATCATTGCTTCACTGCCGGTTTTCTGTGAGGCCATGGTATCAATCCGGTCGAGCCGGCTCATACATGCCAAAGCATGGCTCTCCCACGACGCTGGTTCATGTCCAAGTCAAATTTTGTACAATTGCATCAAGAAAGAGGCCAGTGAGTCTTGCTTTTGAAGAGTGACGTAAAGCAACAAAACACTCTTGTATTCGACTCCTTCAGCAGTGTCACGTCAGTACAGTACAGTCCAGTATGACAGAGAAGTATTTAGACGACTACGTAAGTATTTACACATCAGCCTGACAGCAGATTATATATTAGCCTGCACCTATCGTCAATGCCCAAATGATCGTCATTTAACAACGATTATATAATCGAGTCGGTGACCGGTGCCTGGTGGTAATGTTTCGGTTGATTTCGGTGCCCCCCACATGACGCAGCGCCCGCTGCCGTCGCACCGCTCGCACCGCCCTGGATGGAGCTATGTTTATTTGTAAGAAACAACATGCACTATTTCGATTTCAAATCTGATACAAGGAATACTATTCGCAGCAAATACAATCAATGTAATATTCAATATATGAAGCGGGCTTCAGCAATAAATAAATCTGTGTAGCAGAAATAAAAGGTTTATTGCAGTATAGAACAGATAGAAGACACAAGAGTAGATTAGAAGGAGAAGTGAGCGAAGGAGATTAGCACTAGTACAGTTATAGTCTTTTAGGCAATAATAAGTAACAAACACTTATATGCGGAATGCAACCGGCAAGGGCGCGACGGGCATGCAGTAGGCGTCGAAGCGTTAATGCGACTTGCGCATCGCGCGGCGCGGGCTCGATCCCTCGGTCGCTCACCGCAGCCCGAACCGGTACTGCATTCCTCAAATTTTTATCTATAGATAAAACAAATACATTTGTCCTACCGTATGTAAATATTTATATAAAACAAAAATTATTTAATTTCATTATAAAGTAAGGTAAGTACTTGAACATACAATTTATGTTACATATTAATATTTATACAGAGTAGCTATGCTACAATTTACTCAAGATCAATAACCTGTTATTTTATAGAAGTACATAAATGATTATAGAGACGGATGGCGGTAGCCATCCCCATTTAAAATTACTTACTCATAGCTGTTAAACAACTTCTTTAAGTTTTCTTTAAGCCTTTAAGTCTATAGGTCTTTCTCTAAGCTTTTAAATAAAATATTTAAAACAAAACTCAAACAGTAGTTACTGGATAGTGTATTTTATAATCTGCAGGAGTATTTTGGTAGTAAGCATTCCTGATTTAATTTTGTTGTTGTAATTTAAGATGTGTAGTGAATATTTTAATGATTAACATTAATTATCACTTTTTATGTTGCATGTTCGAAAGGATAAGCTGTTGGATAAATCTTTATCTTTAACTTGGTAATGAAATATACCGATTAATTAATTATTTTACTCTAACGTTGTGGCGTCGTCAGAACAGATAAGAGTTACGCGATAGAAAGAGAGGCAACTGCTAGGTGAATATATCTGCAGGTAATTATCGCTGTGCGACCTGAATTGCGACTTTATTATGTCGGAACAAAAGCCCTAAATTATTGACTTGTTCATATTATGAGAGGTTCTTAGGGCAGAATGAAAGTTTCGGTTTAAAAGTCAATAAGTTTCGGGTTAGAAGCCGACACAGACGACAAGGGTGAGTTGAGCTACCTAAGGCACGCCTGGGCCAGTTAATATAAATATACATATATATACGTCTCTGGCATGTGTCAGAACTCTCAAGCCCAAAGTTTCGAATCTTACTGTACTTTGAAACTTTAAATGAGAAAGAGGAAAAGAAAATAAACTAGTGCAGTTTTTACATTTATTTATTTTAAAAAAGGACTCGGGAAGGAACAAAATTTTCAGTGACTCTCGAGGGTGTCGTATAAGACGACGCACTTTACTTTATAACGTTTATTTGAACACAAATTTGAAACAGACGTTAGGTACATAGTTTGAACATCACAATCACTTTTTATTGGGAAGGGCCTATTGATTCATTGATTGATTCAATAATTTTCAATTAATAAAAAAAAAATAGGTAGGTGGTAGGGTATTTAGTTAAATAATTTTTTAATGTTAAGTTAATTTTGTGTGACAAATAACACTTAAAGAAAAATCATTTTACAACGAACATATTTAAGGCTCATGTAACTATTAACAATTTTAGTTTTAATAAACAATTTCAAAATCTTAGTGTGTTAATGGAAAATAAAAACCGGCCAAGAGCGAGGCGGACTCGCGCTACGAGGGTTCCGTAAAATATTTTTATTATATGATGTAACTAAAAATTTACGGTTTGCGCAATTATTCCTTTATCTGTGCTATAAGACGTTGCTTCGTACCAAATTTCAAGATTGACAGTTCACGGGAAGTACCCTGTAGGTTTTGATTCCCTTGCGAGTGTCGAAAATTTGCGGAAATTTTGCGGCATAAACAGCTGTATCTTTTGATTGCGTTGGCCATAGAAGTTTCATTTTTTCACAGCTTCAAGGGACAGTAAACTTGAGTATTTGATATAAATTCCAGCTTGATACCTCCACGCGTTCCTGAGAAAAAGGGTCTTAACAGACAGACAGACGGACGGACAACAAAGTGATCCTATAAGGGTTCCGTTTTTTCTTTTCGAGGTACGGAACCCTAAAAACTATCTAATTTTACTTAAACTGAAATGTAATGTGGTCTTTCCCCCTTTTCAATTGATACAAATACTTTCTTTACAATTAATATACTTAATATAATATTCGAATTGGTACCTAAGAAGTCTATTGTGATATACAAATTATATATTATAGTGGATACAGTTATATATCCACCAAAATCCTAATGGAAAAAACTAAAGTTAAACTTACTTACCTTTTGAGGTCATGCTTATACTTAGTGCCGTAGAGAAATATATAATAGTTACAAACCCCGTATATAGACCTTTAGGTCAACCAATGAAAATAGGTCACCGTAACTGTGGGACGTACGAGTCGCTTAATCTAGGCTGGTCGTACGCATACAGATATTTAATTAGGTCATTCGGGAGCAACAATTTAACCTATGTATATTGGACGGAGGATATTTCTAAAGGGGCAAAGCCACATAATGTATGGCTGATTATATTCTTTGAAACTCTTATCTTTGTGTTGTTAATATTGTAAAGCTGAGAAATTTGTACGTTTGAACGCACTAATCCCAGGAGAATGATTTGAAGAATTGACTAGCCTGGAAATGACTGGCCTGTTGGTCTAGTGGTTAGTGACCCTGACTGCTGAGCCAGAGGTCGTGGGTTTGATTCCCACCTGAGTCTGGGTGTTCTTTGTGTCCGTTGTTTGTATGTTTGTAAAGTCCCATGCGACACAGGAGAAATTCCTATAAATTCCTAATTCCTAGTTCTTTTAAAAAAAATAAAAAGAAATCTTTCCACTTCCACTATCCAACCCATTTATAAAAAAAATCTTTTAAGCAAAAAATTAAACCGACGAAAAGAACTAAAAAGCAAAAAATAAATAAACCTTAAGTATTAAGCTTATTTACATAAACTATCAAATTTTAAATAAACTTATTTTGAGTAGGCGCCCAACAACAAACTGACTAATTATCAGAATTTTATATGTACCTACGTAGAAATGGACATGGCTCTACGTAGGTAATTAATCATTTTATTATTTGGCGCCGACTCAAAATACGTTTATATAAAATTTGATAGTTTATGTAAATAAGCTTCATACTTAAGACTTAAGGTTTATTTATTTTTTGCTTTTTAGTTCTTTTCGTCGGTTTAATTTTTTGTTAAAAAGATTTTTATTTTATGATTTTTTTTCATCATCAGCTCAGCTACATGATGTGCTGATTTCTAAACGCAAATACCTGATAAAGTAATGAAAAGTAAACAGAAACACTATTCGTTCCTATAATTTTCGAGGGTTTCCCTCAATTTTATCAGGATCTTATCATCAGATCGAAATGATAACCTCTTTTTTTTTCGTCGGTTAAAAAAGGCTATGTGTTGTATAATATCATGGCACGATTCATAGGAAACTCAAAGCCAAAGCTGGTCATTAATACAATATGAAACATCCTCGAAAAATCTCGACTATTCGAGACACTAGTTTGTTTTTCGCTTTTCTCCTAGTTTATTTTAAACCATTAGTGTTATAAATTCTAATGATACGAAACTGAAAAGTTTTTAGTAAATTTTTTGTTTGGATAACAATACATGAGTCTTGTACCTTTACAAAATACAGAAAACTCACATGCGACTATCAAAATAAATAAATAACGGTTTAGGTTTGTTAAGGAATAATCTTGCCTATTAGTGAAAGAAAAAAACAAAAAACCGAACAGTATTTGAGGAAATTAACATCCAAACTCTCTCTCAAATATAAACCAAAGTAAAAAAGTAACCGTATCTTGAGAAGAGAACTTTATTTATTATGTTTATGTATCCAACAATATTAAAATCTAAGGGTATTCTTCGTAGCAAATTATCCATATCTGTCAATTGTGATTTGTACACGAAGAAAGACACAAAAAATAATAATTTGACGTACAAGCGCTTCTACAAAAATACATTGTTAGAAATCACACTATACATTACTCAAAACAAGGTCACGTTTTAATAAAATATATGTAAGTACGCAGTGTATAATGTGGCATTACTTAACCTGATTACTTACGTTTTATTATAGAGAACAAACAAAATATAAGATGTAGGCGGTAGACACAAGTCCGACTTACTACGGTACTTGGAATTGTTATTTATATAGTTATGTTATGATAAGTGTCACATGGTTATTTGATAAGTCAAGATCAAGTCTCTGGTCACGTAATATGTCTGACATCTAGTAATCATATTTCGAATGGCTTCTAACATATTTACAAGAACTGCAAGTTTTCGATTGTACTGTTCTTCTATTATTAGGCTGCACAAAGTAAGAAATAAGTTTAAGTTCCAAAACACAGCACAAGGTACAAGTATAAATCAAAAATATAAAATACCGAAGACTCAAAAATCCCTTGAACGATTAGAAAAGAGCTGAACATCATCGAACGGCTAAACATATTAAATTATAACTATAAATTATACTAGTAATAATTAACCGAATAAATTAAAATACCGTTAATAATTAAAGGTATTATTTTACTTGACTTGAGCAACACATTTAATGCCTTTGATCACCGCATTCTGCTTGGTATATCGCGCTCTACGAGGACATTTGATTGGTTTCATAATTCCCTGGTCGAGGCGTTAGCAACGCATTCGTCTTGAAGACTTAATTTCTTCAAGGTGAAATGCTTTTGCTGGTTCAGCAGTGTGGCGTTCTATCTCCATTATTGTTCGCAATTTTTATTAATTCCCTCTTTAATCGATTACTTTCATCCTTCCACCTTTATGCTGATGAGTTGCACAGATACCTATTTTCTAGGGCACGGCGTACAACCCTCAGTAACATAAAAAGTTCTTTTTGTAAGTAACATTTAAAGAAACGTGGTCGGATACGTGGCATTGACGCGTCATGTGACATGTCATTGTCAGTGTCATGTAACTTCTTTCAGATATATATTCATGCATCTATCACTATATTATCATCTATGTGCAACAAAAACTCAGGTTTGTATCAATGGAAGCCCTATTATGTTTTCTTAAATTAATTAGACACATTTGCCGCCAGAACCATATAATAACACCATTATTCCGGTAAGCAACACATATAAGAATTTTAATTGAAAACACCTTATCGTGGGGTCCCCAGATTCAGAAGGTAAGCTGAAAAATGTTTTCCGCAGCGGGATTTCTGCGAAGGCAACGGAACTTTCTCCCGACTACTACTAAGATTGCGCTTAAGAAAACCCTTCTTCTTCCGAGTCTCGAGCATGCCGATGTCAGCTACGAGTATCCTTCGCATCATAACTTATTAAAATTGAGTGCCTTCAAATTTTTTGTATACGATTTATATTCAACCTACCCAAATATGATCAGGTTTTCTACTTTCGTAAAAAGCTTCAGTAGCTACCAATCCACCTCCGCCGGAGTAGGTACCTACTCATATTCTTACGTTTCTATATAACATTTTGTTTAATTCATTGACTCCCCGTTAACTGAAGGAATGCTTCATGACACACGTTCAAAATGCCTGAAGTCATCAGAAAAACTGAGACTGGAAATGACGGGACATTCCACCAATTCTTACTATACATCATTCGCTATGGTAGCCGTATGTTTATGGAATGTATTACCAGTTGCTATTAGACGAGCGCAATCCGTGGCTACGTTCAAAACAAGTTTACATGACCACTATCTGTCACTATAGACTATTTATTTGTTTGCAAACAGTATATAAATTATGTAAAATATGTAATGTAAAAAAAAACAAATCTGTCGTATGAAAACTAGATAATTATCATAACATTGTAATTTGAAATCATATCTATAAACCATAAAAGTAAAATTTAAACAAAAAAAGTTGGAGGCAAGGAATAGTTTGTTCGATTTTTAAATATTTTTTTAAATAAAAATACCATGACATTCGTGTAATTATTTTGTGAAACTTTAAGCGTGGCTTAACTAAATAAAAACATTTCGAGGAAATGAGTAGTGCACTGAGGGAAACTTGTCCATCTCTAAGGACTATAGATTGGTGATATTCTTAGTTCAATCGCGGCAATTTCAACTTGAAGGATCAGGTCAGGTCCGGCAGGCCGATAGAAGTGACTGTCCAAAAAATATTAAAGGAAGACCGACGTGTGACATATCGACAGATGGAGGAAGCCCTCGAGTTAAGTGCACCAACTTTTCAACGGATTCTTCTCGATCATTAGAAATTGAGAAATTAGAAAAAGACTCAAAGTATGACAAAACTAAAGTAGCGCCCTAGTATATGTATGTATCATATTTTAAATATGTAAATCAAAATAAAATAAAAATTAAATTAAATATAAATAAATTTTAAGTAAACTTATATTTGTACATCTATTATATGTCGCATCTTCGGTCACTAGTACGGAATGTACCGATGCTTAGAGCGCCCTCTATAATAAATTCACCGGAAAGGAACACAAGCACCATCTATCGGCGTTACGCAGTCTAGGCGGAGGGTGTTGGCGTGCGGAATGACAAGTTCACTTTAAGTTTGGTCACCGCCGAATCAACACTAACCTAGGAACTGTACAGTGTTTCTTTGCGTGTTTACAATGCATCAGTGATAAAATATCAAAAGGGAGTTTTCTCATCGCCCGTACCCACTTCGTGCCCACATTGTGCCTAGTCCTGTGCCTGAGGATTCGACATAATATATATATGATATAATTTTATATGTTTTTCTTTATACTCTAACGATTACCACCAGTTCATTAAAATCGTTTAGTCCATCTTAAAGGTGCCTGGAAGAGATTGGTGTCAGCGATAAGGACGCCCTTTATACATATTCTCTGTAAAATCCTGGTGTACAAATAAAGTATTATTTATCTATCTATCGTATCTATCTAAGAAACGCTTTAAAGGCGAACCGAATAAAAAATAAAAAAAATGGTTTCACTATCCACCTCCTTAACCTTCACCATCAGACCACCGTTATCAAACCCAATCTGTTGGACTCGTCCAAACAAATGATATAAGCCCAAACTCGAAGGGTTTACTAGTAGCCACTGCAGAGTGCCACTATCCACCTCCTGGCTTCATCATCAGATCAGATCTAGGATGCCAAATTTTAGTATTATTTTTTTCATTGCGATACGACAATTATAAGTTCATTAAAATTGATTTCCAAGATTCCTTTACATAATTAACTACAATACAAGTGATAATAAAAGCGTTTTAAATAACTAAATCAAAATCGGTTAATCCGATTAGGCGCTATAATGCCGAGACAGACACAGATACAAACTTATAATACCCCTCCTTTTTACATCGCGGGTTAAATACTTAGTGTTTCGACCCCCCGGTGAAGAAAATCCCTAAAGCTGTTGCAGACGAAGGCACAGCACTACGGGGATAACCAGAATTATGCTCGAAATGGAGACAGCAGCAGGTATTGTAATTGTCCTGGAGTGTATCATCACAACTCTTAGTCTGATAATGTGCCAATGTGATAAGACTGGCAACGAGTGCCATCACGGATGTCAACAGGGTTTATATATAGGTAAGGTTGGTTAGTGTCAGCTTAGATGTAAAAAAGACTTTGTCAAAGGAGAAGTTATCCTTTTTGGTTCACTGTTCTTTTAATGTAGGTAAGGTTAGTTAGTTTAGCTTATTTAAAAAAAAGACTTTGTCAAAGGAGAAATTATTTTTCGTTCACTGCGCTCTTAATGTAAGTAAGGTTAGTTACTTAATGCCAGCTTAGCTGTAAAAAAACACTTTATCAAAAGAGAAATTATCCTTTTTCGCTCACTGTAATTTTAATGTAACTAAGGTTAGTTACTTAGTGCCAGCTTAGGTGTAGAAAAGACTATTTCAAAGGAGACGTTCGCTTTTCTTTTATGCTTGCTTTGAAGCAAGCAAGCAGCTATTATGCTTTTTCGTTGCTATATTAATATTCAAAAAGCTAAACAGAAAATATTTTTTTTTCATCACGCTTTCATAGCACCATTACTTAGCCAATGCTGAAAGCATCATTATACGAAGTCACTTCAGCAAATGGCGAATTAAGCAATTTCGGTAAACGTAGGTACCTAGTGCGAGGAAGATTATCGTTAACCCACTTACTGTGGGGATGTTGCTTAGTTCCCTAATGGATGTGTAATACGATTTGCTGTTTGACGTCCATTTTCTATGCTGACCCGTAATAGGTTTACTGTGAACAGTGTCTGTTAATCAGCTGTCGTATCATCATTTACATCATTAATAGGAGCCACTGTCATAGTTAAAAGATCTTTTTAGGAGGAATTATTTCGTCACAGGGACAATGTTTTCATAAAACTCTATAACTTACGGGGAGCACAGTATTTCAGCAAATTCAAAACGCATATTATACGCCTAAACTTTCCTCATGAATCACTCTATCCACTGGTGAAAACCGTATGTAAATCCGTTCGGTACTTTTGGAGTTTATCGAGTTCAGAGAAACAGACATACGCAGCGGGGAGCGGGAGAGAGAAAAAGGAGGTTCTCAATTCGACAGCATAATATTTTTTTTTAATGTCTGTTCAACCGTCACTCCGTTATTTATAAACCGATTTTGATTATTCTTTTTTTTTAGATAGGGTATAGGGTAGGATCCTGATAAAATTGGGAGAAACCCTCGAAAATTATAGGAACGAATAGTGTTTCTCATAAAATCATCACATCGTGTAGCTGAGCTGATGATGAAAAAAAATCATAAAATAAAAATTTTTTTAGCAAAAAATTAAACCGACGAAAAGTACTAAAGAGCAAAAAATAAATAAACCTTAGTTTTTTGAGTCAGTCTGATCCCAAACTAGGCCAACTAGCCTGTAACCAGGTAACCAGACTGCTGATAAACATACCTTATAAATTATTAAATACATACATATTATAAATAAATTACACCAAGACACAAAACAAGCGATCATGCTCATCACACAATTATTTGTCCTGGGTGGGAATCGAACCCACGACCTCTGGCTCAGCAGTCAGGATTACTAACCACTGGACACACAGGCCAGTCAATCGACTTTACTCATTGGGCCAAGAAAAATGGTACGGTTTAGAGCGTTTCTTCTGTGGGTTAGAGAGTGGGTGGGTTCTTCGGGGTTTTCAGTGTTGGAATCGAAAAAACCACACGGTGTGCCGTACTGCGCCTTAAGTAGGAGGGATCCAGGAACAGCGGGTGAAACCGCGGGGCACAGTTAGTGTTTTAATAAAGCCAATAATAACCCGTATTAGTAATATTCACAAAAATGGACATCGGATACATTTCCGATATCAATTTGTTCGATTTAGCACGAGAATTTTCGAATTCAAATTCTGTGAAAGCTGAGCGTACTAGTCAGTCGTGTGTGTATGCACTAACAAATTCAAAGTCCGAATGGATCCCATTTTATTGAGTTACCTACTCGTATGTCAGTAAAATCGGGCATATATAAAATATGTAGGTTTCTACAATTAAGGAGTTCCTTCTTCTTTTCTTGAGGGACTTAACTTTGAAAATTTTGTTAGACATGACTTCACAGACGTTTTGGTACGGACTTACATTTGACCTACACACTTTGTAACTAACATAAAGCAAATGTACTGAAGTGCTCAAGTCAAAATCCTATTATATCTATTAAAAAAAAAACGCAGCTTAATCCCTTAATACTACTCAATGAAACGTGCGTCGGTACTTAACAATCCTAACATTAGCAAAAGAAAATTTGCTAACTACTTCTCCCGACTTTCACTTGTTAATTGAAGCCATGACTTAAGTTATCTTAGGAAACATTAATGATCACTATACGTTCATTGAAAACTTCCTTGCCATAAAACACAGTTATTGTTATAACGAAACGTATGTACATCACCTAATAAAAAATATTTATAATGTGGGGACAGAAAAAAAAGCATTAATGTGGGTTTTATTACTTTGCTTCTAATGTTAAGTGATTTATCTTCTACACATAAAAAATAAAGCACCTAAAAGTATTTTCTGTTATAACCTACATATATTAGCATTAATAATATTATATGAGCATTCATACATCTATATTAAAGTGTATTATTGTAAGAAAAATAATGTTATTTATCTTACTAGCAGCGCCCCGCGGTTTCACCCGCGGAAGTCCCGATCCCGTATGAATATCGGGATGAAAAGTAGCCTATATATTGATCCAGGTCTCCAGCTATCTATATACAAAGTTTTATCGTAATCGGTTCTGTAGTTTTGACGCGAAAGTGTAACAAACGTCCATACATCCTCACAAACTTTCACGTTTACAATATAAGTAGGGTGAATATAATACACGATGTTTGCAAAATAGATAATTATAGATGCATTGTTTGTTTTCAGTTAACATAAATAGAATAGGCCCACTAGTATTATAAAATAAGAGAGGGCGATTGTGTGCGTGTGTGTGTGTGTTACTTTATTAAGGGATTGGGATGTTTAGAACACAAATAGATTAATATGTCCTAGTTCTAGACACAGAGAGAAATTCAATTGCAAGTGGAGCCGCGGGAGAACGGTAGTAAACGTTACTATTTAGTTAAGATTTGATGAAGATAATAATTTATACTAATCTATGAAAAAATTTGCTATAGTAAATTTAGTACAATTTTCGATTAACTGAATTATCCTTCTATAAACCAACGAAATAAGCATCAAAAAGCGATTCCTATTTTACATTTGCTTTACTATTTCTTTCCTTCGTTGCTTTAATATTTCTTGTTTTTTTAAGATTGACTTTCATGAAAATGACACAATTTCGCGAAACTTCTATCAACATAAGAAATATTTTTATCTTAAACAAAGATACCTATTCCAAATGCCGAATATTTTTCTTGCCATCACTTCTATATCTCAACAACTCTTAGCAGCCCTCAAAAGATTGATGAGTTTAGTAATTATGCTCAATATCACTTTGATAAAAAAACAACTAAAAGTTCAAATGTTAAATACTGTAAAATTTTTCAAATGTTAAATATTTTTTGGACGCAATTACTCGTCAAATTTTTTGTACTTATTAGTCTATTAAAACTTTCGTTGAAGACCCTTAAGGGTAAGACCAAATTAAAAAAAAAATGTCTGTGGCGACGTAGCCAACTAAGGCTTACAGGATAAATAAAATAAAACTGGTATCTATAGAGTATAAATTAGGGATCTATGCCATTGTTTCTTGGCAGAAAAACATAATAAAATAAGTTATTTGGTTGTAGGTTAAAGGCTGAATTATAAAAAAGACAAAATAAGATCTAGATTTCATCGTATAAAGCTACTTGGTATCTGTGAGAAGTTAATGAAAGTACAAAATTCATTTAGTTACGGATTCACGACGTTTTCTTTTAAAATGAGAATAAATATTGAGTGGGCTGCTAAGACCGAACCCAAAAAGTAAGGTTAACCACTATGTATATCTCGGTATGCTTTTGAGAAGTTGTAAGTTAGTATACAATACATAGTAGCGTCTAGAAAATGTTTAACTATGTACATTACACCTCGTCTATAACCTTGAATTTGTTGTCAGGCAAATTTGCTCTTTTCTTAATGCGAGCATTATTTTTTATCCCGCAAATAAATTTAACGTCGACGGGGCAAGAATGTCTGGAAATTGTGTTCTTAAAGATCTACTATTAGACAGTTTAGTATTCGAGGCTTCGATTGTGGTAAATTTGTCCTAATTCCTTCGTCTCAAGTATTCGCGATTAAGAACACGAGATTTACTTCTGGCCCCCTGATCCTTGACCTATTTCTGCAGACGGGGAGTTGTTTTGAGCACATGTAGAAAAAATGTATCGTAAAGTAAGTGTACGCTAACACTTTTTTTCGTACATACCACGAAATAGAGAGTGTAGAGTATTCTTAGGTCTTATTTATCCCGAGATAAATAAGACCTAAGAATACTCTACACTCTCTATTTCGTTGTATGTACGAAAAAAAGTATTGGCGTACCCGAGTAAAAGGTCAAATGTTGTCCCCTCAAGGAAATATTGCTGGCAATATTTATAGTGCTGACATTTAATACTACTCGATAGATCAACGCGTGGCAACTTCAGTGGTTGTTCGATCAAGCAATATTCTTCCTCTTAATGTAGACAATCTTTTTGGAAAACAGCACATTCCATTTCTTTTACAATCAAGTTGGTAATCAAGCACATCACCCCTCTGATGGCATGTCACTTTTAGTATCATGGTCTTGGATTTCATGAAACAAAAGTTAAACAGATTCTCCATTAAACCAATCAGTATACATTACTGCTTAAAATGTTTCCTTTTTTTAGGGAGAAAATTAATTAATTCGATACTTTGCCTAGTATTATTTGTTTGTATTGTATTTCAGTGTAATGTTAACTGTACCTGTTTACACTTTATTACTATTATCAGTATTTTTTAAATAATGAAACCTATTAATACTTACTCGTATCGTATTTGATAAAAAATATAGAATCCAACTACACGAGGACCAACGCATCGCGGGTCTGGACACTCGTGAGCTCAGGATTTTCACTGACGGCTCCAAAACAAGGTATGGCACTGGCTCTGGGGTCTTCTCAGAGGACCTAAATATCAAAACAACAACCACTCTAGGTACCCATAACACAGTATTCCAGGCCGAGTGTTTAGGTATCTCCATGGCTGCAGCAGCTGTCACTGCAAAGAAGGTAAAGGATCAATCGATACGTATACTATCCGACAGCATGGCAGTGTTACAAGCCCTCGACGACAATGTCATCAGTTCGGGCCTGATCTACGAGTGCTACCAACGTCTTAATGAGGTAGGCGAACTGAACAAAGTAACCCTCCAATGGATAAAGGGTCACAGCGGCTCTAGAGGCAACGATGTAGCAGATGAATTGGCTAGGAGGGCATCGGAGATTTGCGTCATGGGTCCGGAACCCATAGTGCCCCTCCCCTTCGGTCAAATTCGGACATTAGTAAGGATGCGTACTAGAGACCAAAACTATTTCATATGGGCAAGCCATGAAGATTGCCGGCAGACGAGGGCTCTACTCCCCGCCATCAACAGCCGGTTGTCAAAGATGCTACTCCGGCTGAACAAGCGTCAGCTGCGAGTGGCAACCGGAGCTATCACCGGGCATGGCTCGTTTAACAAACACCTTTCTGCTATATGTGCTACGGACAGCCCATTGTGCAAAGCTTGCATGGAAGCAGAGGAAACAGCAACCCATGTACTTCTGGACTGCCAGGGGGTTGCAGAATACCGGGCTAAGTACCTTGGTTCGCCAGGGTCACTCTCGGAGATCGTCGGTAAAGTGAAGGGGTTACTGGGATTCTTCGGGGAGTTAGGGTGGCTCGAATAGCTTTTATTCCCACTAACGCAAAATACGCACCTCGTCGTGGAAAACTGCCCGTGAAAACCTAACCTAACCTACTTACTCGTAGCTCTTTCTCTGCACTGATTTCTACGCGACCAGTCTACACGGGGGGATCATTGGAATACACTATTAGACACTCACGTTTAAAACCTAATGTTGACCCTGAGCTCAAGCTAGACTATAAACGAATAGCCTTGAAATATTAGTTACCCAAATAATCTCATTTTCTTTAATAAATTGTTAAGACTTAGATCGAGATCAAAGATAACGGATGATCTATGAAAAATATAAACTTTTTATGTTTTTTAAGATGATGGTTTTGTGAGACATGGAGCGAGAACTTTTTTGATATGAAGGTAATAATCTCTGTACGGCTCTATAAATAATGGTAGTTATTAACTATTATTTAATAGCGTATGGATGCCAAATAATGAAATAGTAAATATGTTTCTATTTTATTTATTTGCCGACTCAGGTAGGATTATATTAATATGTTATACTTATTTTAAATCTTATATCAAAAGTTAAATATGATATAGAAATAATCAGTCTTTATACATATGATTACGAACCAAGAATAGTAAAAGTACAAAGCTACACGCACCTACAAGTATCAGTATTGACATAGAAAATTTTATAAAACTAAGTAAAAATATAACTAATAAAAGCGTGTAAAATCTTCAATCCGTACACCAAAAAATTTCTTTATTTGGGTTTAAAAAAAAATATTTTTGATTCATACATTCAGGATTTTTTTCTCGTTTTCAACAACAATCTCGTTTAATAACAAATTATAGGGCATTGCATTTATAAACGGCAAGGTGAACAATGCTGAGATATAGCTTACCTACCTATATTTCAGACAAACCCAGTGTTAAGTCTAAGTGTAACAACTTTCCCAGCTTTTTAACTGATTGTCACATTGGTAGGTGTAGTTCATATAATTACAAAAGAGCTTACTTGATGGTGGGCGGTTACAGGCATTATGAATTAACATCCTAGGTTTCAGTCACTTTGCCACTGCCATGCGTAAAATTAACTCTAGTGACTCAGCAGTTGAAACACTTGAGACACTCGAGAGCAACGAATTAAGAAAAAAAAACAATTTCATCTTAAAACAAAAATAAAAAAAAAACCATATTTTTCTACAACTTTACAATTTTCTCAAATTTTATTCCACGTGCTGCCATTACTGCGGTTATGGGGTTTGGCATGCTGTACAAAAAGTTTCTTACACGATGTTGGGGAATGTTCTCCTATTTCTCTATTTTCCAAGAAGTTTTATTACTTTCATTTAAGGAGTAAACACAATATATTTTACTAAGCTAGCATTATTAACTTCCGGGGTTTTCAGGTTACTTTATGTGACGCGGATTCATTGCTGTCGAGTGTACAACATTACACTCGACTAGGCTGGGGGAACTTGTGAACTCAGGCGGATGCAATCCGAGTCTAAGCTGCTGTATTAGAGGTATCTAGTACAATAACTATCTTTTATCGTTAGGACCAGAATTTTATTTTTATGGTTAAAACGTAATTTTAACACTTGTCTTACAAGACCAACAACTCATGTTATGTGTAAATAATAGTGGATAGCAATTTCACAAAAGAATGACTAGGAAGACGATGACAAACAATAAATCTTATTCTGCTTTATAATCCATCACATATTCGCGTTAACTGTACATTGTGTCTAATCGTTAATATGACAATCTTTTAATCTAAATCTAAACTAATATTAGAAAGAGAAAAGTTTTGTATGTTTTAACCGATTTTTTTAAATTATTTTACCTACATTATCAGTGAGTAACAAAGGCGGTATTTTATATAAAAAAAAAAAAAGAGATCCCTACGAAATTTGCAATAATGTAACCCAAGGTATCCAAAAGTAGTTATTTGGTGTGCGCTGCGAAAACGATTGATTATACATAAAATAATGTACTACATGTCAAATCAAAACCGTGTCTTTTAATTAAACCAATTATAGGTATTTTTGAATTGACAGGAGTCAGTCAGAATAAGTCAGTCGTGAAGCTGGTTGCCTGTTCTCATACGTAGATCCTATGGAGAAAAACAGACAAGAAACTCCAACTACACTCTTTTTCGACATGTTCTTTAAAAAAATTTACGACACCCTCCCACGTCCGGATTTAGGGCTATGCGACTTTGCATGATTCCCGTATGTCAAAAAACAACTGAAGGGACGCAAGTTTTTGAGCAAAGAGCTTATAGGACCTTTTGAGGGGATATGCGGCTGTGTTCCAAAAGGATAGCGTTTATGAAAGGTCCGATGAATGATGAAGAGACGCAAGCTTTATGCCAGGATCGTGATAAGTGACGCTCTATCGTCTCTGCCTACCTCGGACGGGAATAAGGCGTGAGAATATGTATGTATGTATGTAATTTCTAATTAGTATTAAAAAATCCCCATATGTTTATGCTATTAAATGCAAATTTAATTAAAAGAAGTTCTAACTAGTGTCAGGGTCACAAATGACTACTATTCTTGTTAACCCCTCCAGCTAAGCTAAATGCTTGTGTTAGGAGTGGGTTCACGCCGGTAGTGCACTGGGTTGGGTTCGAACCCGCAACCACTTGATCACAAGTCCGACGCCTTAGCCATACATTAGCGGCTACCGCCGCTTCAAGGTTTGTACAATCGTAAGCAAATAAATAACGTTTCAAAGCTCTTATTTTGTCATTCGTTTTAAATGTATATTTCTTTTAATAAAAAAAAAAAACTGTTTGCATTTTTTAAATAGTTCATATATGTATAATAAAAAAAAACAGTAGGAAAAAATTAAATTTATCCTTCACGAAAATGTCGTCAACCAAAAATTATATCTATAATACTTAATAATAATACTGGTACTATTACGTATTCTGTGGTAAAATCAGTATGATAGATAAATCTGTGCAACAGGCTGTAGGCTGTGCACAGTGTATCTATCTGTACACTGTGCACAACCTTTAGCCGGGACAGACGGGAAGGATAAATGACGTCACCCTTTTATAAATTAAAGCAAATATGTGTCTGTGGAAAACACTATAAAAATATATGTAATACGTTTATTATTTATATTAAAACTTTATATTCATTATGGTCAGCAACTGAAGAGCAAACAATATCTCTTTAACTTATTGAGTCTTGTGTCTTTGAGTTGTTTTTATGTTGTGCGCTGTTTTTGATAAAAAAATCATTCATTATTAATACTGAATCTTAGGAGCTTAGTTTAAGTATTGTTAGTGACAGGATATATCCACCTTATGCGTTTGTGAGAGTCGTAGACATGTTGGTGAACTGTAGAAACACAGTAAAAAAAAATATGTATTTGAAAATAATATTGTATAAAAACCGAGGTAATGTAAAGAGTATTTATCCCGTACGACGAAGTATATCCATCCATCATTTTACAGCCAACAGATCTTTGCTCGAATCGTGATATCTATCGGGGTAAATATCTGCATGTATTTTTTCTTCCTCACTATGAAATGGAACCTGTCCCAAAAGAAACAGTATTATATAGTACGGAGCATTTATTATTCAATCCATAATACATAAGGAAAATGTAAACTTAAGGGTGGGCCAGGCAACATCGAATCATTATAACCAGGCCACTGTCAAAATATGCCGAACAAAAGGCGACCCTAGCTAATGGCCAGAGAGATAAGCGACACAAACAACAATATCTCGTCATCACAGCTTCTGCAAACAACAGAAATATCTGCTACTGACGCGATAAGGCTGCCTTTTATTTTGTACGATAACATATTAATTGTAATAAAAATTCCCATCAGGTTTTATTGTAACTATACCTACCGAAGACAACACTAGGGCAAAATTTAAATGAAATTGCGATTATATAAATACACACATGGATGCAGATGTTGGATTTTGATAAATTGGTATAGATAGATAGATAGATATACTAGAAATGACCTCTAATTAGTAAGAATTAATTTAAAATTAAATTATGAATTACAAGTTGAAACTTGATATACATACGTCTAAACGTCGCCGCGTCGTCATTTTGATGCGCCATTCACTTCTAAAGATATAATATATATTTGTAAGTTATTTAATTATAAGAATTATCACCATCAGAGTTAGAGTAAAGTACCTGGCAATTATTTGAGCTATTTGTCCAAAATATAGTCGATTTATTGGATTAACTAGAGAAGTTTATTTCTTCCAGACGAAGTATTCCGAATAAGTATAGTCTACTAACTTGCTATATCGGTTCTTCTGATATGTAGTATCAATAAAGGCTAATCTCTTTTCCACATAGTTTGGACGCTAAAGATGTTCTCAATAAAAAAAAACTATGTATAATTGTATAGCTATGTAAATTTTTCAGCGTAATTCAGTGCTGCTATTATGACCATGTCCTAAGTGATATTGATAATAATTTGCTATATAACGAAAACAATAAACGAGGTCTTGAAGATTTGAATAAGACAATCCAAGTCGCGCCCCGTTCACATCAGAACTTCAGCTGTTCCACTTTTGTTCTGTGTTAACTGTTATTACAAAACTTCGTTTTAGGGTTGTCTCTATGTAGTTCAACGGCGCAATAAAAATGCTAATACAACGAGCCCCGAGGCTAACGTTTCTGCTAATATCAGTGAGCTAAGAACTCTCTTTATTTGGTCATGTTTAATTTTAAAGAGATTTAAAATGGAAGAATTTAAAAGATATTATGTGTACTTAAAAATGGAGTTCAGATTAATTGTCAAATGTATAGAGTAAAAATGTAATGAAAGTAAAGTTTTCGTAAACTTTATGAAAGTTAAAGAAATTTTCACTTCAGTTTAGTTCAGAGGCAGTTAACAACAAAGTCTTATTTGATATTATATTTATGACATGTGCACTTAGTTTTTGCTTTAGAGTAGGAAGTAGCGTTGTTAGTCCTAAAAAGCCGTTTTACTGTACGTTTAAAAGAATTGGCTTAATAATTTCAATGAAATTAGGTGTCAGGTAGTTTGAAAATTCAAACTAAATAACGATGATCGACGCAAATACACAAACACCCTCAAGTGAAAAAATTTCAGCATTTTATGAAGTAATGATTACGCAAACTTGGAATTGAAACATTATATCATAATATGACATACAGCTATATTGCATGATTTGAATATTGTTTTAATTAATAAAATTATTTAATTTAACACCAAAATATTTAATTGATACCAGAAAGAAAATTACGTTGGATGTTCCGTGGTAGGTAACACTAGTTGCGTGTATGTGCTCGTACACATGTATGAGTAATTGCTTTTGGTATGAATGTGTTATTTGGACTTAATTACAAATTAATATTATATTATTTGAAATATAATTAAGTCATAAAATGTAAAATCTTAGATATGTGTAGAACAAGACATTTATTTTCAACCCCCTCGACGCAAAAAGGAGGCGTGCCATAAGTTTAACGTGTGTACCTGTGTTTGTATGTGGCATCGTAGTTCCTAGACGGATAGACATCTTTTGATTTAGATTTTTTTTTGGTTCATAGATGAATTGACGTAGAACGTTCTTAGCTATAAATCAAGATAATCTGTTCAGTTATTCGAAGGTCATCAGCTTTTTTCCAGAGGGTATCTAAAATTTTTAATTTATACTTATTCTATGTTATTACCACTGTGATCTACTTAGATATAGGGATCTGTTGTTTCAATTTTACTTATTTCGAGAGACTAAATTCATGATCACTTTTTTTTTTATCATAAATATTAAGTATGTTGTAAATACTGGTATTTTGTTTAGCGGCCCTACATCACAATATACGGAGTTTTATTCAGTAAGCCGTCTTTATGAATCGAGTATCTCAGGCCCAAGTTTCCTTATGTATATGGGTCGGCAAACGCGGATAGCAATTCCTCAGGGCAAACTTCCTATACGTTCAACATTTGAGATTTTCAGACAATCTTTAAAAAACATCTTTTGATGTCCCGCGAGTGCTCGATTTAGGGTGAATAGTATGTAATTTACTGTAATAGCACAAACTCAGTACAGTTTCATTTTATCTCGGAGTAAATTTCTTTTGGGTATAATTTTTTTTAAAGCTTTTCGTAAATAATTATATGGAGAATAGCTTAACTTGGTAACCTACTTTCTGTTTCAAGAGTAATGAGAGTTTTCACGAACTTAGAGCGTAATAAAAATGTGGAGTTTTTACAGAGTATTTTAACTAATTTCCCTCGGAAGCTAAACATTTCAAAAGACATCAAATCTGGAATATATGCAGGTTGTCTTAACGTGCACAAGAAATTGCTGCGATTATTATTTTAATTAGAACAATGTACAGCTCACGTTTTATTTTTATCAATTACCGATATCAGAATAAATATCACAAGAAGAGAAAAAGAAAACCATATCACGGTATTTAGGAGTTAATCTAATCTGATTTAGATTCATTAGATTCTAATGCCATAATTACAAAAGCAGATTTTCTGTTGATCACCGCAATGATATAATGCATCATTTAATGTTTATGCATTATTTATCTGAAAATTTTGAGGGAAAACTCAATACTAATGCCTGGTTTATCAACCCCAAGGATAAGAATAGTGTAGGAGAAAACTTGACTAGACATGAACGGAAAACATTGGTCTTTTTGTGTTTTTTAAAAGACACGTTTTCAGAAAAATCAGGACATTCTATTAAAATACTCGGTATTGAATTAATGTTAGCCCTTACTTACGAAATATTAGCTTTATTGGTCATTAGCATAGTAGTTCATTTTGTTAATATCAAAATAAGATTTCTGAATTAAAAATCACGAATTATTGAAGTGTTACTTTAGGCACGTTTGTGCACTTTTGCTATGGGGAAAAAGCATTGAACTTGTGACCGTCATGCTAATAATACATATATAGATCCACTAGAGGGCGTTAATCTAAACATTGAGTTCTGTCAGCTCCTTATTAATTAATGTCACCAACCTGCTAATGTGACGTTTTAAGTTCGTCGTTTCGTTTAAGTTTTCATTTCTGTCGGCAGTGCCATGACTGCCTATTTTTCGAAAATTATAAGCGCTGTGCGGTATTCATTGGGTCTACTATACGGTACTATGACCACACCTTTCTGAAACATTCTGTATAAAAAAAACCGGGCCCGCAGCAGGCCCAAGGAGGTAGATTTCGTGTTTTTTAATTATTTTTGAAAATCTGCCCCCTCCCACCCCATCTCCCCCTTTGAGGGAATATACCCCATCACTTAACCTTCAGCTTTGCCCTATTGATTTGTCGTCCAAGTTTCAAAGCCATCGGTGCATAATTGCGACCTCTATCGCGCCGGTAAAATTGAGGTACATACATATCGCACTGCTATTACGAGACTGTATCAACTCAAAATAGGGTAAATTTGAGATAATTCGTTTTTCATACGTAAATATTAATTCCCTACGCGTCAATAAATACAAAATGATAATAATAAATTGTAATAAGCCAAATTTTTCAACAAAACAGCTAAAAATAATTCATTTTTTTTTTATTTGTTCAGATATTAGAGTATTAACTCAAAAATTGGAAATAACTTGATAACCTGCAATCGTTTAAATACCTCATTAATACAGAAATCCCTTAATTTTATCAATAATCTATATACAGTGTTCACTTTTTATAATCTTTAACAGGAAGCGACTAATCAGTTTTCTGTCGTTTCTGAAAAAAGCTACATTTTGAGTTGATACACTCTTGTAATAGCAGTGCGATATATACTCGTACATATATATATATATATATATATATATTAGATCATAACTAGACTTCCTGTGAAGAATTTTTTTTGGAAACTAGAGAACTGGTACAAAACCAATAGCTAGAATTTCTTCGAAATCTACCTAAAAATACAAAGTTACACAAAGCAGGTTTAAGACTTGATTTTTTTCTTACTAGCGTATTAGTGTTTGTGCAAGAACTCGCGGGTATTCATATATCAGTATTAATACACCAAATACCTACTTCAAATAAGAGCTTTCGTGCTTGACTCCGTCGCAAAAGGTTCTTGATCGACAATACAATATGCTACACAATTAGATTTCCGATAATGTAAGCACCGTAACAAATTTAACCTTTACGTTATTCAACGCGTTATTCAACTTTCCTGAACCTAATCCCTGCCTTGACCTATATCCACCCTAATTTAACCCCTCACCGAGCGACGCTTTGTGAACGTAAATATTTCTAGTTTAGACCACGGAGACGTTGAGCAAAACTTTCATGCAACTTTGAACAATAACGTGAACGTATAAGACTTATATTAGTTTCTCTATGCCTGAGTAGTAAAACTATCAAAGTGTGCTAACATTTTGAAGGAACCATGATCCGGATAAGTAAAACTCTTAATAGTTTATATTTTATTAAATTGAAGTAAATTGGCATTTTGTTTCAAATTTACTCTCCAGAGTCAAATAACTATCCATTGTTGATGGACTGTAAATGGTAACAATCTCTATCATAAACTTCTTTTCCCAACACATGATATTTATAACTGAAATGTGTGTAGAATTTTTATACCTCTAAACAAAAAGTGGTCACCGTAGTCATCATGAACACTAATTAAGCAAATTTAAAGTATTTACAAAATTCTTCTGCTGCAGTTTATTTAATTACACATTTCAATTCCCATTCACTCAGAGTGAAAGTGGAAAAAAAAGAAAGACGCTCCGTGTAGAGGCAAAACATGTGTCGAAGTAGCAGTTTGTGACAGCAGTTGAGTACGCTTTACGGCTTTAGGTTGGTCATCTATTGTTATTGTTGGGGTTTAAAAAAGCTGAAAAAACAGCCCTGGAGTCTGCGGTTATCTATACATGGAGTGAAGGCACTTGAACAGTCAGACATCGAGGAGAGATTGCTGTGTCCTTTGACTTCCTTTGCGCCGATTACCTATTCCATTATCTCAATAATATCTTGGTGAAAATGTAGTTCTCACTCGACGTGCCTGTTACTGAAACAAATAAGCGGCAAACATATTGATTTTAAAAACATCGATAAATTTATCGAAGGTACATTGAACGGTCGATCGATCGTTCCTTGCGGAGGAAAGTGGACTGAGCCCATATTCTTATAGAAATTAAAGCGTAAGCAGTGTGTGATTTATGTGTACTACTACCTATTTACATACCCTGTTCAGCGTTATTAAAACTTTGGGCCTAACGAATATAAATAAAGATTAGTTCAAATTGGCAATTAAAAGCATTTAAAATTTAGATTACCTATTTTGCGCGCAGCTTAAAAATATTCTCAAAAAATTATTTGCTTAAAAGTTACTGTATTTGCAATACAAATCTCTGATATTAATTAACATGAAATATTCATTTGTAGAACCTTCATTTCGCTAATCTAGTGTTTATTTTATCATAATATTTCTTTAATTCATATAATTTTTTTATGATGTCGTAACAAATTATTTAAACTATGTGATCTGTTTCATGTTTTTCGTTTATTAAAAATATCGGACATTTATGGGACTTGGTATCCAATTTTTTAAAGATATTTACGTATATATTATTTCGATACCCCGAATATTATTATAAGTAAATATCTTTCAATTTAAGGGGAAGGGCCCCCTTCCAAATCAGCAGTAGACCAAGAAATCCACATAAAATTTTAAATTACATGGTATCTACAATTATTATTATAGACAGTAAGTACCACTTAATTTAATTTACGAACCTACTCAATACCTTATTCCTTAATTATGATTTTTTTTTTATGGTATAGGGGGCAAACGAGCAGACGGGTCACCTGGTGGTAAACGACTACCGCCGCCCATGGGCACCTGTAACTCAAGAGTCACAAGTGCGTTGCCTTTAAGGTGTGAATAGGGGGAGAGGGGGGAAGAGCTGGAAGATGTGAGAGGGGGATTAGAGAGGAGGAGAGGGGGAAGAGGGGAAGGACGGGAATAGGCGAGAGAGAAGGGTTAGGGCCTCCGGTAACCTCACGCGGCGAAAAGCAATGAAAGTCGGCCCATACGTGCCGAAGCATGGCTCTCCCATGTGCATTTTTTTGTAATTTAAAATAAAATTTAAACAGCTGAATGAGAATCGACATCGCATTTGTTTAGCGCATTTCTGAGTTGGTACACCTACAACGTATATTGCGTATTATATATGAAAATTATTACAGAAGAAATAAAAAGTATTATGGTGAACGAAATATGTCATAAAGAACTATTCTGAGTGTTTTTATCTAAGATATCTAAACTGTAAACCCTTTTAAAACTACAGACTTGTACCCACTACCCAGCCGCAGGACAATTTATTAAAAATGTCTGCGGGTAGTAATAATAACTCAGTGGCGGGTAGCACAAATCTTTGTTTCGCCGCGCGGTCCATTCCTCCTTCTCGGTAAAATAATTTAGTAAACAAAAATACTTGTAAAGCTTCATTCTAGGCTCACACGAAGCTGGCCTTATAGTTTAATAACATTATTTTAAATCTTTTAAGCTCATTTAAGCTATAACAATTTATCCAAAATAAATTCTTTCATCCCTTAAAAGTAGGTAATCTTCTGGACTTAACTTCTGTCTGTACTTGTAAATTTTTTCGATGTTTTTTAAATTATCTATATTGTTATAAGATGCGACATCTGTCGTTATAAAACGGTCATTCTGTTGATGATTGATGTTTATTTTTTCTTACATGCTTTACTTTGAAATATTCGGATTTTATACCAAAAAATAGGTAAGGGACCCACGGGTAACATTGTGATCTACGTCTTACGTTGAGATTCATCTTTCATTACGATAATATTATTCTATTGGAGGTACTGCAAAAGATTGTGCTAAAGTGACCTTATACCTTTTTTTCTGTCGGTATCTAACTCCACGGTATTCCGTCACGGCTGTCTATGGCCGTGGGCTCAGATATACCCCGGGAAGGATCTCCCTGAACCCCCGACAGACTCGATACCTGCTCATACAGAGTCCGAAGAGAGATAGTTCTCTTCCGTTACCATACCGTCGCGTATTTGGCATAAATCACCTACTCGCAAATTAAGGAGACGGCGTCGTACGCGCTTTCGTTCCTTACCGTAGCTAGCGCCCTCCCATATCTACAGCTGTAGTGAGATCGTGGCGCTGTAGGACCCACGCTGGATACTCTACTAGGGTGCAGAGTGCAGTATCTTTAGGACAGCCCAGTGATGGCACCTAGGCGTTGCCGACTATTCAACGCTGGTACTTCTCAAAGTAGCCGTGTGAGGTAAACACTAGCGCCAGCCGGTAAGAGAGACTACCGCGACGCCTCTCTAGCCAATCCTCCATGGCGGGCAAAGTGACTTTCTACCTGAATCGTAAAAAAACGTACGTTTTTACTCATATTATAAAAAAAAAAAACAGTTTTTTTTGGTGGTTTAATCTACTAGTCAGATTTGAAACATCTTATTGTATTGGATAGCCTAACATTAATTAACTTGTTTATTGTTTACAGCATAAAAATCGGAATTTCCCAAAGGACAAGCTTAAACTGAATTGCCCAAAGGCCATAAAAATAGAGAATAAAAAACGTACAGATAACGCGACAATCGAAATCTCTCAAACAACATAAAATTGTTTTCAGTTCGGCATTTGCAAAGTTTCGCGAACACACCAGATGTTATTTATTGGCCGAAACCACAAGGACGAGTGTGCCGAAACTGTCGTAAAAGCACAATTCATATCCCTCATTGTGTTTGTATGTTAGAAAAGTTGTACATAGCTGGGTAATGTACATTTCCGGTTTCGTATGCGCTTCTATAAATTTTGTAAATATAACGAGGATTCGATTGCTTTTAGTTTTAGTCAGTAACCCTTGTGTGCTGTTTATCGGCTGAATAAGTTGTGCGGGACACGATATTATATGAGCTTTGTTGTCTATAATGGTTTGGAGAGACCACAGTAATTCCACATTGTTATTACAGGAAAAATACAGCAAACATGACAAAGCGAACTACGCTTGGAGTGATTGCTTGTAATTCTATTATTCCAGTTTCCACCAGAATTCACATCAGTCTTCGCTATTGAATATCCTTATAAAAAAAGTGGAGACGCCTTTCAAGATTAGTTTTGAATTAACAATTTAAAAAAGATATTATATTAAACAAAAAATTGTACGATTGACAGTTAAACGCAAATAGTATTTAGCAAATAGGTTTGGAATTGATATAATATGGCAAAAGCACAAGCCGTGAGAAGGCAAGTTATAAAAAAAAACTGATATATTTTTTGATGTTCCAAATTCAAATTAAATTGCCATTGCAACTGGAGATACTGAATATGGAAGAAACAATATTGATGTAAAACAATGCCCTTTCTGCGTTTGCGCCTGCGGGTCCTCATCACGCACTCTTCATGTTATTAATTACAATATGATTCATATACATAGTTTGTTCAAAACAAAAAGGTGACTTTTCTATATCTCAAAAAGTTCATTTTTGTTTATTAATCAATATAGATTTGGTTCTCTTTGAAGTAACAACACATAATAATAAACTATTATACTCTCTCACTAATTGTTATCCCTCACATTATAATACAATTGTGACAGCGCTTTTTCCAAACCTAATAACCCAGTACTTCTGATATTTGCTATTTGGCCTTGAGTTCTTCCAACGGTGCGGTCTTCATCTCCTCAATCGTGACAAATCTCGGTCCTTTAATGGGTTTTTTCAATATTCAGAATAGAAAAAAGTCGTAGGGTGAAAAGTCCGGTGATGACGGAGGCTAAGGCGTGGTTTTAGTGTTTTGTTTTTGGGCAAAAATGAAGAACATAGGTATTGAGTATGAAAACATCATCATTGGGTATGAAACGTGTGGCAGAAAAGTTTGTTTCGAAATCGCTTAATTGGGACCAAATATGTTCTTGATTTTTGCCAAAAAACAACACTGCAATCACGCCTAAGCCTCCGTCATCAATGGACTTGTCACCCTGCGGCTTTCTAAAAAATAGTAATTCGACGATGCTCCATAACAATTCTCTTCACTGTTTCAACATTTTCATCGGTTGTTGTAGTGCTGAGCGTCCAGGCATCGTCATTAACATCTTCTGGGCTTTCTGCGAAGAGCTTGTACCTCTTATAAGTATTTGTTTTGCTCTAAGTAGGATCACCAAATGCCACAGTCAAGATCTTAAGTGCGTTCTAGAACGTAGTTTAGTTTTTTATACAATTTTTTTTACAGATTCTTTTAACCATTTTTCTTTTATGGCATAAAATCGCCAGTCACACTAAAACACGTCTTACCTTTATATCTCTCAATAACAAACTAAATGTACAAAATAGCTGATAATACCGTCATAAGTTACTGACATATTTGGTACAATGTCAGTAACTTATGGTGGTGTTACCATAATAAAAAATAATAATCGAAAATCAAATAAAAAGCCTGCGAAATTTCAAAGGTCACCTAATTTTTTTAGTACCTCATAAAATAATAAAAATATACCTTTTTGTTGTACACCAAAAACATTACAGAGAGTAAGTAGTAGTTAAGTAATTAGTAGTTTAAAAAAACTATGTTTCTTTTAAAGATAAGATTACAAATTCAAGATTCAGAAATGACAACGTACAATTTGTCCATTCGACATTTCCAACGAATCACTTAGAAAGAATCCTTTAAATTACACGTGACTGATTACAAACAAAAAAGATTTGACTCGCCTTATCTTCAACTTGGAGCTTTCCCTTATTGGAAATTTTCCCGGCTGTCCCACGTCAAACAAACTTCGATGAAGGATTATACTAAGTTCCGATGCTGATTAGGATAGAATTCCCGATACTAGCTGATGACAGTGTTTGGACGAACGATCCCTAGAGCCCGTAAACTTTTACGTTCTTAAACTTTAGGTAAGGATAGGTATAAAGAGAAATGAAATCTTCGTCACGATATCATCCCTGCAAATATTCTGATATAGATTTTATTTCTCTTTTGCTCCACTTGGCGGATTTGAATGTCACAGTACATTGTAAAGTTCAGATATAAGCAATGTTAAACAGAGAAGAATAATACTCAATTAAATGGACTAAATCGTGTGTATATGTATGTATATATGATTATATTTTAAGTTTATAGTATTCATAGAAAACTCGTAAATGTATCACTACATAGTATAAAACAAAGTCGCTTTCTCTGTCCCTATATCCCTATGTATGCTTAAATCTTTACAACTACGCAACGTATTTTGATGCGGGTTTTGTTAATAGATAGAGTGATTGAAGAGGAAGGTTTATATGTATAATAACATCCATTAAATAGTGGAGAAATACTGTTATTTTTGAGGTTTCTAATGTGATGTCGTAAATAATTACATAACTACTGGATCGGATTGATCGGATTGATGATCGGATGGATTTTAATCATTTTTTCAGTGAATGACATAGGCTATAAACCCGTGCGAAGCCGGAGCGGGCCGCTGGTATATTATAAAACATACTGTATACAATGACGAGTTTTGTTTTGGATTACAAACTAATCCAAAGTGTTCAATTAATTGTACACTGCAACTCCTCATCTCATCCATAATCTCTCTTTCCATCCAATGGTTGCCTGGAAGAAATCGCAAATCACGATAAGGTCGCCAATTGTACTTAGGCTTTAGTTTAGTAAGAATCTACATATAATATATGTATACAAGTTTGGATTATTTTTTTCTTTGCTGTATAATAAACAGTTTATATATCTATCTAAATCCTGATAGCTGTAAACACGACAGGAGTACTTCTAGCTCAACGTTGGGTTTTAAAATATATTTTTGTATCTCAAAAATAAGCACAACCGATATCGTTTTCGGTGTGATTTAAGTAAGTTAAGTAGTCATTTATATAAAGAACTTTTGCAGCCGCAAAGAACCAAATATATTATTAGTTACGCCTGTGGTATTCAATTTTTAAATAGTATTCGCGTTCATGTACTAATTTAAATACCTACATGGCAAACTCAATTTAAGGACCAAAACAAAGTGGAACGTTATACCTAATATAAGAATATGTATATAAAGATATTTATTTGCCATGACACGACTACACATTTTCGCTTATCAGATATTCATTGAAGCCGTATCTTCGTTGTCGAAATCTTTCACAATCATCTGGTTGACTTCAAACATAAAATACGTATTTGTATTTTTGATAACAAATGTTTTGATTAAAGTTATTTTCATCATGAATAAAGCATTCTTATACACTCGCACAAACAATTTCACAACAAACAAGAATTAATGTGTTCAAAAGCAATTATTTACACACAGCTCGTGATCTAATCGTTTTACCTTTAATTTCGTTCATTCCTAGCAGTTAATTTAAGCAATGTATTAAAAATTATCAACATTATAGCGTGCCATTAGTCAAAAGAAATTGGTTCATAAATATTAAGAAGCGTTATGGAGGCTTAATAATGTAAGCGGTCGGTTTTATGCGAAGAGGACCAAATAATCCGTAAAGTAATTTTTATATGGTTTTATTTCGTGCCTAATGGATGGTTTATACTGCATAATTTCAGTAACGATGAAGATGCTTAAGTATCGCCCCCTACGCGTATCTACACTGCTTAAGTAAATTTCTAAGAATCGTATTATAATTTATTATACTTACTGATGGATGGGTGCTCTTTATATATACTAGCTAGATAGGCCTTATGACATTATAGTAATGGCATAATATCTCATATAGAATTAGTATACTATCCAAATCACACTACATATTATAAAACAAAGTCCCCCGCCAGTGTCTGTGAAAAACTACTGAACGGATTTCCAATCCGTTATCACCAATAGACAAAGTGATTCATGAGGAAGGTTTAGGTGTATAATTTGTTAACGTTTTGTGTAAATTGGTTGAAATATGATGATGATTGTTGAAGATGTCTCTACTACCCGTGCGAAGCCGAGACGGGTTGCTCGTATGTTCTATAAAACCACCCATAATATGAAGATTGTTCTTATGTCAATGTACAAAAACTGACGATTTATTTCAATTGATAATGTGGTACATGATAAAGAGTATTAAGAAATAAATATTCAATTACAATCAACTTATTTCGGAAAGAGATAACTTCATAACAATGCATACAAAATTGCAGCAATGCGAAATGACCGCACCTGTCATAGCGTTGTTGTTACGTTAGTCCTTATAACATTACATGTTCATATATTCCAATATATAAGATTTTGTAAAGTATTTGAAATTATATGATTGTTTTATTCTTACAGTAGTGTCATTCTGTATGATTATTTTTTTTAAGAAACTTTGGCAAGTCAATACAATATTTTTAACATTTACTGAAAAGCTAATAAGTTTAATTACTAGTTTACATGTCTGTAAAACAACTGCAAATTACAGTATTGTACTGAAATGTTTATGATGTTGAAAGCTTTTCGAATAAAGTTTTGATAATATAATGTTCAAAATATGCATTTCTAAAATGTTATTAGAGGCGTATGATCACTAAACTCTCGACTTTTATAGGTTATCAAGAAATACTGAAATCACAGTATTATTATTTTAAGAGGTTACACATAACATTACCATTTATCCTCCGTCGTAATGTTTCAGTGTTTAAGCCATGATTTGAGGCGGAGTTAATGAAGTTTTCCATTGTTTTGTTTAATTAATTACATTTGAAATTGTTCCATTATTTTGTGAGTACCTATACCTAAGCGAAGGATGTGAATTACAAACCCTCAATTTTTTGGGTACTTAAATAAGTAGACGGAGGCAAACAAACCTAGGATTCTCAAAGAAACGTAGGACCCGTCTAGGTAGACGGGTCTAATAAAAGTTATATAGTTGTTTGTAATAAAACTATATGCTTTCTTTGAAATATATATAAAACTACAAACTGTAATAACAGTTTTGTTTACTACATATTAGGTTATTTGGGTTCTAGACCGAGTAATAACACTATGTATTTAGGACACACTAAGAAAATAAGAACTTTTGTAGGTTGTCTAGAGTCTAAAACTTATTACCCTTAGGGATATTTGTTTAGACATCATGACATCACTGGGTATATGTATTTTATGATAAAAATAAAACATTTATATTATTATGTACAAAACCTTCACATTGCTGTTTTCATTCTTTTATTTTATTATTATAAACTAGCTTTTATTACAAACTAGCTGCACCTGGCATGCGTTGTAACGCCTTATTTAAATAGATTTTTGGGCCAGGAATCCTGGCGGGCATCCCCAAAACACCCTACTAAAGTTTCATCACAATCTGATCAATGGTTTCGGAACGCATAGAGGCTTTTATTTTTATGGATATATTCAGACTTATGTATGTTAGTGAATACATATTTACCTGACTTTTGGTTGCCGTCGGGGACGTTCCACTGTGGATGAAATCATTCGTGTAAAGAGCCTGGAGGAGGGAGCAGCATCTCGGGAGGAGGATGCTGGCTGGCGGTGTCTCTCGCCATCGCCATCGCCTTTAACTCGAGGGGAGTTGCATCAGAGAGGCACTTACTTTTCATACAGTGCTTCTCAACCTCCACCGCCTAACCGGGGCATATCTGTTGGAGAGAGTCGTGATCTACTTAGGTCGGTGTGTTCTTAAGAGGAGCAAAGGCGTGAGGCAAGAAAAGAAAGGCCACAGCCGGCGTTGCTCAAGTCGTTGAAAGAATTCGGCGGTTGAGTCTCGAGGACGCCATACATACATTGGAGGCCCTCTGTTTCCACTGGCCTCGTAAGACACCACCTGCAGGATCCATCATTATCGTGAGAGGTGTTCGTATTGGCAATTGTCCCAGCTCCGTGACTACGTGACTGAGCGCAGGGTAAACCATAATTATGGTGGTAAGACCCATCATGGAGGATGATTGGGTAAAGAGGCAACATGGCAGCCGGGGCTGGGGCTGTCCGTTACCCTTGCAGTAGCAGGCCTAAGGTCTGCAACGGTTCCCGAACACCTGTACACCGTATGGTTTTAGTCGGTTCCATTATGACATACCACTTCACGGTTAGCCAGGAAACGACCCACACGGAAAAAAAATCTAAAGTTTAGCGAATATTTTGTTTTCATACTGTTACTTAAAACCTTAAATAAGTATACGTCATCAGCGTAAAATATGGTTTCGCTTTGTTTTAGAAAAGACAACTCCCACATTAGGAATTACTCTTGTTTCGCGGGGGACTTTACAAATATACAAACAACAGACACAAAGAACACCTAGACTCAGATGGGAATCGAACCCACGACCTGTAAGCATAGTAGTCAGGGTCACTAACCACTAGGCCAACATGTCATTACAGTGTCACTAACTATATAAATAGAATACTCTACTAAATCATTCAGGTGGCTTGCGCTGTTCCCTTCAGTTATCTAGTCCCAGTAGGGTAATCATTCAATTTGAAAAGCTAACGAAAAATTCTGAAAGCTTCAGGCTAGTAAAATAAAAAAAAAAGTAAATCGTTGAAAAAAAAACAGTGTAAATTGCCATACAAATTGTATTTATGTACTCTTTACTGTGAGTTTGCTGTTTCGTTGTTTAAAAAATATAAACAGTATTTCTGTATTAATTAAACAGTACAGTCAATACACTTACTCAAACTTACTTCATCACAATCCTCTAGATTAATTTGAAGTAACATCGACTTTGTCGACTTATATTAGAAGTCGCATCAGCAATAACTACTAAGTAGTATGATCTAGAAACTTTCTTGTCTCTCAATATCGAACGCAGGGACTTATACCTTATTATTTTTATACTTATTTTGTTCTTTAATTTTACAAGTACAAGTATGTTGAAGAACGACAAGTACAGTCTCGAACACTGTTGCTTAATAGTCTAACAAACGCCAATATTGGCTAGTGAGTACGTGGTCAAATTATATTAAAAAATCTTCAACAAAAATAAGTTTTTGGTGTCTTAATAATAAATATGTTGCTGAATTTTACAGATTAGAAAGTTGGGAGACTTTTTTAGCAAAAACCAGACATCGTCTAAGCCCTGTTACGTAGACATTTATGACGGACGGGTATAAAAATATATTTAAGATGTTCCTTTTTCAATTGACATTCAATTGCTAAGAAAGACTTTACCGCATGTCGTGGTAATAAATAATGAATAACGGATATACTGCAAAATGAATTTCTCTTTTAACTGTTCTTAAGAAAATACTTTAACCTCAAGCCACTTTATTAAGGATTAATAAAAATCACTATATTGATCTGCTCAAGTCGAACTCCATCACAAGCTATAAAATACTTTACCAATTAACTAACGGTTTTGCAATTATCATATTAGTGCAAGCAGGTTAGCACATTATAAAGTTAAATAATACTAGCTAGGTCAGTCTAGCATGGGTGACTATTCTTAACACATTGAGACCCCTCCGTGCCTCGGACCGTCGATCCCAGGTGCCACACAAACATCTGTGACATTCTTTACGGGTAGTTTTAGCCCTAAAAAGTCCGACATCCTGGTCTAACTACAGTACTTCGATATCGCCTACTTGCGTTGTGGGGGTCTGATGGCAGTCGCTTCAAATATCAAAGCTCGGCTGTAGAGTAGTTAGACTGAAAACCGATCCCAACTTAGTTGGGAAAAGGCGTAGAGGATGATTTGTTTTATTTTCGACAAAGCCATCTATTGTTTGATGGCTGGTTAAAAAAAAAGGCGATACAAGTAATTTTTAAGGAATGCAATGAAGTAAAGAAATTTGACTTTGACAATGTATATTTTTCTCAAATTACCTAATTAATTTTGTCAATTAAGACAGCTGAACTCAAGATTATTATTAATTAATTCCGTGGAATCCCACTTTCGAATTCTGTTTTTCGGATGTTATTAGTTAGATCCTATTACACTATTCCCATTAAATCGAAAAAAAATGCTTACCGTCTAGTGTGTAAGAAAACTCCCTTAGACTAATAAAAAAATACATGTATTTTCGACCGCATTATAAACTCTTTCTCTTTTTTAAGCAACTTAGAATTTTTTATTAACAATTACATGACATGTGTTGTAAAAAAGCCCTAGGCTGGTTGATGGTTACGTAATTTATTTTTATGTAGTATATCGGTGGCAAAAAATGGCCTAAACGGCATACGGTCCGTCTGAAGGTAAGCGGTTACCGTAGCCTATGAACGTTTGCAATTCCAGAGAACTCGCATGCGCGTTGCCGGTTACGTTAACAAAATACCCAAATACCTGTATCAAATATCATAAATTTGATCACAGTTTGTTATGAATAAAGAGTTCTATAATTTTTAATATTAACATATCTATACAATATCTTTTTTATACTACTACATTAACGGTAACCAGTCACTGTTGTGTCACGTCGGGGTTAAAAAAAAAAAGGTAATGAGTATCATCATCATCATCATTTCAGTCATCGAGGACGTCCGCTGTTGGACATACACCTCCCTTAATGACGTCCAAGAAAACCAATTTGAAGCGGCTAAATTTATAACACCCCCCTTTATTGCGTCTGTGGTTAAAAAAAAAAAACTACGTAAAGTACCCAGATATGTCTTGTAAATGGTCACCCTTCCGATAACATAACAACGATTACATTGTTTAACCACGCTCCGTAACTGACCTACACCACCAAACGAATCGATTTCGAAAGCCAATGTGCCCTACATTGACTTTGTAAATTGATTCGTTTACTCAATAAAGTATGAATAGATTATAATGCATATCACTTCCAACCTAACAAAGAAGCAGTCTTGTGTTGCTGAGGACTCGATGACAAAAAAAAATACAAGCACGTGACAAAATCTCAAAATCGCGCTCCGGTACATAGTAAACGGCGCTACAACAACACACGTTTGGGTTAATGTCAGTCATAAAAGCTCACACTGGCGCGACAGTGTGTATATTAAACTTTCCTACTTGCCAAGATTACCATGCTGGATGGAGTTAGCTAGAGCGTGCATGAACTCAAGAAGCGTTGTTATACTAAACATCTTAGTTAGATAGAATATTCCTGCGTTCTACTAACAACGACTTTGCTTGGGTGACAAACAATATTATATTAGTAATATATAGTGAGACTGTAAGTGGTGAGAGGGTAAGACAACTGTCTTACCTTGTTTGTAGCGATACTTTCCCAGTAAGGCGCTCATTACACGGTAGGTTTTACCGTCAGGTTTGCTACAATCAAAACGGTGATTGACTAATAACCTATCGTCTAATGCAGTGATTGACGGTTGCATGATGAGATTTTGATGTCGATATTATTTACAACATCCATCAATCATGACTTTTGGTAATGATTGACGTTTGCATGGGCGTCTAATGGACGCCTATAGGCTAGAGACTTCCATGCTCTTTGTTCAAAATGTTTTATAAAATAGTATAAAACGTTGTTGAATAAAAAAAATTAGTTTATTAAAATTTAGCGCCAAAGCCGATTTAAAAAACAAGTTGATGGACCCAAACTCTTAGAAACTAATTAGCTTTTAACTTGAACAGTCTCATAATTAGGTCTAGAATACATTTTGATAAAGTGGACAGAAAATTAGTTTAAAAAGTGCTACGACATTGCTCAATTAGTTGTTTGTTTTTAGAAGTATGTACGTCAAAACGAAAACAACGAAAAAACGGGACCAGTGAGAGACATCCCAAGATACCAAATTTGTTAGAGTCACGAATATCGCTTACCATCATGTAAAATTAGTAGTATAAGAATTTGAAATACCCCCAACACAAAAATCCCTTCAACAATTAGAAAAGAACTGATCATTCCAATGGCTTTACAGATTTTCTTGTATAATGGCTAAGCACACTCTCGATCAAGTCACCTGTCATCAAAAAAAGGTAAATCGAAATCGGTATGATGCCGCAGATGGACCCACATGCTGATACACAGAATATGACATTCCACTGTGTGCTATATTTGCTTAAAAAGGGGTACAAGGAATTTTACTCACGTATTAATTACAGGTCAACGCATATACTGGACACGTGTAATTTCATTAAGCCGTTTCCACGTAATAAATAAAGTTGTAAGACGTGTTGTTTAAAAATTTTGGCTTTCTGCACTTCTATATATAAACTGTAAATATTCCAAAATTCACGTAACTACGTTCACGAAATTTTCTTAAAAAGGGGTAGGTACAAAGAACGTATTAAAATAATGATATATACAATGACGTTGTAAAGTTCAGAAATCTACGTTTATGTCGTAGTGTATATCTATTTGATAGGAACATCAAATGCTACTAGACATAATAAAGTGATAATAACTAAAGAAGAAGGGCAGAAGGTTCTTTTGTCATAGTTACGGTTATAATTATTGTCGTATTGAACATGGACTGCACTGTTGGCCCCGTGACAGGATTTTGTACATTGTCTGTGTGATATTAAGGGGCCCACGGTTGACTTTAAGAAATTTGCCGAGATGAGCTAAGGTTATCTGCATTCCTATTCGCAAATTCCTTTCGAAACTTAAAATTATTAATGGCATTTAGTTCTTAATATGCTTAAATGACTGACAAAGTCTTTCTAAGTTATTTTAACATGACAAAGAGAAGAAGTTCGTGAGGTATTTTAGGACAGAAACAAATGAGGGGCTGTTGATTCTACCTATCTTGGAGGGTAAAACGCGTAAGTAAATGTCTATAGGTATATCATTGCACAAAAAGTTAACTACCTAACAGAAAATATCGAAGGTAGATTTCGCTCATAGCTAACTTCAAACACTACTATTTTCCAATTGCAAATGTATTTGTTAATGTCAAATAAAAACATGAGTCTACACTGTTTGATATTTTATAATCAGAATAATATAAAAATAAAATAGACATCTGATTTGTGTAATCTTCAGACATAGTTCATATTTTACTGTTACATTTTAAAATGCTTTTATAAAATAAGCCGATTAATAACACGTTACGAATTAAGTTTACTCAAATAAAGCTACTTATATAAATGGATGAAGTGTATGTAAATTGTAAACAGTCCATTACAATTTATATAGGATTCAGCATTGTATGCCCCAGTGGCACCCAAATTTCGTTAGGATTCTTTTATTGCCCAATCCACCGAAAGTACTCATCTGGAAGACGAATTACCCACTTTCGCGTATATGAAAAATATTGGCCACTAATAATAAGCTTAGGCATTCTACACAACACAACTTTGTTTTTGGTCAGAACGCGCCGAACCATCACACGCAATCTGGTGCTAAAATAAATAAAGCATTTATGTACCAAATATATTTGCATGTCGTTTAAAATTTACCCTCAAACGCATCCCACGTAGATATCGATTCGATTCGATGCGATGACGTTGGAGCGCAACTGGCAGGTCAGGGATGTACCAAATAGTTTATTACAAGCTTATTATTACAGCGATAAAGCCTAGAATGGTTTGCAATGATTTTATAAAATATGTTGTACTTGTGCACTAGGAATTCAGGTTTCCCCGGGCCCTGATGAAAGAGACAGATAGCTCAAAACAGGGAAGCGAGCCAAGCAAATTGACGTGCTCTGGGACGCATTCTGACCTTTCGTGGAATTTTAAAATTGGATACAGTGTTTTGTACTGTATAATAAATTAACGTTTTGTGAGGGCTACTCTTTGTTTTTTAACTTTGAAATATGATTCCTTTGTTATAGTAACGTTACGTATGATATACTACCTATGGCACACTGAAAGTAAAGTTCTGCGCTCCTGGCCGCTCATAAATGTTTGAATTTCGAATGTTGTATTTTTTAAAACATAGGAAACTCAATCATTGATTTAAAAAAAATTGGCTGGAAATCGTGTCGTGACGGAAAAAGTGTCTATTGTTTTTTATCACAAGTTGAGGTTCGTCGTCCCTAGCAAAAATGGAATTAACGCGAAAAGATTTTAGGGCGGTGATTTTTTATGATTTTAAAAGTTCACTGTCTCCGCAAGACTATACTGCTGGTCTTTAAAATGCTTTTGGGAAGAAAGCACCTCATTTGAACACCGTGAGGCGTTGGTACGCAAAATTTGATCGTGGCTGTGTTTCTCTCCATGATGAAATTCGTGAAGGTTGGCCCTCAACTGCGATCACTGAGGAAAATGTGGCTACTGTTAGGCAACTAATTGAAGAAAACCGGTGTATCCTATGAGGAGATTCGAGGACATTTGGGGATTGGTATGAGCCAAATTCAAAAAATCTTACATCAACATTTAAAAGTTAGAAAACTTTGTTGCCGCTGGATTCACACCCCAGAACAAATTTTATATATATTTATTTAATAGGTACTCGTAGTTTGCCGCTAAGTGGATTAGAACGGGCTTTTGGTTCGTAAATCTTGTACTATGCTGTTGACTGTGCTTATCGAAATGGTAAGAGCTAGATGACCATAGATTTTACTGAAAAAAATATATATTTTAGCAAATTTCTTTGTTAACTAACTTTTACACGATGATTAAATACTATAAATCCTATTGCAGCATTTTCCCCGGGGCTCTCTATTAATAAAACTATGGTAGAATTGACCTTTTCATAGCAGCTCTGCCCTTTACTACATACTTTTCTATTGATTTTATTAACCGACTTCATAAAAGGAAGTTCTTTATTCGATCCGTATATATAATTGTATGATCTTGATTTTCTTAAAAAGTAATGGACCATTTTTCATGTTTGATTCACAAACGTATTCTTAATATTTTTGGGAAGCTTTAGTATATAACGCGCGACGTGTTCCGTGTGCGCCTCTCTAAACCGGAGAGGGGTAAGGCCCCCATACTCCACGGTGTGGCCGCTTATTGACCAAGAGGCGGCCAAGGTCTGCAGGGGTTCCCGGAAGCTTTCTTCTTAAGGTATACCTTCCCGGATCAGACGGCCGTGTGTGAGATGTGTCAAAAAAGGTTTTTTTTATGCATGTCACAAAGTAACATTAAGGAATAGAAAAACTGATTCCAACATTTACTATCAGATTCGTGTAATCGTTAAGAAAAGTATTCGCCAATCCCACATTCCACTAATATTATAAATGTGAAAGTTTGGATAGATGGATGGATAGATGGTTGTTTGCTACTCTTTCACGCAAAAACCACTGAACCGATTGCGATGAAACTTGGTATGTAAATAGCTGGAGACCTGGATTAACGCATAGGCTACTATTTATCCCGATATTCCCACGGGGCGCGCGAGGAGAGCGCGAGGCGCTGCTAGTAAAACATAAATACAATGTTTGCCCTGTTTTCTACTGTCTTACATACATTATGATCAAGTATATGATGCAATGATAACATCAGTTGTAGTATACAACTATTATAGTTTTAAATAGCAATTAAAACTATTTTATTTTTTTGCGACTTGTACCTACGTGCATATTTGCACTAATGTTGTACGGAAAGTCTGCGAATTTGGTGAGTTAGTTTGTTACTTGTACTTGTTTTATTATGGAAGGGAATCTTCAGGACCGCAGTACCTATTTGAAAAATGCTTGATCTTTATATTATTGGTAACCATTCAAGTCGGGCCAAGACCCGTCAGCTCGTTTGCCCCCTTTAACATAAAAAAGACACTATTTAGATATAAATTGAGACTCGATACAAAGAAGGAAAGACAAATATATTATTCACATCACGCACCACATTATACACACAGAGAATACAGATTTTAATACAGTTCGAAATAAGTATTTATCTCGGTAATACTTACAAGGCCAATACCATTTTTTTTCACTACACGTCTTTTATTACTTTGAATAATTCATAGCTCAGCCTTCTAAAGTTTTAAAAAATAATATAAATTCATATATCCCTATAATAGTCGACGACTTTTGCTATGCATTGCTTCTTCAATAAGTACAACCAAGAATATACTTTAATCGAAACTTGACATCTATGACGAACATCGTATTAAAACACAATCTGCATTAAAGATAGATAAAATGAAGTTGGAATACAATAATAAATTATTCGAAGGGAGTAGTAGAACTGTAAATACTGTAATACACCTCACACGTATCCATTTTTCACCAGATTTATTTATGGTCCCAAATAATAGAGGTAGATCCTGTAGCCGGCTACAGGGCTCGTTTTTAAGCTATGTGTCACTACTGAGAATTTCCTAACAGAAAAAAAAAACGAAATCAATTTGCTGACGAACAATGCGCGGAAGCACGCATACATATCTGCTTTATGATACGACAAACAAGGCCGGATTTTGTTAGTTAGCTAAAATATTTTGAGTTGTAATGTACCTGATGCACGTTAGTAAGCTCTATTATTAAGCTGGTATTAAGAGTATGCAAACGGTCACAAAGCTAAAGTTATGTATCCATTCATAAATCGTTACTCACAAAGTCACAACATACCTGCAACATTCGCAGCCGTCCGCACGTTAAACAGACGTGTTTGCCGTAGTTTATTTTAATGAATATTTCAATCGTAATTTTGAAGCAATCGGAAACAAAGAGCACTCAGTTGGTAGCTGATAAACATACATTTGAATTTCACATAAAATATAACATTATTTGGCGTTTAATAAAAGGTACATAATTATGTATACAAACAAACAGTGGCGTAACTAATACCATATGAGGCCGTGGCTAAGTTCAGCTAGGTAATGTGTGTGAGTCTGACACGCACTTGACAGTTATTTTCTTAAAGATGTGTTAAAATCTTCATAGTTCATCCAGATAATTCGTGAATTTTATTAGGTTTATTAATTTTTTTTTTATATATTATAGGGGGCAAACGAGCAGATGGGTCACCTGATGATAAGTGACTACCATCGCCCATGGACACCTATAACTCAAGAGTACGCTCGTTTCGGCTCGTTAAGGTCGTTTCGGTCCGGAAATACCGCAGGTGACAATTTGTTCCAAAGAATGGTTGTGCGAGGCAAAAAATTTCTGGAAAACGATGGGGAAAGGTGATGGGGATGAAAGTTTTGTCGCGTTGAACGATGGCGAAACGTTGCGGCCGGTATAGGTCCGAACAATTTCTCGGAACACTCCCCATGATACATGCGGTAGAGAATGCAGAGTGAGGCTACATCTATACGCAACGCCAAGGGGTTAAGCCGATCTGAAATATCCTGGCAATCGATGATTCGAGCCAATCTCCGTTAAATGCGCTCAAGAGAGAGAAGCTGGTACTGGGGTGCTCCTGCATAGATATGAGAACAGTATTCCATATGCGGCCGAACCTGCGCCTTATAAAGTTGTAGGCGGTGGGCTGGGGTGAAATACTATCTCGATCTGTTGAGCACACCAAGCTTCTTCGAGGATAATTTGGCCTTACCCTCCAAGTGACCGCAGAACTGGACTTCGCTCGATATAAATTAGATAACTTATAATTATTGTTATATAAAAAAATAATATTTTTTCAATACAGTTTGTAATTAGGGGGCCTCCTCGGACCGAGGGCCCGTGGCATTTTGGCTCTGCCACTCTATGGTTACGCCACTGCTAACAAAGTTTAAAAAAATATGAGTACGAACTTGATATTGTTACTTGAAACACCCGGTTTTTAAAAGGCTGATCAAAATATTGTTCGGCTGTCAAGTTAACAGTGGTGTCATATCAGTTCGAGTTTTTGAAACACTGATCAAAGAGTTTTTTTTATTAAATTTTTTAGGTGATTTGTTTGATAATTTTGGACATTAAATAGGTTAGGTTAGGAGATTCAATACTCGGCCCGAGGGGGTTTCCACACGCTCAAAAAAAAAAAAAAAGGAGATTCAATACTTCCCGGATCCCTCCTATTTCAGGCGCAGTACGGCTCACCGTGTGTTAGTCGGTTCGATTCCGACACACCGCCCCACCGAAAACCCCGGTGGAGTGACGGCCCGATGGGGTTTCCACACACAACAAAAAAAAGGACATTCAATACTATAAGATACTGCGGTATTAAGCTCAAAGAAATCATAATGATGATTTTATATATTACAAGACTTATGGAAGGCTTTTACTCGATTTAAATAAGCTAGGTGAATCCCTGGAGTAATATAATATTATATGATACTATGATTGACAGACAACATACACATAGAATACTTTAGTAACACTTCTAAATATAAACTTACAAACAATACATACAACACGATTATATATAGAATTGTTACATAGAATCACTGGACTTTCTAGGATATAGAAGAGCACGTACCAGCCAGCTTTATGAAATACGAACAAAGAAAACATATTTGAGATTACCAGAGGACAAAATACATACGTATTCTGGTCACTTCGTCATCGCATCGGTTCGATGTGGCAATTGATTGCCTAGCTTGTAAAGGCTGCTTAATATTAATGAGGTATAGCATGGCTTTACTGCGGTATGGTCTGCGGGTTTGATAAACTTAGTATAATCATTGTCTAAGAAAACGGTAAGTTACATTTATGTAGGAAGAAACATTGTATTATTTAGTATTTAATAATTTCGAACGAGTAACTATAACAAGGAAAAAACTATATCGAATTTGTCCTAATAAAGTAAAAAAAATGTATTTCAGGACAATTATGTTCTTATGCATATTATACATGACATGTGTATATTTAGACCACGATGAGATCTCATTCCATGCTGAAAATCATAATTTTGATGCACGCATTCACATTTGCCTTTTTCCCTGAATAGTAAACATTTAGTCAGCCTACTATATAAACATTAGTAAATGTTTTACAAGAGAAGTAAATTGTTGTACAATTTGATAAGGCCGGTATTTAGAACTGGTACTTTTACTCTAGCATTTGACTTTCCCTTAGTAAAGACCATTAATCAATACGTATCATGTTAAAGCAAATCAAAGGTACTGTAACATAAGGCTAACATGAGCAAACTGCAACATACGTCTCAGCCAATTGTATCAATAATCATAAATTTAAAATACCCCTGACTCGAAAATCCCTTCAGCGGTTACAAAAGAGCTGATGATCTTTGAACGGCTGAATAGATTTTCATGAATTATATCTAAAAATAACTTCGATTATACTATTCGATTTGAAAGGTGGCTTACCTTTCAAACAAAAAGCCACACTCAAATCGGTTCAACCATTTGGGAGCTACGATGCCACAGACAGACAAATAGATACTCAGCTACACAGACACGTCAAACTTATAACATCTCTCTTTTTCCGACGGTGCATTCCCGTGTTTTAACCCCTTTTACGTATGTATCAAATATCTGAAACGTTGACGGTATCCAAACTATTTGTTACATTGTGTAGAAGTAAAGTAATTGTTTTAAATAAATCAATAAACTTGACCTGCCTGAACGCCAATGAAACAGCCCATAAAAGGTTTATTAAAACCCGACTCAATAGCGTGAAAGCTATAAATTCCTTTACGCACACCCCTGATTCAGTAGTGTTGGAGAAACATTAAGCTGGCGGGTTAAATATAGGTAGGGTAGTGTGACGTAGCGATGATATTGTGAGCTCCGTGATGGAGGCAGGTAGTTGGGTGCGGAGGCTGCGTACTGCCCCGGCTGACGTCTATGTCGCGCTTGTGTGCGTGTTAAGTTTGTGTGTGTGCCCTACATTTGCAGGGCTGTCAGCTCTCGTATAACGGTAGATAATACCGCCGACATTAAAGGTTTAAATGGAGCCTGACTTAACGTTACATCTGATTACTTGTGTTTGGAACAGAGAGGTTGGAATTTACTTACATTTTACTTATCCGCTTTATGGAAGACAATAAGCCCTGCAATATTATAATAAAAACATTTTTACATTTTGAAGATTTCAAGGAGATAAAGTAGGTATAAAAACTCGCGTCTTGAAATATTAATAATAGAATTACATGCAACAAATAACGTATTTTACAGCAAATTTACGGTTAACATAGCGGCACGGTCTTATAACGAAAGCGTACAATCGCGGCCGGCCTCAGTGCGAACGTTCTGTCTTTCATTTAATGTCAGGGGTCGCGATCGATGTAGCGCCACCTACGCCCGCGTCCGCATCCCTAGTTAGACGGCACGAGTTATGGGAATTAGCGGAAAGTAATTGCAGGGTAAAAAGGAAACTTTTTTAGCAACTGAAAATTGTAAAACAAAATAAATAGTAATCGATAGAATCTTATTAGAGTTCATTCATTCAGTTGTTAAAACGTTATTATGTAAATTGGATTGATAATTGAAAAATTTTGAATAGACTTAGAATCTACTTCTGTTTTTTCTGTGACTCAGTCAACGATTACCATTTTGTTACAACCTAAGTGAAGAACTGTTTTCTAAGGCATTTTTTTTACCATCCGCTTGCACGCATTGTGTATACTCAAGTTGTAGTCTAACGGTTATGGCCTTAAACACTAAACAGAAACATTAGATACATTTAATAGCAAAATTACTTAGAAAAACACTGGCGTTGTTTTGTGCTGGTGCATATCTTACATACATATTAACACAACTACTGAGCAATTTCTTTACACGCATTTTGTGGCTCATGTTTAAATTACATAATACAGGAACGTTCAAGTGCAGAGTGAATCAGTTTCTCTTGGATAGGCGTGTACCATCTTCGTCTTCATCGTCACTGTTCACCAGGTGAGTTGGAAGATGAATGTCTATTCCATTTCATAATATAGACTGGACTATTATAGACTGGAACAAGAAAGCAACAATGCTTAACAGTGACTATCCCATATATAATCATTCCTCATCCAATCATCTCATCCCAGAATCGCAGCTTTATTTTTCTATTATTTTCATAAATTGTATTGACTAAAGTTCCAGAAATCAATGTTTTACTTAATATATTGTATTCTACTAAATGTGAATTGTGAATTGAGTATATGCGCATGGGAGTACCTGTATTAAAGATTACAATGATTAGTCATATTATGATTAAATTGGTATAAACAGTAAATTTATTTAGACAATGTAAAAATTTATTATCCCACTGGAAAAATTAAAAAAATATAGTTTTGTTTGTTTGAACATATGTTAGAAAATTTTAAATTGATTAACTCACCTAAACTATACCCGGGTGTCATATGTAAGTCACTTCTTTTAGTGGGATTGGAAGGAGAATAAAGTAAAAACTAAGTGAGTATATCTAAAGTAAAATGTGAACAGTTTTCTCCGTGAGTTTTACGTTGAATTACTTTTTGACGTTGGCACAGTTTCAGGGACTGACATCTAGCCGACTCTATTTTGAAAGGAAAATAAATTAGAACAAAGTGAAACGCAAATTTTATTTGACTCGATTCCTTGAAAGCTTTCATAGGATTGATAACGCAGCTAACTAAAATTAGATACAATCAGATCAAAAACATAAATGTGAATGCCCTTAGCATCTTTTTCACTAAAAAGAGAAAACAAATCAGATTTTAGCGTCAAGGTCAACCATGTTAAAATTTATTTAATTCAGTTTATTTATTTAATACAATATCTATATGGATTTAATGCCAAAGGCATTCTCTGTCAGTCTACCTTGGGGTGATGTAGAAATGAATGAAGTAGGTGCATTAAAAGTATACGACTGAGTGTATTAAGAGAAGAAATAAAAAAATATTGGAATGTAAATAAATAGATACATACACATAAATGGATTAAAAAAATTAAATGTATTATAGATGCAAAATTATATATTTCTACTGTTCTGACTGATGACTCTGCCAGTTTACGGAAGAGGAGATCACGAAACTTTGATTTAAACATCCTGATGTTCTGCAATAGGGCTTTCCAGTGGAGAATAGACTGAATAATAAAAAAAGAATTGATTGACACATGCTGAAGAATGACCGAGACATAATACACGAAAATTTATTTGATGAGTGGAGATTTCTGTTATGATTAGAGCAAAGATACTGGAGGATGAAGGTAAGATATGTAGGGTTTAATATGAACTTGACGAGTTGTTTGTTTAAGTATGAAAATAGTTATGCAACAAAAAACTTGCCCTTCCAACATTTATGTTTTGATCTGATTTTAAATATTTTTGTTCTTATGAAGTCCGGAACACGGCACATGGCTCATTCAGTATAATGATAGATACCTGCTAGAGAACTCGATCCAATTCCCGGACTTTAAGATATATCCTTTAATCTTTTAATGAACTCTAACCATGCACAAAATTTCATTTTCTAAGTAGCCTAAAAAAGGAGAAAACCTTTTTAATTGATCAGTCAGTCAGGCAGTTACCTACAAATTTATGATTTTCAGATGTTGGAATTTTGAATTTTGGCATATGGTGAAAGAAGTAAGAATGCTATCTAATTATAGGTTTATCCGATCCTGAGTTAGAGGGATCTGTGAATAACTCGAAATGGTTCGTGTACCTAAATATAGCATTGGAGTGGTTTGGGCATGAAAACTTGCTCGTTCACTCCCGTAAGCATAGATAAATATAACTTAAGTAAATTTTGCTTTAAAACAGTACAGTGCGGTATTTATTAAAGTAAATTTATAGGAGTTAGCTTATATTTTATTATTTATTATTAATAATTGTATGCACTGTAAGCATATACGTAAAGCTAACGAAAAAGATAATACAAGTATCTAACTAAGCTTTAAGAGGTTTTACACTTCAATACTGATATGATTTAGAGGCTCTATATGTTTTGATAATAAACATAAAACTAAAAGGATCAAGTTATCTCGCTTTACGGGCACGGGAATCACCTTTTATTGGTTCAAAAGTTGACAAGGCGCAACGATGCACGTCTAAGAAAAATTACATAAGCTCTCACAAGGAAACAGATTATATATGTTAAACAAGATTTAATCTCGCGACTACCCTACGTTTTGAATTGCTCCAATCGTGGTCACTGGCGAAAATCCACCATCAACCACCACCTCAGTCTACCCGACCAAAAAGATATTGTACCTTGTAAATATTATCGCGATTAAGTCCCAATTTACGAGTATACATCTAATATGTACCTATGCAAGTCGCGAAAGTATAAAAATTATTATTGGTCACCAGGATTTTTTTTAAGTTTTAAAATATTGAAAATTTTATTGTTCGCTTTATTTTAATGTAATTTGAACATAAATTTCCCCAACTAGGTTACTTAACACTTTTTTCTAAGACTTGAAATTTTCGAAAATCTAGTCCCGTATTTTATTTTACAAAATAACAACAAGACATCGTACCTGCATCGTGATAATTGATATTATTGTACCTACATCTTGTAATGACGTCTTGGAAATATTTATTCTTCTCGCTTTTTTCGTTAGCGGATTATTGTGCGGTTCGTTAATACCTACTACATATGGTAATACATAATTGTTAAATTTTATCACTTTATTTAAATATGCACTACAAAATGTCATTATTACCTAACAAAATATTCTAGTAGTAGTTTAGAGTAACCTCATTAAATAAATAAATAGATTTTAAATTTTCTTAATTTATGCAGTGTGTTTACAGTTACATTTTAAATTTGGCGGCTATGGGTTACTAAAGATTTAAGGCTTGATTGCATTTGTACAATAAATAAATACCTGTATCAAACTATCTATCATGCATGACTATGATCAGTGTAAAGTGATAGAAATGATTGAAATGTCAGGCAATTAATTCAACTTCTTTATTTATACATCTGTAATTCATTTAGGCAAAGGTTTGAATTTAGAATCCATTTTTGTAAATTGGGGACGTTTTGTAATGTGGTATGATTATTAAACAACAACAAACCTTGGGTTTGTGATTCAGTCACTCACACATAGTCAGGGGTTCATCAAAACCCAAACATGAAACAAAGTTTTATCTCTCTATATGAATATACTCGTAATATAACTAAACAACTAAATACGACGAAGATGCATTTAATGTGATAATCCCTTTTTAAGTGTCTTCGAAGATAAACATTATGAGATGGATTTTAAAGTCTTCTAAAAGTAATGTCTCACTTTAGCTACGTTTGGATAATATTAAAGTTGATGTCACCGGTGGATTTTATGCGTTCAACACTTTGAAACCGTAGTAAAACTTAGTCACCTACCTGTTAGCTCAATGTGTTTTTAAGTATTTTCGTAACTCGATATGTATTTAATAGTAGCTTTAATATATTTTTAGGTACCTATCCTGTTTCGCCCGGCTCAAACAATATTGTGAATTTTTCAAAGAGTTGTAGTAGTTCTGAAGTTCTGGCCTTTAACCAAATAACATCCAAGCGCTAATGGAGCTGTATGTAGTTGTATTTTTGCTGTAAAGGTTGCCAGAACGTTTTGTTTTGCTATTGCTTAAAGGTGACGGTAACCGTTTAATTAACAAACAATACTGAGAATTGAATATTCCAACAAACCAATTATCTAACTGTTAAGACAGTCACGGGATAGTATAATTTAATTTTTACTATAAAATATATAGCATTAAGCCTGAAATAAATGCTTTTGTTATTTTATGAATGATTGGTAATTAGATGCAAACCATTCTACTTTCAAGAAAATAAACAATGCCGTAACAAGTCATCTATGTAGTCACAAGCAGACTCTTTGACACAATTTACGTTTGGAGCATGCCTCCCACTTTTGCGATGGAAACGATGCGAAAGAAGTAACCGATTAAAATTTTTCATCACAAATGACAATCCTATTCAGAATCATTTGTGTTCAAATTTAACAAGTTAAGGAAATCTTCGACTTGCGACTTTGTTGTTATTGTTCAATGAGCTCATACGGTGACCACTTTTTGAGATTTTGCATAGTTCCATTTGATTTGTAAATGAATCATCATCGTTTTATTACTTACGTTCAGAGCTACTGCTAATTCCGATATGGTTTGAGTATAATCTGCTTTTACTATTCATCATTATCAACCGTCGTCTCCGGATCGCTACAGGGCTGGTTATTGTCAATTTCTAGAAAGTAAACAAACAACTGTTTTTTAAAGAGATATCAAAGCTATTTACAAAATTATTCTGAATTTGGCCTTATAAATAAAAATGATAAATTGTACGTAGGTATATAATAATACTAGTCGGTATTAAAATCATAAATTCAGAGGTCCCGTAATACAGTCCAATTCTACGTAGATACTAGCCAATATTAATTTAGAGGTCTTGTACTACAGTCCTTGTGGTTGAAATGTCAAGGAGATTGTTGTCACACATACATATTACTAATTATAGAAACAAACCTAAAGAAATCCACTTACAACAGCGACTATTCCTTCCAACTAATTATAAAGCAGTTAAAGAACTACAGGCCATAACTTAAAAACTCGCAACAAACAAGTTTTGCTTGTGCTTGAAGGCGAGCGAAGTTGGTCGCAATGATTTTGAGTGTAACACGATTTATTTGTTTGCTCCTAACGTTGCTTAATACTGAATAATACTGAAAGTGGGACGCACTTTGTTAGGTAAAGAGAAAACTCCTTAAAGACATCCAATTAAAAGCGAGAGACGCAAAATTAATGAGTGCTCGGCGTTTTCTCTTCGAAGCTTTTTTGCTTAGCTGTATATGGAGAATTTATAGATAAAGTGTTTTCAAAGACCAGTTTCCTCTATAGGAACTACTTCTACGTTGAAAGTAAGTAACGATACGGTCATATATGTACATATATCGCACTGCTATTACAAAAGTGTATCAACTCTAAATGTAGTTTTTTCAGAAACGACAGAAAACTGATTAGTCGCTTCCTGTTAAAGATTATAAAAAGTGAACACTGTATATAGATTGTTGATAAAATTAAGGGATTTCTGTATTAATGAATTATTTAAATGATTGCAGGCTATCAAGTTATTTCCAATTTTTGAGTTAATACTCTAATATCTGAACAAATAAAAAAAAAATATAAATTATGTTTAGTTGTTTTGTTAAAAAAATTGGCATGCGGGGTTTGTATGAATAATTTATTAGAAACAATATGGTAGAGTTTTAATTCCTGAAATGACAAAGATCCTATTATTTATAAATGCTAATATCAGCAGGGACATACTTAGAGTAAATATACTTAAATTCACCAAAATAATAATTAACCTATCTTTACCGTATCTTCTTATATCTGCTAGTGTATTATAGTCATCGAATACGGTTTTATCGAGAAAATAATTACTAATAATAATTAACTATTAAAAGCCAAGCTTAATTTTGATTTGTCTAGAAATCTGTTTATATTTTAATGCATTTTAAATGATATAAGACAAACTAACGATTTTCTGATTAATATTTTTTTGCCCATTTTTACTTAGGTGGATATTCATAAGGTGGATCGTCTGTAGATTATCAAAATATAATATATGAAATAAGTTGCCTTGAAATGTTATTTATTAATTGCATTCACTTAAAATCTTGAATTTCTTAAACCTCAGACGGAGACTAATATTTCACAACAATTTCACGTACAGGTACATATATAGACAGAATATAATATAGATTCCGTTTTTATATTTTGATCGTATTTCAAAATATGAAAACGGAATGTTTAACACTTTAAAAACACCTTAAAGTTTTAATTTATGTTCCTTTATTTATTTTTAGAATCTTTAGAACCCTTATAACGAAGCCCGGAATATTACTTAAATTCCAGGCCACGTCTCGTTGTTATCTTTTTGTAATGAAATATTACGATACTAGTTTTTGCCCGTGACTTCACTCGCGTAAAATCACGTATATATTGATCTATATACCAGGAACAGTAATTTTTCTAGATGAACGGTATCTCATGTCTTTTCCTGTACCCCTGGCAACGTCTATCCAAAATTTCACAATTATCGGTTGAATAGTTAAACAGCGTAACAAACAAACAAATAAACTTCTTTTTACCAATTATAATATTAAATTATAATTTTATTACAAAAAACTCACACTAACTACCTTACCTTTTTCATATAATTAATTTGTCAAACAAGCACTTGGCTCTACTGATGGTAAGCGGTTAATGATGCCTATAAAGTCTCATAATAGCCATAGGATCACCAGTCCTGCCTCGGATCTGTAAGGCTATGCGCGTTAGGCGTTGAGCGCTTTGAGTGACAAACCGTGCGCTCAACACCCGTCATCTGAACATTGCCTAACTCTACTCACCAGCCGAAACTGAATACGCAACTGGCGTAGTATTTAAAGGTAAATTTTCAAAGTTCTTCAACAGTACGTGTACCCTGGGCAGACCTTGGAACGGAGTAACAGAAACTTCTAGAGGAAAATTTATAGGAGGGTTCAGCTGGGATAGGCAGCTTCGTCAAATCTTCACGTCATCCATACACTAGTGCCTTAAGACAAAAGTCTTTAATCAGTGTGTCTTACCTGTAATGACTTACGGTGCGAAGACGTGAACACTAACGGTAAAGTTGGCTCACTAGCTCAAAGTCAGCAAGCTATGGAGCGGGCTATGCTTGGTGAATCCATACGGGACAAAATTCGAAATGAAGTGATCCGACACAGAACCTAGGTAACCGACTTATGTTGCTAATGGAATTAGCAAGCTGAAGTGGCAGTGGGCTGGCCAAATTGCCTGCTGAACCGGTAATCACTGGGGTAGACGAGTTCTAGAATAGAAACCTCGTTTAGGGAAACGTAGTGTAGGACACTCTTCGGCCAGGTGGAGTGACGATTGAGCTCAGTGGCGTAGATTAGGAGAGAATTACGTCCAGCAGATGATGATGAAATTTAAAGCAATATTTTTTATGATTTTATTTTTTAGGATTTCAATGAATCAGTCACAAACTAATGCAATTTCACTAAATATAACCTTTTTAACATTTAAATGTACATTTGTAAAAAAAAAGCTGACCTATTAGTAGACAAGAATTTTATTGATCAAAGATGAAATCTTTAAATCTAAAATAAATTAAATCTAAACTATATACCTATTATAATATAATCTAGAGACTGATTCAAAGACAAAATAATAATATTTAACTTGGGTATAATAGGCTTTCAAATCAAAAAATGTTCTTGTTGCATATAAGATCAAGCATTGGTTATGCTAAATAAATATAATAAATAGACTGTATAGATCGTATCAATTTGCTAGCATACTTACACAACAAGTTAATAAACGGACTAAAAAATATTAAAATTTAAAGCATGGCATACACTTTTTCCTGTTAGGTGTAGAATTCACGTGCATACGATGTGTTTCATATTTGTCGAAGAGTATTTTATAACCCATAACAGGAATAAATTTGTAAAACATTACCATATATCAAGCCGTCTTACTTAATTGTGTAGTACATATATATACGCAGGGCCGCCACACATTGACTCACTTAGTAGGGAACAAATTTGCATCCAGTGCAACATTACACTGAAGTTTCACTACGCTTCTCGGAAGTGGGTTAATAACATTATGGATGTCATTGTCATTGTTGATGGCGTTGTCGTTAGAACAACCGATCGATGTCACTTGCTGTAAAAAACGTACTCAACCGTAGTATAGTGATTGTCTAACAACAAATTGCGCGTGCGAACTTAGTGTACATTTATCTAAATTAGCGTGTTCCCGTGAGATCAACATTGAACTTTATTTATTTGTTGCGAGAGTTGCTACTTTTAAATGTTTTATTAAAGTAAGCCAGTTTTTAATAATATATATTTATACTAAAAAGTTTAGTTGGAAACCTCGCCTATTTGGCTCTATTTACCATTATACGTATATCATTATTATTATGATTAAACTTTGCGTAATGTGTAATTTTGTGATCATTTGCGATTATTTCCGCCGAAATAAAAAGGTGAGAAAACAGGTATAACGATTTACACCGCCAGAACTTATAAGTAACCATAAAAAAAAACGAGATTTAAGTTAAGATTATTAAGTGATGTAAACGCAGCTTACGTTGTAATAAAGACAAATCGAATTCTTTTATATTTTTGTTGTCACAAAAAAATTGGTGACTTCATGTTAATTGTTTTATAAAAACAAAAAAACGAAAGAAGATATGGCGATGCCATGTGCAATGTGCAGGATTAAAGATACTTTAATCAGCGGTTACAAGAATGTAGGAGTTATGAGAATGTACAAGAAGTTGTGGAAACCTCGGGTGTACGTTCCGTAGCTGTTCCTAATTAGTGAGAACCGCGGCCAACGCTTGTTAACCTAGTTAGAAAGCCGCTGGCGAACGCTCAACATCCACACTTTCTTTCAAATACTTTTTGAGTTAATGAATACCCAGTTTGCCAACTAACTTTTCCAAAAATACTCTGTAGTAAAATTTTCTATAGTATAAAAAATTATGAAAAAGGTTTTAACGTGTTCTTATATTCCCTTTACGCAGAAAATTCTTTGACGATAAATGATTTCGAGCTGTGTTTGAGTTTTCTTAGTTTTTTCTAAACACCCACAGTTATTCAGAATGGTAACATTCTGAATAACTGTGGGTGTTAAGACATAGGTATGCAGATTTTACGAAACAACAGCCTAAACCTAGTCGGCCTACAATAAGAAAACAATTATGGTTTTTTGGTCATTTTATGAAGAGTAAATCAACAAACTCTGCCAGTAAAAAACTGTGTAGGTACATAACAGATAAATATGTACTACGTTTTCTGTGCCATTTCTATAACTTTTATGAAGCGAATGAAATCATTGAAACCTTTTAAGTCTGCGAGTAATTTGAACATAAAATAACATATACGTGGTAGTCACCGTGTGAAATGGGCTGAAAGCCGTGGCCCAAATTTGTTGGTAAATTTCACTTGAATGAAATAAAATTACATCAGTCGTTACCAACCTCCCCAGGGTCAAATAAAGCTTCCTTGCCTTTTTTACACATAAAAGAATTTTATATTAATATCCGTCTCGCACATCACATGAATTTTTCTCTTACATCTTATCTTTTTATCATCAAGTACATCTTATCTTAACAAGGTAACATCGATAAAATAAAAAGTGACTGAAAACTGAAAAATGTTGTCCGACATTAATTTATATTGAAGATACAGGTAAACAAGTAAAGCGGCGTAGTAGTTGCAGGTTTGAACCCCACACAGTGCACCACTGACGAGAACCCACTCCTAACACAAGCATTTAGCTTAGCTGGAGGTGTTACAAAGAATACTAGTAATGTGTGGCCCACGTTACTAGTATTCTTTTAGTATAATTTCAAAATTTATTTTTGTAGAAGTATGTTTTTCTTTTTTTTTATTTGTAACTATGGTTTGATTTGAGTTATACCTAATTACAATATTCAAAGAAGTTTATAGATGAAAAAATAGAACACAAGCTGGTGAAGAATCATTACAGCTTTTTGTTTTCCAGAAATTCAAATAACTTTCTGGCTTCTCATAAACTTTTCTTTCTACAAAACTTGTCTTCATAATTTACTGCAAAAGTTCGTTTTAATACAGGTACTGAAGACTTTGTGATTGTAAAAATAAAATAATAATGTTAAAACTTGTAAGTTTCATCATACTTATTTGGATTAGTTGTGGAAGTTAATAAAATAGATAGGAATATATTAGAATCACTGTGTAAAATGGTTTATTTTCATCGTCAACCCAGTAGTAACTCGTTAATATTTAGATATCTGTAGGTTAACATTATTTAGTCCGAGTTACCTGCCTACGGTACCTACTAGTGATGTAACATATGTTGATTTTTTACATTCGCGAACGCGAATGCAGATGCGAATATTTATATCTAGTATTCACGAATGCGAATGTTGACTTTTCAAATAAAGCGTGATCAAAATTTAGGAATGGGTTGACAACTGTTCATATTTCACATCGGCTTTTATAGATACGAGGTACAAATTGTTTTCTTTTTAAAAGATGTAGTCCTGAAAAAATAAAATTTGTATAAAGAATCATGAAGACTTCTGTGATGGATGGTATAGCCAGATAATATTTGATTGCCCCACCAACAAGCGTGGCCACTGAAAGAGTTATTAGTAAAGCTGGACTTCCTTACACGCCTCAGTTTCTTTTTGAGTTTATATTTCATTATCTTTAATTGGTAAACAAAATATGTATAAGTAGTAAAGGAATTAGCAAAATGAATGGATGTTAGATTTTTCATTTTGTTCGATACAGTTTTTTAATACTGTGGCAAGCAAGCATACATATATAAGATAACCACTTACCTTGCGGGTCGCCTGATGCTACCGATGAACACCTACAACTCCAGGGGACTCGTGCATTACCGACTCTTTAAAGTCTTTACTCCTTCCTTGGAAAACCCATACTGTAATCCGGGAAAACCTCGGTCGGGAGCTCGGAGAGCTCATGCTACAGTCGGCTCGGACCACACTTCCGAATAAGATAAAATAAGCTGGAAAGTCATATAAACCTATATTTCGATATTAAATGTTGTCTCAAAAGTCCCATAAAATTACATGTCCACGTCCTCAGATGTTCAAGGTCAAATCTCATAAAAATCGTTTTTTTTTGGAAATATCTCGTTTTTGTTTAGAGTAAAGAATGATGAAATCTATTATAAAGTTGTAGAGCATAAAATTCTCTACAACTTTTGTTTAAGCATAATTTCATGCATTTAACCGTTTCCTAAAATATTTATAGTTATGAATAATTGGAATTATCTAATAACTTTAAACGAGCCATACTTATATATAAATTTATTTTACGTATGTATCTCGAAAACGGATTCAATGATTTGGATCAAATTTTGTATTTAGCTTTTTAAGTTTATTCTTTTAAGTGTTATTCTTCAAAAAACGCGATGACATTGAGACACGCGGGCATGAGATTTTATATTATATATATATCAGATAACGTTTAGAAAGCCAAAATACGAGTTTTAAGCTTATCATCTCCCTTTCCGAGGTTGACTCTCTTTTTTGGTTTAATTAACTGGGCAATTTCTTTTTTCTGTAAAATAAAGTTTTTTAAAAAACTAGTTATATTACCTGCTAAGTAGGTACATAAGTATTTATATATATTTAATAAACCTACCCTAAGACTGTTTCATTATAATTTTCTTTTATTTATATTTATTTCTAATATAACTGTATAAAAAAATATAAATCTTATCAATCATTCCATATCCATAAATATTTTTTTTGTTTGTCATGTACATTCGCGAATGCGAATGCTAATGTGAATATTCGTTACATCACTATTACCTACTATTATTATTAACTAAGGAGTGAAGTAAAGATACTTTATCAATTTGTGTTATCAATTCCAATTAGATAACTTTTACATTCGAGAAACCCTAGTTAACTTGCAATGTTTGCATGTATGTTTGTTTGGGTCAAATCTTGCAACTGTTTAATACATCACTGCTTACCCCTCCTGGGATACACGAGTGAGTGGCTATGTTTAGGTATATATAAAATGTTGTATGCAACTTCATCTATAAATAACTAATCAAAAACTTGTGAAATGTCAATTTTAGATCCTAACAAAACACTATAATCCACTCCCTAACGCAGAAAGGGGATTTTCCAAGAAAGCGGAGTTTTACTAATAAGATTAAAATTATAAAGCGAGATCTGTAATTAATCATTAATATAATGCACATTCTAACTACTACAATAACTTTATTTATATTTATAACTTCTTCGTAGCTCGAGCTCGACCTGTCTAGCTGATTTCCGAGATGCTAGTTTTCTGGTTTGTACCTTTCACATTATATAAAATGATTACTTAGAAAGAATATGACAAACATCATATTGCTAGACAGTTTCTCACGTGATCTAAGAAGGTTCGAACATCACAATACATGCATAATACATAGAATAATGATATTCAGGGTTTTTATGTGATGTTCGCAATCATAGAATGAATGAAGTATGTTTTTTCTTGTAAATCTCGTTTTACAATAATAATCATTTCCACGAAAGTAATCATATATAGTTATAACTCATCACTAGTTGTCATGAATTTAATTCCAATGTAAGTGGAGCTAAAATAGCGTACATATTAGCCGCTCCCACTGACTATACAATATCGGTTGCACCTTAGTGCATTATATATTACAATAAAACCAACCTCATGTTCAAATCCAAATTCAATACCTTTATTTCATAAAATTGGTCATGAATTATTTTTGTAATCGTCAAAAATCGTCAAACTTAAAACATCGCGACAAGAAGGTAACACCTACGTTTATTTAAAAAAACTTACTCATGTGACTTCCTATCGTATTATATTGTATTGTACTTCCAATAAATCTCATTTTATTACATCCATTAAATTTAACAAAAGAGGCGCCATTAATACAAACTCAAATTAAAATCCAAGAGAACCGAAATATCTTTCATTCTACCTTCATGAATAGGTTTCTATTGTCGTGATCGCCAATCGATTGCCCATTGATAGCGTTATCTGTGACGTCATAAATATCAAGTTTGAGCTCTACAGGCTCAGCCCAGGTGGGAGTTATTGAGGAAAAACAGGCAGTTTCGGGGGCACCCCCATTTATCTCAGCCATTGTGCCCGAATTGGGGACGTTTGGGGAAAATGCCTTTATACATTGTAATCTCGACTCAGTTGTTTCACTTGCCTCTCTACTTCCTTCTTTGTTTTAAAAAAATACTATTGACTGATAATTTTTTTATGGAATTAAGAAAAAAATGTTTTGCCTACGCTTGGGGACAAACGGGTACACTTACTTTTATCTTAACCTGTAGACATAATATTAAAGATTAAATAGTAAAAGGTGTATCACACAGTTGCCACTGAGCAGTACCTAACTGTAGTCTCTAGACTCTAAGGGTGTCACTTACATGTTGTTCAACCCTTCGAAAGATTTCAAGAGTTTAGACGAAACTGTGTGAACTGTGTGTGTGACCTTTAAGACTTCCCTTCTTTTATCAAACTAGCGGTGCCTACAAACACTGCCAGTATGCTTATGATTATAAGAATTCATCGGTATACTGGCAAAGTACACGTACAGCATAAGAAATGATATACCATGATATACATACAGTTGTCACGTTTTATTTTAGAGTTTAAATAAAACGAACAAAGTTTAGAATTTGTTGTTATATTTAAAAAAATATAAATAGAAAAAAAGGGTTGGTCACTTTTTTCTATTTATATTTCATACAGGAAAGGATGGTCCGTGTATAAGGCAAACAATACCGCACTCCCCTGGTCGGTGTCAGCTGGCGAAGGCCCCGGCGTAGTCCGGCGGAGCGCGGACCCGAGAGACTGAGGTATCAGCTCGAGCGAAGAGTGTAGCAGAGGCCTGGCGTAGCCTGGCGGAGCATAGCCCAGGAGCACTGAGGTAACACCTCCGTCGAAGAGAGCAGCAGAGGTTCTCGAGAGCTATTGTCGAGCGCAGCTCTCAAGCCCCATAGAAGTTCCTGCAATCCGTTCCAACTAGCATCAGCAGCATTAGCTGCTGTGTGTATTAACACACAGCTTGCCATGAAAAGCCCTTCACCTACAGGAGAGGCGGGCAGCTACTAGATGGCTAATCTAGGTTCAGTAGGCAATAACAACAATTAATAAATTACTGCTAAATTATCTAAAGATATAAGTAACATAAACAAGAAAATAGAAGGTATTACCTAGAAGTACTGGTGTCCGTAATCGTTTACAACATTACCACCATCTCGTCCTCATCCTCCGCGCCTTTTCCCAACTGATTTGGGGTCGGCTTTCAATCTAACTACGATACGGCCGAACTTTGATATTTTACGTGAAGCGACTGCCATCAGACCTCCACAACCCAAGTACTAGGCGATATCGAAGTTCTGTAGTTAGACCAGGTTGTCGGACTTTTTAGGGCTCCAACTACCCGTAATGAATGCCACAGATGTTTGTTGGCACCCGGGACCGACGGTTTAACGTGCTCTCCGAGGCACGGAGGGGTCTCAATGTGTTAAGAATGGTCACCCATCCTAGATTGACTTGGCTAGCATTACTTAACTTTGTAATGTGTTAACCTACTAGGTTACCACTTAGCCACGAGCCCTATAGAACATTACCACCACTATATATGATATTATAGTAACTAGACAGTGCTAAACAATAAGCGGGTGAAAAATATAATGTTCACAATTCATACGAGGTAACCTACAGCGACGAATAGTTATTTACATTGGTCAGCTACATAATATAGTTAATTTGTACAACTTACCCAGTACGGGAACAAATAAGGCACTTAAAAACAACTGTTATAAGTATTAACAGATTTATGAGAGTAGAGGTTTTATATTTTAACTGTGGGTTACACTGAGGGTCGGCACAGAGCAGAAGTACGTGTCGTGTCTCAAGCGCAGTTTTGAGACGACTGGGGCTGCGCGCGCGCGAATAGATCTCGCCGCTTCGGATGAGTCATCTTGTCGAATTATCTAGAAAAGACAGTTCGATATACGGAGTAAGCGTATCTGTCGTGCTTGTTTGTTTGTTGATAATTTATTTTTATGTAATGAAAACTGATTAGATTATAATTTGAAAATTGATTAGTTGGTAAGATTGTAGTTAAATTTGTAAATAGTTATGAAAGATTGATTAGATTAAGTTTTATCCTTTTTATGTAGGAACAGTATCTAGTGATCGTGACACAGTTACACAAAGACTGTAACACTGGGAATACCTCGTGCTATAAACTAATCATACAGCGACTCTTTGAACTACTCAAAAGCGGAAATAGTAATGTTATACCAATGTGGGGGAAGCTGTGGACAACAGCAAGTTATTCCTCTCTCGACTTTATAACTTGCAGTGCTTTAACGCTCTTAAAAAACATTTTTCTTTTAAAGTAGACGGACAGTCTGAAAAACATACATAAGGTTCCGGAAATATAATTAAACACCAATAAGCTTGACCCATAACACATGCAAAAAAGTTATACGAATCCATTAAAATATTATATTTTTTTTCTTTGCATATTCTCACGTTTGTACATCCCCGCTGAGATAGATAGAGGTACAACCTGAAACCCATAATTCATAAGCTAGATTTTTCATCATATATTATATAATAAGGGCGAGACTATTTACGTCTAGCGGGCAGGTTTTCAAAAAAGATCATCAATATCCTCGTCACAATCACTCTCAAAATTTTACCAAACGAAGGCCTCGTTTGGTAAAATTTTGAGAGTGACTTGTGGCTTGATTCGCATGTAGAGGGATATTTACGTATTCACAAGTAGTTATATCCTCTCACAAAATACTATTCCTGTAAGAAGGTTGTGTGTCTAATTTATATGCATTCAAACGTGCACTATTATGAAACCATATTTGAATTAACATCAATTATGATCTAATGAAATCAAATACCAGTTGTATTTGATTTTACTGCATGCTCTCGTTTCAACTGTATGTTGTTCGGATTTGTACCTTTGACCTTTTAAACTAATTATACAGCTAGATTCTTATATACTCTGAGTTTTACTTGCAGTAAATAAACCGATGAAAAGTAGTAAAGAAACATCGATTAACGAGACGAGAGTCTGAAAGCAATTACTTTTAAAGTTTCAATATAAATAATTAAGGAAGAAATCCCTTTGGAACAATGAACAACTTGAACTCACGAAAAGGCTTTTTTGTAGGCCACTGAAATCGGATCGTTTAGAAAAAAACCTAGCGTTTTTATTCTCTCCATAACAAAAGATATTTTAAAGGTCAATTAAACTTTTGCGAAAGCGCTAACGTTGTTGAGTTTAATAATCAAAGGCAATAAATACCTACTTTCTTTGCCTTCATTTTGTGAAGTATTAAATTTATAGTATCTGACATGTTAAAAGAGCTGTTTATTACTCCAGCTTTAATAATATCATAAAAAATAATAAAATCAATGTGACGGATATTATACGGACGGATCTAATAAATTAAATTACTGAAACACTGCTAAAAATCACCTATCAACCTTCCTTTTGGCTTCGGTGTAGTCAGGTTAAAATTATCAGCTTATACAATCAACTACTGATTTAACCCTTGATTTAAACAATACATTTCTTATTCTTTCTTCAGCTATATATGATTGTTTTGAGTGTGTTATGGATGAAGTATTAAATAACTAAATCTAAAAAATGCATAGTTTCTTTCATAACCATAGTTTGTTACATAATAAGCCATTCCGTTCACCAGAGGTCGATCCACAACAGTGTTACGCTTTTAAAACATATCTTTCAGGCCTGGGAGGATACCGACGATGCCCTTAGTATCTTTTGCGGTATCCATACTTTTGATTGTGTTGTTCAAACTCTGATCAGAAAATATGTCTCTACGGTATCAAAAACACGACTCTGGATCTTTTTCTTTCTTATCTGATTAACAGAATGCAGAAAGTCGATATTAATGTCAAGCTGTCTCCAGGGTCTGTGGTAAAAGTGGGAGTACGACACGATTCTATTCTCGGGCCACTTTTGTTCTTAATCTACATTAATGACTTCCCTCGTCTTGTTAAGGACAACAACGAGATAGTTGTTGTTTGCAGATGATACTTTACTCTTTTTTAGACCTCTAGCGTTAGTATCATTTTAAACCTAATAAATAACACTAAACTATAAGACTTATATCTGTATACCTAAAAAAATAAATACATATCGTGAGCAATGAGCAACACCTATATTGGTTGATCGATATAATTATCATTATTTATTGATCTATTAATCATTATATTACTTACGTTAGTGAGCAATGTTAATATTATGAAATGTAGTTATTGTAAAGTATAATTTAATGGAAATTTAATATAGAATATCACAAATAATGAAATATATGCAATGTAATCATTAATTAATATTTTATAAATAGCAATTAAGGAAAAAATTGCATGCTGTTACTTGAATGGCTAAATGAGCTTGTACATTTATTTAAATAACAACCTACCACCCCTCTGTATCCTCATTTAAAGCAATTAAAGTGTTTGTATTTGTATTTGTACAGAACGCGCGGTCACTAACGGGCTAGCAGTCTTGTCATAATACGGCAAACCATCACTACGGTGACTGTCGTTTTGTGTATCACACCTAGCAACGTATCTTATTTATTAACTTATCTTATTAACGTATATTTTATACAAGATTCAACTACAAAAGTAAATCTAAAAATCCCTCTACGGATTCAAGTATCTACATAAATCTACGGGTCGACTTGTAGATTCGTCGAGTCTATATTATATGTGTACGAGCCCAGGAGGACCGCACTAATTACTAAGGCTAGTGTTTCCTGATTACTGTAACAGACGGGAGGCGGCCGCAAGAAGTTTGGCTACGAATGAAACAATAACACCATACTTAGTTTTGTTTTAACAAACCCCTTTCTGTGAAGGGCGACGAAAGTCACCCGGCTGCAACTAAAACGTATGACTGCAAAGTTTGACGATGTAAATAGCGCTATTTCAAAATTGGTTCACTAGTTTAACGTTAACACCTTACTTCTTAATGAAGAAAAGACTAAAGGAATACGGTTTACTACTCCAAACATGAAACAGATGCAAAACCACTACATTGTTATAGAGGACGAGTTAGATGTAGTGGATACCACGAAATTTTTAGACAGTACTCTCGATTCTAAGCTTTCACAGCTTAATCAATTATAAAATTTGTAAACTGACTGATATTCAGACAGCCAGAGTAGTTTATTTTAGTTATTTTTATAGTACAATGTACGAGTATGACAATAGTTCAATGGGATCTACCCTGAAGGTTTGGATTTACCTGCGAAATGTTCAAATTTGTTAATATCAAAGGCTTAATGACCGTAACTTTTGATTGCGTTGACTTAGAAGCTTCCCATTGACCTAGAATCATGAAATTTGGTAAGAAGCAAGGTCTAACAGTATAAGTAAAGGAAAAAATCGAAGTCGTTAATTTGTTGTTATATCACATAAAAAAAATTGTTTTTGTGATTACTAATTTATATTTTGCTGTTGGATTGTTGATTTGTGATACATAGCAACGGCAAAGTTAAGTTTGTCTTTCGAAAAAAGATAGCAATAGTCTTCGAGAATTGATTCCCGAGATGGACGTACTATCTACATACAAGTTTATTTGCTTACCCTCGGACTCGATGCGCGAGTGAGATTCGCACTTATCCGGTTATTTATATTATTTTTTCAGGTTTTTTAATCTTAATAGCGCGCACCAAAGCAGTGCTGTAATACTTTTCACAAAATATTGTAATAACTATCTGGTGATTTAAATTTCTTTTCACAAGGCTATTTAGAAACGGCCGGTTATAGATTGACACAGTTAGATACCAATCTGAACTATTAGCAACACGGTATTATCGATTATACATTTTTTAATCATTTTAGTTTTGACAAAGCGACCTATTGTTGCGGGGAAATTGTTTGTATTGATCTATAACTTTAATAAAATAAAAACTATTTCAAATTATTGTTGAATTATTTTATGAAATAAAGGTGATTGAATTAAAATTTATATACCTGCGTTAATTGGCTATTATTCACTTTTTTTTGTAAATTACTAAAACTAGTCGGACCAGCTTAGAAGATAAAAAAAACCATTTAAGTTTATGTTGGAATTTGAAGAAATATCGATATTTACTGATTTTATAATGATATTTTGAAGAATACCTGTTTTTCGCGACGTATGAAACTACATCTTTTTTTTTAATTTTTTTTTTAAATGACCGCTTTTTAATATAAAAGTTCAACCGCCATTCACCGATTAGATAATACAGCCATTAGTGAAGAACAGCCTCCTACATCGAATAAAAAACGTCAATGTCAAATTAATTTCTAAATGTAAAAAAATAACCGCACCTGTAAATTGTGCATTGTTTGCCAAAAAGGTGTTTGTGGATGATGCGTAAAACAAGTGTAAAAACAAATTATTTGTCACAAATGTGGTTCTACGTAACTAATAAATATTATTAAAAACAATTTAAAATCCACAACTTCTGTTTGATTTATAAATCATTCATTATTTGATCATATTCTATATGATTATCATATAGTCAATTTGACGTTGACGGTCCTTGAAGGTATGGTATAATACGCGGCACTTCTAGTGTTAAGTACCCATTGAAACATACACACTGTCCAAAAATCTGATGTTATCTTCTATATATACAAAGATAACTACATACTCAAAGCACTCCTTTACGTTTCTCGGATGTCGATAAACGCCAAATAGCAGAAATATCTTTATATTCGAAAGCACTACCAGAAAATATAAATGGAAATATTATTATAACCGCCTTATAACCAAGATTTGTGGTATCGAATTCAGAACTTGATCAGATAGCCTGGCTAAGGAATACCGTATACCTGTACCAATATAACTTTCGAGTGAAGTCAATTTTGCGCAAAAACCTTGTTTTATGTGAATAATTTCGTTAGTGAGGGAGGAAAAAATTTTTCGTTGGCATTTTTTCCGCGAGGTGAAATGTTAGGAAATTCAATAAAGTGTTAATAAATAAATGGATTTCTTGTTTAGCGTCGTATATTTTCCGTTGGCTGGCTGAATGTCCTTTTACAAAAAAAAGTAGTTTAAAGTATTTGGGTTCATCAGACGATACGTGGCGATCTTGTCAGGGTGATCAGTGGCAAATGGTCTGAACATCTAATACCCGAGTCTAGTCTCTCGTTCGCTTTCTACTCATTTAACTTTCTATGCTGATATGGTTTATTAAAACTCCCTCATCGGCTCACATTGTCTCTTAGCTATAAATTTATTTGATAAATTGTTTTATTCCACTGTTTTGATCATTATCTAGTTTTTGGAATTTCTCAAAATTGTTACAAGTTTTTACTAGTATCCTGAATGTTAATCTTGAAATGATTTCCTTACTCAAAAGAATAAAAACGTTAAAATGTCAGAACTATTAAAATATGCGATTGTTAGTGTATTTAAAATATTAAAACCGGGTAAGTATATGTTGCACCACGAGCAATATATTTTTAGTAGAAATTTTGCTTTTATCTTTTCTAAATAGGTACATTTTATAAAGTCGACTTTATATTTCGAAAACGGATCCTTGAATCGAAAAACGGTTTTCACACACCCGCAATATTTTTAAAAGACCTATTTAACGACACCCTGCACTCGATCGATCATAAAAAACTCAACCCTAATTTACGTACTTTACTTTATCTTTACGTTTACTTTACCTTAACTTTGATCACTTTGTTGGTGTGATAAATTTGTATACACCGGCCAAATTAGTATTAAGAGACTCTGAGCTAAACCTTGGACAGCTGGATAGACGGACGGACGGACATGGCGAAATTTGGGTCCCTTGTTGAATACGGAAAACACTTGCGACGAATTATAAGGAAAAGCGAAAAAGTTACTGCACTGGTAAAGCAAGGGCTCTCATTGCACCATTACCATTACTGTCCAAAACTCTTAAATTATGTTCACTATTGCTGTTCTGTAATATCGCAAAGTATTAGCATCGATTGCACTTTGTTCAATACCGATTGAGAAAAAGATTGTTATGGCTTTTTACGTCTGGACCTTTTCCGGCAGGGTCTAGCTAGTTAATGTTTAGTGAACCTAACACTAAATATATGATAATATTCTCGGACAAGCATACGTAGCATACGTAGATATATATATATATTTTTTTGCAATGCAAATACACATAATTATGTATATACACGGGAATTAACGCGATCACGAAATACGTATTACATACCTCTGAATTGCCTGACGTTTCGACCAAGTTGCATAGGCCGTGGTCACAGGCTAACTGGCTCAGTGGAATACGCCCTCCGTTGTTAAGTCAGTGAGGTAGACGGTTCTTTATCCACCGGATAGTTATTTAGTACTTTATTCTTGGGCTGTCACTCCTAAAGTCAGTCTGCTCCGTGTTTGAAGTTTCCGCTGTCTTTGAAATATTATAGAGCAAAATCCCAGAGCATAAGACAAGTTGTCTTAATAACATATTTAAAAAACAGACATGTAAAAATAAATTAAGTTCATTTACGTTCTGTGGAGCTTTAAAGCGTCTGACAAAAGTTCTGGTCTATGGAAAGCATCTGACACTTTTGAAATTAAACCAGAGTAATTCTAGAAAATATATATAAAAATCATCCATACAAATTTAAGTTAAGTAACTCTTACTTTTAGTAACTTTTCTCACCTGGAACCTGCCCAGGTATCACAGAGCGAACTCCACAAGCACGCAGGTATTAAAAGACTTAAAAGTACATGAGACACTACTCAGAAGCTAAGGCTTCATATTTTTGAAAATAAGTTAAGTCTTAAGGCTCTGGGATCTTGGACCATTAGAACATAACAGAATCATGTAGCCTTCCAATTGAAACGTTACTAAACTTGATATTCGTGAAAGGCTTTCAATTACCCGAAGCTCTAGAAAGATATATAACAATTAATAACAAAACATTTAATTAAGATTGCCGCGTAAACAGACGTAGGTGACGCAATTTGTAAACTTGCTTCATTATAATATCAAATTACATGTAGCTAAGTATTTCTGTAAAGTTAGTCGTAATTTTGTTAATTAATAAAGGGAGTCCTAAGTAAACAATTTGAGTGGAGTGGTGCTGACCAAAGGATTGTATCGTCAACAACACGGATAAAGGGTAACGACCTCGACCTTTTTAGACCTTTGAGCAATGTTTGAGGTTAGAAATGAATATTTGTCTTCTTGTATTCTGACCTCTCTTTTTATTATTCTTCGTGACCGGAAGTTCTTTTAATATTTAGATAAATCACAAAACAACATATAACATTGTACTAGCTCCTACATAAATAATAGGAGAGTACTTATATTTTAATCAATAGTTTATGGTAGTAGTACGGTGGTAGTATATGTAAGGAATGGGTGAGGGGACTATCTTGAATGGAGAGCAAAACTACAAAAAAAAAATGGAAATAAAAGTGTCCATCCGAAAGCTAAATAGTTCAAGAACCAGAATGATAAAACTTAATAGTAGTAAATGGATTGTAGTGCGGTGAGTTATGATATTTCATTTTTTGGCCACTGTAGCAGTTATGACAAAGTCAATAACGAAAAAATTAGTCAGATGTCTTGTTAATTTTGTAAAGTCCATCGAGAGCGAAAGTTCTCTTTATTTTTTAGTACACCGTCAGCTACAGTACCTACTACCTACATACACACTTTTGACAGACGCTTTTTCATATACAGAGGTATTATATAATATTCCTTACCTCTACCCGACCTCTAAGACTTAAATACGCTACTATCACTACATATAAACTTTTACTAGGTAGTTATTTTATCACCGTGAAAAAGAATCATTAAAATCGGTTCATAAGCGGCCAGCTAATAAAAATTCATCCTTATTGAGAATCTCTTTTTGTTTAAGACGATTAATAAAAAATGAAGCAATAAAAAATAACTTGGCGAAATCAGTGATTAATATTAACTTGTGGAGCATCAAGGAATGCGTGTAATTAGTAGAAGTAGAGAATTAGTAGCTTAGGGACTTTATAATAGTCATTGTGACACGTTTAAAGAAAGGTTCTTTAACGTGTTCTCTCAGCAAGTCAGCGATGTAGTTCAACTTTTCACTTAAAATAATCAAAGCGTAAAGAAGACGTTATACATAGACGAGAATGTATTTTGTATACGCCATATTTTAGGTAATATTTATACTAGGTTATTAACATTGAGTACGTGTTCGTATAATACTTAACATTATAAAAGTACAAACGAAAAAGAACTTTAATATAATTTCACTTTATGTATAAAATTACAATGCAAAACTTAATTTCAACGCGCTCTTATCCTATTAACAACACATGTCAATTAGCTCTGCTGAGAACTTTTTCGTACGATACTAAGTTAATTAAAACTTGAGTCTTAGCATGCAAAACTTCTTGTAGATTTAATTACTATCTAATTTTATAAAAACTTATTTTGAGTCGGCGCCAAACAACAAACTGATTAATTATCAAAATTTTATTTGGCGCCGACTCAAAATAAGTTTATATAAAATTAGATAGTTTATGTGAATAAACTCAATACTTAAGACTTAAGGTTTATTTATTTTTTGCTTTTTAGTTCTTTTCGTCGGTTTAATTTTTTGTTAAAAAGATTTTATTTTATGGTTTTTTTCATCATCATGATGATGATGATGAAAAATGATTGATGATTTCTAAACGCAATACCTGATAAAGTAATGAAAAGTAAACAGAAACACTATTCGTTCCTACAATTTTCGAGGCTTTCTCTCAATTTTTTCAGGATCCCATCATCAGATCCTGACTTCCTTGACATGGGACCACCCTTGAGGTATACCCTATCTAACAAAAAAAGAATAATCAAAATCGGTTCATAAATAACGGAGTGAGGGCTGAACAAACATATAAAAAAAATATATATATATATTATACGGTCGAATTGAGAACCTCCTTTTTTTTTCGTCGGTTAAAAATGCTGGTAAATTCCTGGTTCCTTGTGCAGAGAGGGATTTGATTGATGTGACCATTACGAGGTAAATACGGCGGTGGCTCTTTAGGCGAATTACTGCCCTTTTGTGTGTTTTATGGGTATTTCACGGTTGATGCATGTTCCTGACATCCAGGTAAATACAGGAAAGTAAATATAAGAGACTCGGAACTCGAAAAAGGTTTTAGTTGCGTTTTGACAAGCAAACATTTTATTGAAATATATTTTACTTACATATTATAAGTACATATTTTGTATAACTGGTATTTACATATATGTTTACCACGTTGCTGTTTTCTATGACGATAAGAATTTATTTTGATTAAAGAATTCCTAATACATGGAAAATGATGAATGAACATTTTTATTTCATATGTTATAGAATGGCCTAATGTGTGAATTTCAAATCTGATAAATGAATTTACTTTGTGAATAGATCTTTTCAGGCATTTTACACGTCATTTAAGACAAGAGGAAACGCTGAAATAAACTTAAGGATCCAAGTCTACATAAACTCAATAATAATAGTATTTATATAAAGGAACCATTTGAGTTTTGAGCTGACCTGTCACTCAATCATGGAACTCAACAATATCTTAGGGTGCTCCACGACTCCAACTTGTGCCAATGAAATGTGCGACGCTCCATTTGCCAATGAAAACAACTGCGAGACTGTTGTGAAATTAACTACAAATAGAAAGAAAATCATTACTACCCCAAATGGCACTTTCATTCTCATATTATATATCCATATTTTGAAAACATCTTAACTATATATGATGAAAGAATTAGTGGATAAAGCAACATTTATGTTAAAGAGTTTTTTTTTTTTTTATTTATCGGATCTTTGTAATACACGATTCGATGAACATAAACGAATTAGTTAAATTTATTTGATACAAAGAGAAAGGGCACAGAAGATTACTGACATCAGTGACTTTGTAATCATTTATAGATACCCGCTTTCTATCGGGTAAGCCATGCTTGTTTATCAAATAAGTTATTTTAAACAAAATAATATAAATATTTTTGACGTAAAATATTTAAACGGAACATTTTGAACTACAAACATGGAGTAAGTTATAGTTTGGCAAAATTAAAAAAAAAACACGCTTTAATGGCGAACCAAATTAAAAAGTAAAATTTAGTAAAACTAAAAATCAGCACCATCATCAGATCAGTTTCAAGATGCCATATTATAAGTATTGTTATCTAAACTACATGTAGGTACAAAGTTGCAGTTCAACGTACGACAACATTAAAATTTACTTCCATTTGTTAACATAGTTACTCCGTTAGTCAGTCACAAGTAAAGCGAGTAAAAGCGTGTTGAAAACAGGCTAAAATAAAGATTATTGCTCTAATCTGATTTATTATAATTGACACTAGTATTTTCTCAGTGCATAAACATATATACACTCAAGACCATATCTCCGAAAGGGTAGACAGAGGTGTACAACCCATTGCACGTGACTGCGTATAAGGTCAGCCAGCGGATCCGCGATCGGTGGTATTTAGCGCGCACAAATACATCGAGGGACATAGGCCTGGTGTGGGTGTTTGAAGATGAACAAACACATTTCGCCAACCGTACACAAACGTAGTAACAAAACTTATCCAAAACTGCAACAATTGATTATTTAGTGCCCGTTGTTTCCAGTGTTTTGAACGGAGACATTGAAATGTTAAAGAAAAAGACATTCCGAGCTTTCATACAACACTTACATACTACAAACTCCACTATACACTTACATCCAACAACAAGAAAGTAACCCACCAAGTTAGCGTTGCAGAAAGTAAAAAAGAATATAGTCTGTTGATGAAAATTAACGTATCTTATTATGTCTCAATCTAGGTCTCTCTGTCCCTGGCATGCGTCCAGCTTCAACCTTGATTGCGCTACAAAATCGCTTTCGCAGTAATTGTTGTTAAGGCCGCATATTATTAAGAACAATTCACGTATATAACTTAGATTAACGGTTCGTACTCACGCTCTAACAATAATGTGCGTGTTTCGTCTCGTACTATCTGTCATTCGGAATTATCAGCACCAGTCAGTATAAGATATAAATTTTAATTTCTTTTAAGGATTTCTTAATAAACCTCTTCATTATATTTCGATTATAAAGACATTTATGCCTGAGGTTGTAATATTGATGAAGGTTACCATTACAATCTTCCTAACTATTCTAATCAACTAACCATAATTGAATTTCAGGTCAATTAAAAGTTATTTTGTATTAAGTACGAAGCGTTCAAAAACTTATTACAAAGTTCGTTTTCACTTATTAGAATTTGGTGACCTGAGGCTTTTTACGGGAAACTTAACGTAAACTGGTAAAATGTTAAAATAAAGATTCCTTCAATTTTAAATCTATAAATATATATGTTTGAGAGATTTTGGCAATAATGTGATCGTTTGGAAACGACTAATAGACCATCTGATAATTATATCTATCAAAATATAAATAGGTTCTTTATCTAAACTAAAGTAACAAATAATAATAAATACCAATTAGAATCACACAACTTAGAATCGTTTCTTTTGAATAACAAAGATATTAATACTAGTGCCAATTAAGTAACATCTAAAGGTTAGTTGAAAAAAACATAAAAGTAATTAATAGCGTAGCGACGGTAGCGTAATGGCTAAGGCGCTGGACTTGCGATCGAGTGGTTGCGGGTTCGAACCCCACCCAGTGCACTACCGGCGTGAACCCAATCAAAGTTTAGTCGACTACTTATAGATTTCATTATATCAATATCTATGAAGACACATACATTTTTCATATTAATTATATATTGAGTATATATGTTGAGTTTTGAAGTATATATATATATATATATATATATATATATATATATATATATATATATAAAACTAGCAGCGCCCCGCGGTTTCACCCGCGTACGTCCCGATCTCGTAGGAATATCGGGAGGAAAAGTTTCAACGCATTCGTTTCAGTAGTTTTGGTGTGAAAGAGTAACAAACATCCATCCATCCAGCCATCCAAACTTTCACATTTATAATATTATGTCATGTCATTTGTGTTTAAATAGGAGTTCAGGCACATGGGCGCCACTTCTCGCTCTAATGAAGTGCAATTCTAACCTTTAAAAGAAATACCCGTCATAAGGCCACACCGTTGGCAAAAATTGATATGCGGTGTTCATATCTATAAACCCAGTGTATAAATAAGCAGGAAGACCACTTTGAGCGTTTGTAACAATCATACACTTTAACTGCCGGTTTTCATAAAGCGGAGATACTTCGTCAAGTTGTCTGACGACACATATTGGAAGTGGCCTTTTTGATAAAAAATTACGACGCTTAATCGATAATTTATTAAAATTGATTTGGTTACTTCAACGTTTTAAAAAATATCTATATCAGATAATTCCTTATGTAGCGTACGTAAACCGTAACAGTATCTACTTAACCCCCTGTTTGAAGCGTCTGTTGTAAATCTGAAAATATGTAAAATACAAAATCAGCCATGAACCTTATGCCACTGTATCTATTTATTAATGGTTATTTAGATTTCCAATTAAGACTTTTAATTCTTTTGCAAAAAAATCTTAACAGGAGAACAGTCAGACGGAGAGCGAAGTGGTAAAAGGGTTCTTTTTAGGGTCTGTTTCACAAAATAAAAAAGTATTACTTTTTTGTCCATCTGTCTGCCTGCCTGTTAAGACTTTCTCAGGATTTTTCTGAGGAACACAAATTAAGTTAAAATTGACAAAAAAAATATATTATAATAATTGTAAGGTTAGTAATATATGATATAATTACAAAATTTCTAATTTTTACGAGATATAATAACTGAATCTATAATTTTATTTGATATAACGATCGTTAATATAATAAACGATTGATATAGTTTTAAAATAATTATTTTTTATAAGCATAACATTGAATATAAATCGTTTACTGAAATGACATAAAACATATTTAGTCTAATATGAGAAAAATACCTAGTTAAAAACATAAAGCAAAATTTCATTATATTACGAGCTCTGGCTTCTAATTTAAGCTTTAAAAACAATAACTTTTTGTATAATAAATAATTTAAAGTTTTATTTTGTATTTTTTTTTCTGTAATTTCTATCATAGTAACAACCTGAGTAGATATACCCAGTAACTGACTACCACCTGACAAGATAGCTCCTATTTCTGGGTAAAAAAAATAACCACGAAGTCTAATGCGGGAGCTCCGCTCCGCTCCCGTCTTAGCCTTCTGACCTAACCGAGGCGGATTTCTCTGAATCGGGGTGTTAACCATAATGACGGTATCAATATATATTTTAAACGATAGACCTAATGATTTTCGATTAAATAAACGTTATATCCAATAACGTTATACGAAATAAGTTTTAGAGTATATAAATGTTATATATAAAGAAATTATATCAATAGTTGGTATATCTCACGTTTATTATATCTTGTGAACGTAATTAAAATGAAAATATATCCAATAACTTTATATGATATGAGACGCACCCGACTGTGACGTATATCGATGTATGGGAGAGTATTTTTAGAAATGCAAAGTTAAGATTGTTTTTCGAATAAAACGGGCAAAAATCTTCAAGAATTGATTCCCGAGATGGACGTACTATTTACATACAAGTTTGCACAGAATCCTCAGTGCGCATGTCAGACTAGCACTTGTCGGTTTTTTTCTTTTCTTTAATAATACTACCTCCTTTGTTTAAGGTCGGCTAAAATTAAAAAGGTTTGATGCACGACTTAGTAATCATAATATAATTCGACAGCAAAAAGAATATTATCCAGATACCTTGTAATTTGACAAGGCTTACGGTTCCTTTGTAAAACCCAACATTGTCTATAAGTAAGGACACTATCGATTCGCCAAAACATGGAAAGTCGGTAGGTAATATAGAATTTAATAGAGCAATTTTGTTCCCACGACCTTTTTCTATCCGAGTTATTCATGCAAAATATTGCTTTTACTTGATCCCGGATTAACTTACTTTTTCTTTGAGATAAAGATGAAAGAACTTGTAAGTAGGAGAAGCTACCATTAATCATGTTGTACGTTCTATTTAACTATCGTACAAAGATTCGATTTCTAGAATATTTTCAGCCTGATTTAGTAAATGGTTCAAGGAATTTCAGTGAAATGGTATTAGAAAAAAAGAAACAAAAGTAGAAAATATTATAAGAATAATGTCAGTTACCTAATTGTGCATAGGAATTCTCTAAAGAGTCTCATAAGAACTGTTTTGAGTCTCTTACATCCAACGACTTTGACTAGATCGCTTTCTAATTCGTAGTCCGCATCAGAAAATCTTTGAAGAGATTTTTATTGAATTTACGACTGAATAGGTGGGGGCTATCGATCAGTTCATTCAACTGCGTTTACAACTGAACTATCTGCAACTAAGTTGTTGTAGTTCAGTCAACTGCGAAAAAATCACTAATAAAAAATTATCCATCGGTACAATCAAATGAACTACATAACTGAACTAGGCGTTACTAGTTGTTTTACTTACTTCTGAGATTTTAAGTGTTCTTCTATATAAATACAAACATAAATTAAACAAAAAACCACTCTTTGTTTTGGAATTGTCACGGGAAGTGGTCGATTGAAGAACGGTTTTGGAACGTGGAGCAGTTCATTTATTTTTCAAATAACGTAAATATGGTGCGCTGAATTCTTATATTGTTATGAAATGTACCAACAAATTTAAAACACACACATTACATAGTTTCATAATATGTTTGCAACTGTAGCATGAGATTCCACCCTGAAATCGATGCAATAACACTTGGCAATACTCCAAATGTGTCTGTAGGTATAGGCAAATCGATTGGGAGTTCGCGGCGGCAACACTGAGCAAAATATGATTGTGAAGGCGGAAACTTTCCTACGGCTGAAATATTGAACAAATATGTTGGCTTTGTACGCAATTGGTTTTCAGAATGATCGACGGTGTTTTACAAAAGGACGTTATTCGGCCTCTGTGATTTATGAACTTAATATCAATAGTGACCTACAAACACGAATACAGATTTGTTTTAATGTTAATGGTGTTATTTACATTTGAAAGGAGGGACATAGATTATTATCAAAAGATTTTGGGAACCGGGATGGTCGAGCTAAATACGAATAGTAACGTTAAGTAACGAATATTCATCATACAGTTTTTTTTCCCATTTTCTACTAATTACGGTGAAAGTTTATGAACAGACAAACTCTTCTTAACTGAATTTTTGTAATTATGGATTAGTTTATTGACTTTATATTCCCATCTTCAATACTGACATTTGTGACTTTGTCGCATTGGACGCATTAAAAGAAAAATAAGTACAAAACACCCGTCATGAAATATTAAATAATGCTGAAAACGAGCTGCAATGCTTCTTTTAATTGTCACAGTCTCTACGAACCTTTTTGTAAGAGAAACATGTAAATAAAGACCCAACTGTTTGACAAACCTACTCAATATACTGATCCGTGAGCATTTGAAAATGATTTTATTTTATAAATAATTGCATATATTATGATTTATTAAAATTAAAGATTGTTTAAAAGTTATACGACCTATGTAATAAAAAGGCGTAGTTTAAGTTCAACTTAAATGTTAAACGTTGTAAGGTTGTGTGTTTTATTCTAATATTGACATGTTTATATTGATTTCGTATTGAAGCGCTACATATAATATCTTAATGTTGATTATAACTGCTGGTTACTGTGTAGTATTATACGATAAAATACCTCATTTGCACAAGTCTTATATACTTTGATGTACACTGAAATAGCAAGGCTTGATCACAAAGACATGAAAATGCTCTCTTTTAGAAACGCTAATTTATAACACAGAGTTGCTTTACACAACAGATTAATCCCAAAGAGAAGACAATCGAAAGACTTTAACATATGAAGTTTTGACACTTTAGTTAATATAAAATTTTAGAATAACAGAGATGAGTGCGTTCTATATTATTTACGAAAATTTAACATAAAATATGGTCTTCTTAATAAAAGTGACAGATACAGATTTAGCTTAGGAAAGTGTGCCATAAAAATATTTTTCTTATTTATTTACTCTTACAATATGTACTTTTAACAATATGAAGAAAGATAAATACTACCATTGATCTCAGTCTTCAGAGTTCTAGCTTTAAAAGTTATGATGTTAGTAGTAATAGTAAACACTACCTATAAGCCGTGACGGCCCAGGGTATAACATATACTTATACCTAAATAAGCCCTTCTTAGTGCACACCGTCTTAAAGGGAACTTTTGTGCAATATTTCAAGCTTTTAGATACGTTTTAAGTGCTGTGCGTTGTCTGACAGTCGGTAAATCTTAGGGCTAGACCGTATGGCGAAGTCTCACTGATTCGACTTAATTTTTTATTATTTCGGTAATGAAATTACTCTTAAGATTACGGAAAAATGTGTTTACACTATACGGTTATATGTAGTTTTCGGGTGAGATGCTTGTCTTATATGGATAACAGAACTGAAATCCTTTATCCCGTCCACGCGTATTTTACATCTCAATGTACCTACTAGATACCTTACAAGCCAATATTGCAAATATTATATAACAAAATATTATATTCATGACTTATAATCGCACTGCACAATTGAACGAATTTTGAATTATAAGTTTACATAATTATGTATGTACCTAGATACAATTTTAGGAACCTTCCAAAAGTTACGAATTTTTATTTAGATTTTTTAGAACGGCGATTTTTCTTGTTCATATCTAGGTACATAGAGTAATCATTATTTGATTCAGATCCAAGTTACCTCTGACAATTAGGTGAGTGGATACTTTTTATTAGTCCCCAGGTGAGATCGAGAGCATCAGTTGGGTATTACCAAATTGTGTTAAACCCTAAAACGGTTTATACGATTCTACATATCGCAAAAAAAAACGTATTTTCTAACAGTTTAAAAATTTTGAAGACACTACTCCCTAAACGTATTTTTCTGCTTTCTTTAGCGTAGTAGATTTACTTTATATGTAGGTCCAATGTGAACAAATGTACTATCGTGTACAAGCAGGACTAGGACTTCATCTCTAAGTAGTCAAACAATTATTTATACAGAGTTTTGTCAAAATAAAATATTACAGCCTACTTTTACCATAATAAAATTGGCAAATAACACGATAAAAAAGCAATACCAAATGGTATCTCTCCCATCCGGGCGAGGCGGGGAATGGAACGTTGACTTATTTCCTTAAACTGAAATAAGGTTAACTCATGTTTGTCTTTCTGTTTATGTTAGAATCGGCTGAATTATCATGTAAATACATCCTAGGCAATGTTTATTATACGCACGAGCTACTTCACGACATAAACACACTTGGCTCGGTCCCAGATGTCGCTGGCCAGAAACCTTAGCGATGTACCCTAAATTTGTCAACATGTCTCGCTTTTCACCAAAAGTAGGTTTCAAACCAAATATCTTTTAAGTTTCATAAATAAATAGACTATAATATGGACACTGCGACGATTGAAGATACAAATAAAATCAAAACTTTTGATTGTAAAAAACTTAATAGCGAATAGCTTCTGCAGTAAGTAATTAATAAATAATAGTAGTACATAGATTTTAAGCACATTACCATTTTTAAAGAGGATTTCAGCTCCAATCGGTGCTGCACTGTTGTTCAACGAATATCTCCATCAATTAAAACTACAACAAATACGCGCAAAATCAAGTCAACTCCCAGTGAACTACTAAAAATATGTAATACTCCTAAGTCCTCTCTGAATGAAGTTTGTTCCACCCTGAGCAGTGTGGGTAAAAACCTGGCAGACAAAATTTTATCCAAATTCCCTACCCCCTTAAGTCCAGTCGCAGAAGCTGTAAAAATTCCCCATCTTCCTCCCTGTAACTCTCTTGGTCTTCTAGAGGCAGATAAAGCTGAAATAGAGATGCTTATACTCCAACTGCGCAATGACTGCGCTGTAGGCTGGGATGGAATCTCACCTTTAGTGATTAAACAAAGTCGGGAAACATTGATACCTCCATTGACCCATATAATAAATAACTGTCTGAGACAAGGCATATTTCCGGATGCGTTAAAAAAAGCAATTGTTCACCCAATTTATAAGGCCGGAAATAGAAACTGTGTTAATAACTACAGGCCCATTTCAGTCTTAACCGCATTCTCCAAGGTCTTTGAAAGGCTTCTTGGCAACCGCCTAAAGAATTTTCTTGAGAAAAATAACATCATCTCAAAGAATCAGTACGGTTTCCGCTCAGGAGTGTCTGCTGAAGATGCAGTCCTGAACTTAACGCAGTCGGTTGCTGAGAACCTGGACAACAGAACCAAGTGTCTTGGGATATTTTTAGACCTCTCCAAAGCCTTTGACACGGTTTCTATTCCCAAACTTATATCAAAACTGGAGCGTGTAGGCGTAAGAGGAATTGCTCTCGATGTTTTTAAAAACTATCTTTGTAATTGTACCCAGCGAGTTCAGATTGAAGAATACCTGAGTGATGAAAAACCAGTCTCCTACGGCGTTCCCCAGGGAAGTGTATTGGGCCCCATTTTGTTTCAAATTTATGTGAACGACCTTTGCAACATGACACTCCCAAAAACTAAAATGTTTGCATACGCGGATGATACTGCTTTAATAGTCTCCGGTCCTACCTGGAATAGTGTCAAAAGTAGCGCGGAATTTGCATTAGCAAAAGTAATAAAATGGCTCAATATAAATCTTCTTACATTAAATGTACAGAAAACATCTTTTATCCCTTTTTCACTACTTAAAAATGCTTCGCCAGGCCCCTCGTTCTCTGTAATAGCACATATATGTCCCCAACTACAAGCTGCATGTTCTTGCCCAAGCCTTACTAGGTCGGAGGATGTACGGTATCTAGGAGTCCAAATTGACACAGCACTACGATGGGACAAACATCTAGAAGTTCTCACCACCAGAACTATGAGACTGGTCCACATTTTCAAGTCACTCAGATCTTCAGCAAACCCTGACACTCTTAGGATGGTCTTTAGGTCGCTGTGTCAATCAATTATAGGGTACTGCATTTCCGTTTGGGGAGGAGCTAATAAAACCAATTTCTTGGTTGTGGAGAGAGCTCAGAGAGCTATACTTAAAGTTATGTATAGAAAACCTTTCCGCTATCCTACAACTACTTTATACCACGAATGTAAGGTCCTAACGGTCCGACAGCTTTATATCCTCCGGTCCATTCTTAGGAGACACACTAGCGTCTCTCCCTCTAATCCCAACAAACGGACGAATTTTCCTAAAGGCACTCGGCATAGAACTACCTTCGCTAAGCATCAGTTTCATATTATGAGTACTCACATTTACAAACAGGTCCACAAAAAGCTCAACATTAGGGACTTAAATAGTAACCAATTAAAATCAAAACTAACGGAGTGGCTTCTCCGACAAGACTATTCTCAAACAGAGTCCCTTCTAACATACATCGCCTAACATTATACCAATCATATGTCATATATACACACACTCTCTCTCTCACACACACACACTCTCTCTCTCTCTCTCACCACCCTTCCCCACACAAAAACACCCTTACACGTAGGACTCACGCACACACCCTTACACACACACACACACACACGCACACTAAACTGGTCGAGCGACTCTGCCCACTTTTGTAATATGTAGTTTTCTAAAATAAGCGAAACACTGTCTCTTATCATACAGGTCGCCCTAGTGTAAGAGACAGGGTCTATAACGTTTGTTAACATTTTCTTGACTAACTAATCTGTCGCATCGCATTCTACTAAGATTTTTACCAAAATGTTTAAATTTATATTTTTGTTAACTGTATATCCTTTTATTGTGTGTTAATAAAGATTATTATTATTATTGGTGGTTAAACAGTACTATTAGTGTAGTGCTGTCTTATTTTGCTGGTAATAAATAAATAAAAAATGGTGGACTGGTGCTCGCTTAAATAAGATGTTATGAAGATTATAAACCTGAAGAGTTCTTTTATTTGTACGCGGTAATCTCAGGACATACCAGTTTAATAAAGAACATCTTTTTGTGTTAGACGATATTGACAAGTCGTTTATTGAAGAAGGTTACAGCTGAGTAGTAACTACAGCTACTACTCAGCTGTAACCTTTGTTACAACAAATTGCCAATCAAAGAAACTAAGCCGGAGGGACCAACAACCGGTTAGATAAAGGGACCAAACAAAAACCCTAAAACATCAGATAAGCAAAACGTGTTTTGTACAGCTATGGTAAATACGATCCAAATCTTTAGGTGAGATTGTAGGGCACAATCTGTTAGAAAACTAGTGATAAATCTCGATGTGAAATAGTTTATTCCAACTAATCAAATATCAGCTTCGGTTGAAATGTGAGCTGAAGAAAAACGTTACAAGCAAAAATAATTTTCGAAAATGGATCAAAAATATATCTGTGGGGAAAATAAGGATATAAAACAATGGCTAGTATATTTCAATTTTACCCTTTTAGGGTTTGTATATTTGCTTGCTGTGCACGTTGCAATACCCACATCCTACCCTCATAAGAAAAATTACATAGAATTTGTGCCAATTCTTCCGGGTACCTACTAGGTACGTTCTACGCAAAGGGGATAAGTACTGATCACGGAAACCTTAACTTTTCAACTCTCATAATCTTTTTCAAATAAAGAATACGAAAATATTCCTGACAAGACTTGCAAAAATTCATTCATGAAAACATTTTATTTTTTCGTTCGAGTTACGAAAAGCAGAATTGGCCTACATTCTTGGAAAAGGATAGCTTACGTTTCTCGAGCGTGCGCTGAATGTGAACGGATTTATGTAGGTGTTCTAGATAGTTTGGCAAATGTAACTTGTTATTTGTAAATTGGAAAAAAAGGGTTACGGACTACCTGCAACAAAGTGTGCTGAGCCTAAACAAAGGCTCAGCTTTTTAACAAAACAAATAGAGGCTGTACAACACAAAGAGATCAACGTCAAAGTTTTATTGAAGTACTGTTCAGCATCTGCCTTCAAGAGTAGTAAATAAAGACATAGATACTACAGAATGAATTTTAACTTCTACAATTCTTTGTCTGACCATTTGTTAGATTAGTTTCCGTGTTACCTACCTAGTCTTAGTTAAAAAAAACAGTTACAGTAGCGCGCCTCTAGAGCTTGGATAATTTTTTGGACATGGTGACTTTTATTTCCAGTTTTCTTTATTTCTGAATTTAAATATATTAATGTTTAACGCGAATGGTTTGTGTTTGTTTACGTAACACACTGTGACACGGAATATAAAACATTATTTTGTTACTAAATCATAAAACAATTTAAGTTGTAATTGAAGAGGTACCAGTCATCATCGCTTTATATGCCCCAACGCTGGTAATGGCCAAAAAATATCCTTTACGAATTGCGAAAGACAGTGAAGGCAAACCGAACTTCCTTAACGAAGATCCGTTTACTATGTATGACAAGTGTCTCCAAAACCGTAATATGCAATGTTCAGATGGCACGAAGAGATACTTTGACATCTGTTTTGCCTCTTGACTCAAAACACAGTCTATTGCTTGTGTAATGCCAAAGATAAAACAAGTAATAATGTAAAAATATAAGTTCTAAAATAAGATATTATTTATTCCTATAAACATACACGATACATGAGCATGGGAGGTGTTAAAAATTTATTAATTATAAATTAATATGTCACCGCTGTAATAGTATCAATATAGGTTTAACGAATCATTTCTTTAATAATACGTAAAAAACACAAAGCAGAGAAACGGAATAACCATTCATCTCGTGTCACGTTGTTTGTCCGCGATGAACTCCTAAACTAATGAACTGATTTTACTGAAATTTTGGCAACTGTATGCAGTTTGATCCAACTTGAGAGATAGGATAGTTTTAATTTCAATTTTACTTAGCCACAGCAACTCGTGGCCGGGTAGTTAGTATATTATATGTAACAAACGGTTTGGGCTTAAGTTATCCGCCTCAATTAGTATTAAACGATAGATGACCAGAATGTAACGTAACTCAAATTTTTTCACGTAAAAGGCTTTTCTAACCGATCGAAAAGCGAAGGAGGTTCTTAAATAAACAAGTATATTTTTATTTATGACCACGCATAACTTTTAACATAATAGGCCGGTTTCGATAAAAAAAGATATTGGATAGGTTAAACTTAGAAGGTTAAAAAATATGGGATGATTGATTGTGAACCCACTGACTTGACATGTAGTTGTAATAATGAACTACAACATGGTGGAGACCTGTAGTTGATCTAACGGAAGATAGTCGAAGGAACTCCTAAACGACTTACAGCAGCTACAGCTGACACGACCTGCTGCTGCTGTAGCAGCAGGTCATGTTTGGGCTTATACAATTATTTATTAGTTAATAGTTATTATCCATTAGTGTAGAAGTTTAATTAGGTTAACAAGTTTCTTTTTTATCATAGTATTTTGTTTTAGTGAAAATTTTGTTTTCAAATCACTAACGATAGTGAATATGCAGTTTTTAAACAGCACTGCCGGTCAGCACTGTATTTGCAAAGAGTAGAGTAATAATATATGGACCACAGATATCAACATTTACATGGCGTCATCAAATTTTCATTGACTTTTCCCCTTTCATTTTCACATGGCACGGTTTCCTGTAAATGCATAATTGATTCGTTCATTTAAAATACATTAAGCAGGCCGGACACGATCAGTCCCTACAATGAAGGTACGAAGGTAATTTCCGTGGCTAGCCGGCTAACCGTAAAGCGTAAATGTTGCGGTTTCTGTTGTACCTTAGTTGTTGAGGATAATGACGTTGGAAATGGATATAATTAATTTTGTGCTTCTGCACGCGTTGTTCATTTTAGATCGCTTGATTTCGCACCGACGTGTTTTTAATTAAACCTATGTAGACAGCCCCTAAATATATTCCGTGTATATTGTTAAGTCCCATCATGGGTTTGTTATTTAAATAAGTTAATGAATATTTAAACAAGTGGTTATCAAGTTTTTACTACAGCCCCGCAATCGGTGTGATTGCGGGGCTGTAGTAAAAACTCTTCATTTTGTATTCCCTCTGGTGGTATTTATTGGATTGTATATATTATCTTTTCATAAATATTGTGTACGTAGACAAACAAAAATCAAATGTGTCATTTGAACTTAATAAATTTTAATAAAAATTATTTTCCAAAAACTCTGATTATAATTTGAAATGTTTTGGCTTTTGAACGTATTAGAAGAACTGGTAATTAAATGCTTAAAATAATAGGTTCCATAAAGAAGATGTCTATTATTGTTTTCCTTTTTTTAAATCACGTACAGTTAGAAGCTCTATTCGTTCCGGACGGACGGATGGGCCATTCTATTCCATGTGAAGGTATTGGCGGATAAAAATAAAGAAATGTGTAAAATTCAGCAACTTGTATCTCTTATTTTTTCCGTTGTTAGTAAATCTTTTAAAAATCGTCAATAGAAAAATAAATAAATAACAAACAGAACAGCTAAATTACATGATTTCGGGTGAACAATTTCGTATTTCATAATAGCCATTTTTCAATTTTTTTAAGAATGTAGGCCGTAGCAGATTTATGGTCAAATCGGAACCGCCTGAATGATCTAGTACCTCGAATCTTACGAGGTGGCAACCCTATTATTTCAAATAAGTTTTCTCAACCTCATCATATCTGTTATGGGATGTCAAAACTTCCCTAAGGGGTACAATCGGGACCCGATTGCGCCCTTTACGGAAGTTTTGACGTTTACGTTGTCGTAACACAGTCATACAAAAAGTAGTATTTAATAGAATGACCTCAGAAACGCTTAATTTAAACAAAACTTCTAAATGCTATATCAAACAAAAAGGTTTAAACCCAACTCATTTCACTGACATAAACACAATATGGCTGCCACTAAAAGCTTATTCACAGCCACTCGTTTAGATAATAACTGAAATAACAAAGCGGTTTGTGTGGTGCACTTTGAAAACTTTTTAATATTTATAATTTGCTAACGTCTGTAACAGTAGCTACTTGTTTAATATTAATAACCACAACAGATATTGCAGTGAAAAGGTTAATTTTTATATATTAAAAAAGGATAACGATATAACGAAGTAGTGTAATATGGTCCTTAAATCCCACCGACTCTACCTTTTTTGAGATACCCACAGGTACTTCGCGACGGGAACTTTGTTGTTTAAAGAAATTTTTGAATTTGATCGCCCTGTGTGCCATTTATTTTTAATTTGGATAAAATTTAAAATATCCCTTCAATTTTATTAAAACATAACTTTATAAAATTAAACCAAAATTTATTTATCAAAGCATAAAATTCACTAGAATTCCGTTTCTTATTGGACTTTTAACTTTGACTACGATGAAAGTACAGCCAGTTATTGGGGTGATCTAAGTTTCAAGGGAACGAGTAGGTACAGTTTAGGGAATAATGTAAAATCTGCTTAAGCTATGGGCAGAACAAAAATAATCTTATCCTTAGAACTACACATAAAAAATACTTTAGCAACTTGCAGACACCCTCTTTTGTCCACGGTTGTTAAAATTTAATCGATATTACAGTCCATTATGATCTTTTGTATTTATGCGACGAGCATAATCAAATAATAAACAACAATCGGTAATAGCAACTGTTGCAAAACATTAGAAATCTGTGTCAGCGTGTTGTTCCTGACCAAACTGTCGTATTTGAGCAAGCTTCCCAGTTGAACACCTGCACCCAGTACAGCAAACACAAACTGCAAAGTTAAATACAAGTGAAGAGGAGCTCATTTCTAGGGATGTTTATGTTGGCACAACTGTACTGTGTTTTGTTGTGTGCTTATTTATGCATTTAGCGAATTTTCTATAACTGTTAAACAGAGTTAAGCTATAGCATAGATTAAAAATAATCTTTGGCAATTTACTTGTAAAGGTGAAATATGGTAGTAGTAGGTATCTGTATTTGTAGTTCATTTAGACACAAATATTTTAAATTCAAGATCAATAAAAATTTAAAAATTTAACTTAGGGTAAATTTTTTGTTCCAATTTAAGAGGAGATTTAAGTATTATCACTACATTTAATAAAACAAAGTCCCCCGCCGCGTCTGTCTGTCTGTCTGTCTGTTCGCGATAAACTGAACAACTACTGAACGGATTTTCATGCGGTTTTCACTAATAAACAGAGTGATTCATGAGGAAGGTTTAGGTTATAATTTGTACCCGTGCGAAGCTGGGCCGGGTTGCTAGTAAATTATAAATCGAAGAGCAACTATAAATCGAAAAGACTTATCGCCTTTCCACAACCTATTTCCAGTGCATAATACGCTACGCCTAATGATAACGGAAAAGTCGAAGGCGAAAGGCCTAGAAGTAGGAGTACCAACTGTAAGTCAGACCAAATAGACAGGGGGCTCGGGATGCCTGTCAGCGCCGCACTTCACCAGGCTACGGAGCAAAATGGAATGAGATGCTGGGTTGACAAACTCGGTCAAAGAAATCACAATCTTCTGCAGTGAGGAAGCGACTAAGAAGAGATAATACTATTACTCTTTATTATATCTGTTTACCTCAGCTTTGTGAACAGATATAATAACTATGCTTGTAATAGTTATAGAAGGGCTATGATCCCCCAGGGAGCTAACAAGGATCCACTTTTCAGTAGAATCTTTAATATTGTAATACTCAAAGTTCCTCTATAGTTTTAAAAGTTATGTTTCATGCTTTTTATAAATAGCAATTGACGAGTGACGAAATCAATTAATGTCTTTCATAAAAGAAATGATTTTGATAAAACGGTTAATTAACATTTCCACTATTTTGAATGGAGAAGAAATAGACAAAGTAGAATATAATTTAATAATTAACCCAACTGACAAAGCTACCTCTTCCTGTCGAGTATAATAAAATTTTCTTCCTTTTGCGAAATAATTTACATATTTATATCTATAAGGATTAACAAGAAACGCATAAAATTTCCCAAGCGTATACACGAATGACGGTATAAAATAAATTAATGGCCAAATTATAAATAAAACATGACTTCTAATAGAAAGTAAGTAGAATTAAAGTAGTGCCTTTTAACCGCCAATGCAAAAAGAAGATGTGTCATTAGTTTACATGTGCATCTGTGTGTCTGTGCATCATAGATCCTACACGGATGGATCGATTTGGATTTTGTTTTATTTTATTTGAAAGGTAAAAATGGTCGAGTATTTTTGACTATAATTCAAGAAATCTGTCGGCTGTACAGATCCAAGATTGAAGGGATTTTTGAGTGGAGGGTATTTTAAATTTTACATTTATACTTGTTTATTATGTTATTTAAAGTGTGTGTATTCCCATGGTTACAACTTCACCGATTGCAAGATGACGCGGTTGTGTTTGAGTCAGACTGTTTAAAACCACACAATTTTCGTCACAGTATATTTCTATATCAGGAAGCCAGGTATGGCTCTAGACGAACGGACTTGTGTCACTCAACCTCCTATAAATTGTATATCACAATAAACACCTTTCATTAAAACGGTCTTTCATCAACTATGTAATCTAAGACTGTAATTACACATCGTCGTGACCTCACCCGGCCTAAGGGGCAGGTGGTAGATATATCGGACTCTAACCGAATTAAACCACACGGTGTTATTGCTGAAAACTAAAATTACCTACATCTAGTGTTTTCAGACAGTATCTAAGTAGAGAGTTTAAAATTACACACAGTATTAGTCTAGTTTAACAACGTCATGGCAGATATTACAAGCCTATGTTATCAGTGTTATCACGTTTCTCTCCAAACTAGAGAACTAAACATCAGAAGCTTTCCATGAATTGGAATTTTTAGAAAACCAATTGAGAAGCAATAGGTATAACTGAACTTGCTGACTCTTTGTGACTTTAATTGGTTGGTGAATGACATTTAAAAACTATTGTATGTATGTATTTATATTCCGTGTATCTCAGAAACGGCTCTAACGATTTCGATGAAATATACATAATTTCATCGAAATCGTTAGAGCCGTTTCGTACACTTACAGTTTTGCAATTTAAATTCAAATGCATAGTTGTATTACCTGTAAAAACGCAATTTTCCCAAAAAAAAAAATTAAATAAAAATTACGATTTTACAAAAAACTACCAAACGAAGCTCGGTCTCCCAGGTTCTCATAGTTATTTCATGGCTTTCTCTCATGATACTACTATTTTTTTATACTAATGGTATACCCCATACTATAGTCCCTCGGGAAAACCTCGGCAGGGAGCTCATTCTACAGACGGAGTGTTATGATAGTCTTAGTTCGGTGTTCGGTTTGACAGACTCAGGTACCCTTCGAGAACATTATGGCGTTAACATAAAAACTTTAATGCAATACATTTAGAAGTTCCTCATTCCATTGTCACATTTAAAACCTTATAATAATATATCGACTGAATAAAATGATTATACAAGCGAATTTTCATGCTGTATGATAGACTTTCAATAGGTCCTTCATGAAGCATGACTATTCAGCATGTCATGCCTCATGATCGTCTGGGGACCGCTTTAGCGTTTTTTTTTCAGTTACTGTTATAGATATCTTTATGAAATTGAAACTATATATGGCTTTCCATAAACTGATTATAATATACTTTTTAGAATGTTTTGCGATATTGTACGATGTTGTTTTGCGATGTTGTTAAACGGTTAAAAACGAGAAGTGTATTTTTTGGTGGTGGTATTTTTTACTAACCCCCAAAATGACACCTAAAAAAATATATATTATTCGTTCATTAGTTATAGCTATTATGTTTAAAAATTTGGCAGTATAACCTAACTAACCTGACACTGCTATTTATCGTCACTAAATTATCATCTAACTAATTAAATTAAGTACATGGACAGGTGGCAAAAGTTCGTCCCAAAATACTTATTTCAATTACCTAGCTCTGTTATATACCTCACTAGCCGATCCCCGCAGTTTCATCATCACTGCTCCGCTCCTGAGGGCCGTAGCATGATGGTAAATAGTCTATACCCTCTATCCAGGTATCGATTGCAAAAAGACTTTTTATAAGACGGATGGTTGTTAGGGTTTGCGGTAGGTATACAAGAAAAGAACAATATCTTCATCTTTATAACATATAGATAGATAGATTTCCAATTATTCACGTCTATTAACAGTTAATTGAAGGTCGTAATAATTACGAAAAGAAAAAATTGTGACCCTATAGTAATAAACTATAATGATGGCTCAATAAGATCTTGGTTGTCGCTTCAATGAAGACGTTTAATTGGAGCGTAAAAAGATCTTATGCTTTTCATATTACTAAAAGTACCTATTAAGGTTAACTACTATCATAATATAACCTTTAATAGGTTTAGCTATCTATGTAAGTATAATAATATCTTTATAGTTAATAATAATAAATAATAACCTGACACATCTCACACACGGTAATTAAATAAATAGCTTGTATGAACACATTTTTTTTTTATCTTTGTGTCTATCTTTAGTTTCTGTGTAATAACATTCTGTGTAGTAACATTACGAGCTAATTTTGTAAACCCAGTCGATTCCCAAAACCATATTAAGAATGGAGATCGCAATCAAAATAACCCTGTTTTCATTTAACTATGTAAGCAGACACCTCTTCTAATGGTAAGCAGTCACATTTATTAAATACTTTGTACATGTTCATATAATTATATACACAAATTCAGCATTTCTTATTATTACTATTATCAGATATTAGATATCTATTTATTTATCTCTCAGAACTTGACGATGGCTCACTGTCCGTGAATATCATCCTAGGTGTAAGCATAACACCAGCGCTGCTACTTATAGAGTAGCACAATGCTGAGCTAACGACCATTTTTGGCGCATGCAGAGTTGCTTTTTGTTTATGTTTGTTGTAAAACTTTTCCTTGAATCTCTCGTGCCTTCGTATGAGTTGAAAATAAATATGTTTCCTGCTTTGTTTCTGTTTCTTACACTAGTGTGTTTAAACAGAAGAAAAGTTAAACACATTACAGACAGATAAATAGATTATCAATCTATATAGAAATCCGTGTTCGCAACTTCTGATCAAAATAGAAGTATGTCATCTGAAGTCTGGGCGCAGGTGTAATTACCGTAATAATATAGCAACCAAGACTTTATATTAGCACGGCTAGAACGGAAGTGATGCAAGCCTGCTTGAACACTAGTAACGCCATTTGGTAAAAGATTAAAATACCCTTAAATTGTCATAACCGCAGTTGATTACGGTCTTTATTTCAATCAGTAGGTATTTATTTTGGATTTGGTGTTTTTTTAATTTTTATTGAAAATCTGCCCCCCAGTCCCCCCCTTTGGGTGAATATTACCCATTCACGAACTTAACCTTAATTTTTGCCCTGTTGATTTTTCATCAAAGTTTGAAAGCAATCGGTGCATAATTGCGACCTCTATCGTACCGGTAAAATAGAGGTACATACATACATATATACATATAAACTTTTTAACTGGCGGTTGATTTGGGGTCTAGAGATCATAACTAGACTTCCTGTGAATAAATTTTTGGAAATCTCGACAACTGGTACAAAACCAATAGCTAGACTTTTCTTCGAAATCTACCTAAAAATAAATTATTTCGCCAAGTCAGGCAAAAAAATTACTTAAAATAGTGTGAAAATTGTCGTCCAGTTTCACTTTGGCGTTTTTAGTTCATTTAAATTGTCGACAAATTAACATTAAAACTGAATGATTTGAACAGTAAGGTGTGACGACATGCCTAGGTATTTCATAATACAAAAATGTACCTAACCTACCGTTTGACGTTTACTAAAAAGATATAGATTTAACTTGACACTCACCTACCCTATTCTTTAGCAGTGTTTGGCAAACCACTGAAGGTTATATGGCGTTGAACGACGTGTGCAAATAATCAAATTTTACAATCAAACGTTCCGCGCATTGATTACTATCGATACTCCACGTTTGGTGGCAAAGTTTTAAGTCCATTGGTTCGATAAATAATCGGCTAACAGCCGTATATAACCAAAACACAAATTCTGCTATAAACGTCCCTGCAATGCGCAAGAGCGTATAGAGAAACCCGAAACAGTCAATTTCTTATCGTTTACAAGAACATAAAATCCAGTTGACCCAGGAATTACGATAAACGAACCAAATTTCGAAAAAAAAAAATCATCAGCGACGAGGCCTATTTTTAGATGAATGATCTTGCGATTTGACTATTTCATAGCCTCTGCCAATAAACAGTAAACAATTGATGCCCTCAAAGTCACCAAGCAAAGCCGCGGCGGACATTTGACCAACGTTATATTCCATCCTAATTGCCATTATATTATTTTTCGAATAAAACGCAATACCTTTTATCCTATAGACCGCAATATGCTGCGCGGCTAAACATAATTCTTTTGTTTTGGCTGTCCAGTGGAAGGGGTGAAGGGGTGTCCAATAACTCATGTCATAATAATATGTTACTTTTGCGACCATAAATTATTCGCTATTGAATCAAAATGCTGCACATGTCATTGATATTCTAATATCCTTTTCAAATAACTTTATGCCACATTATTTGACCTAAAATGAAAGTAAAATATGCAGACTATACCTACCGTAAAAGAAAAATACACCTAAAAGCACCAGATAAAACATAATATACTGCATGCTCTAATTTCACCGCTAGAAACGTCAGTGAAATTCACACACACTTAAATCATGCGCGGCTATCTTTTAATTAGCATACATTGCTATACAGTGGCCACCGTCCGTCCCACAAACCAGATTGCATCTATTTGCATAATTCTGTTTAGAACTTTGGGATACGACTTTGGTGTTATGCATCTATTTAGAAGTTTCTCGTGTTTTATTGGCAAGTGCTTTAACTTTTTTACATGATCAAGGTGGTAAAAACACATCTAATACTAACCTGTTACCGTTTCTCATAGTTTTGGATAAAAGATGAAAATGAGAACCTTAAGGTCAAACTTATAATGCACATAAACGTTTGTAAGCATTCGATTATTACTGTCCTATAATAGCAGGATCCCCATTTGGGTCTCCTTTGATGTGAGGTTAATATTTCTTCATTATTAGAGTTAATTAAATCGTCATCTAATAACGGCAACACTTACTGACATATCTGTCTCTACTATTATGAAGGTAGTTTTCAAAGGGCCCTTCTGTGGTGAATTGCCACTAAAATCGAGACGTCTCACCGCCAAGCAGATGCCAAAGAAATTAACCTTCTTTCTGTAAGGTATCCAATACTCGGTATGCGGTTATACCCCTTCCACACGACACACGCACAATTTGAAGTGTGGAGTCAAATTGACCAATTCAAGGTTATCGGAACCACCTGACTTGATCATATCTTATAAGATTATTCGTATTATAAGATCCATACAGGTGGTATTTCTTAAAATAAATATATTGGGTTTATGGTAACCTTCCTTACAAGCATCCCCATTATAACTACTGATGCCCTTCCTTATCCCTCTCCTTTAGGGCACCTCCCACACTAGTGATTGCTCCTTGTATTACAGAAAACTTTACAAACATACACTGAATGTACGCAAAGTATACTCTAGAAAAATCACCACACACCACATAGAAGTTCTCGTTCATTAGTCTTTGAACGGACAGTGGTTCGAGCAATCAAATCGTGCATTATATTTCCATACAGTACAAATATTAGCATAACGACAGATGGTCGTTCCCTAGTGTTTTGCGCCAATGAATTTATGCTAATGAGATTCTACCAATATGTACAGGGATTGTACATGTACATACTCTGATGTACAATTCCCACATCAGAGAATATGTATATATTCATACTCTGTTGTGGGAATTGACATGTATTAAAAATATAATGTGACTCCTTTACATTCCAAAAAAAAGATCAGTAAGTACTTTAATATTTATAGTAAAAATTTAAAAATATTTCACATCTTTCTTTCTATTTTCACTCGGTACTGGTCTTAAAAAGATTTTTTATAAGTAGACTAAAATGGAAATGTCCAAAGAATTACTTAAGCAGCTATTCATAATTTGAATTTTACATTTGCAAAATAAATAATTCATGGAGTAGACTATTCTAAGAAAAGGACTTTTTGTACATTGAACAATTCACATTAATAAAATGTTTTTTTCTTAAGATACCGTTTAAAAGCGTAAAAAAATCCCAGTACGTAATAAACACTAGGCAAGCTAATACACAGTATACAATAATCAGGACGTAAACAACTAGACAAAAATAAAACCTTGAAACTGATTTATAATCTATTACTTTTACAAGAATAACAACTAGTCTAGACGAAGTTACATTCGACGAAGTATGAAGTAAGCGACATACTCCCCGGGCTAATAAAAGCTAGCAGAAGCTGAATAAAGCGACAATAGCGCAACTAGGCGAGTACTGGTACATCCGGGAACGCGGGCGGGTCAAGGTCACGGCTGGCGGATCGATGCAGCTACGACGCCCGCGCTACGTCCCACTACGCCGCCCTCGCCCCGCTACGAAGCTACGCCACTACGCCCGAATTTCCAAATACGCCAAGTTTTCGTTCTAAGCGCTTTTTAATTCCGCAAACCTGAATTCATTCGCGATTGACGTCATAACGTGTTGAGTTTCGGTACCACGTTTATAATTTATTTTCTTTGATGAAATTGGAGTAGTAAGTAATAAATACTCGCCTCCGAGATTAAATTAAGCAAACGAGGTTGAAGTGGTTAGCTCGTCAGCGCCGTAGTAATGAATCTTTTTTATTACGCTGACAAAGTTGTAAGACATTATAAACAACCCATTGTTATTCATCTTTATTCATGAAATTGAAGTTGTAGTATAATCGTTGTAATAATATTTACATTTCATTTAAATCTATAAAAGCATCTATACTAATTTGAGCGTTATTTTGTATTTTATATAAAGTTGATTGACTTAGTTAGAGTTACAAAACTTAATCATATCGAAGTATTTTATTTGTAAGTATATAATTATGTATTTGTGTTGTTTTAAAAATTTAAGTATCGCAACAAGAAAGTATAATCCTATAATTTATTTATTTTAAGTTTAATTAGATTTTAGAATGATAAATTTAAGGACTGCTGTAGAATTTGGAATCTTAAATGACTACATATTATGCCTACAATAAATTAGGTACATACAAAACAATGATAGTAAATTGAACCTGTACCCGGCTGAGAACAGCTTTAGTTAATAAACATAGAATGCGCATAATTTTTTTTTATCAATAAATAACTTTTGAGTGATTTATGAAATAATTTGTAAATGAAATACTTAGCATAAAATGATAAATTGAGAATATGGGCTTTCAGTTTTACAGTCGCAATAAATTATTCTTTGAAGTTTGAATTATTCTAACATTTATTTTTTATTTTTTTGTAAACAGATTCAATCAAAATAGACTTAATACAGTGTATGTCAACTACACACTCAAACTAGAATAAGTTTTATTTAACTACAACCAAACCTAAGTTGTCAACTGAAACAGAATATTTTTTATCCTTACTTATATAATGGTTGTGAATGTGAGTTTGTTTGTTACATTTTCATGGCTTAACTACTCAATCGATCATCATCAAATTTTGCAAAGTTATACCTTGTCAGGGATATAGAATAGAGGATATAGGATACTTTTATCCCAAAAAAAGTACTGTTCCCAGGGGAATTGATTGACAAAATATACACTAAAGCAAGCCGCGGGTGAAAGCTAGTTGACGTTAATTGAAATAAGCATTAGATTTGTCATTCGTATCAGTTTTACTAGTTTATGACCATTTGTTACATATGTAACAAATAGTCATAAACTACTTAAATATAATTAAAATACTATCTATATCATCATCATCATCAGCCTTTCACTATCCACTGCTGGACATAGGCCTCTCCTAATGTACGCCACTGAGCTCGATCGTCAGCTCTCCTAATCCAGTTTTTCCCCGCCGTTTGGCGCAGATCGTCACTCCACCTGGCCGCAGGGCGTCCTACACTACGTTTCCCGTGACGTGGACTTGACTATCTATATATATTATATAAATTAAATTTCACGTTGTTTGTTTGCGATGAACTCCTAAACTAATTAACGGAATTTCATAAAATTTTGCACAATGTGTGCAGTTTGGTCCAACTTGATAGATAGGACAGGTTTTTGTTTCTGTTTTATTGCAAGTTACCTAGCCACAGCAACGCGAATTCTCTATACATTTTTGATCAAAGACACTGGAACAGATTTTGATCTTTGATTGATTTAACCGAGAAATTGCCACTCAAATTGGGCACCCTGATCAGGGCAGTACCTTAAAATTTACAGGAATAATTTGTTGTTTTTGTGAGTGTTCCTAGCTTAAAGGTAGTCCTATGAGCTTATCGTCACTCATTGAGCAATTAGAAAACTATTCAGCATATTTTGGTCTGAGTGTGTCCATATGTGAGTTTTACCAAAGAAAAAAGATCTAACTGTTCCGTGTTCTACATCCGTGACCCATATTACCAACTATGCTTAGCTTGGGCCTAGACAGTGTTGTGTAATAAAAATATTAACGTCTATTGTCGAAAAATATACACTTACGTTAATAAAATAAAATAAATTAAAAATGTAACCGTCCTATTCAGTTTTATAATAAACAAACCACATAACCTGGATCATGCATTACTATTTTTTTATAATTTGTACACTTCTTTATAAATTGCGAAAAAGGCAGATTTGATTTAAATCAGTACTAGATAATATACTAGCTCTTGTCTGCGACTTAGTTCGAGTGGAAATTCAAATTTATCTCACGGGAACCGTACTTTTTATCTGGGATAAAAAGTAGCCTATGTCCTGGTCCCAGGATATAATTATCTCCTTGCCAACTTTCATTACAATCCATTCAGCCGTTTAGTCGTAAAAAGTTAAGAAACAATCAGAGTTACTTTCGCATTTATAATATTATAGTATGGATATAAAAATAGGTAGGTACCATCTTTGTATCTGCACCGTGGGTACCATGAACCACTAATGGAAATTTAGTAATGACAAGTGACCCGAAAACGAGTGCTTATCGACATATTATTAAAACAGTACAATGTCAAAGGTAAGCATTGATACAGCCTGTCTATGACAAGTTTGATGCTTGGATGATAAGTTTTTGTTTTTATGATGTACTAGCAGCGCCCGCGGTTTCACCCGCGTAAGTCCTGATCCCGTGGGAATATTGGGATAAAAGTAGCCTATGCGTTAATCGAGGTCTCCTGCTATCTTCATACCAAGTTTCATCGCAATCGGTTCAGTGGTTTTTGCGTGAAAATGTAACAAACATCCATCCATCCATCCAAACTTTCACATTTGTAATATTAGTGGGATTTCTATATTTAATAAATAAATCAATAACACATTTTATTGCAGTATTAGATTCTGATAGAAAAGTATACAGTAGTAATATATCTTGTCGATTTTCTATTCAAAATGTTCACCAAAATTGAGAGCCTGCTCCAGGGATTGTAGCCTATATATTTATGTATAATATTACCTATACTTACTGTCATTATTTCAAAGCTTTAATATCCCTGAGAAAAATATGTTTTTAGAGATTATGAAGCAGGTAAATACGAGTACCTACTTCAAAGTAATTTAGCGGTGAGTTATATTGTTTAGTTTAATAACAAAATATAAAAGGAATTCATTAATCTTGGCGATATAAGTAATAAAGGGAGATGGAAATAATACCTTATATATAATACCTTTAAAAGAGCAATTCTTGTATATATGTATATATAATCTGAATCTCGGAAACGATTTTGATGATATTTGGAAAAAAGATACAGTTTTGCAATTTAAGTTGAACTGCATAGTTTTATTTCCTGTAAAAACTCAATTTTACAAAAAATTACGAATTTACAAAAAGCGGAGCTCAATCTTCCAGGTACTATATATTATCCTACTAATATATTAAATGTGAAAGTATGTATGTTTGGATGTTCAGACGCTTGGATGTTTGTTATTCAATCACGGCAAAACTACTAAACGGAATCGGATGAAATTTGGTATATATTGGATAGATTATTACCTAATCCACGTAATAATCTATCCAATAAAAATCAAATTTCATCCAACTCCGGTCAGTAGTTTTATACAAATACATGAAACTTTTTATCCCGGAAAATGTTAAGGTTCTAGCGGGATAATCAAAAAACGAACTACAAGACGTACAGACTTGAAAATTCAAATCAAAAAAACAACCTAAAGTCTTTGCTGATTAAAAATAAATTCCATTGAATAATAAATGAAAGCATTCACTTTGTGTGTACATTTCTCAAAGAGCTATCAGGCTGTAATCTGGTTTTGTATCGCCCGATTGGTTTGAATAATATATTTAAGCTAAATTTAGGACTAGTGAAAAATTCAAGTTAATTAGCAAATCTCACTTTACTAAGCCAATTTGCGTAACAAATTAGTTTTAAGGAAGGTAATTCGCTTATCACATTAAATTAACGTTAATTTGATAAATTGGATCCGATTAAACCACTTACACATTACAAGGCATAATTGAATTTAAAGCCAGTAGCATGCTTAAAGTTCATGTAAACATTATTTTAGAATTTATCACTATTATTTTCGTTTAACAAATAAACTTAACCAAAACGCATCAAAAGCATTGCCTCTGGATATTCCAAAGCACTTGGTTTTGTTATTCTTTGAATTACATTCATAACATGTAGTACTGTAACAAACTGTCGGATAGCGCGTCTATCTATTTTGAAATATAAAAAAATCATCAACAGAGTACTATCAATATGTTATGCCTACATATTCATAAATAGAGAAGCAATCCCCTTCATAACATAAATAGCGTCACGGTAAAGTGAAGAAGTGTGCTTAATTCATTAATAACGATAAATTATTATTTGCTATTAATATCTGTAGATAAAACGTGTCTTTCATACAACTGTGTCGCGTAATTTGGCCTTGAAAATTACTTTATTGCTTCAACGAGCGACAACCCTCCTGTCTCCTACGGTCATGGTCGCGATGCGACCTCTGCATTATACAGGAGATGTCCGCTCACCTCCGAAGCCGGCGCCCGAATGGCCTTCTACACGGTGAAGCTACCGAGGGGGAAGGGGGAATGTTTACCCTCCCACTCGCCCCCGCCCGTGCCAGCTGAGCAGCGGCACGCTATATTTAGGTTGCGCTGTAAATATTCGGTCCAAGTACGGAAAGGCACCTCCCACCCCGTTCGAGGTATGGGGCGAGGAGCGGCGGCGGAGCTACATAAGCGGGTAAAAGTTGAAAGTTCACCAACGCCCCGCACATGAGTTCGCGCTGTTAGGGAACGCTTCTTTATTTAAATTCTATTGCAACTTGTTCGCCATTGTAGTCTCGGCAGAATTCGCAATGCCGACTCTAATTTTTCAATGTTGGTCGTACAGAGTTTTTTTCTGCTGTGAAAACTTGTGCGATTGTTTTGCGAATTTCAATTTGGCGGAGTTGAATGTCGACACGTATTTGGATGACTTTTATTGTTATTGCAGTTGCGGTCCAATTCGGTCAAAACAAGCTTTGGAAATTATCATTGCAATGACAACGATGCGATGAACCGGCGACGGGTTTGATACGAAATGGATACGAGTATCTATTTAACAAAATTGAAACGAATGACACTTTTTGGTGATGGGCAGTTCGCGTGCCAATGTAATTTTGGGTATCATCATCATTTACATTTATTTTGTCATATTCTAACATGTTTGCTAAGCCTTTAGCTCCGTAAGATGTTTAAAGGCATATATTTATAAGTAAAAAGACCTGTATAAAAATAATCAAGCTATAATTAAAATTAAATTAAAACGAAAGCTGGATAAACCCCGAAGAAGTGTAACAGTTTCAAAGTTTGAATATAAGTTTTTCATTCTATTCCTGTTAAAATATTTGAGTTATGTTGACGGGGGAGGTGTGATAGACTTAGTTCCAGTCGTCGACTCGAAGTCTGAAAACTGCACTTCGGTTGAAGTGTCCGTGTCTAAATTGGTAACAACAGGGGGCGGTTTCGTGTAGTCGTAATCCGGTGTAATATCTGGTTCATATAAGGCCTTTTCATGCTTAGGATCATGGAACGAGACGATACAGAAAGCTGGATAGGTTCCTCCAAAGGCTATTCGTTCCTGGTGGCTCGCGATAGCGAGCACAGTGCCTACTGCTGGATAAGAACAGCTTATGTACCTATTGTGGAGATTAATTACTTCCACACACCTTGTGCCACTCCCGCCGATGATGGCGTACTTGCCTTTCCGATTGAACTGAAAAGTAAATACAAACAAAATTATAACAAGAGCTGACTGAAGTCAGTACTTGGTTAAATACGCTATTGATCTCGACCGTGGCGTTTAGTTACGAGTATATTATTATTTTCTGTTATTCGTTTCTAAACAAAAGGCTTTAACAGGATCTAACATGATTGGTAACGCGATATTGATGCAGAGTTATCACCAGCTTGCTGCTGAGTTTTGAACCTATATAAACTTGCAATACACTGTTCCGGAATATATGGTCAGGTTACGGTTTCGCTCATGACTACTCATGAGCCTTGTAATCGTTTGGCTTGGTTTTAAGTGCTTCTCGACGATTTTTGCTTTTAAGTGTGTCCGATATGAAAAAGTTTTATGCTGTGTAATGTGGTTTAGCTTATTTACGTGTTTCATACGGAAAGTGCCAGACATTTTGAGACAAAATAAGTGATTTATCAGAAACTACAGTTGCCAAAGCTGTAACGATGATTTAAGAAGGTTTTATAATTATATATTCAATTAGAATGAAGTTTAACTAAACACATTTGTGCCAGCAAAAGCATAAAAACTCGAGGTGAGCCATCAAACAGCAAGTACGTAGTACGTAGTGAAGTATTAAAATATAGATTTCTAAACGTAAAGCTTTGAATCTATGCTCAGCTTTCAGTATATACTAAAAAATATTTACTTCATAACTAACATTAATGGATCTATGACACTAAATAACTGAAGCCATAATAGAAAAATGTAATTTCGAATCTACTAACATACATTGAATGCTAATGCCCATTGACACAATACTGTATAAATGGCTGGCCTGGCTCTAAAATGTTCTTTCATAATACCCTCACGGGCAGTGCCTAATGGGATGTTCACTGATTTCCCGCTACTTACATTTATCTATCTACGCTTCAAACGATGTTCAACAAAATATCTTTAGTTCTAAGTAAAAATAACAATAGATACAGTTTGCTAAATAATAATCTGTTAACTTTATAGAGCAGGGATGTAGGTTTAATTTTTTATTATAATTTAATCTGTGATTTGCGTTTAGGTGTTCATGAAAACTTCTTTGTTTTGTTATTAAAACGAATACTTAACGGTGTTTGTTAATATTTTTATGTAAAGTTCTTTACAATATTTTTTTTAAATACTAAGATAGTATCAGCATTTGGCCCGCCTGGTGGTAAGCAGGTACCGGTGTCAATAAAGCCTTGTATTACTAGGTATCGCATTAGGATCCGTCTCTCGAAAAGGTCCTCATAAAGGTTTTTCGTTTTTAACGCACTCTTTTCAAAATCGACCCTTCACTTCAGACCATTGTTCTTCCGCTTTATTTAACCAATAAGCTTCTAAACAATACTCTTGTCTTACATAAGTCTTTTTTTTTGCATAGTAAAAAAAACTATTTACTTAGACCCCTAATAATTGCGATATGAGAATAAACTAAATTTTAATAATTTAAGTTAGCAAACTAGCACGCGGCCGGCCTGCTTGTTGGGAACTTGGTGTATTACTGCTTTATTCTGTAGGAAAGTGCACTTAATTCAATCTCTTGCAACCACGCAATTATTTGAAAATTAATAATAATAATAATTTAATAATAACTTCACACGATCTCACACACAAATTATCTCTGTACTGCGTCAATAACTGTATTATTAAAAAAAAATTACTGTCGTTAGGCCACGTTGTGTCGAGAAAAACCGGAGGAGATTCTTAAGTTGCATAGTGCATTAACTTTTTACAGGGCACAGTATGAAAAATGACCTAAAAAACGGACATCCCCTTTTTTTTATTCTTTTGATAAAGAATATGATTTAAAATGCACGAGTAGAACTCCCGAAGTTCAAATGTCCTTAGATCCGGAGATACAATTTTTTTATCGTTTTTTCTATGGAATTCAGGAAAACCATAGAAATAGTTGTTGTTCAAAAGGCCTTCAGTTTTTATTATTGATTAATAATCCATATTATAAAAGTGTAAATTATCTATAATATGCAGTCGGTAACAAAGTTCTAGCACTTAAAGTAACATAAAAACACGATTTTAACCATAATATCGTAATTATTATTTTTTCATCAAGTCTTACTTTAGTAGGATTCAATTCTTTAATTAGACTATAGAACAGGTCCCTCTTAACAGGCCTTCAAAACCTGAAATCTTAATTCCTTGGGATTCGTGACTTATGAGGTTTTTAGGAAAGTATCCTAGGGTTGCCACCGATTTTTTTTATTGTGATTTGATATTAAGTAAAAGTTATAGATTAATAGAAAGGTTGATATCTTTTGTAAAATATAAGATTGAAACATATGAACGTAGCTTGTTTCGGTATTTAGCTTCGTTGATTGCATCGACCATTTTGTGCGTATGTAATGAATATTCAATGATACGACTATTTCACTGAGTTATGTGTAATAATCAAATAAAATTTAGACACCTAAATACCATCAGGATCGAATTTTTTCTGTATATATATATATATATAATATATATATGTATATATATATATATATATACATACATACATATACATATATATACATACATATATATACATATATGTATATATATATATATATGTATATATATATGTCAGATCTTCGAGCTGGGGGTAGCTTTCATTCGTACCCATGGGCGGTAACTTTTCGAAACTCTATTGTCGTAATCAACTTACAAAGTTAACATTAATACCAATACGTTAGAAACAATATTACCAAGAGGTATGTGGAATTGCGATCGTACGTCCAGAACTGCGCTCCACACTCGCGCCTGTTGCTTTATATAGGCATTGATTGCTCCAACTACCCTCTACTACAAATTTAATAGCGAAACTAGTTTCAAGTAAATCAAAATGTAAATAGTTTAACAAAATCAACCAAATTCGTTAGACAAATCAAATCACATTATAAAAATATAGGTGTGACAATATGGGCGCGCCGTCATATATATATTATAGGTTAGTCACAAATAAATCACAAATTATATCTAAAAATTATTGAGATAGAGAGAACTAAAATTTTTGACAACCCTGTAACCATAGAAATTAGATAAAACTAGCATATAACTCCAAGATCCAAAGAGATTAGGGTCTAATTTTTCTCTCTAAAATTAGCAAGATATCAAACAACTTTAGTTATCATGGTTTTGAATCCAACTATGGCAAAATACTACAGTAAAAAAATAAAAACTAAAAACCTTTTATTGAAAATATCTTTTAAGATAATGGATTTTAAAACAAATAGTTTCGTACATCATATGCCCGCGTAAAACCTACATACACGTATACTAGTAGATCTACATAAATATTTTTTTTTTTACTATAGATTTTAATAATTTACTAAATACCAAGAATAATTTAAAAAAAATCGTATCTTTGAACCTAATTACATTTGACCTTCAGGTGTTCTACTCGTGCATTTAAAATCAGTTTATTTATCGAATGAATAAATAAAAAGGGGATGATCATTTTTCATACTGTGCAGAGTAGTCCGATTTCAATAATTCTTTTTTTAATAAAAAACAACACAAAGGGTAGAAAAAAAAATAAGGGGTAAATGATTGTTCACCCACTGAGTTTTTTGATACACGTGTATAGTTCTAATGATATTACAACATGACGGAGACTTGTAGTTAATCTGATGACGGAGACGGAAGCCAGTCGAAGGAATTCCTCTACGGTTTTCAGAAGCTACCTTGTGTTTGGGCTTATCTAAGTCAAATGTATAAAGAAGTCCAAACGACTTATTCATTTATCTTAATGAAAACTTTAAACCTAATCACATATTTTTGTTTAAATATTTATAACAAATATGAAATAATAGTTAAAAATAGAAAAAAAAACTCCTTCTTTTTGAAAAAAATTTAACCCATGAAAGAAGAAAGAAAGTGAAAAGTGAAAAAGAAAAAAAAATAAACTTATTAGCGTAACTAATGACCTACGGCCACCATGAGATTTGGCCAGGTGGTAAACCACACCGATACAGAATTAAATAGACTCGAAACGTGTTCCTCGCGCGCCGTTCGAAACTGAAGAGGGACACGGCTCCCACTCACGACTGTGAGTCGGATCAATTAGCCAAGTCTGGCGGGAGTCCAAGCTGTTCCTTCCTAGGTTATACCTGAGGCCCGGCCATAGATACCCGTGGTGAAATACCATGTGGTTCAATGCCGACATAACCAATTCGTCGAATGCTCGGTGAGGAGGTCCCCGAGGGGATTTCCACTCGTAAAAAATAAGCCTATAGTATTATCAATCTAAGAAGTCGGATTTGACGTTTCTCGTTTGACATGCCACGATAACTTTGTATGAACGTCTATGTAAGAAACCGAAAAATCAAATTCAGAATCCTATTTAATTACTATGTTACCCATATACTATCACAACGCGTATCATTTGTAAGCATCAAGTTTAACTTTATATTGAAAAAATGCACTCAAAAACACGAATTAATCGTTGATTAATACTCCGTTAGCACGTTACTACAATGTCATGTCTTTGGGTTGGTTGCCGTAGTGTTGTGACCGTTAAAAGCCGTTTTTGACCGAATAAAATCAATTTTTTTAAAAATCGTTTACAAAAATTACATTAAAAAAAAGAGATAAATGTGTAATTATTGCATTATTTAATATTTAAACATATAAAAACAAAATCTGATCACATATATTTTTAGCTTTATTTTGATATTTAATATGAATATTTTGATATTATACTAAATGGTTTGGTTAAAAAGCCCCCCATGATATTGAAAAAAATATATATATTCAATTTTCTGTCTCAAACGTCACTGATTCGTCAATGCTCCGCGTATTCTCACGCTATCTTTGAAGTTCTTGTGTTATTGTTATTTTTTTCGACTCGGCTATTACTATTGGACTGTTTCTGTTATATTTGTTAACCTGGGCTTGCTAATTCCAGACTTTGATTACGCATTACGTGATTTTGGTGTTATTTTGTGAACTCGTCAACATGTCTGAAAGAGGACGTACTCTTAACAGCCAGGCTCGTGACTTGGTTGTAAAGCTGCACGAATACTTTGAACAAGAATCAGCAAATAGAGAGCCTCTTCTAGAAGTTACCAAAGTACTAGAAAGAGTCGCACAAGCGCTTGGGATTGGCACAAAAACAGTGGGAAAAATTATAAAAGAAAAGCACGGGCCCTCTGATTGGGAAGACAATTTGCTTCACACACCCAAAAAGCGAAAAAAAGTAAAACCTGTGACAGGTATCGATAATTTTGATGCTTATGCCATTAGAAACCATGTTTATGGCTACTACACAAGACAAAAGTACCCCACCGTAAGTAAATTACTTGTGTTCCTTAAATCTGCAAACTTATACAATGGCAATGCAACATCTTTAAGAACAATTTTAAAGAATATTGGGTTTAGATACAAAAAAACCGACAAACAGAAAATTATGATTTAAAGATATGACATAATACTACAAAGAGTATAATTGTTAAGAGAAATTAATAAAATAAGCAACTGGGACAAAGTGATATTTATTGATGAGACATGGTTAAATGCCAATCATACTGTACCACAGGCTTAGACGGATGATACGCAAGCATCCAGCTCAAAAGACCCAATAGGAAATGGTGGACGCCTCATTATTTGTCATGCTGGATTTGCCGGGGAAGATTTTATTAAAAATTGCTTGTTGGCATTTTAATCAAGAAGTACAAAACGTGGTACTCACGAATAAATGAATGCCGAAAAACTTAAAGAGTGGTTTATGACCCTTATACAAAATCTTCCAGAAGAGTGTACAATAATTATGGACAATGCTCCCTATCACTAAATCCAAATAGACAAACCTCCCACACAAGCTAACAAAAAGGCAGATCTAGTGGCATGGCTTCAAAGTCATGGTGTGTATGCCGACATGAGTTTACTGAAAGCGGAACTGTTACATTTAGTAAAACAAAATAAACCTGTGAGGCCAAGATACGCCATCGATGAGTTGGCACAGGAACATGGCCACAAAATTATAAGGACCCCGCCATACTCCATGCTTGGTCTGCTTAAAGAAGCATGTGCACATGTCACAAAAGACGATTGGATTAACGTAGTAGAGAAAACAAAGAAAATTATAATGGAATACTTCAGAAGAGACATACATTTTGATAGTATAATTGAAAATGAATTTATTATAAGAGTAACCGGCGAAGACAGTTCAAGTGATGATATGTTTTCTGGATCAAGTGACGAAAGTGAATAAAAATGTTAAAAATTTAGTGAATTCATTTATTTATCTGAACCCCACACTTATTTATTCTAATTTTATTCTTGACTAGCGACCCACCCGCCTAGGCTTTACACGTGTACATGATATCAGTGGCTTACCCTAATCTTGCGTCTAGGTACGCCACTGATGCATAACATACAATGTATTATTATTTAATATACACAAACCTTCCGAAAGAAATCAGCATGTCGGGTTTTATGTCTTGGTTTGGCTTTGAATCTCGGCCAAATTTAAACGTTGTTGGAATTTATGTAATAACTGTTAAATATTACAAACTCGTGCGTGTAATAAAACTGTCGATTACAAACTCTAATTATTTTAAATCGATATGTCTCAAGAATTGGTTTTTAAAGCATCCGATTATTTTTTTCCCTCACTACACAAAGTATTTTTATAGCTGTCAAATCCGACTTCATATATTGCGACGATTATATCTGAACTCTTACACTAATGTGATTACCTAAATAATTTTAAGTCTTCGACAAACATAAAAACTTTTAATGAAATTAGATAACATTTTGGCAAAGGCATCATTTTATTTTACGTAATAATTAATTTGCTTGTTTGAATGTTTGGAACGCTTACGGCTGAAATAATTTTCCTTGTTGACAAAACAAAATAACAGAAACGAACAAAATTCTATTACAAAACCATTTAGTACAATATCAGGTTACTTTACTTCTCATCGCAGATAAAGTTTAATATAAAGATGATTCTTACGTAGATCGAGTGAAGTACGACATGTCGGGAACGGCAACTGTCTCTGACAGCGCAAATACTCCTGACAGTGCGGATTTATTCTGAGGTAATTGTATTTCCAATGGAAATAAGTATTTTGTAAGACAAGATATTTCTTCGTATGTCATACTCATGAGGGGATCTAAGTTTTGTGCATAAGGTTATTTGTGCTACGCTAACGTGATTTTATTATAAAAAGATTAAAGAGCCGTCCTCACCAGGTAGGTGTTCAAATAATCCCTTGACCGAATGACCAAATGACTTGAATTTTTACTAGCTTATATTTATTATTATTTAGTAGACTAATTTGTGTTTACAATAACATTTCATTAGCGCACCGTCTGCTGATATTTTATACGAGAGTAAATTAACGTCTATGACACAGTCTCGGCCTAGTATAAACATTTTGAATTGTATTTAATTACAAAGTTGTACTATAGATAAAAACAAACTAAGTCTTCTATTTCAAAATCCTCCTTTATTAACAAAATCAAACACTTATATTTATATATTATGTCAGGGCACTTACAGAACATATTTTGAGTATGAGCGAAGAATTATTTAAACCTACTACCGTGCTGAGGTTCTCTCTGCAATTGCTGTATCAAGCAGTATTAATTTGTGCTTATCGTCAAAAAAATACTTAGTTCATTCTTGGAGTTAAAGTTTTTTGTTCTTTAGGGTATGCTCAATCATATGACGCTTAATATAAAGGTTGGGACCTTTGGCGATGCTGACATTACGATTTAATATAAAATCTGTCACGTGTAAAACACAAGAATAATACAATGAATTATGTTGATGCTTCAAGGAATTTGGTGCTGTATGAGGGATCAAAACTAATGCCAACTGCTCACTGGTGTTGTAGTTATAGCCTTTAATAGGCATATAGATAATGCGATATTTATAATATTTATAATAATAAACATAATTTTAATGCGATATACTTATGACAAGTAGTTAAGTAACCAATTCGCATGCATGCGCCAGATAACTGCAATAAAAATAAACATTTCTACGAAACCATTGCGATGCACGTTAATGGAATTATTCATTATAAGCATATAGAAAGACCGTTGATAGGTTGGTCTTTGTACCTCTACTGAAAAAGGAGCGAGTAGACACTACTTAATTGTAACACGTTATTAAATCAATTATCACTGAAAAGTTTGTTCGTTTGTTTGCTTGAACATGCTAATCTCAGGATTTACTGGTTCGAATTGAAAAATTCTTTTAGTGTTGAATAGACAATTTATTGAGAAAGGCTATAGGCTATATAACATCATGCTACGACTAATAGGAGCGGAGCAGTGATCATAAACGCAGGTGAAACTACGGGGACAGCTAGGATTATTATACAAATGATCGAAAATTACTACTAATCTCGAAGTGAAAAGTACAGCGCGACGTCCTCAGATCTTTTAATACCGTGGCGGGTTCAAGGACAAATACATAGTAGGTAGGTATGACCTATAGCATTACCTCTGAGTGTACTATATAATGTATATGGATATACATAAGTCCCTTTCTATTCAGGATAAAGCTACTTTGTTGTGAGTAAAGTACAATAGCTGTCTTGATACCCACTTCTTAAACAAAGCACGCGTTTTAATGGATTCTCACGGGAAAACAAAAAGACCGCTTTAAAGCTCAAGGAACTACACTATTGAGCTGATGAATTGATAATTAATGACAAGTGAATCTGGCAAGTTGTATCATAAACAATTAACTGCCAAATTAGATAAACAATTAAGACTGTGCGCAATTGTTGCTACCGCTTGATTCCAATGATTTACGCTCGTGAAGAAGTGTAACATGTATTCTTTGGGGCACAAATCTGATGTCCTTGTATATTATTTGGAATCTGCCCTTATCACGTAAATTTCAACAGTAAAGGCCTCGTGTTAAAACGAATGCATTGATGAGAATAAATTTTAGCAACAGGTCTTCATCCACTATTTACAACATTTCGTAAATTTTACTCTTTTTTTAACAAGCGTTGCTGTAAGGTTTGTTACATACTTACATTTATTTAATACTGAAGTATAAGAGTGAGTAGTACTACTTACATCAGTGGAGTGCCAGTAGCGACAGGCGTATATGTACTCCCCGTCCACATCAGGTCTTCGGTTTTGAACTCTGATGACGTTAAGCTTCTTCTTAGCAGTTAAGTCCCATACAGATAATGCTTCCGTCGTTTGCCAGCTCCCAGTTATGCATTGCTCTCTCTGTAAGCCAAAGCAGTACAGCAAGATTTAAGGTCCTCAGTCGTCATAACAAGGTACGGATACCAGCACGACCACTAACATGTTTACTGAAAAAAGGCTTTAACTTTTCTATGATATAGTGTGGGGAAAACAAATCTTACTAAAACTTACTTACTAACACTCATAGGTGTTATGTGATATACTTTCGTTTCTTCTCAAGGCTATTCATTAATCGATAGATATTAACATGATATATTATTATATCTGACTTAAGAAAGAAAATCGATATATGTATTTATTAGTAAAATATAGGGAAAGCTTTCGTTTTTCCCCTTCACTTAAAAGGAAAAATAGAGATAAAAATAGATAAAATAACATGTGTTGTGCGGCCAACTTCTTACCACTAACACAAGAAATACGTTAACAGTGTCAAGGGGACATTTTAGTGTTTTGTTATCTCCTTTGTTTTCCGAGGGACTTACGAGTATTATAGTGATGGAATTTATGAGGTCAATTAATCTACGGCTTGTATTGCCCGTCTCATCTAATATTATTAATGTCAGAGGGTAAGAAGAATGTTCTTTTTATATAGCAAAGGTTTTTTTTTCATTTTGTTGAGCTTATTCGTTTATTTCCTCCACTCAAAAAACTTCCTTGTCTAAAGTGGCAAGAAATCATTAGGTCAAAAGGCAATAATAATATATTTAAGATAGCTCTATGTTCTACTTTTGTGGATTTCGTAACTATTAATTCGTGGCTACTTTTCTCCAGTAATAAAAAAATTATGTGAATTGTCTACGAATTACTGCATGTAATAAAAAACCAAATTTATTAGTGATTAATATTAATTAAGCAGCTAACTTAGCTTCTTAACTTAGGTGTTTATCGAAACTATTTCTGAATATCCATCCCATCAGAAATATTTTTGAACTTTTCAACATTTTTCATAAACAGCCCCGCGCAAGGCAAGAAATAGGGATTAAAAGTTTGTATGGATTATTCTTTTGGTTTTAAGTTGCCAGTTGGTAATAAAAGGCATGTTTTGGCCAACACAAAACATGTCGTTGAGAAACAAAAATTAATAATATAACTGCGTTCAAGTTCGGAATACCAAAACTAGTTTATTGAAGAGGTTGAAACAGTTTTTCTTAAGCAAAATGAAAAGAATATTGTGGTTCACAACCACGATATAGATAATAATTTCTAGTTAATTGTAATTAATAAGGCTGGGTAAATTGAAGCAACTCAATACCTAGAAGTCAAAATCTTATACCTTTACATGCATTTTTGCATGTAAAGGTGTCAGAAAGTAGTATTCATGTTGTCAAAATAGAGTGCTATAGGTACTTATTGTCTTTTATCAGTTTTTTTACTTACTCCATGTATTTGAGGTTTAGTTAAAACTTAAACTTAACTTAAAACTCAATTGCACAACTGGGATATTTATCTCCGAGCGTTCTACGTGGATAATAACTGTTAGCATTTAGTGCAAATCAAGTGGAATATTTACCAAAGTAAATGTAAGTTAAAACCGTAAAGAGTATTTATCGGACCTTAATTACCTGGACATAGTAAGCCTAAAGTTTGATAAACAATGGATAAATCTTTTCTAACCCTGAATCCGAATCTTGACCCTGCTAACCTTAGATACGTAGATGTAATAATTACTACAAATATACATACATAGTAGACGATATATGCCACCGCTTACGCAAAGAACACAACTCAGTTGATATGTTTTAAATTTACTCCTTTAAAAAATCTAATATTTCGTATAACAACAAATAATAAACATCCATAAAATTAGTTATTTGCTCCTCGGATGAGTTCATAACCATATTATTTCATTTTCAAGTAAATGTAAATGAAATCGCTTATTGTTGTTATTTCGGCATCGTTGGAAGTATTTTTCTTATCTCTGTTTATAATATATTGTATTTAACTAATACAAAACCGATTTTGTTTATAATTAAATATTGAAATGAAGAACACAAACTCCTTATTACCTTTTGTATTAGTTAGCTGATGTTACACTAAACCACAGCAAAGTGGCTTTAACCCTCAAAAACTAATTTTATTATTTATAGATGTTGTGATTTATTTTTATCTCGTTCATGAACACTAAACTGTTCATTTGGCAATTGAAAAAAATAAGGCCGTGAGTTTTCACTGCCTAGCTCTTTTCTGACTGGCTCCACATATTGAGTATAATGGAATGAAAATGAACCAAGCGTTAATTTTTGAACGTAGTGTCGCTCTGTCATCCACACAAATTAATGCTTTCATGTTACATTGCAGAAACAAATCAAAAGAAAATGTTATATCATCTAAGGAGGCATAAATATCTCATTAAGTACAAATATACGATTGAATTACTGAACCAGCATAGTTAAGTAAGTCATCATGGGATTTAACCTAGCTGTTTCAAATTTAAACATGTATGTATACTGCTTCGAATTCCTAATCCTCACCCGCTCAATTGAAGCTCCAAGCATCAATGAACAATAAAGACGTAACTACTAGTGATTTCAATCCAAGTCCACTGTTGAATGAAACAAGAGTTGCACACCGACTGTCGAAACCAGACGTCTAGATGTTCTAGCAGAAATTTTAAGAGTCCCCTTACAGCTCACAATAGTCAAACACATTTTCAGACTTCGTATAAATTGTTTTAAAGTAAAATTTGTACAGCCTTGCTTAAAGATTTTAATTTAATTTTACTCAAAATATTCACTTCATTTCGGTACATTGACAGGTGCTGTTAAAGTAACAAGAACTTGATTGATAAGACTACACAAGGATGACGAAAGTATGTAGTTGCTAGAAATACCTGTACCTTGACTGATGATTCGTACGGATGTCACAAGCTTGAATAATGCAAGACATGATCAATGTCTTGCATGGAAATGAGGTAGTTTCTCAATTAGATAAACTAATGTAACTTTCTTTGAGAAATTTCGTTCTGAAACAACTGCCATGTCCCTCACTGAATCACCCACTGGTTGACTAGTAGATAATGCCATGTAGCATTAAGTCCGTCTCGTGCAATGTTAATTGCAGGAAGTCTTAAATAAAAAATCCCCATAATAAAGTTTCAAATTTTTGAACTTCACTACATGTTATAAAACAAAGTCCCCCGCCGCGTCTGTCTGTCTGTCTGTTCGCGATAAACTATAAAACTACTGAACGGATTTTCATGCGGTTTTCACTAATAGACAGAGTGATTCATGAGGAAGGTTTAGGTGTATAATTTGTACACGTGCGAAGCCGGGGCGGGTTGCTAGTTAGGAATATAAATACAAACTCTAAGGATATTAAACTTAATTTTAACTATATCAACAAAACAGTTGAACGCGTCAACAGTTTAAAACTATAAATAGTACAAAGTTCTAAATTATCTCACTTTGGTCCGCAATAGGAGTCACTTTTTAATTAAAAACTTGCCGTTGTCGTGCTAGAAGTTCGCGGTGTTTCATCTACAGTTTAGTCGAGCTCGTACCTTGTTAGAAAGTTGGATGTTTGTCTATAGTTCTTCTTTGCCTTTGAAGAATATTATTATTGTAAAGACCGATATAGTTTTAATTTGTGAAGCGATGTAACTTTCTCTGTATCATGTACCTGAGAGCTAAATATTTCGCTTATGAAATTTTTAATTTTGTTTCGTTCATTAAATATCTAATTAAGTAGTAGTTAGTTTAGGTTAAACAAGTCTTATAAATATTAAATAAATTTAGAACTATTAGAAAAACATTAAATTAATACGTGAAGAAAGTTCTTTGTACCTCTTTTTAAGAATATTTCGCTAACGTAGTAACGTGAATTTTGAAATATTTACAGATTACATTATATAGAAGCAGTGTAGAAAGCTAAAATTTTTAAACAATATTTGCTATAGTGTTCAGTATATATTTTGACTTGTCATGGTAAAAAAGTCTATACAATGACAAGTCAAGTAATATTGGCCAATTCAGGCTCGCAATATTGTCCAATAAACCTTTTCGACTTTAAGTGTATTTATTATTTTATGAACGTGTGTTGCGGGTTTTGAATAAATGTATTTTCATATAGGCTGAGCAAGCTCCTACCGAGCTTGCTACTGCTTCCAGGTACTATTATTTTAATAATTAATATTCAGTTTTTATTTCTTTATCGTTATCGATAGCAATTCTTAAATGAAGCAGGGTAAACGTTAAAAAGAAGTACGTAATAGGTATTAAGTGTGTACTATGAGGGATTTGATGTTGTTACATTTCGATCGCAACATATGTTAAGATTCTATAACGGTAAAATTTAATTATAATGGTTGACATTGACAAATTACAATTAAAATACATTTTGGTACACAAAGCCCGTTACCACGGCTATGAATAGCGTCTGTAATTAGATTTCTACTTACCTACTAATATAACTAGAGATTATGTAGCACTAAAGGCCTGACCTTCGAGCTGAAAAGACAATTACATTCGGTTTCAGTTCGATCCCCAATTGCGCATATCTGACTTTTATAAGTTCGTGTGCCTATCAAAAATTAATGGTTACTGCCTTTGATGACAAAAAAAATCGTAAAAAAACCTGCATAACCGGAAGTTCCCCATAACATTCTTGAAGGTGTTTTACGCCTGACAAGCTGCACTAAGCCCGTGTAGTGGACTGTAGCCTTACCCCTCTTATACTTAGAAGTGGCCCGTAACATAAACAAGAGTTAAACCGATTAATACCTAGAAAGTGCTTCGAAATCCACAGACTAAATTGATTTATGACTATCGAATCCAAAACGCTTATCTATACTTATTTGAATATTTTTATCCTCTAATAAAACAGTCAGGATTTCAAAAATGATCTATAATAGGCATTTTACGAAAAGAGTTTTTAAGCTACATGATGTCATGCTTCAACCTTTAGTAGCAAAGCGTGAAGTAGACTTCAAGAGTCAAAACACAAAAGCTTTCGAGAACATTATTAGAGACGCTTAAGCATGTAGGGTTCGTCCGAAGTTTTTCTATACCGTTAAAGCTTAACTAATCTATAATTGGACTTGGGGTTTGACGGCTGTGACATTAGTAGTAATAGCGTTTGCTACACTCAAGAGTAATAATTGTGATGAAGTACTTAATCACTGTAAGCAAAGCTGTTTGAGCGAATTTTAATAAACATCTTCAGCCCAGGTATCACAAGTAAACATACAATTCAATTACCTTAGTGAATCTGCCATGACAACCGTGTCATTAACGCTACCGCCACTTCACTTTATATTTATTGTATACCGATACAAATATAAATTGAAGTGGCGGTAGCGTAACTGCTAAGGCGTCGGACTTGCGCTTAAGTGGTTGCGGGTTCGAACCCCACCTACTGCACTACCAACGTGAACCCAAGCGTTAAGCTTAGCTGGAGGGGTTAACAAGAATACTAGTAATGTGTGATGCACGTTACTAGTAATCGTAAATTAAAAAAAAGGCTCATACAAGATATTTAAAGCATTATACTAGTAGTTTTACCTTTCTAACTAGTGTTTGTGTGTTGGGTTTTCGAATTCTCTCTGGTTTTAATATCTTGTCTAGAAATGGAAACTAAAATAATTTTATGACACGTAAACGAAAATATATATAGAACAAACCGTTTCCTAAAAAAAGACGCTAAAGATATTAATATTAATAACACACCATACTATCTCTACACATAACATACATATAGGGAGGGGCTCGTGACCAAGTGGTGACCGAGTAGGTTAGCACATTACAAAGTTAAGGAGTACCACCAGGTCAGTCTAGGATGGTTGACAATTTTTAACACATTGAGACCACTTCGTGCCTCGGAGAGCACGTTAAACCGTCGGTCCCGGGTGCCATACAAACATCTGTGGCATTCGTTACGGGTAGTTAGAGCCCTAAAAACATAATAAGTCTATTTTTTCTATTTCAAACGTAGAAGTTATGAAGGTACTTACAATCACGTCGATACTGTCGTGGCAAATGTCAACGCCTTCAAAAGTCATTACACATCCAACTTTACATCTCACGTCCCAAACCTGAAAGTTTCGTAAGGTACACATAAAGAGGTTGGGAAGGATTTCTTTTATATTAAACAAACGTAAGAATTGTGATAAAGGAAAAAAATGGGGACAATGGCAAAACGCGGAAGAGGAAGGAAAATGTAATACAATTCCATATTCGTGTTTTTATTTCTTATTTACTTTCAAGGCTAGCAGTAAAAATGGAGTGACCATTTTGTTTATACTGGTGTTTATATAAGATGAATAAATATTCCGAATTAAATGTGTAACTCGTGGTCCCGAGTGGACTGATTATATCCCGAGTTACACATTTAAAAACAAATGTTCAGAAATTGAATTCTAATGTCAGCCTATGTAGACATCAATCGTCTCTTTCTAGATACCTAGAACATAGAAGTATTAAGGCATATTATACGAAAAGTAGACCTTAAGTCAGTAATATCTACCTATGGCGCGAAGGATTCTAAATGTTACCTACTTCACCATTTCTATCTTTTATTTCTTTAGAAATTTGCTTTACCATACTTTAAGCCCGAAGTTCCAATTACATAATATAATCAGGTAGTTGCTTAAACGTCGTCGTTTGTTTGTTCTTCGCTATACTTGTGTTCAGGTATAGCGAACCTACTTGTAGTGTAGATTACCTAATCTACAGTGTGTTGCAGAAAGGTTCAACAAATATGTGTAGATGCCAAATAGTTGATTAAGCTTAAAAAAATTGGATTTTTAAAAATGTTTTTTGAAATATTTGTGTAGGTGCATATTAATTTCTAAATAACAAATTATGATTTTTCATGTTAATTTCAATGATTTTGTTTTTTTTATTTTTCATGCAGACATTTTCAAAAAAAGACTTGAAAATCCATCTACATCCTTGGCATTAAATACCTTACCTACCTAACTTAGGCTACTTTTATTTTGGAAAAAGAATTAGGGTTTCGCGCAAACACCTGCGTTTATAGTCACTGCTCCGCTCCTATTGGTCGTAGCGTGATGTTATACAGCTTGTAGCCTTTCTCTTTCTACAACACTAAAATAATTTTTCAATTAGAAGCAGTAGTAGTTCCTGAGATTAGCACGTTCAACCAAACGAACAAACTCTTCACGTATCAAACAAATTTGTTACATATAATGATGAAAAAACTATGGCCAGAATATTCCATTTAACACACGTTAAAATACTCCTAAAATTCCCTCCCATATTTTCCTCATAACCATTTTCTTACTCGACTTTTGTGGGTTTTAACTTCAAGTTATAACTTATTTTGAAAGTTATAGCCGCCGGATAAAGTACTTCTCTAATCAGTCGGCTCCCGTTCGTCTAGAAATCTATTCCTTAAAACATTACGAAAATATTCATTTGACTTCTCTACACAATGATAATAATGTATCTCAATTATGTTAAGTGGCCATACTTGAATGTATTCGGTTTGCTGGCCTTTAAACCTTATCGTAAGTACCTATGCTTAGGCTTAGTGATGACAAATGGTCGTCATCAAGTAGAATTGTATTTTGAAAAGTATGAACAAGGTATGAACAGCTGACAGCGAGCTTGTAATGTAAATACATTGCAAGGACGTTTTTGATCAGTTTTCCACTATCTGAATGTATAAAGCAGGAACTATGTATCCTACTAATATTATAAACGTGAAAGTTTGTGAGGATGTATGGATGTGTGGATGTATGGATGTTTGTTACTCTTTCACGCAAAAACTACTGATCCGATTGCTATGAAATTTGCTATGTAGATAGTTGGAGACCTAGATTAACACATAGGCTACTTTTTATCCCGATATTCCCACGGTACTAAGGCTTACGCGGGTGAAACCGCGGGGCACTGCTAGTAATTCATACAATTTAAAATCGACTAAGGTGCTACGCTGTGCTAGACTGCACCCCGGTACACTACCTAACTTAAACGTTATTCACATACATATAACTCACCTGTATTTTTTTAAATAGTGGTATTATACAATTTCAATCATATCAGTCTATTAAAAATTACAAGTTTGAAACCCCACAGTCATGCAGTCAAACACTTTGGATCAAATCCATTCTGGGGTGAATTAAGTTTAATAATTTCGTAATAGAAATGGGATTTTAACTTCTTTTTTATGATAGAGGGCAAATGAGCAGACGGGTCATCTGAAGGTACATGACTACCGCCGCCCATGGGCACCTGCAACTCAAGATTCACAAATGCGTTGCCGACCTTTATGGTAGGAGTAGAGGAAGGGGAGAGAGGGGGAGAAGGAAGGGTTAAGACCTCCGGTAACCTCACTAACGCGGCGAAAAGCCATGCCAGCATTAGTTCACTGCCGGTTTTCTGTGAGCCCGTGGTATCACTCTGGTCTAGCCGGCCCATACAAGCTTCGGCACCAGGATGGCTCTCCCACGATTGATTTGTTATACATATATCAGCTATTTGTAATATTGAAACCCGAATTAAAGCAGACAATATTCGAAATCAGACGATCTTAACAAGTGATTTGATGACCATTTACTTAAAACCTGAGTCTCGTCGAATTTAGCTTTTTAAGTAGCCTAGTAAGTAAGCTTGGTGTGTTGTAGTATTACCTCCAAGCAACTAGCTTTTCCCGATTTTAACACGTTTTTATAAACTTCACTTGTAACTACTCGTAAGGGGTCGTCCATTAATTACGTAATGTTTTTAGCACATTCTTAAGCCCCCTCCCCCCTGGTGATACATCGTAAGATTTTAGACTTACCCCACCCCCCTTAGCCAAAATCACGTGTATTTTTTTAAGTTCAAAATATATTTAAAATTTTTAAAATATTATTATTTATCCATTAATCCCCCATTGTGATATTTTGTCATTTTTTCGAGTGACACGTGATTAATGGACAATCCCTAACTATGTAAACAACAACAACAACTAACTTTTAAACTTTCGCGTTCCATGATATAATATTATCTACGTATGAACGGGAATTAACGCGATCACGAAAAGGTATTACATACCTCTGAATTGCCTGACGTTTCGACCAGGTTGCACTGGCCGTGGTCACAGGCTGACTGGCTCAGCGGTGCACGCCCTCCGTCGCCGACATCGTGAGGTAGAAGGTTCTTCATCCACCTCCACTTTTTTGATATTTTTGATATTTTCGTTTCGCCATGTACCGTCACATACTATACTAACAGTGTCCCTATTCTGTAAGCAAACCGATGTGGCCCTATTCTGGTGTTCACCCGACTGCGCATAAAAGCGAGGTGGCATGTTTTTTATCACTGGATTCCACGCTGTAGATAATTTGAAACCATCTTCCCGATTGAAAGTTTTGTGTTTTTTAATTTGTGATAATACGTGAAGCGATTGAAATTAAAAAACACAAAACTTTCAATCGGGAAGATGGTTTCAAATTATCTACAGCGTGGAATCCAGTGATAAAAAACATGCCACCTCGCTTTTATGCGCAGTCGGGTGAACACCAGAATAGGGCCACATCGGTTTGCTTACAGAATAGGGACACTGTTAGTATAGTATGTGACGGTACATGGCGAAACGAAAATATCAAAAATATCAAAAAAGTGGAGGTGGATGAAGAACCTTCTACCTCACGATGTCGGCGACGGAGGGCGTGCACCGCTGAGCCAGTCAGCCTGTGACCACGGCCAGTGCAACCTGGTCGAAACGTCAGGCAATTCAGAGGTATGTAATACCTTTTCGTGATCGCGTTAATTCCCGTTCATACGTAGATAATATTATAACAACAACAACATTTGAAGTAAATTTTAATCTACTTCTATCTTTCGTATTGAAATGACATTGTGTACCTATGTATATGCAGTTTGGATGAAAAAAATATAATTTGGTATCTTGGGGCTGATCTAACGAGGAGGTAAATAGTGGAACTCTTCAGTGGCTACTAGTAAACCCCTTGAGCTTGGCTTCTATGATTCGTTTCGATGAGTCCAACAGATTGGGATAGGTAACAATAGTCTAATGATGAACCCAGGAGGTGGATAACGGAACTCTATTTTACTTCATAATTTGGTTTTCCATTGAAGTGTAGCATTAAAATCTATTCTTTTCAGGCTCACCCATCTATTTTTCGGCTATACATAACGCTTTTAAAATATCACAACACCTTTTTGTAACACGCTGTATTCTGTTCCCCAAAATTGCACAAATTAAATTTATTCAGTCCAGTCAATTGGTGAAGAAGACTGTTGACTGATTGACTTTAGTGAATCCATGTCCGTGTCAGAATCTCTTATACGCCTATATTTTTATTGATATCATAGGGCAAAATATACAAAAAACCTTCCCGCAGAGTAAGGCTGCGTTTCCACCAGAGATGTGCGAGGTAGCTGAGCGGTGCGAGGATGCATAGCGATGCTGTGAAACGATGCACAAATGAGGGGAGCGAGGATGTGTACTATACACATCGACTTCTAGCAAATGCCGTCTAGCACACATCCCTCGCACACATCCCTCGCACCCATCCCTCGCTTGTTTTGTACGTACAAAAACGTCGCTCGATTAAGCGGTTTCCTCAGGAGCTGCGCTGAGCGAGGTTAGGTAAATGAAGCGATTATATTGGTTCCTAACAAACACATCCCTCGCTACGCATCTTCTCACATCTCTGGTGGAAACGCAGCCTACGTGGTATGGAAAGAGGTTTACAACAACAATTTCCAATGAAACTTGATGCTATGCAGGTTTCATTGTCAAGCAAACTATTCCAATTGAAAACCTCTCGTACACCTAATTTATTTTTCTATTCTTCAGCACATCAAAGCCCAAGCGATGTTCATAAATTAAAAATGAATTATATTTCCTAACGGGCAACAAACAGAGAACACAATGCCTTGTACAGCCTTTTGAAAGGAGTGCTTAATAAATAATTTGAGCAGTTAACCGCTAAGAGAAATATTTTAATCTCGACAGAGATGCTTTTAAGTCTGTCCCGCGGTCGTGTTCCGAAATGTTTTATTCACGACTTGTTTACAAGGTGCAAGCTACTCGCTCGACGAACTGACTGTCAGCGTATCCGTATATTATAGAGATGCAATGGAGGTCTTAAAAACCTATTAGCTAAACGATTTACACGATAATAGTAACTGTATAAGTTCAGATGGTTTCATTAATAGATTAATACCCATATTTACGAATAACAGCCATGAGCTATTATAGTATTTTCGGTGAAATTATTGGTCAAAACTAAATTTCTACTCAATATTAGAAGTGTCAAAATAACCGCACTAAAAGTGTTAATTTATCATTGTATAAACTGTAAAATACACACAGAAACTTCTACTAGGATTAAAATTGACAATTAATAAAAATTTTTAGGACTGCCCTACAGTTGTTTCTATTGATAAGGAATGGGTAACCCCATTCCTTATCAATAGAAACAACTATCAGACACTGATATTGTCGGTGTTGCTTCCTTCCAACTTAACTGTTTAAAAAAATAGTAGGTTTTGTCATGATTTAGTTCGTCACTTTCCTGGAAATTTTGGTTTATAAAATTGGGTAAATCAAGTGCATGAATACACAATAATAGTACAACTTCTGGATGAGTTTAATAAGAAGCTTACTTAACTATAGAAAATATTTTCTTAAACATAAGTATAAATAATTTTCCTTTACATAAATTGCACAAAACTTTAAGATAAGAGAGTTTACGTACCATATTACCGCAGGGCTTAAATTTTCTAAAAACTGTAGATATGTACTGAGGTCATACAAATAAAAGAAAGCAACAAAATATCTTTTTATTGGTTCGCTATCTGGATAACACCTTATTTACAATAAAATATTTTGTGCAACATGCATAATTACAGTTTAGTAAAACTAAAAAACACGTTTTAATGGCGAACCGAATTAAAAAAGAGAGTCCACTATCCACCTCCTGACTTCATCATCGTTAAACCCTATCTATTGGACTCGTCACTACGAATCATATGAGCAAAAACTCGAGTGGTTTACTAGTAGCCACTGAAGAGTTCTACTATCCACATCAGGATGTGGATAGTAGAACTCCATTATCAGATTTGCTTCCAGATGCCAAATTATAGTATTATCATCCAATCTACATTTACCTAAGAAAGTTTCATTTCAACACGACAATAGAAGTATATTAAAGTTGACTGTCAAGAGTTATTTATACATAGTTAGCTAGTTACAAGTTAAGCTAAGCATGTTAAAAAAAATGCAATTCAGTTTTATTTTTGACACTATGATACTTTTTAATGAGGCTTAAAGCTTTAAGCTGATGTTTGCTCATCATTAAAAAGCTTTAAAGGTTTTTAATGACGAACAAACATTCATAATCATGTTGAATATTATTTGATGAGCTGCTTATACTGTAAAGTCTTGTTTACGGTATAATTTGCTTAAGAACGGTTAGTAACATTGGCTATCAACAGCATTGGGATTAATAGTCGATGGAAGAGTTTGTATATCACCTTCAGCTTCAGCACACAAATTTGAATTTGTGTGCTGAAGCTGATCCTGTTGAACTTTGAGGATCTCCTAATGGTAAATTATGAAAATCAGATAGGTATAGCCAATTACAGAAAAATAAGTTTTTGATATAATAACAGTATTTTTAGTAAGAACTGAAAAACTCAATCTTGTTTAGTAGGCGGGACAACTACTAAACTACAACAATCCCTATATTTTTGACTCTCTTTTTCGAGTTTCTATTTTAACCTCAGTAGGGACATACTGGTAGCTGTAAGCACCAGAGTTTAAATGTACTGCGGCCGCGATGTACACTCATATTTTCCAAAGTTATTTTTTTGTTTTTCCACAGTTACATCAAACTTTTTCAACTGTGTGTCGAACAACTACGTAGGAAAATGTTACATTTGGAGAAAGACAAAACTTTATAACCACATCATAATTTACTTATGTACGCATTACATATTATAATTTTACGCTTTAAGTTTCTATGTTCATCGGATTCGTCTGGACATAAGTCATAATATGAAATATGTCAACTTCTTTAAGTAAAAAATCTACTTAAGATAATTAATCACGGTACAGTAGCTATTAGCTATAGGGTTATACTGTAAAAAGTGGAGAATTCTACTTACTCTGAACGTCTTGTCCCAAGCTCCACTGATAAACATAAACGGCTTCTGTGGATGTGCTCTTAATGCTACTACTTGCCCAAAATGCATGCGCTGAAGTTTTTTCGGGATGAACGCCAACCGACTTTTGAGCACTTTGTAGTTTACTTCTGCCTAGAGAAACATAATAAACTAGTTTATAGGTAAGTTGAGTGTGGAATAACGCTATCATGCCCAAGTCAGCAGGATTCGACCCAGGCATATATGCTAACAACTAACCTGGTAACACTGATTTCATAGTAAGTTGTGTAATGATTTAAAAATGTTACTTTTTTGTAGAAGTAGACAATTGTCAATTATTGCCCAATCCAACTACTTATTATCTATATATATCTCTGGGATTACGGTGTTGTGTTTTTTTATGAAAAAACGCATATTGGTCTCATAATTAAATTCGACTAGGTTAGTCATCTTGCATCAGGCACACACATTTACTTTAAGGCACTACGTTAGTTTACACTGAAATTATTTACTTTATTTAGGCTGACTGACAATAACTCGGCTCCCTACTATAAAGCGACAAAATAAGACTGGACTGTACAGCATCAAAACAATACAGGGTGGATGTAGGAGATGTAGCGGCAGGTAACAGGAACAATATGTGATGCCAGGTTTCCTGCAAATCATGTTATGTATCATCAGACCTGCAGTCCTGCATGAATCAGAATGTTAGCCAACAAAGGGAACGGATGAAAGACGCCTGCATGTAGCCGAAATGGGAATGTTGAGATTGATGTGTAGTGTGACTAGGAATGACAAGGTGAGGAGTTAAGAGTTAATACATTTGAGTAAGCCTGGAATTAGCGCAACTAGATGAAAAGCTGAGGAGCAATATATTGTCGTGATATGCACATGTGATACGGAGAGCTGAGTAAAATGTGGTGAAGAGTTTTATGTATGGAAATTTGAATGGAAATTTGATTTCGTGAAAGAGGATATGACTAGAAGGAGAGTAAACATCTAAATGACAAATGATAGAGTAGAATGGAAGAATATAACACATTACACCGACCCCAAATAAAAATATGTAAAAGGTAGGAAGACAATGATGATAATGTCAGTAATTCGCTTCAACTCTGTTGCCATTCCAAAGTATTGCACTCATCATTAAGATTAAAGAAAAATGGTAATTTAGATTTTTTACTTTCCACATTGCTTTAATATCCGGTCCAAAATGGTTTAATATCAAAGACATCAAAGTATATAATAAAACCAATGCAACGATGTCAAATTTATTGCGGTAATAAACCGAGATTAAGCCGTAACCTTTTATTGAAGGTTACATTTTACGCATACCCGCAATACTTGGGCTTTAGATTAAATTATTTATCTTTTGAAATGAGCCTTTTGTCACACAAAGCTCTTCAATTATCATCAAATTTCTGTTTCTAGCAATTTGTAAGATAAGTCTTACAGACTGCGGTGCAATTTTATGTTACAGCTGCTATTAAAGCGTAACCTAGTATTGTTCACCCACTTGATGGCATCAAGTGATAGTTGACATTTGCGGCTCGCCCCAAAGAGTTTTGTCAAGTATTTATTGTATTTGCGAAAGGATTGTATTTGTAAAACATTTAAGGCAGTATTAAATAACAGATAAGAAGTTTTGAAACTATAACTTTGATCTTAGGAGACCTATTAACACATTCTTCTCAGAAATGAAAACATAACTTACACATAAACATACACACACACCCTTCTCTATATATGTATCTAAGCGTGACGGTCACGCGAGTTTACTATTTTTTTCCCATACCAGAATTGCCCAACGTGCCTAAAGTAGTTTTTACTTCAAAATGCAGAACACATCGGTTAAAAGACAGCAAGGACTAACATTTGTAAAAAAGATAGCCATAATAAACAGATATTAAGCTCGTTACGGTTTTTTAAATTATCGTATCTTGTCGGTCAGAGTTTGAAAATGCGGTTGTGCGTGGTATTTAGGGAAAGAAATAAAAAAAAGGAATATAGAAATAGAAGCATTATTTTTTTTTTCCATAACAATTTACTCCTGTAGGGTGATAGATATCAACTCATCATTTGCTTTATTGAAAACTAAAGAGTCATGATACTTATTTATACACATATTTATAAAATTTATGGAATCTTGCAAAATTATTGCAAAATAAAAAAACTGTTAACATGAACGGGTAGTAGATAAGTCTTGTATTATTTTGTTGTCCATTACTATTCTTAACAAGAACAATGCTTACCTTATAATTTATGTAATCTTTTTATTACTATCCTCATAGGTCTTTAAGTAGTTTAGTATTAAAATTAATGTTATGGCAATTGCCAATGGCGTTACTAGGTTTTTTAACACATTCAGTAAAAATCAGCAGTACAACAATTTTCTAAACTGTAGTTGACAGTCGCAATCGCCGTTTTTGTCAACGTTTTTAACAGCATTCCAGCACAGTGGCAATTGGGCAATTTGAAAATCGGAATAGTCGCGTTTTTATGGGTACTGATATAATTACAGTTATAAATGTATGTAGATAGAATCAGCTTAGAAAAATTATTTACATAGACAATATTTCAACAAAATATATTGAACACAGTCCAGCATACGAACAATAACAGTAATTTCGACAGAGAAACCAATTATTTATGGCTGGCATTTGTATTGCGGACCTCAAAGCTTTACAGCTAGCCCAGCGAAGCGTTGTTATTTAACATAACTATCTAAGGATATGTTCGAGCGGAACGAAGCGGAGTTGTCTAAAAAATACACTACTACTACATCAAGGTATTAAGCTTTATACTTAGGTAAGTTTTACAACGCGATTTCATTTTGAATAGTGATGCTTACCGTGTTAGAGACAACTTCACAGATACACATTAATGTACACGACACCCTAACAATACCAGAACAGCTTTAAATGAAGTCATATTGAGAATTTGTATTAAGAATCACATAATTATTAACTGACTTCAAAAAAGTAGGAGGTTCTTAATTCATCGGAATCTTTTTTTTTATGTATGTTCACCGATTACTCGAAGACGCCTGAACCAATTTGGAAAATTCTTATTTTGTTTCAAAGGGTATCCCGGCAGTCAAGCCAAGTTCAAGATATATTATTCTTGGGCTTATACCATTAGTTTTAGTAAAATAGCGGTACTGCTTGCCGTTTACGTAAGACTGCATAGTTTCATGACAAAAAAGTACTGACAGGCTCGTACTTCTCTTTCAGCATATAAACGCGTCGAGAAGTAATAAAACGTTCATTGAATATTAACGCTGTATAACCCAAAAGGAAAATATTTTAATCACTTTTCTAGACTGTGAATGTATTGGGCCAGCTCATTCATATTCAGGACATTTGAACGCTCACTTGATATTTTTTACCTTAACGATATATAATAGAGTAATGAAAGCTCTAATTTATTTCTCAATGTGGATGGTTGATGATTACATTTCGAAAGAATCAAACCTCAAGAGGCTGAATTTCCAGGGCAGATGTTTTAGTCCCAGTATTTATCTATCAAAAAGTGAAATCAAACCTTATTTCTCCTCGTCATATTACTTTCTTACCTTACTGTTTTTGCAACATTTCTTACAATTGTGATATTTCTGTCTTGCAAATTTTAATCAAAATATAGTACACTTAAAACACGTCCATCTGTTTTATTTATTGTAATTTGATAAACAACAATAACATAACAAAAATTAAATTCATTTGGAAGCATTCCAGCTTGGTTGCAATCACCACATAAATATTTTAATTCAAAAACGAATAAATCAACCTACCTCTTGCGTTTCCATGTCATAAACTTTAATTGATCCATCTTCATATCCAACAGCCATCTTTTTTTGTTCAGCTAGGAGCCCAATAGATAGCGCGGCCATGCGTTCTGTTAAAAATGAACTTGAATTAGTTTATTGAAGTTATTCAAACATATTTAAACTACCTAGATTTTAGGTATCGTGGTTCTTGTAGTCATCTCATCGACTTTTCAAAGTTATCCAAGCATTAGATTATCCTAAGATTTTCAAGTGACATAGAAAAACCTAATCCGATACCTTCAGATTTAGATTTAAGATTGGTTATGCATGTACTGCCACCGTCTTAAATAGACATAGACCTTAGGTAAGACGTGTAAGTACTTGACGTATTTTACATTTTTCAATACACAATAGCAATAAAAGTAATAAACAATAACAATAAAACTAACGTGTTACAAACGGCATGGAATATCCAGATATACCGGGACTGCCATAGAACTGTGTGTTCAGAGTTTCTAGACGTGGATCAGCTCGAATAGAGGATGCTGGTAGATCTGGCATCGGTGTATTTATCTGTTACAAATATACATACAATTACTACTACAATAATAATAGAATTAACAAAGATACATAAATAAAACTATACATAATACACGCCTATTGTACCTACATACATACTTGGCCATCTAACAAGTGTTTAGCAATGAAAAGAGCTTAAACGTACGAGTTAGTAAGATTTATTTATTACCTGCAGTATTTTGAAATATTGATGTTTAGATATAATACTATTATTATACATCAAAAAGCAGCAGAAGAGCAACAAAGAGATCCTATAAGGGTTCCATTTTTTTCCTCTTGAGGAACGGAACTCTAAACATAGGCAAAAGTAGTTTTGACTAAACAGGTTGGTCAAAAGTAGTTCTAAACATCATTGGTTAATAGAGCGTTTTGACTGCAAATAAACTAACCTAACCTTTTTATAAATTGTAAAAACTCTCAGTTAGGCGACGTTCAAGCACACGCGGACTTCGCTTAATTGGGCCAGCTAAAGCGCTTTTACGGCGCCAAAGCCATCACGTGGAGTCTTCAGCCGGGACGACCAATGACCCATCCAATAATAAAATATAGGGCCTCTCTATATTTTAGACAATATTGTCAATCGGAATTAGCTCGATCAAGAAATAGGTATTACATACCTCTGAATTGCTTGAAGTGCCTGTGACCACGGCCAGTGCAACCTGGTCAAAACTTCAGGCATTTCAGAGGTATGTAATACCTATTTCGTGATCGCGTTAGTTATCGTATATATAAATAATTATATCATGACACGCTAAAGTTTAAAAGTTAGTACAATTGGAATTAGGTTAAATTTGATCATTTTTGAATGAAATATTATAACATAATGTTAGTTAGCTACACTTTAACTTATTCATTTCAAAGTCTTCATTGACCTGTTCTTTTGTTAAGAAATATTCTTACAATTTTTGTAACATAACGCCCAAATTTTAGTGATTCCCTTATAGGCAGACTACTTAGAAGTAAAATCTTGCTGAAGAAGTGGCAAACATTTTGTGATTTTCAAGCTAATAATTCATGCGAACTTTCATCCCCTATTTCGACCCTTTAAGGGATACATTTTCAAATCCTTTCTTATAAGAACGCCTACATCATGTAAAAACTACGTCCTGCAAATTATTATTACCTGTACACGAAAATAATACTTAATTATGTATTCATACGGGAATTAACGCGATCACAAAATAAGTAGCTATAGTAGTATGTTATATGTTATATGTTATATGTGGTACTACATACTGAATTGTCAGTAAAATAATACTTATTTATTTTTACGAAAAATTTAAGATAATTAAATAACCATAAATTTGCTACGACAACATCTTTAAGTAATTAGAAAAGAACGATTACGATAAGATAAGATTAAGTTTGTTGGACAGGATTTATGTTTTGGCCGTGGCTTCACTCGCCTGAATGTAGATTTTGTCATTTCATACCTTCGGGAAAAGCACTTTCTTGCTGGTTAAATGGTTCTTTTCTGTATCTATATGTATTTACAAAATTTCATGAATTCGGTTAAGTAGTTAAGGTGTGAAGGCGAATTAAGCAAACTAACAAACTTACTTTCGCATTTATAATATTAGTTAGGATTAGGATACTATTTATTTAAAACTTCATGCACATTTGTACATAGGTAATACCATTTCATTTTATTCCATTTCATTCTTAAGGCGATGTAGAAATGTTCTACGATATTATTTTACAGCTTGTATTTAAAATAGTGTAATTTGTTGTTAATTTGCTCAATGGGTTTCTTTCTTATTATGTATGTTATCATTTATACATTTGTTCGCGTTTCATAGTCAAACCCTACCATGAAGTACATTATTTTGAGTTTAAAAAAGGCAGCTCATTAAAAAAAAATATCCTATGTAAAAAGAAGGATTAAGAATATACCATTTTCAGAACGCCCTATATCTATAGATAGTTTTTAAATTCCAACCAAACCAATTCCTGGGACAGTCTATTTACTCGTTGCCTCAGTGCGCACTCTAAAGAAGCTTAAACCAATCTGTTAGCACATAGAACTAGGTACATACAGACAAATTAACATTCAGACGGACTCTAGTAATACCGAAATTCCAAATGTTGTTTTAGAAACTATTTCTTTGTACCAGCCGACAATTAATAAAATATTAAAACAATAACATTTAAACAATTTCTCCTATTCCCGTCTCTGACAGAAACATAGGAACAACTGATGAAAGGCTATCTACAAACAAACCGCTAGGCCGTTAATACCTGTGGGGATCGTGGATAACATTTTAATCTTGGTTATTCCCTATTGTTATTTGCTATATCCCATACAACAGAAATGAACCAGCTATTGTGTCGCAATAAATAATTCCATTTGATGTATTGAACACGTTGAGGAATTATGCGAATTTGAAAGGTTACTAAATAATCCCATCAAAAGACAATCAAAATCAAAACAATGCAAGTATCGCAACGAATTTTTTCTATCGCAAAAAGTGGTGAGATCTAATGGTTACCTAATTGGAAACTAACAACATTTTATACTGAGCGTATTAATATTAGACATAATAGGTATTTTCTTCTTTTAGGAGCATTTAAATAAAAGCTTGTTTTTTTAAATGTTTCAGTTGAAAATGGTTAGCTTTATCCACAATAAAGTTATACGTGGTCCGAAAAGTCTATTCAGGCTACGATAAAACGATGGTAGGGCTGTGCCTTTGTTTTTCTTTTGCCCGACTTGGCGGGGGCACTGCAGTGTCCCCAAATATTTGGATTGGTATTTTATACCTGCTAATATTGACAAAGTTATATTCAGTTAGCAGAGGGTTGTTCTTTTTTAGGGTTCCGTTATATGATCACTCGTGCGTGTATCCGTCCGTGTGCACAGCCAATTTGCTCCGAATCAAATACCCTGTTTCCACATGTGACCCAAACGCAACTGATACACAACATAAATGAATGAAATATATATTTAATTTTGAAATCGTTTACAGCATTGGCGAAGAAACATTAACCGACTTCAGAGAAGGAAGGTGATTTTCAATTCAACAGATTTTTTTTATGTGTAGGGGAGACCGGGGATGGTTGGCTATAGGGGTAGATAGACTAATTATCAAAAACTCGACCTACGTAAAAGAGTTGCGTCATACAACTAGCCACGAATAATTATTACTGATTCCCAAAAAGTTGTCAGAAACGCAGCATCGCGAACGCATGTCATTTGGAAACAGGAGGATAATATCAAAAAGCTAAAAAAAAATATACGTACGTAATTATTTTACTAGTAATATTATTTGTGCCTATATATTCGTTGTTATTTATTTTCTAACAATTAAAAACAAATGTTTGATGGTTAATCTGTTTACAACATTATATTTTTTCTATTACGCCGCAGTTTTGAAGTTAAGGCACATGGTTCAAAGTTACAAAGCAATCCGGGGCTGGTAAACTAATTTATAACGGGTTTGGTTGACTCTCTCGTTAACCTAGCCTATGCTAGTCTGAATTTACTTAACATACAAATTAAGTTAGTATTTTGACCAAATTAAAAAAAAATAAGTTAAATGTTGATGTTTCAGAACCATGTGGACATACAAACGAACGGCTAATTGAGGAAGTGCACCCAAGGCACCCAAAGATATCATCGATTGAGCATGGCAACATCATTAAGATTTTTTTTTAAATGTTCATATTAAAATTTTAGTAGAATCGATAATATTGTTTTAATAAAGAAAAGGTAAATGTTATTAATTTTTGTTTCTTTTATAGTATACGTCCTTTGAATTTACACTAATTACTCTATTGGTCAACGTACCCCTAGTGAAAAGTCAACCAACCCCAGGCATGGGGTAGGTTGACTAGGATTTCACCATATCGTAATTAATTGCGAGCTGTTTGTAATTTTTTTCAAAATCTTAATTGTTGTCTATCAGATGTATTAGTTTTAATTATTTATTAATAATATACATCCAAACAAAAATGAAACAAGCGTTTAAAGTGAAATTTGGTCAACCATCCCCGGTCTCCCCTATGTTACGCAATATCTTTGACATTTGTAAACCGTTTTCAATTATTTTTTTAATGGATTTGGGTCTCAAGGTTCGTCACATTTAAATTTGAAGAAAATATACCATCTCTTAGAGTGGGGAAATTAAGGTATAGAGAACACACCTTGCTTGAATTTATTGACGAAAAGATTGGGACGAACAAAGAACCTCATCCCTTTTTATGTCAGTTAAAAACACTTCCCCTTTACAGCGCGCAGCGCCGCATGCCATTGCTTGTTGTAAAGTTTACGAATTAAAAACAATTTATTGTGGCAAATAACACTAACTACCTTGAACCCTACGAAATAATACCCTCATTAAACTACGAACATTCTAGCATTCTAGCCAATAGTCAACATACGTGAGGTATCTCGATGCGATACACAGCTCCATCCATGCAGGCTGCGTAGCAAATATTCTCATCAAAAGGACTGTAGTGCAACGCATACACTGGTTTCGGAGGGAACTGAATGTTTCGAAGTGTACAAAGAACAGCACCTGTAACACCATTTCGCATCTGGAACAATAGATTTAGGGTTCACAATTTATACTAAATATGTAACAACCATAATACGATTTATTCCTCGTAGATACACTTTTTGAAAAGCCTCGATTTTATTCCAGTTAGACGAATCGTTGCCTCGAGACGACGTAAGTATACAAATAAATAGTTTTAGCAATGAGGTTGACTGAATTGTCGACATTTTACAAAAGAAGAAGGGTACTTTGAAGAAATGTACCAAAATAAGACAATAATAACACAGTGACAGTTCACCTGCCGCTAAAAGCTCCGCCGGAAAAGCGCTTCGTTTCTTTTTAATGTATTCTACCACCCACTTCATACACAGCGAATAGATTTTTTTTAATTATCTACGTAGGCCTTTTGGTAAGTTTTGAAATCTATTTTGGAATATCGATCTGAAGCGAGGTGGTTGCTTTTTTGTGACTGTTTTAGTCCCCTTAAACCTGACAAACAGGATTATTTTTAACATTGTTTCCCATAAAAACAATTTGACATTTTATACGAGTACATAATCTACTGTTATTAAGACTGTGTTAATTTTGACTGTTACATCCCACTAATATTATAAATCTGAAAGTTTGGATGGATGGATGGATGGATGTTTGTTACTCTTTCACGTAAAAACCACTGAACCGATTGCCATGAAGCTTGGTATGTAGATAGCTGGAGACCTGGATTAACGCATTTGCTACTTCTTACCCCGAAATTCAAACGGGATCAGGACTTACGCGGGTAAAACCGCGAGGCGCTGCCAGTAATATATATCGGCCATTAGTACCACGTAACTGTCATGACTTTACTTATCTCAGTGAAGGCAATAATAAAATTGTCTTTAGAAAATGATATATGCAATAATTGTCTAAAATAATTTATTCAAAAAGACCTATAATTTATAAGATGAACCTAATTTAAATCTTTCATAATAATTTTATATTTTAAATATTTTTTTCTTTTAAAAAAAGCAACTCCGGCTTTAAGAATGACTCCTGTGCCGCGGGTGACTTTATAAACATACAAACAACGGACACAAAGAACACCCAGACTCGGGTGGGAATAGAACCCACGAACTATGGCGTAGCAGTCAGGGTCACTAACCACTAGGCCAACAGGTTTAAGTTTAATGTTTAAGTTCAGAGTTAATCAAATTAGAGTACTGATACTATATTGCTCATTTAGAATGCCAGAATTAGAATGAAAGAGTAAATTCATCCATAAAAAAATATTTATTATAATAATAACTTGAGATATACTCATACATGGTCGTCTGATCCCAAACTAGACAGAGACTGTACTATGGCAACCAGACTGCTAATAAACATACTTATATATTCCTAAACCGCGCCCTGCGGTTTCACCCGCGTAAGTCCCGATCCCGTGAGAATATCGTAATAAAAAGTAGCCTATACGTTAATCCAGGTCTCCAGCTATCTATATACCAAGATTCATAGCAATCGGTTAATTGGTTTTTGCGTGAAAGAGTAACAAACATCCATCCATCCAAACTTTAACATTTATAATATTAGTGGGATTTATTATGTTGTTAACATTGGAATTGGAAGGCAACCATTAAACATTTGTTTAAAACCTGTTATTTTAGGTTACATTACAATATCGTTGAAGTTTGTTTTCCTACCTTCTATTAACTTAGGATCTGACGCCACTGAACAGTGTTTGTAGAACGCAAATAATTACGAATAGGTATACCTCAATCAGCCCGGAGGAATGCCCAACGATAACATAGTTACCGTGTGGCGAGTATTGTATAGCAGTAATAGCTCCTGATTCTGAGAAAAACCATCTGTGATACATGATCTCGTTGGGAGCATTCTGTAAAAATCTCTCATTGTTCGTGATCACCCAATCGAAAGTGCTTTCTTGTTTCAGGGCGGTACGGTAGAACATAGGGTACCATATTTTCGGCTGTTGTTCGTTGCTGTAATAATAGTTAAGACGTTTTGCCACTTCTGAAAAAACGAATTTGCTGGCTGACATTTCGAGGCCTACTTGATCACAATAAACACAGACAGAGGGACAACAGTAGCAACTGTTCAGCCTATTTATCCATGTTCACCAACAAATATCCTGATAGATAAATGTTTTATACTAAAGATAAATTGTAACATTCCTTTGTCTTCACTAAAGTCTGTTCGTTGAGAGTTGATAAATATTCTGATAACGTCCCAGAATAGAGACTGTCATTTAATTATCGCAATCTATATGACGAGCGTCGCTTATGGCCGCTCGCACTGAGTTTTGTGGTACGAGGTACGCAGAGAATGAATGGTCGCGGACTCGCGGCGGCCATACTACCATTCCGTTCTGCAATGTGCTTCGAGTGTGTCGTTTAGGTGTTCGCGTCTTGTTATACAGTTAGTATTTGTTTAAAATTGTTGTTGTTATCGTTGTTTTGTTACTGTAACACTCGTTTGTTTTTTGTTATATAACGCTATTGTTTTGAGGGGGATATTATTCCACAATGAACCAATCATACAGCACATCGAGGTTCCTCAAGTGAATTGAAGTCTCCAAGTAAGAAACATAAGAGGAGGAGGAAAAAAAATGATGATTAATGTTTATAAATTATATCCGAGAGGCAGCCACCAAACCCTCTCTACCAGTGTACAAGGCTGACCTCACAGAGGAAACAGCAAATATATTGGGAATTGGAGCAGCGTTAGTGTGCTTTGGCGATTCTGTACGAATCACCAAAGCACTCTTTAAGGATTCTGAACACTGATGCTGCTCTAAAAAAAAGGTAAACCATCTACTCCAAAACAGATAGAAAATTAACAAAAATGATTGAACAAAATGGTGATTTTACAAAATGCGCTTTAAGAAAAAAAGTGCATTCCTATTTTTTAAAGGAGAATTGTCACACTAAATAACGCACTTATAGCTGTTAATGACGATAACACATTATTTGATTCGAAACGTACCACACTCTACTCTTTATTAGAATATTTGAGTAAAATAAAATGATATAGAGAACAGAACTGGCCAATTTATTACCTCGACGAAACCTGGGTTAATGAAGGTTTGTTTTATTTTATTTTTATGAAAATCATACAGCTCATGCCATAGTCCCGAAGATTAAGTTCATCCTTCAAACTAGAAGTTATTAAATGTCATAAGTCATCTGCCGCCTCTTGCGAAACCCTTTGGAAGAAATGAGGTGACTGATAATTTATGTTTCTTTTTTCAGGTCACACTGTAAACAAAACGTGTGTAAATGAAAACATAAAATGGCTTTTGTGGAAGGTTTGATACATAGGAAATAAAGACGGATTTGTACCGGGATCTTTGAATCCAAGAAAAGCAGAGGTGACTATCATGAGTCCACGAATGCGGTAAAGTTAGGGAAATGGATCAAAAAAGTTATGGATAAATTTTCCCAATATGCAGAGATAGTAATGGAGCGTTACACTCTCATAAAATAGAGAAAACCTCAATGTCAAACTGAAGGAAAGCAGATATTTAGAATCGGCTAGCCAGCAAGTATATTACTTTCGATGAAAGAGAACTAAGAGTACAACTGCTGAAAAAAGTAAAATTAATCAGAAATATTTATCAAAAATATGATATTGACGAATGCGCAAAAGCAAAAAATATTGAAATTTTAAGATGACCACATGTAAAAGAGCATGTCGCAGGCAACCATGCAACTTTCAATTTGTCTGAAGCCAAAAGATTGTAAGTGAAGGCCATGCAAAATGTAGATGCTGAAACCTGGCAAAAATGTACTGACCATACAGTAATAGAATAGGATAGACTCTTACAAACTGATGGACGTTTAGACGAAGCTATTGACCAATTCACAACAAGCGTCACCGACTCTGATTCTTCCTCCGGCTCTGAGGCTTCGTCATGTTTTTCATCTGATGATACGAGTATATTATAATAAATATGTTGTTGGATATAAGGTTTTTTATATCCACTATGGCACAAGACCGGTATGAATGGCATGATAGAGGGAAGACTCTTTAACTAGCAGTGTGATTGGTTAACAAATATTCGTACATATTCGAAGTTATACTTTTGGTATAGACATTAAGAGTGGCTTTACAGTTGTATAAAAACAAACAAAGAATATACCTGTATCAGACCACTTGAGAATCCCAAAATAATAGTTTCTCCATCAGCACTATACACCATAGAATAAATATGACCACAATCATTCTGGTAATATTCCGTCACCAAATTATCTTCGTTGGGTGTATCTTGAATGAATCTTTGAGTGTTATCTTGTAAAAATCCCATATCTGCAATGCTGATTTTTTTCTCAGCAAAGGATATGAACTCTGTTCTTATATTAGCCAGATCACGTTGAAGCTGTGCATTTATTCGTTTTCTGTATAATTGTACAAACACTGGTACATCTGACACAGACTCTAATAAATTAAATCGGCTGTAAGAACTAACAATATACGAAGGCTTCATAATTGTGCACGACCTTTCAATGCAGACTTCAATATTTATCTTAAGCTTCCAAAAGATAGGTTATCTTTCTGATTTTCATAATAATTATGATTCATAAATTATTTCAGTACTAGTTTTTAGAGAAGTTCGCTTCTCTCTGGTACTACTCGGGAAAAAGGCTCAAAACAATGATTAAAGCTGGCGAAAGCAAACTTTACACTGCCATTGGTCGATGTTGCTTTATGATCTTAGAACAAAATTTAAAGGGAAAATGGTAGGTATAATAAAAGTTTGAAGATTTATCTATTTTAGTTATTTTCTATTTAAATAAATTGTAAACTCAAATACAAAGAATACTGCGACTTATTCTTATTACTCAATGTGAAGTCGCACCTCAAGGGCACTCATCATGTCTGCGTACAGGGGGTCAACTGTAACCGCGTTACTAAACTGGTAATCTTCGGAGGACTATCAAGGGTCAGCTGGGCAAGGCTTCCAATGTGAGAGCATGGTTGGAATCGTCGAGTAGAGTTGAGGGTTACTATTGTGTCGATCGATAATAAAACTCGTCACGTAACTTACTTATATTTTATTGACAAGTTCCCGTAACTTAATTGCCACCGTAGTCATTTAAGTTCGTTTTAAAGGGTAATTATTATGACTTCTTACTAATTAATATATGCCTAATTTTTTATCTGTAATCTGATCAATCAGATGTGGATTTTTGCCTCAAAAAAATTTCTATGTTTAAAAAGAAACCACACCTATTTAATACCTACATATCTGTACCTTAGAGGTAGGTACAATATTAAATCCATTTTTTTTCAAAACCTTTTTTTTTACACCAATAAAATCGTTAAAGCGAGCTCTATCTTATGGTATAAAGCATTAAGTCACACGATGTCAACGAAAAGAATTATCGAATGATATATATTATGATAATAAATTCACAAATTCAAATGTGGTATAGGATCTTAAAAGATCACATAAGTTGACAGATGTTATGATTGCAAAAATGTTACAAAAAAAACGTATTAATTCCCGTAAATAGCTTTAAAAATAATAAAGAACACAGTTTATATCGTGCCAATATCTTTAACGAGCAATGTTGCATTAAAGTTTTATTCTGCGTATTTTTGTATCTACTGCAATATTTACGTTTTGACACTTAATGTAATGTACCTCTGAGGTACAGATATAACCTTGCACCCCAAACAATATGACGTATTTATTTTCATTATTTAAGAAAATAAAATTAGATCCTTATGCATGGAAACGACCATTTTTTATTAGATTTTCTATAAATCTTATTAGTGATCCTGGTCGAGATATTATCCTCTTCTTTTTCGTGCTGTAACGTCGCTTTTGTTGTATTATTTTTTTTTCAGATTTTTTACTATACACTACTTGTTTGCGTTTCAAAGGCTTGTGTAGTGCCGAACCTATGATACAACTTTGTAGGCATAGTTAATTTCTTGATCCAATCATTGTCTAGGTCTACATAATCTGAGACACACGGATATGACTGTACAGTATGTAAAAGTAGAAAACCGCAAATCACTGCAACATAAAAAACATCCTAGGTAATTTAATTATTAGGAGTAGTTATACTACTTATCCTTCTGTTCCAAGGGAAGTTTTTTAATTGGATTTCAAACTTTTCAACACAACAAACAACTTTTCTTAAGCCATGTTTTTGCTTTAGTGCAAGTTTTACTGGGACGGTAGTGGATCAAAAAGTAGGAGGAAATTTATTTGAATCTCGCCTAACCAGAACATTATTAAAAAGTTGCACAACACCTGTTATTACGAAAAGCGGGAGTAGGTATGTGTTGTAGAGAGCTAACACGTATAATAGAAATATCCAATCTTACTATAATGTGCAACTTAATAATTGTTACTGATTTAGAAAAGCGTCTTATCTTCAGCCATAAGCTTGTACACTTTTGAGATACATTAACATTTCTTTTTTAAGACAACTTCCGCATTTAGAATATTCGTGTGTCGCGGGGGATTCACACCCAGACTCGGGACAACTATTTGTGGATCACACAATTATTTTTTTTGGATTTGATCTTTGAGTTTGGGATTTGATTAAACAACACTATGAATTTAACATGTATGTTACATCTATCTTTTGCCCGCGGCTTAACTCACGTGAATTTAAATTATAACAATTTACATGTACGCGACTCGTCGTACTTCTTCTGGATAAAAGTCTCTGTATCCTGGACAACGTTGTTACGTTACGTATTATGCAAAATTTAATGATGATCCCTTGAGTTCTTAAGGCGCGAAAGGCTAACAGACTGCATCCGAACAGCTGTTGGGATAGTTACGATTGGGTACGAACGCACAATTAATTTAGTCATGTATGACGATGTGTAGGTGTTTAGCTGCGACAGTTTGAAAAAGAAACAAAAATGTAGACATCACATGAAATTGTCTACATTCTTTTGTTTCTTCTAACAATCGTCGAAATATCATCGAAGATTGTTAAAAGAAACAAAAATTAATTTCAAAGTTAATAAACTTTACAATCTCAAAACAATTCACATTATTACAGAAATAATAAAATTATAATACTGTTAGAGATTTTCAGAAAACTGAATCTACTTGAAATTTATTTTTCAATGGGTATTTCCGGTATATTGTAGGTACTTAGGCACGTTTATATTTGAAACCCAAAAATAAATGGATAGCAATATTATCAACTTACACTACTTTATAAAAGACATAATCACCTTTTCAGCTTTTAGCTAAGTACTTAATGAAATTGATAAATCTCAAACATACTCTTAATCAAATAATCTTTGTATTTTATTTTTCGTGACTAATGGTAATTTCACGTCAGATTTCATAATTTTATGCTTGATTGTTAATTACCTTAAATTCAGCTATGAATGTGTTGTGTTTTAATTATAATTCTTATTAGAAAGTTGGGAAAGCCAATTAGAAACATAATTGTTTGTGAACTTTGGCCAGAATGGAAAAATAACGTAAGTAACATGTAGAAGGATTTATGTAATCTGTATGGTGCATAAATCAGTTTTATATTGTTTGTTAGATCCAGTAAGTAGAATCCATAAAGCGATTCAAGCACATTTTAATCCCATATAAGAGAATTAATATATAATAATGCAGAGAGCAAAACAGCCAATTTTTTTGGTCACGTAGGTATACTAGTTAGATCAAAAATTGCATAATGTGAAAGCACAGTTTGAGACTGAGACTCGTTATCGATTCGTTCCCAGTCGGTTGCCGACATCGGTAATTTATACCATAAACCTTTGATTATACATTATGTCTAACCAAATCCATAAACTTAGTAATTTATACTGCCACTTTTATTTTTTCTTTTTATTTGTAGTTTTCTGGACTATTTAATGGTTATTTTCATTGTTCTGTGTGTCTCAAAACATTTTTGTAATACATTTTGCTTCAAATGATAAAAAAAACTCAGTTAAAAATAACGGCTATTCCATCTCTACAATTATGGACGGTAGAAGAAAGGAGGACAGTCTCCATTAATTAAAATATATGCAGTCTCTGTGTGTAAAACCTGTTTGTCAAAAGTGTGTATGTATGTGGCACTGCCCCGTAGCTAGAGGGTGCAGTAACTATGAAGGAGAAAGAACCGCTCTGTAATCGCGCACTTTTCAAAATAAACATTGAATAAATTAGCAGATATTCGACAAACATTCTTGTACCCTCCATATCTACAATTAACAGCAGAACCATTACCTGTAATAACATTGATTGATTTTCCCTTGCACGTTGCAGGTAAACATATAGTTGTGTCCATACTTGGTAAGTAAGGAAATTTCTAAAACTGTGATGAGTTCTTTATCAGAAACACAGAAAACTAAAAACTACCTATTTTGTTGCAGAACCAAAATACTATGTTCAAATTGATCATAATTTCATATAGGCTTAGATTATATATAGGTCCAGATACCGTGACAAGTATAAAAGTCACCATTTACTTTGAACTACTTGAAGCCACTTTTTGGAGCTGTGTGAGTGAATCCCGCCCAACGCGAGTGTCAACATACAATATCTGCTTCATGCAACTTCTTAGTAGGAACTACATAGGCTGCACTAAAAGTATCGGGAATGGAATATTTCTACTGTTTCTGTCATATTAAAATCTTTTTAATTGAAAACACCTTGGTTTTAAAAATCGAATACCATTTATTTATTTAAAAAAAGATACTCGGTCTTATCACAACGTTTTGTCAAACTTGTTTAGTCGTTGAGAAAATGGAATTCACTAGAGAAAATTCAAGAGCGATGATTTATTATGACTTTCGAAGTGGTTTAACGCAAAAACAGTGTGTTGACCGGATGATTTCTGCATTTGGTGATGAAGCTCCATCCAAAACCAGAATTTATCGCTGGTTTGCTGAATTTCAACGTGGACGTGTCAAGCTCAGTGATGATCCCCGTCAAGGTCGTCCAAAAACTGCAGTCACCCAAGAAAACGTTGATGCTGTGCGTAAGCTGATTGAGGAAGATCGACATGTGACATACCGCGAAATTCAGGCAACTTTAGACATTGGCATGAGTCAAATACAAGTAATCTTGCATGAACAAGATTTCCCGATGGATACCGCATTCGCTCTGTGAAGAGCAAAAAGCGGCTCGCGTTACTTGGTGCGTCAGAGCTGTCGAAAGATTCCACGCAGGATCCTCAAATGCTGTATACAACATCGTATCAGGTGACGAATCCTGGATATACGCGTACGAACCCGAAAAAAAAACCAGTCACGAGTTTGGGTGTTCGAAAATGAGTTAAAGCCAACAAAAATTGTTTGTTCACGGAGTGTTGCAAAAAAAATGGTGGCCACGTTTGTCTCCAAAACCGGCCATGTTGCGACTATTTCTCTTGAGGGACAAAGAACGGTTAATGCAGAATGGTATGCTAGCATTTGTTTGCCACAGGTCGTTTCTGAACTCCGTAAAGAGAACTAATATTAGACCATCCGCCGTACAGCCCCGACCTAAGCCCTAATGATTTCTATACTTTCCCTAAAATAAAGAATAAGAGATTGTCAGAGATTTTCATCACCTGAAGAAGCTGTGGACGTCTACAAAACGGCCATTTTGGAGACCCAACTTCCGAATGAAATGGTTGCTTCAATGATTGGTTCCATCGTATGGAAAAATGTGTCAAAGTTCGCAGAGAATACTTCGAAAAGCAATAAATACATTTTTAAATAGTAATGTTGTGTCACTTCCTAGATTCCCGAAATTTTCAGTGCCACCTTCGTATTTATATACTCAATGTATCAGGAAACCGGGGCATTGTATCCCAATTTAATTTCAATTGCATTTTAATTTAGCCACTCAAACCATGTAAATTTAAAGACATATTTACAAAAATATTTGTATATATATAAATTTTTTTGTTTGAAACTTGGTCACGTTCCAACGAATTGACAAGTTGTAAAATTCAATAGATTTTGTTGTAGGAAATGAAACGATCTACGAAAAAGGTCGGATATGATTTTTCGCTAAGTCAGCTCGTTTAAAAGTTATTCAAGGTTAAATTTCAGTAAACCCAGTTGGAGAGATTGACGTAACTTTAAGTATTATTTACATCTGAATATTGCCACAAAGGTGGCGCTAAGATCGATAACTCGATCGATTTTAGCGGTAAAATGTGAAATGGTAATAAAAATTTACAATTAGGTTCAACATAGTAGAATTTATAGTTTTTATCATACTTCCAAGTACGTAATTGCAACATTTTAAATGAGCTAACTTAGCGAAAAATCATATCTGACCTTTTTTGTAGATCGTTTAATTTCTTACAAGGATATGTATTGATTTTTACAACTTGTTAATTCGTTGGAACGCGATAAACTTAAAAAAAAGGAAATCAAAAATCACGAAGCGGCACCTCTTAATAGTAATATTAAGAGCTGCTGTTTTCACAGGCTTATTTTTACGTCATCTTGAACAATATTTTCATGGTAGCTAATGAAAAAAAAAAATCAAATGCTTTTTTTGGCCCACCCTAATATATATAATATATATTTTTTTATCAACTATCAAGAAACTAGCAACATTTTACAAGTCCTAAGTGCTCTATGGCTGTGTTCGTTAGGAGTAGTAATGATAAATTATAATACGAGTACAATCCTATAGCCAAAGTATCGTTTGACGGACACATTGAACTCCGGGCGCTAGAGCTTAGAAATTAAGAATATTTTAAGAATTCCAGTTTCGCGAACATTAACAGTAACCATATGTCTCGTCTTTCTATAAATAACAAGTTTGGCGAAGAAAATTATACATACTGCTAGAATGCGTTATAGGTAAATGAAATTCACGTCCCTGGCAACATCTCTAATAATGGCGTCCGCAATTTTATTAATTTTAAATTTTGTTCTATTGTTTATAAATTATATTAGGAAATAGAATACTTACAAATGAAATGTGATGTTCGGAAACTTAAGAATTTTTTTTTGTATAATTTTTACAGGATGTAACTGCACAACCAGGCATTTTTGAATATTATATAAATAGCGCCTCTAGACTTACTTCAGCGGCGAACGTTCGCTCGCGTGTGACGAGTGAGTCGCTTGTATTTGTATTAGTCGCTTTTATTTTTTGGCTTCAGTTTTGTGGCGCGGATTAGGCATCTGGACCTATATATAATCTAAGCTTAAAGGCATTATAATTTATATTTTCAATCATATTTTAAAACCGGGGAACTATTTGACATGATATATTTACAACCGCACCACTCCTGGTGGGGCATTCATCTCTCTCTTTCAAATATTTTCTATTCCGAATAAAAACTTTCGTGAGTGGTATTCATATTATTTAAATTATACGGTTTACGCCGGTTGCAGGTGCCAGTCTGGCACCTGCAACCGGCGCGGCAGGACGCCTCACCCCTTGATAAAGGGCCCCCGTCGGGTCCGAAACTAGTCGGGCATCCCCGAAATATACACGTGAGTAAAACCGTATAATTTAAATAATTTTCTATTTCGTATAATTTTTCTTACTTTTCGTGTCGGTATTTTTACAGCCCGAATTTAGTATATTTACTCTTAGGAATATCGGGATAAAAAGTAGCATGTGTGTTAATCCAGGTCTCTACATACATATTATACTACATACAGCTATCTACATATCAAGACAAGTTTCACCAGTAGTTTTTTCGTGAAAGAGTTACAAACATCCATGCATCCTCACAAGCTTTCACGTTTATAATATTAGTAAGATTGTTATAACCAGATCATTATTTTCAAAAAATTTTAAGTAATTCTGTGAGAGAAGAAACGCATTTCTTTTGATGTTGGCATCACTATTGCTTGATCGTTAGAATGAGATACACATATTAATCAGTAACGACAAAAAACGAGATAACAATATGGACCATATCTTTACGAATATCCACGGTACTGAACGGAACTTAACGAATGAATGGTCGCCATATTGTCATGTCAATTTTGTAATAGTGGTGGGTTCATTGTGCGTTTTTATAAGATATTTGTGAAATTTTTAATTTATAAATCCATTGAAGCTTACACCGGTTAAGGCAAGTATTTTATACCTTTGAATGAAATGTTAAACTTACAAAATTATTAAAGAGTAATAGTAAATTGAATATCAAACATTTTTATGGGGTCGGGTGTGGTATTGGTATTTAGTTCACAGAGATCTTGTTTGTTTTGTTATAAACATTTCTGAGATGTGTTAAAAGTATGAAACACGACACACATGGAAGTGTTTATGTGATCTTGAGAGTTAAATCTATTTGTTTATCTAATCCTGTAAATCAATAGTTATGGCTGCGTAGCGATCGGTATAATCTTAATGTTTTTTTTTCAACAGGCGTAGGGTGCATTGTTGCATCCTGTGTGTGAACCATGATACCATCATCTCGCACGAGTAAGTTTCTAACGTGGCTTTTATAGTAACAAGATAATGAACCAATAAATCTATGATTGTTCTTTGACTTATAACTATCATACATAAATATACGACTTTCCTGTGACTCATAGTAATGGTACTTGATCTTTCACAAGTGCTAACTATAGTGTTACTTTTAGTCAATACATTGAACCTATTTACTTTATCCTTTTTATCTATTTTTTGTATAATGTTCATAAATGTGAATAAAGGTAATCTAATACTTAAATAGGGTATGGGCTAGATGTTGCTGTGTTTGTTAGAAAAATGTTAAGGCTGAAATAAAGTAATCATATAGGTACTAAAAAATTGCTATCTCTTATTTGTACAGAGGTCAAAGAAGGCCCTTCCTAGAGCTTGATCTGTTGTATAATAATACTCAGCAGATATCTATAGACTTTGTAACTAACTTTGTTGAGATTTAACTTCTGAATGCTTACATTTCTTGAATAAATACTTACAGTAAAATGTGAAATTTTAAAAATAAAATATCTTGCACATGCTATTTACTTACCTATTTATGCTCTATATCATTCAGAATGGTTCAGTTTTAATGTTTTGTAGATACTGCTTTCTTAACCAATTTTCTTTATTTGAATTCCAGTGTCTCATAGCAACTATGCTGGATCAGATGTGCCAATGGCACCAAGCAAGGAGCAGCAGACTCTTATGTGGCAGCAAAACTCTTACCTGGTTGATTCTGGTATTAACTCTGGGGCTGCCACTCAGGTAATTATTTTGTTAATTTCTAGAAGTCCCTTATATATTGTGGGCCAATCTTTTAAATGGGCAGATCATAATTTACTGGCATTGCTTGTTTTAAAAGTCTAATGTTTAATGTTTGACAACTTGCCTAGCTATGTTCAGGCAAATTGATTTTGTAGGGTTATTATTTTACTAGAACTTAAAAGAGCTCACTTATGCTTGGATAAAAAGTTTGTAGGGTGAGCAAAATAAATAAAATTAGATTTTAATGCAAAGTTTTAAACAATAATTCTAGTGTTAACTCGTAAATAGCTTATGTTTATTCTTATAAAGCATATATTATTTTAGTTTAAAATCAGTAGAGAAATAAGATTATTATACTTACTTAGTACAGTAGTTTTTTGTCTACTGAAATCTGTTTGCATTTATGAGGTGTCACATCTAGACCGACTATATATAAAAATGAATCCCTATTTCCCTTTGTCATGGCATCACGTGTAAATGGCTGTACCACTTTTTGTGATTCTTTGTTTTGTGTCTGTTATTGTCATGAGAAGGTTCGTATGAGTTCTTATAAAGTTGTGGGAAGAATTAGAAAATTTAAGAAAACCCAACGAAAGATACGCGGGTGAAAGTGTTCCTTTAAAAACAGAGATATTTTGGAATATAAAAATTTTTGTTTCTGAATTTTCCATTATATCGTATTTAGAGCTCCAGTATAATATTAATATAATAAAATAAATAATTTTCTTTTATATCACTAAACATATTATATAAAAAAAGTAGTTTAGATTAGAGTAGATTTGCACAAAGCATTACAATCTGATGCTGCCATTGTTACACAGCTACCTGAACTCAAACAGTACCACCAGCTTCACAAATCCAAAATAAATTATGCTGCGCCCAGCCCTGTTATCTCGATGTGACTAGTTGGGCAAGTTGATATCTGTCAACTTGCCCAACTAGTCTTGATGTGACTAGTTGTCACATCAAGACTGTTGCTTTTGCTCTTATTGACCATCCTTGTATTGAGTAAATCATGATATAATTGCCCAAATCACAAAATCTGCCCAGGCTAATCTCGATCGGCCTGAATCAACAATTGGATTGATATTTTCATGCCATTAGATTTGCTTTGATTCAATTATAAGAATTTTCTTTCTTTTTGTAACAACCCATGCATAACATCCCTGTTTAGTATGGACTTATACTACTTACAATTGAAAAATTCTTTTAATTATTTTTTTTTGTATAGGTCCCATCCCTTACTGGCAAGGAAGATGACGAGATGGAAGGTGACCAGCTAATGTTTGATTTGGACCAGGGCTTTGCTCAGGGTTTTACACAGGAGCAAGTTGATGGTAAGTACTGAAAGTTGTCCTTGCTAGGACTCAATAATCTGTATAGAATTGATCAAGTATTGTTTTAGTGAAATTTATCGGTACATACAACCCTAGTTAATCTTGATGGGAATTCCTTATCTATGAGTAAATAGAAAAAATAATTTTAAAAGGGAAATGTTTTACGTTTATAATCTAATTGACAAACTTGTACAGGTTTTAGAATAATGTAATGCAATATTGAAGCAACACACTCTGCCATGTTCATTCAGTGAGAAAAATGTCTGCATTATCTTATTTTTTTTTCTTTCAAATCATATTATTTTAACTATATCACTGATTATTGAAGTAGTAAATCAAGGTTTTGGATTTTCTTTACTTTGTTTCTAGACATGAACCAGCAGCTCTCTCAGACGCGTTCTCAGCGTGTCCGGGCGGCTATGTTCCCTGAGACCTTAGAGGAGGGCATTGAGATTCCTTCAACTCAACTAGACCCTGCCCAACCTACAGCTGTCCAACGCCTCGCTGAACCATCGCAAATGCTGAAGCATGCAGTTGTAAATCTGATCAACTACCAAGATGATGCTGATTTAGCTACCAGGTAGAAATATGTTTTGAATTTTTGTTTTTAGAGTTCCATTCTTCAAAAGGAACCCTTTTAGGATGTCAAGACCCTTTTAATAACTCGTGGACATTAAGTTGAAATTGTCATCAAATACTTATGCCTCTGGTCCCTTGAAGCTGCAAAAGAATCAAGCTTTTAAGTCAATGCAATCAAAATAAATTTAAATTTAAGCCTTATATTCTGACAGTTTGCAGTTTAATCAAAACTTATTGGGTACTTACTTCCTATTTACCTACAGTCATAAAAACTTGTGTGATGCACAGTATCACAGCACAAGCATTCGGATGCATATTTACCTAAAGTTGAGATGTTGGCTATTATGGAAAGCACTTTTTTTATCGAAAGAATCCCGCGATTCCAGGAAATTCAAATTTAAGTGTACCTATACTCCGTGAGATGTAATAAACCCCAGTTTGACACAAATGACACTTGCTCTGTTACAACGTATAATGGTTGCTTTTCCCTACTTTTATTGTCAGTGATTTTTGACGAAGCAAAAACAACCTTATTACGTTGTAACAAGTTTCAAATCGGGCCTATTAAACCCCAGGAAGTGTAAGCATTTTGTAAGAGTGCGAGTGAGACGGCAAATTATACTTGCTTGTGCTCAAGTAGCGACGCGACAATACAACTGCATTCGTAAATAAAAATATACTTAGAAGCCGCTTCCATAATTTGTTATCCAAAAAATTACTTTAGGTAAATATGCATCCGATTATCCGATCTCTATTTATAATATGTTGTTTGGGTTTTCATTTTTTATGATTAATTTTGGAATCAAATGGTTTATCTACATACTGTAACATTTTTTCAGTTGCTCAGTAACATATACACACAATATGTAATATATTTCAAAGTAATAGTGGTGTACCTGTAAATGTTAAAATAAAGTCCTCATGTCTTTAGTCTTTAAGACTGCTGATAGATTTGATCAAATACTACCCAAAACCAGGCAGAAGAAAAAACCATTAATATTGACCAATTGCATTTCCTTTTTTACTCACATCTTTGTTAAAAATATAGTTAAAAACATTGTGGTACTTTATTACAGGGCTATACCAGAGTTGATTAAGCTCTTGAATGATGAAGATCAGGTGGTGGTATCTCAAGCTGCCATGATGGTCCACCAGCTCTCCAAAAAGGAAGCTTCTCGCCATGCCATCATGAACTCACCACAGATGGTCGCTGCTTTAGTACGCGCTATTTCTAACAGCAACGACCTAGAGACTACCAAGGGTGCCGTTGGAACCTTACACAATTTATCGCACCACCGTCAGGGTCTGCTAGCCATTTTCAAGAGTGGTGGTATACCCGCTCTTGTCAAGCTGCTGAGTTCGCCAGTTGAGTCTGTACTCTTCTATGCTATTACAACTCTTCATAATCTGCTATTGCATCAGGATGGCTCCAAGATGGCTGTCCGTCTTGCTGGAGGACTCCAAAAAATGGTGGCATTGCTTCAAAGGAACAACGTGAAGTTCCTTGCAATTGTGACGGATTGCCTTCAGATTCTGGCCTATGGAAATCAGGAGTCGAAGCTGATTATTCTTGCCTCCCAGGGGCCGATCGAACTCGTGCGAATCATGCGCTCCTATGACTACGAAAAGTTACTGTGGACTACATCGAGAGTGTTGAAGGTGAGTAGTGATTTTCTAATTCAAAGTATTAATTAATGGAAACTCTATCTGTAACAAAGGTGTGTAGATTACAATACTTGATTTTGGTTAGCTAACTATCTGCTAAATAAATCACAATCCTCATATAAATAAAGAAACATAAACAAGTACATAATCTACATAAAAAGTATTTTAACCTTTCAGGTACTGTCTGTATGCTCAAGTAACAAGCCGGCGATCGTGGAGGCTGGTGGTATGCAGGCTCTGGCGATGCACCTCGGTAATCCTAGCGGCCGCCTTGTCCAGAACTGCCTCTGGACCTTGAGGAATCTTTCCGACGCTGCTACTAAGGTAGATGTGAGGAATCAAGTGTTTTATACTATTTGATTTGCTTGGGTATATACAAGGCCACAGTTTTAACGAGAAAGTTAGATGGTGGAGGTAATGGTTAATAGCAATATTAACAAAGGTCGCATTATAGTATAGGTTTAATTTATTTACTTTAGCACATCCTGCCATGCTGGGCATTAGTTATGAATAAGATGTTAAAGCTTTCGTTGTGGTTAAAAGTAGATATTTAAGACAGAACATTATAATAATATATCATTTAATAATAGATATGTACTTATACATAATATGAGGGTGAATTAAAAAGTTTGTAGCCTGACATTGAAGTGACTATCCTAGAATTTGTAGAGTAACCTTGTGTTTTGCTCCAGTCCATCAAATATTCTACATGCAATCTTTAATAGATGTATCAAATTTTTTTTTACTATTTTTGTCCAAGTATTTCTGATAAATTGATGAAATTTATACCGTGTGGTTATAAAGTCTGCAAGAAAAAGGGTTAAAATCAAAAGAAATTCCCAAAATTATGGTGAGAATATTACAACATCGTATGCTATAATAAGAAAGGTAATTACCGTTAACAACTTAATTTAAATGTGGGTGAGAGGCCCTTAAGCCAAAAAAATTCACTACCAAAGAAAATATAATTATTATATATAATAATTTAGTAATGAAAGAATGCGATTTTGCGACATGTATGCAACATTTGCGAGAAGAAATCAAGGAAAAAGTCCAGGAATGATAAGGAAACCCTTTTCCTTATCATCATTTCCTTATATCAGAGATAGACCACTATTAAAAGTAACAAGTATCTTTAAAGTTTCTATTGTATCTGCAATGCATAGTAGTGTCACATAGTAACATTAAATGAAGCATGTAATAACATTAGCTTTAATAATGTACTTACTGTCCTTGGTAGCATTCAGAATATCTGGTTGATAGCACAGAACTGAGAATATGTATTTAGAAGATTAGATCATAATACTTTTCTCTCTAAAATTACTTAATACTTTGTGATTTTTTGTCAATGTTATCTTAAACAAAAGTTTTTGTAGTCACCGACGAAATGATGTCCTTACTTTGGACATACTGCAGTCCTAATTTCTTTTTCGATACTTAATTACCGCGCAACTCGGCATAATTAGTGTTTTGAAAGTTGGTACGAAAATGGTTGCCGAAACTATGAGCGATTGCTCATAACCTGGGCGCACGTGTTCCGTCACTACACTACACTTCTTACTTATTCTCAGTTGTGTGGTTGATAGGGTACAGAGAGATTTTTCCGAGGGTGTGGGGATCGTCAAATTTAATACTACATAGAAGGAAAATTTTGAGAAATTAAGTCTTTTGAACTACTATGAACTGAACTGAGCTCTTCCGTGAATTTGTTTGACAGTGATATATGTATACATATAAGTTTGTTGTACTTGTTGTCAGTTTTGTATTTTTTTTTTTCATATTTAAATAATTTTATATATTTTGGTCATACAATAGCTATTGAGACGACAGTGCACTTTCTCAGATGGACTAAATGTTATTATATATTTTATATGTAAACAGGTTGAAGGTCTGGAAGGTTTACTGCAAAGTCTGGTGCAAGTTTTAGCCTCGACTGACGTAAACATCGTCACTTGTGCTGCCGGCATTTTATCCAATTTGACGTGCAACAACCAACGTAATAAGGTAAGAATGGGGAGGATTATGCCTTTATTACCAACGGACTACCCAATCCATCCACCTAGTTGGTCGGTTAGGAATTTTATTTCTATCAAACCACCTACTGGTCAGTTCACCTGGGTGGTCAGCTAGAAATGTTTGAACTAACTTAACCTTGGTTGGTCAGAGTGGTAAGACAGCTTGATTTTCTGTTTACGTCGAAGGCAAATTGTGGAATTTGCAGTTTTACAAAATGCATAGGCTAATTCTATAATTTGTTAACGACATTTCTACTAGATGAAAAAATTTGGATTGAAGACAATCCAGAAAAAATCAATCCCGATTGAAAACAGTGCTGGACGTGTACGATTGTAATCTGAACTAATATAATAAAGCTGAAGAGTTTTTGTTTGATTGTTTGGTTATTTAATCTCTGAAATTACCAGTTGGATTCGAAAAAATCATGTGAACACGTGAAATTGGGTGAAATTGTGGAGAACGTCTATAAGATATGTATAATTATACATATCTTATAGACTTTTATTTTTTTTTGTAACAAAAAAAAAATCGTTTCACAAAAGACGTGTAATTTGTGCAGGTGACAGTGTGCCAGGCGGGCGGCGTGGACGCGCTGGTGCGCACCGTGGTGTCGGCCGGCGACCGTGAGGAGATCACCGAGCCCGCCGTGTGCGCGCTGCGACACCTCACGTCGCGACACGTCGAGAGCGAGATGGCGCAGAACGCCGTGCGCCTGCACTACGGGTTGCCGGTGAGGGCCATTGTAGACAGTAGCCTCCACAGGATAGTACTCATTTTAATAAAGTGGTCATCGTTGAAAGAAAGAGGACACAGATCAAACATTTTCAGATTTATTGCCCTATAATTATGAACTCTGTTGACAGAGTTGACAGACACATACCTTTAAACTCTTTACACATTTGCTAACAAAGCTCCTCGCGAACCTAAACAATGTGAGTAATGACATTTTTAGTGGTACATGTAAACTAAATAAAGTAATTATTCAATGTTAAAATAAGTAGGGTACTCAAATATAAAGCAATCGTCAGGTGATAGTGAAGCTGCTCCAGCCGCCGTCGCGCTGGCCGCTGGTGAAGGCGGTGGTGGGGCTGGTGCGCAACCTGGCGCTGTGCCCCGCCAACTACGCGCCGCTGCGCGAGCACGGCGCCGTGCACCACCTCGTCCGGCTGCTCATGCGCGCCTTCAACGATACGCAGAGAGTATGCACTTCATTTATTTTTAATGTTTATGTATTATCGTTGCAGGTTTCAAATAACTATACTCATTAATACATTAATTAATAAAATGTATACAGCGTGTAAGTCTCACCACACAAAAGAAATCATTCTCAATTAAATTTTAAATATTTTCATGATCTTATTTTTTTGTTTGAAAAATTTCAGTTTGTGTCTTGGATAAATAAAAGTTGACACGAAATGTCAAGCCTTTCAAACACTTTGCTCGCGCTTTATTTGAATATTCACTATTTACATTCCTTAATACCGAAGACAAATATTCGCCTTCGCAAATGTGAAAAATCCATCATTCGTTACATCACTATTGTTCACACAGTACTAATGCCATAAAATAAATTTTTAAAATTTTTGTCGTTATGGATAGGGGCACCGATCTATACCGTAAAAAAAAAAAACAATTTTCACTAGCAGGAAGCCGTAGGTATAATATGTAACAATTTGTTTTAATTTTTACAAGTTAATTTGTAGTTTTTCAAATATTAATTTAGATTAATACTAAATGAATACGTCTATCGGCCTCGAGAAAATGAGGTGTGGGAATCCGTATTATATATAATAATAATATATAATGTGTATCCGGTGACGTGTGCAGCAGCGCACGTCGTCGGGCGGCGGCGCGGGCGGCGCGGGCGGCGCGGCGGGCGCGGGCGGCGCGTACGCGGATGGCGTGCGCATGGAGGAGATCGTCGAGGGCGCCGTGGGCGCCCTGCACATCCTGGCGCGCGAGGCGCTCAACCGACAACTCATCCGACAGCAGAACGTCATTCCCATCTTCGTGCAGCTGCTATTCAACGAGATCGAGAACATACAGGTACCTTCACGCAACGATGCGACATCCATGGCCTTTATTGGTTTATTCGTCCATCTAAAATATTCAAAATTTACCAGGAATGTATAAAAAAATGAATTGAAAAACAAAGTAATAAAAGTTCCAAAACAGAATAAGATACTATCTTCTTCTACCCTGTTTGTTAATTGTTTATCTTTGTAACAAGTATTTTGTTTTTTTGTAGCGCGTCGCAGCAGGAGTGCTCTGTGAATTGGCTGTGGAGAAGGAAGGCGCTGAGATGATAGAAGCCGAAGGAGCTACTGCTCCTCTCACTGAACTGTTACACTCTCGAAATGAAGGTCCATATTATATATAGCATTAAAGTATATAATAAACGACGTTGGCGATATTATAAGCTAGATAGTTGATAACAACAAAGTTACATTTAAATATACAGATACGCATGAGCGTACCCAGGCAATCAAAATCAGCCAGCAAAATTTGTTTCTGTCATCCATTTTCAACAGAAGAGGAATGGACTTTAGCCGGTCCCTGGTGCAAGCCTACAGAGACACTATATTGTTTGGTGTTTCCAGCAACTTATCTAACATGAGTGCTAGACTTAGACATGGCACTAATTAATTCCACATACATACCAGGTTCTCCTTATTTCAAAGCCCAACACAAAACTTTTGGGGTACTAGTGTACATTATCATGGTGTTCTAGTCCTAGAAAAGGTGTATGATAGGTTATACGCTTTTTCTACGTCAAAAAATTCTATATGCAAGTTTTTGGCATGACAACTGTTGTTCGCCCTGGCATATACCGAAATTGATTTTGTGCTATCACAGTCTTATTTTTCAGTTTTCTCTTAATTACTTTCTCCCAGACCTTCATAGTATGAAATATGAGCTTTATTCCTCGATAGTTGTTGCTTTACCATACGTCTATTTTATATTTAAAGTGAATGGACACTCCATCGTCAGGGATAACTTCATCATGCAATAAATATTTGAAGAATAAAGTCAGCCTCTGATATCGGTTCTAGTTCAATAACTGCTTTAAAGTTTTCATATTTCGTACAGCCATTCTAACTTCGTTTATACTAATCTCATTCACTAATCCAATATTCTCATGCCCATTGTTGGCTTCATCGTTCCAATCTTTCTTCATATTGATAAGTTTTTCTAAACAAGTCTTCCATTTGTATTTTTATCCTCATCTTTTACCAACACTCTCCCCTCTACATCTTTCATACCTATATGACGTCATATAACCTACCTCCATAATATATATTCATGTCAAACTGGTACAACTGAACACAGATCATCATACATAAACACAGTCAAGCTCATTTCAATGCTCATTTCTTTTTATTTTTTCTCTAATTTCAGGTGTAGCGACATATGCAGCGGCTGTGCTATTCCGCATGTCCGAAGATAAGCCTCATGATTACAAGAAGAGACTCTCTATGGAGCTCACAAACTCACTGTTCCGTGACGATCATCAAATGTGGCCCAACGACCTGGCCATGCAGCCTGATCTGCAGGTAACACAGACCGACTTATTTCTTAGTAGATAACATTATCCAAAGAAGACTAGATAAATATTGTGTTATCGAACTTGCATGCAATATAAACAAGATTGATGAAGATTGTAATAGAAGACTTCATACTTGTGCGACAAATCAGTTACAAGTTCCTGTGTTCTAAATTCGAACTAAACGTAATTCGGACATATATTTTGTTTCATCAGTATCGATTTCTTTTACTGTCTGCAAGTTCATGTATATGTCGATGGATTGACATAAAAGTGAATTAGGTCTAATTGTTTTGTTTTTTGTAAAACATAGTTTTGTTAAATTCATGCTTGTTTAATTTTTTTTTAGTATTTTTAGCGACTGTTGATTTGATCAAATTACAGTCTTATTGATTTATAAAAATAATATATTATGTAAAATAAAATTTAATAAAGATGTTAATGAATAATATAATTAATAATTTAATGAATAATAATAAAAAATGAATGTTAGAATTTTATTGTTGACGTATGTATTTTTGAGTCCAATCAACATCTTAACTCTACATGTATATTCTTTTATAAATGTACAGGAGCTTAAACATTGTTATAACATGGTACTAAGCTTTTAAACCCTTTTAAATTTAAATGTATTTCGCAAATGTTGTATTTGTAATGTGTATGTCGCTTACACCCTTTACTTTACAGTTTTTTGTTTTTACTTTTTCGACATCCTCACTTTATTTGATTTTTGATCCTGTTCCCCTTCATTAGGATATGCTCGGACCAGAACAGGGCTATGAAGGGCTGTATGGAACTCGACCGTCGTTTCATCAGCAAGGTAAGAGTTGGGATTGTGTTTGTAGCAAGTTTGGTCGACTAACACCCTATCACTTGTAGTACAGATGTTACAAAACCTCACTTAATACAAAGTAGCAAACTATACTTGAGTCAAACCGAGTTGAGAATATTTACAGAGTTCGATAACTATACGCAGCTATTGGTATATAATAATGTTTACCATTACATATCTGCAATTTTAGTTGTGCACATACAATACTCGTGTAAATGGTCTGTAACTGTTTTGATTCAAGTGTCCTCTTGCCTCTTGAGCATCTAGCTCATATTCTTTAGAACAGTTTCTTACAACCTATTAGGCACTATGTGCATATATTATACATACTTATCTATATATGCTCTATTAAGACGACTACAAATGAGTCAATGACTGGTTGATTGATAGACATTAGTCTCAAATGTCACCTACACCATTTTAGATTTTTATTTATATCATATAAATCATCTCTAAACTTACTATTGAATGCAAATTGCTAATCCATTTTCGTAATCCATAGTGTGTAATAGTTTGAGTTTCATAACTATTACATATTATATATATATATGTATATAAATATATGTATATATTTTGTATCCTAATAATCTTCTCCATTATAGAACTAATATTTTGCATTACAGTAGATTGAAAGTCAAAGTAGACATTTAGCCAGAATTTGACACTAAATTTCTGAAGTACACCCAACGTATTACACCCTATTTCTTGTTGTCACTTGAGAATCGCTGTGTATATTGAGGTTGGTTTACAGTTTATATCCAATCGTGATAAATAATTTATTTAACTTACATTTACAGTTTTGACAGCTCAGGGCTCACATTTCAATTGATTTTTAAGTATTTAGGGTTTGAAATATCACCTCTTGGCTGCTGTTATGGAGAAATATAATCGAACAAGCAACTACTACAGATATTTTAAACTTGGTGTGATTGTATACACCTTCACATGCTAGCTTTTTTTTTAATCTTAACATTGGCATTCATAGCTTTACGCAAATGACAGCAGGCAGTAAGATAAAACAAACGTTTCTCTCCTAATACTTCGACATTACAAATTTGAAAACAGTAAGGTTATGTAATATCTATATATATTTTAAAAAGCATTTTTGTTGTATAATTTTCTATACAAAAATGCTTTTCAACATAATTGTCTGTCGAGCACTGTTATGTTCCTATCATACTATAAGATTTTAATGTGTCTGTATAAATTGGTTTCTTCTCTTCTTTACACGCAGCTTAACCCGGGACCTATTTATCACTAAACACAGGTGATGGGAATATTATTTCTATTGTTTTCGTGTTCTAATATTCTTATTACGTATTTGGTTTTTTCGTTGGCGTGACGTAACCAGTTTGTGGTTTGTTAATTGCTATTTGCATGTGAAATTAATCCAGTAAGTATTTTATGTACTCATATTGGTTACTAACTCTGGTGAGTATATCATAAAAAAGGTTTATTATAAAGGTATTTATCCACACCACTAATTATGTTGCAGTTTCATCTATAGCTCGTTTTTCCTTAGTTGTCCTATTTAGTAAACAAACATAGCGTAATTTAATTGGCCGATGTCTATGTGCTGTGGTTACCACTTACCATGAGGTGGGCTGCCGGCTCTTCTGCCGTCATAGACAATAAAAAAAAACCGAGCAGAGTTCTGTATCGGCTCCTAAAATTCGGTCATGGCCGGATTAGCATTTATAATAATAGTTAGGCTACCTACTTATTATCCAATGACACCCTTGACTCGTAAAAACTGATTTATGTGTGAGAAAGTTCTTGAAAAGAAGTTCCAAGTTTGTATACATTTTATTACCTATACTTTGTACATTCATTTATTTTTCTTTTTGACAGTTGTTCGAGAAGGTAACTGTGCCAGATTATTCTATTGTACGTAGTGATATGAACAAATGTTTCTACTGAATGTTCAAACATTGATATTTACAAAAAAAATATTTCAACGATGATTGAAATTCAAGTTTAAATTTTAAATTAAAGATGATACACACTAGATTCGTCGCTAAGTCCTTTGTAATGTTAATATTCAATTTTATGTCAACGTTAATTATTATTTGCTTAAATTACAATTTCCTTTTTTGGAATCGAAATCGAATAAAACTAAAATCTTTAAAATTATTTTTAATCGAATTGGCAACAGTTTTGGTCATCACTAATTGGCTACTTATCGAACTGCCAAAAAGAAAATGAATGAAAAGGCAGAGTATAGTTGCTAGTCACTCTGCGAGTCCCTATTTATTTATATTATACAAGGAGGTAGGGCTGTTTTGTTTGTATTTATGGTTGTTTCTCTGTGGATTAGACCTTTGCCGACCACTTTAAAACTGAAGTATAATGTGTACAGTTCCAAGATTAAATTTTTCAAGGGATGGTGGTTCCTAACAAGAATAATAATAATACCATGATAACTCCGCATAATTTAACATTTTTCTATACACACTGAACACTCTGTTCTATAACAAACAGCTGAATTCATTGTACAGTGTTCAAATGATATTTTGATTGTGGCTATAACTATAAATGGCTTCATCCCCTTTTAAGCAAGGCGTAAATGTTAATGCCTGCTTCAATTTTAATTCCATATATTAACGGCTATGTTACGTGTGACCCTCTAAACCTTTCCTGATTCCCGTTTCTTTATTTGATTTCCAAATCTATTAGCTATAAAACTATAACTCCAAATCCCCAAAAAGAAACCCTAAACATACTTACTCTCCTAGAAAAAGAACTTACCTGTCTTTGTTTTGCAGGCTACGATCAAATACCGATAGACTCAATGCAGGGACTGGAAATTGGCAGTGGTTTTGGAATGGATATGGATATTGGAGAGACGGAAGGAGCGGGAGCCGCGTCAGCTGACTTAGCGTTCCCTGAACCACCGCATGACAACAACAATGTCGCCGCCTGGTACGACACCGACCTTTAGGTTATTTTTTTAAGTTTATGGTTTCTTTGTGTAGCTACAACTTCTATATTCAACGACTGATAAGAACAACATTGTAACTTACGTCACTATAATAATATAGATATATTTATTATTTGTAACTTTTTGTTATGTACAACCTTCACCTATAAGGGTTATTGGTTAGCGAGAATCTTACTTTCGGCGTAAGTACATTGATTTTCAATTTAGAAATTTAAAAAGTCCTTAACTCATAGGAATGAAAGCATGGAGTAGTAGCAAAACTTCGAACTGTAATTCTGCCGTCGTAAATGAAAACACAGTAACTGTCAAAAGTACAGTTACACAGTAACTGGAGTTACTGTGTTTTCATTTACGACGGCAGAATTGCTTTGGCGGACTTTTAAGTGTTATAAAATGAGACAATTGTAATGTATTTTGTTTTCTTGAAGAGTGACATTTTTAAAAAGTTTTCATGATAAATTAGACCAGCTATCATCCTGTAGGTATTTTGATCTTGATTGCTTTATATTTCCTCTATAAGACTAATGACAGCAGTACATTATTTATACCTACTTCAGTGAAGGTATATTTTAATGTGAGTTTGCAGAAAAGTTAAATATAGGTACGTAAATTATTTCCTAGCACGATGTTTTCTATTGTACATTGAATTTGATGATACCTCTCTAATCCAGTCATACTATGGATTATTAATAATATTAGACAGTGTTTCTGTGTCGTTTAGTTTCCACACTACGCTAAGTTAGTCTTAGTCTAGTTTGGAGATAGGAAAAACGACTAGTTCAGTTTCACAAAGAACTTATCAGAATTTCAATGTAATGTGAATTCTGTGATCACAAAGAGCAGCTTAATGCATTTGCAGCCTAAAATACAGTACAAAGTCTATACGTTACCAATCAGATACCGAATTTTTTTTTTTTTACTAAAATCAAGTCTTGCGAGTTTATTTATATTGGTGCTATAAAACAACAATTTTATATTAAATGCATGCATGTAGTTATGAACACAAAATATTTTCTTTTTGTTTTATTATTTGTTTATGTTTGAAAGTAATACACGTCAAATTATTGAATTGTAACGTGACCCTGCATTGATTAAATCGTAGTTTTATACGCATACGTATAAAATGCGTTTAATCGGAAAATAGGGTATTCTAACTATAAGATTAAGGTTTTTCATAGGCTTTAAAATCGTATATCATTATACATGTAATTTGAATTAGTTCAGCGCATTTAAAGTATTGGATTGATTTAAGAACGAGATTTTGATTTATTTTAGTTCGTTACAATTTGGATGAATCAATTATTTAAGTAAGGAATAAGACTGTTTGTTTGAGTGAGTCATGTATTCGATTTTTAATTTTAGTGTTTGACTGCCAATTAACCTGCCCTTCATAGTTAAACAAGGCCAGATCTTAGGGTTGTAGAACGAAGGTCGATATGTGTACGATTTTTTATTATAGTAGGATAAGTTTGAAAGGGGCCATTTATTGCCGTAGTTGTTAATGGGCACGTGGTTGACGGCTAATGTTTCCCGGACCACGAGCCGGCTAGCAAGTCCGCCGATGAATTGTCGCTATTAGTATTTGTTAACGTGGATGAGATGTTCTCCGGCGTAGATTAAGTAGTGAGATTAAGTATAACAAGAATTATGTATTTCACGTGGACTAATTACGAACCTTACTGATGTGAATGGAGTATGTATGATTTCTTTTATGTTTTCGATTATGTTACGAGCTGTACTTAACAAAATAAATTGCAACATAGACAAACATAATATCGGCTAATTGCACCTCCTATCATAATCGGATAACTAGAAACGCACTACAGTTAGAAGAATGTAACTTAGAATAATGTAATCATTTAGTGTAAGGATTATAATATTTTACTTGATTGTCCACTTAGAATCCTCTTATTTTTTTTTTCTATTTGATATTTTAATCGACTTTGCGCATGTTTTTATATTGACTCGACTATGGAGACATTAGTAAAGTGTCACAATTTGTGTCCATTTATGTATGGAAAATAAACTAAATATAAATGAGCGTCTGATATTTTCATTAAAAATCCACCTCGGCCTATTCATTCGACTATATTCACTTTGTTGTTGGTTACTCTTTCACTCAAAAACTCTGATGCAAAGAATCTGGGTATGTAGATAGTTGGATACTTAGATTAACACATAGGCTACTTTTTATCCCGATATTCCCACGTACATAAGCCGCACTACTAAGCTCTATAATCAATATTTTCAAGCATGTATTAAGAATAAGATAATAATTTTATATAATATATTTTCTAAATTAAAATCGTAGACTAGAAATATCAGTCTGACTTGCTGTGTTAAAGAAGTATGGTTAGTGTTGATTAATCATGTTATTATCACCCTGCACGAAGCAGGGTTTCAAAAATATTAAAGACTCATTTGAGTGTTCCCCTCCACGGAAATCTTTAGTAAAAGGCGAAAGATTTATACGTTATGAAGGGAAACCAGAGTTAACGCTCCTAGATCAGTTAGAGTACATATAGTGGCAGCGGTAACGAAACCATACCGTGATTAAGAAAAACTGCACAGCGCCATCTATTGAACTAAAGATAAAACAAAAAATACTGTTGCTAAAAGTAAACGAGGGGTGTTATAAGTTTTACGTGATCGTGTATCTGTGTATTTGCATGCCGGTCTGTAGCATCATAGTCATCATAGCTCCTAAACGGAGATTTTGATTTAGTTTTTTTTGTTTGAAAGGTGACTTAATCAAGAGTGTTTTTAGCTTTAATTCAAGAAAATCTGTTTAGCCGTTCGAAGGTCTTTTTTGAAAGAGCTGGTGTCCTTTTTATTCGTTGATTCGTTTTGAATCGAGTGTAATTTATGTTATATCTGAAAATAACCTTAATTTTAATATGCAGTGACTGACATTTTTATGGTCTTTTAATTTTACTGTCCAGACAAGAATATTCTGGGAAGAGATTAGCAAATAGATCTTTTTTCTCCTGACTGTGAAATTTATCGATGTATGGCCGAGTATTTTTAGAACTGCAAAGAGACGTTTGTTTTTCGGAAAAAAAAAACGGGCAAAAATCTTCGAGAATCGACAAACTATTAACTAACACACGAGTTTGTACGCGAGTCAGAAGAATCGCAGCTATTTGTTTTTTTTTTAACTTAAAAATAGATCAACATAATGTCACGGCAATAATAGGTTGCTTTGTCGAAAGTAAAACAATTAAAATATAAAAATAAATATTCCCGTGTTGCAAATAGGTAAGACTTATCTGCTAGTGACGATCTATAGCCGCCCATTGCCAAATGGTTCAGTCTTGTGAAAAGAAATCGGGCAAACAAACTCAAGGCCTGTGTACAAATTACCAGATAGTTTAACAACATTTAGTGAAATGTATTACAGCACTGTTTTGTTGTGCGCTATTGTGTTATTTAGACTAAACTATGAAGCATGAAAGCATACTAAAACTAAGCTAGTCAGAAAAGAAAAACATAAAAGACAGAAGATAAAAAAACATATTACATTTTCATTAAGTATTTGATACACAGTCTGTAAACCTAAAACAATTTCCTATGTTGTCAAAAGGTACTGTGCTCACGGAATAATGGGGTCATCACTTCATTAGGGTTAAATTTTGACAGGTGACTATTGACAGCAACAATTATTCTAAAGTGCTCTGTTTTTTTTTAATATCTACTAATGGTGCAAATCATTAGCTAGTAACAATAACCTACCAGTCTGTGTGTTATCTCCCTGCAAAAATCACTACATCTCCAACAACATACACGACAGTAAGGGATCCAATCTGCAAGAGTCTCTCAATAGTTTTAATGCCATATTCCGAGATAAAATTAGAATTATTCGAAGTCGAAGTAGATAAATACCACAGCACTGTACCAGGCGGAGTCAACTTAGCAACAGATTTAGATACTTTCAAGTCATGCACCAAATGGAGACGGCAAAAGGAGTTGACACCATAAGCCCAGGTAGAATATCATTGGTCGGGACAGTGTCTGGTTTTTAAAAACAAAGCTACTGTTTCCGAGTTTCTCACAAAGCCAAGACACGACACCTTCATGGCTGTTAATAAATGCTGGACAAGGGATGGATACATCCATGTAATTGGGTGGGATTCTTCGCGCCAACGAATCACTTCCCTTCTTGAACTGAGTAACATAACTAGTCCCGAGGTTGCTACTACAGGCAACGAGACAGCTACTGACGCTTCAAAGCCTCAAAGTGGAAGGTCAAAACGTACTGTTGCATCTAAAAAGTAATTCCAGCTATGTTTTCATCTATCTTTACATAAACTATCAAATTTTATATAAACTAGTTTTGAGTCGGCGCCAAACAACAAACTGATTAATTATCAAAATTTTATATGTACCTACGTTAGGCTCTACGTTGGTAATTTATCATTTTATTTTTTTATTATTTATATTTATATTTATTTATTAGTTTATGTAAATAAGGTACTTAAGACTTAAAGTTTATTTATTTTTTGCTTTTTAGTTCTTTTCGTCGTTTTAGTTTTTTGTTAAAAATATTTTTATTTCATGTTTTTTTTTCATCATCAGCTCAGCTACATGAAGTGATGATTTCTAAACGCAAATACCTGATAAAGTAATGAAAAGTAAACAGAAACACTATTCGTTCCTACAATTTTCGAGGGTTTCTCTCAATTTTATCAGGATCCCATTATCAGATCCTGACTTCCTTGACATGGGACTACCCTTGAGGTATACCCTATCCAACAAAAAAGAATAATCAAAATCGGTTCATAAATAACGGAGTGAGGGCTGAACATACATAAAAACAAATATATATATACGGTCGAACTGAGAACCTCCTTTTTTTTCGTCGGTTAAAAAATACCCATCAGTTCAGTCAACTGAACAAGTCGGAACTAAGTTGCTTTAGTTCAGGCAGCTTGGCTGAACGACTGGAACAACAAGAAAACATTAATTTAAACAAAACCCCGACTCCGTTAAAACTAAAATAATAAATTTGCATATATTTTTTGTAATTACCTTTAAATTTTAAAACTCTTCAATTTGATAAACTCACTAAAGGTTTGGGAGAAAATGTTGTTTGAAAACATCCACAATCAACAATTCGCCCTAGTATTTTTTTCAGTGCTAAGACGCTACATAGGTTTTATCGTACTTTGTGTATTTTTTTTTAGAAATATTCTCCACTGGCAGTACCTAATACAGGTCTTCATACATGTAAATCAACCTGCTGAACACATTGCTGCAGTATCGCTCAAAAGATCTTCATCAATTTGATTCCAGCTTGGTGCAAATAGTCCGTAATTATACTGGCTCGATGTGCAGGGGCGTTATTTTGATGCAAAACCCAGGTATCTGGTCTTGAGATAAGCCGTTAATTTTTTAAGACTTCTAATACTTAAAGTAAACATTCCTCTGTATACCATGCAGCAGTAAAACTCTTCCCTTTATCAAGCACAACCGCACATATTTCTCTCTTAGTAAAGAAAAATCAGCAACCATTTTTTTACGGATCGAGACAGTTTCATAGACGTCGGCGCTAGTTCACCTTTACCACCACAGTAAAGTGTAGGATTTAGTATGAAAGTCGAAATAATACAGCATGGTTTCATCACATGTAATAATCGAGTTCACATCGCGTCGTTAGATCGGCCGTCTTAAAATTTTTACATATCACTAGAAGTTACACGCTGCTCCCTCATCATCGCTTCAGTCATCAAATCCGGTACCCAGAGTGAATAAAGTTTCCGTGTCTTCAAATGGTTGGTGCAAAACAGTTGGTGCACTTAACTTGAGGGTTTCCTCTATCTGTCGATATGTCACACGCCGGCCTTCTTCTAATAATATTCGCACATATTAATTAAGGCTATACGGTTTTATTCAGGTGTATATTTCGGGGATCCCTGACTAGTTTCGGACCCGACGGGGGCCCTTTTTCAGGGATGAGGCGTCTTACCGTGTTGGTTGCAGGTGCCAGACTGGATTGGCATCGCTCCGACCGATTTATCTGTCGCAACGTGCGACGGGATGCAGACGCCCGCGTTTCCGTTGCGTTGTATGTTGCGGAGTCGATAATCACAGGCACTATTGTACAAATTGAACTAACCCTGTCTCGTGGAATGGTCGCCAGGCTGGAGGCAGTGACGAGCCACTGTCTCTGTTGAAATTGGGATGACGGCTTATTTCGATTGCTTTTCGTATTTTTCGCTGCAGGTACGAAATATTTCTCTCTAGTACGGAACTCTTGTCGAAACGTATAAAATGAGAAGTGTCCGCCTTGCAGAGGTGTTCAGCTACAGCCGACCTGTTACAGTCCATGTTCTTCACACAGCTTATATGTTCCTGTAGCCTAGTTACGACGCTCCAACGGGTCCCTCCTACATAGCTCAAGCCACAGTCACAAGGGATCGAGTATACACCTGGGGCCCCCAGTGGCTCAACATCCTTTGGGGAGCGCAGTAGTTTTCTAAGCTGTCCGGGTGGGTGGAAGATCTTCTTGATACCATATTTGCGTCCCAATATAGTCACAATATATATTTATTATTTACGCCGCACATATTCATTATCTTATAAAGTGTGTTCCATTTTCTTGTCCAAATATTGTTGATCGCAGATGTTAAAAGATCGGCTTATCAGAGATATAGGCACCGAAGATAGGTGAGAAGGGTGATGGTGTGAGTCCAAAGGTACCTGTTGGTGTGTGTCGGTTCCTGTACACTGTGTTAGTCGCCCGTTCGAGCCATTCGAATATTCACAAGTTAAAATTGCCGCGATTGAATTGAATATACCAGCGTTCTTGGTCCTTAGAGATGGAAAAGTTTCTCTCAGGACACTACTCAGTTCCTCGAAACATTTTCGTTAAGTAAAGCCATGCTTAAAATTTATACAAAATAATTATACGAATGTCATAGAGAAGCAAGCTATTTTCAATCAGAAAATTAAATTAAAGATCAAACAAACGATTCCTTCAAAATTGTTCTTTCTTTTAAGTATTACTTAGAGTTTATTTATATGACTTCAAATCACAATACTATGATATCTAGTTTGCCTACGACAAAACTTATGTATGCCCTACGTAAGAGCAAGGACACTTGTGCAATAAAGACGAATCTATCAACATATTTATCAAAATCGGTTTAGCCGTTTAGTAGTTACGAGGACATAGGGATGGACATACATACAAGTCATACATATAACCCTCCTTTTTAGGGTTCCGTTCCTTAAAATTAACCCTTATAGGATCACTTTGGTGTCCGTCTGTCTATCAAGACCCTTTTTCTCAAGAACCCGTAAACGCATCAAGTTGAAATTATTACAAAATACATAAGTCTGCGGTCCCTTGAAGCTGTAAAAAATTCAAGCTTCTAATTCAACGCAATTGTAAGATATGGCCACTTAAGTTTTATATTTGACCATATTTAAACATTTCGCAAGTAAATCAAAACCTGTAGGGTACTTCCCATTGACCTAAAATCATAAAATTTTGTAAGAAGCAAGGTCTCACAACACAAGTAAAGGTTAAAATCCGAAAGTCGTTAATTTGTTATTATATCCCATGAAAATGGTTTTTGTGATTACAAACTTATATTTTACGGTTGGATTTTTGACTTTGTCGTCGGATAAAAATAATCTATTGAGTCGATGTGGCCGCCAGGAACTTTTTACTATCGGGAAACCAGTTACGATTAACGAATGGCATGGCATTGTTTCAGTTAGATTTTTAAATACATACCTACCTATAATATATAGTTTACTAAACACAGTTTGCAAAACTATTAAAATTTCTCATACATTCTCGAAGAGAAATCAATATTTCTAATACACGCCCTAAGCTTCGAACAAGAGTTGATCAGCAAAAGACGCCTACATAACTCTGCTACACCACAAATTGATGTCGCGGAGTCGAGCAACCGCATTGCCACGCAACTTGTGCTACCTTTGGCCTGGCATTATTATATACAATTAGTATTTAGACCGAGGCATGCGCCACTAATCTTGCACTAACTTCCAAGTCTCGCTATAGTTAGATGCTTGTAATTGCGCAATTAGTAGAAGGTAAGACGTGTGGTTTAATTTGTACGAGATGTTGTAAGTGCACTCACAAAGCAAGCTAGCACTAAGTTTGGCGATTACCTAGTTTGTGAATTATAGTGGTCAGTAGGTAAATAGATAGGTAAATAGATCGGTAAATATAGCACCTTTTTAGACACTAAAGAAAATAATGCGTAAACGCTGTGGCGTCTGTTTGTGCCGATCTATGATTTTAACTCTAGCTTTAATTTAACGTTCATAAATGTCACTTAGTGTCTTAATTGAATAAATGATTTTGAATTGAATTGAATTGAATTAATCAAACTTCATAGAGCAATAATTTAAAAAAATAAGCCAAAGATTTTTTATATAAAAATATGCGAAGTGACCATGCCTGGCGGACCGCGGCTCAACGGTTGATGTTGGGAAGTAATAATACGTTTACATTTTTTAAATCATGTAAGTAATTACTTGCATGATTTAATAGTGCGTGATCACACCTTTGCAATGGATATGAGGTCCCGCAGGGCAGTGTTTTGGGACCATTACTTTTTCTACTTTACATTAATGATATCCCAAATGTAATACAACACAAATGTGTGCTCTTTGCGGACAGCATATCGGTAATTATCACAGACGGACGTGACTATAATAAATTATAATGATTTACTAAAGTCAACTGTAAAAGATTGGTTAAGTAACATTAATTTGAATGCAAACTTAAGTAAAACGAAAAGAGTACAATTGGAAAACTATAAAACTTAATTATGAAAAAAATATTAGCCATGACTTTGCAAGTGAAATCGAAGAAGTAGAGAATATTAAATTCCTTGGTTTTACCCTCGACCCTATTCAAACTGTTTGTACACGTATTAATAGATTTGTTTTTGCACTTAGAAACCTTACAAAACAGGTAGGTTATAGAATTAACGTTCTATCTACATAAAGTTCTTATTTAAAACAAACATGTGAAAGCCATCTGTGGTGCAGAGCCTCTAGAATCGTGTAGACAAGAAAAACAAAATCCTTACAGTATTAGTCACCTGTTACATACTCAAATTAACCATGTTTGTTACAAATCAACCACATTTATTTACCAAAGCGCATGAAAATTTCAAGGGATAAAACTAAACTATCTGTGAGAGAAAACCTACACACTTATTCAGACGTAGACTGCAGAGGTGGTTCTTAGAAGTGTTTTTATTTAATTGCCGATTTATGTGGTTTATTTATGCGCTATGAAGAATTACAACAATTACAATTATTATTATTATTTTTTATGTTATCTTCCATAACTACTGATTTCTGCGTTGTAATTTCCAGTAATAACTTTGATGTTTATTGAAATTTGAGATTATATTGAGTTTTATTAATTAATTATTATTTTGTTATTGTAATTTTGATATGAGTAATTAATTAATTTCTTATTGTTATTGACATTTGCATGCCATAAGACAGGCGAAACAATGATGTACTCATGACTGTTTGTAACACCTGTGTCTACCATGTTTCAAGCAAATAAATTATTTTTATTTTTGCGTTTTTTTTATTTGATAGACCGATTTCATTAAGTTTTGTTTTTGTTTGAAAGGTGATTTGATCGCGTGTTCGTAGCTATAATTCAAGACAATCTGTTTAGCCGATTGAACATCATCAGCTGTTTGTCAATCCTTGAAGAGTTATGAGTAACTTTTACTGGTCTGATCGATTTGAAATTTATTATCCTCTGACTTCAATGACATATATTTTTTTATTGTATAAGGAGCAAACGAGCAGACGGGTCACCTGATGGTAAATGACCACCGCCGCCGATAGGCATTCAAGACTCACAAGTGCGTTGCGGGCCTTTTAAAGTAAGAGTATGGGAAAGGTGGAAGAGGGGGAGAGGAGACAGGAGAGGAGGGGGAGGGCAGGGTTAGGGCTCCTATTACAACAATATGGTAACCTTGACTACAACTCTAGTAATCAGCAGGATACCCAACTTCTCACCAATAGCCTACTTATAGCAGAGGTATTATGTTAGAGCTCATTGCAATAGCACAGATTATATTTTTTTTTTATTTTTGTATCGAGAGTATTTTTAATTTTTATTTATTGGTATTGTTTCAATTGCTAATAAAAAATAGGTTAAGTTTCGCGATTAATTTTCAATGAAAGTATCAGATAATAATACCTAATATATGGTTTAGATAGTTTAATTACCTATTACCTACTTCAAATCAAGTAGTGAAATATTACAATCTTATAGCTAAATACTAATTCATTGGGGAGTTTCCAAATAACGATGAATACCCTATAATTATCAACAAATTTACTCATGTATGTTTAATATGAGCTAAATGCTTTTCGGTCTTTTCCCCCGTGACGATCACTGGTAATTAAATTAATATAGTATACACCTTATGACGTACCGATAAGCTTCAGTTTACCTCAGCACTGTGTCTGAACTTGTAATTATAAAGGAGTGAACTGTTTTCGATAATTATTGTTCGTGAACTTAGAGACTACTATCCAGTTGAAATATGAAATTATCGGGTGTCTTAGTAAAATAAATGATAGGGTTAATTCTCTTGCCCTCTGCAATTAGTTGTGATTTATAAATGCATTACCTACGATTAGTTTAAGGATTTTAATGTTCAAATCAATGTAGTGACCTAAACTAACCATAATATAAAAATATCCATACCATTTATTTCACTATTTAAATGTACTATATCTTAAATATATATATGTAGGTATAATATAATTTTTATATTTTTTATGATAACATATTTGTCAAGAAATGGCCTGTAGCATGCGTGACCATTGAAATTGTGAATGATCACTTAATATACAAATAAAAAGGTCGATAATTTGCGTGTGTCGTTTTGATTCCATTAAATAAATATATACAATAAAACTTTTATTAAAGCTATATGGTTTTTTATTGACTAAACTAAACAATATTGCACAAACACAAATGCATGACTATTATGAATGAAAGTTCAGCAATTTTTAAGTGTAACCTGTTTTCCTGCGGCACTATGTGGTCGCAACACTACTACATTTACTACACACCAGTTAAACTTTTTTCATTAGTTGTAGCACAGCCAAAATGTCCTACTGCGCTGTTTCCATTCATTTCATCTTGCATCACGATTACTTATTTGCAAATATTTCGGCTTCGTTTATATTTGTAATTAATTTTGTGTCATTGTGTAGGTACAATGATATTTTTAATTATATTGGCCAAATATAAAGTTATTCAATTGTGGTCGAAATTGGACCACTAGGCGATTTGAAGTTTGAATGTTTTATAAAGATAAAAGTATGTCAAAAGTTATTATTCAAAAAACTATTGGGCCAAACTATGTTAAATTTTTATGGGACCAAATAGCAACTATTCCGCATCAAACTAAAGAAGAATCACGTAAATCGGGTCATGAATCTCAGCGTAATCGTAATCGGTGTACATACATAAAAAAAATACTAATCGAATTGAGAACCCCTCCTTTTTGAAGTCGGTTAAAGAAGATTATATGGTATACAAAAAGATTAAAGTGCTTTGATCAGCATGCTATCTAAAATAGGAAATAAATAAATTATTATATTTGTGATATCCAATTGACTATAAATTGTGCATCTTTTATTTGCCTGTAACTTTATTTTGCCTATAATTACTTTGATAATCTTCTACCGCACATTCCAGTGGCCCATGAGTTTCTTATTCTTTTTCTCAACTTGCAACTATACACTTTTTTTAATTGTCATTTTCATAAATTTCTTAGTTTATGTTACCGACATAAACACAAAGAAAAACTGTTTATACTGAACGATGATCCAAATCCATGATAATACGAGTATCACCTGTACTCAGGCGCGGTCGCAGCCTGAAATTTTGGAGGGTCTAATTTACTCGACTAATATCGAATAATATCTGCAATATGCCAAGTAAATTAGACTTTATTGCACAATACACAATTTTATTCTACACATTATACAACACAAATTCAAGTCATTTTTATTGGCAAATCGGTTGATAATATATATTTTGAGACGTCTGGAGCTATCTCTGGATGAATATTTAGAAGAGCTAAACCTGTCACCCTCTCTTCTAACATGTTTTTACACGCCTTAGCGTAGAATCTCTCTGAAGAGTTGCCAGAATTTTCAGCAAAGTCTTTCTATTTGGGTAGAGATCATCGTCGCAAATTTAGACTGGAGACACTACACACTTATGAAATTTTATTTGTATCAGTATTTTCTTTGAGCCATCGTTTCCACTATGAAATCCATAGCTTATACTCTTTTACAACAGTGGCAGCAGAAACACTCAAGAAATGGGAATAATATTCCAATTCAAATTCAAAGAAGAAAGAAGATCTTCTTCTGTATATGGGTCATTCTTTTACAAACCGGACAGATTTGGACAAAAATTGACCGACACATTTATTATAGAACAATTATCAATATTACTGAGATAACGATATGGGGTTAGAGAATGTGCATGGCGTGCATAGGAACCCGCGCGCCGATACCTCGCTAGAATTTTATTTACAATTTTGTTCTGTGCATTTGTTGTTTATATTGTGATAAATAAAAAATATTAATTTATCTTTAACAGTAAAAAATATTTTCTCCATTAATACGTTTTTGACAGAAAATTTGACGTAGAATACGGCGGTAATATTTAAAACTCGCTATGAGGGTGGGGCAACTGTTAAAAACGATTTTAATATTTTATTTGTTTATAACAATATAAATTTGTTATTCTACTTACTTACTTTTATTTAAATATTTTTTTTCGAAAAGTACATTTTTTTAGTTTTAAAATGAAAAAAAAGAAGTTTCTAGCTCTAATAGAACCGGAGTTATGAATTTTTGAAAATGGGTCTCCAAAGCAAAAATCATCAAATTCTCTAATTTTCGATCCCCTCTATTTCCCAAAATATTGGGAAAAAAAGAAGTCCTCGAACACGGATATCTTTTTTTTCAATATAGAACCCGTAAAAAGAAAATCAGCCAAATCAAAAATGTATTGGTCAGAAAGGTGTTCGGTTTGTAAAAGAATGACCCATATTCAGATTTTGGCATCAAAATGCCAAATCCGAACAGGTTCATCGTACCCGCAGAAAGTCGGTCCTGTAGGTCAGTCATTATGCTATCTTTCAGTGGAATGTAAACAGTCCTCCGAAAATATTCCTCGTCATTTCCTTGATAATTATCGCGAAGAGTCTGCCGAGGTGCAGTACGAGGCCTCGTAATAACTATACCCAGTTTTTCAGCTAGCTCTTGTGCCTTGACAAATAAGTTATGAAAATTTCCTTCAGCATTAGATTGGGGGGGGGGGGGTCATGTCCTCTGTGACCCCCCCTTCGGACCGAGCCTGCCTGTAAAAATAATGAAAGTGAAAGACCAAAATACCGAATTATAGAAGACGAAGTTTTTCACTAGATCGCTATTAAAGAAAGTCGGAAAAGTTTTTATTTATTTACTTCATTTATACATATTGAGTTAAAGATGACACAAGTTGTCTGAGACTTTCTACATAAATAGTTATTTATGGTTCAACTTATTAATCGGAAAAAACATCCTTGTAAGAGCTTGTACATTATAAATACATGTATTATGCTCGGTTTTCGTATTCGATTGGCGTATTAGGTTAAGTGTAAGTATAGTAAAGTATCGGGATAAGTATTGACTTAAGTACGTAATAGAAAGTCAAAGCTTTTTCCTAAAATCATAAGTTCATTCACAAGAATGTGCTTGTGGTTCTAGAAAAAAAAATACAGTGATTAAGTCACAAAAGACACTACGACTTGCCGGTTTTCGTAATTAAACTCTATAAAATTTATATACAGCACAAGATAAAACTAAAATTGGGATGAGGAGACTGTCACAGTGATAGGGTATCGTTTCTAAATCCTATTAATATGATTCAGTTATTTACAGCTAGGATCCAAACCATTGACGCATATAGAAAGAAAATCGCTGCAGTTAAACCTGCCATATAAAATGTGAAAGATTACGTTTCCTTAAAAAGAATTAAAAAAACCTTTTAGAAACTCTGTACAACTTCACATCTGTAAATTTCTGCATTGATTGCGTGTAGAGTAGCTAGTGAGCTAGCTAGCTTATATTGTTAACAGTGTTAATCGACTACAAAATTATACAGTGGTTGTCATACAATTAAAAACGCTTATTATTGATACAAGTTTTTTTTAGGGTTCCGTATCTCGAAAGGAAAAAACCGAACCCTTAAGGATCACTTTGTTGTCCGTCCGTGTGTCTGTCTGTCCAGACCCTTTTTCTCAGGAACGCGTGGAGGTATCCAGATGGAATTTATATTAAATACTCAGGTCTACTGTCCCTTGGAGCTGTTAAAAAATCAAACTTCTAAGCCAACGCAATCAAAAGATATAGCCGTTTATGCCGCAAATTTTCGACATTCGCAAGGGAATCAAAACCTACAGGGTACTTCCCGTGAACTCAGAATCTTTAAATTTGGTACAAAGCAACGTTTTATAGCACAAGGGAAAATTTCGAAAACCGTAAATTTTTAGTTACATCTATACTTGTAATAAATCTGTAGCGGGATGAATTCTGTACATTGAATATTATTTAAAAAAAATCGATTGAGGGGTATTAAGATATCGATACTGATGCCAAATATGCGATTCAAACAATTTTTATCTGTCTGTCTGTCCGTCTGTCTGTCTGTCTTTCTGTCTGTCTGTTTGTATGTTCACGATAAACTCAGAAGTTACTAAACGAATATGCTTGAAACTTAGTATGATAATAGTTTGAGTGCCTGCGCAGGTTATAGGGTACTTTTTATCCCGGGTTAAACTTTGGTTCACAGGAAAATCAATGAAAGCTGTAATAACATCGTAACGTTAGTAGAATGTATATACTTATTTCGAAATTCGCTACAGCGAGCGTTTAGCTTATCTGGTGTAGAGTACGATTTCTACTAGGTTGGGTGCAGGATCGTTTAAATTAGGTACCGTTTTTAACCACGAAAAAAGGAGGTTTTAAATTTGACCGTTTTTATACATATTCTTTTTTTTTATGTATGTTCAGCCCTCTTAACAAAAAATTAAACCGAAGAAAAAACTAAAAAACAAAAAATAAATAAAAGGTTTATTTATTTTTCGCGTTTTAGTTCTTTTCGTCGGTTTCTTTTTTTTATATATTTCTTATAAAACCACTCAATTTAATTAACTAATAAATATTAAGAGTACAAAGAATCGATTTTTACCTGTGATTTAAAGAAATATTATTAGTTACATTAGATTTTACCTGCAAATAGTCATGTCTGTTTGAAAGATTTCGAGTGAATGTATATTTTCAATCGTAGGATATCATAGGGGAATTTGCTTTTCTGTGGTCTGTTTTTTTTTCTTTGTTTGGTGATCTCAGAGTAATCGATAGCTGGTTCTTGACTAAGCCAACGAGCTATTTGGCCTCTCCCAGCCATTAAATTCATAAATATGTTTCAGGGCATCACTACATAGTATAAAACAAAGCCGCTTTCTCTGTTCCTACATCCCTATGTATGCCTAAATCTTTAAAACTACGCAACGGATTTTGATGCGGTTATTTTAGTAGATAGAGTGATTGAAGAGGAAGGTTTATATGTATAATAACATCCATTAAATAGTGGAGAAATACTGTTATGTTTGAGATTTCTAATGTGATGTCGTAAATAATTACATAACTACTAGATCGATTTTAATAATTTTTTCAGTGAATGACATAGTCTATATATTTTATACCCGTGCGAAGCCGGAGCGGGCCGCTAGTCATATAATAAAACTATTTTACGGAACCCTCGGTGCACGAGTCCGACTCGCCTTTGGCCGGTGTTTTTAAAAGAAACTAGAATAATTTCGTACACATATGTTTGCCTAGCTGCGGCCCGCGAATTTGTTTGTGTGGATATTCAAATCTATCCCACGGGATCCGGAAAAGTAGCTTATGTGCTATTCCGGATTAGAATCTATCTCTGTGTCAAATTTCATCCAGATCTCTTCAGCCGTTCTGGCGTTCTGTGTTGGAACTTTCCATGGACCAGAACTTTTGTCAGACGCTTTAAAGCTCACCAAAAAATAAATGAACTGCTTATTTTTACATGTCTGATTTTTAAATATGTTATTAAAGTTACTATTACAAAGTTATATTTCATTAGTCAGACAAATGGCAGTGACCAAACATCCCCTAAACACAAAAAATATTCAGCCGAGAATATGAGTATGAGTATGTTGTTATAAGATGTTCTGATACTGATATTGCGGACAGCTTAACGGACATATCGCACTGCTATTACGAGACTATCAACTCAAAATAGGGTAAATTTGAGATAATTCATTTTTCATACGTATATATCGATTCCCTACGCGTCAATAAATATAAAATAATAATAATAAATTGTAATAAGCCAAATTTTTCAACAAAACAACTAAAAATAATTCATATATTTTTTTTATTTGTTCAGATATTAGAGTATTAACTCAAAAATTGGAAATAACTTAATTACCTGCAATCATTTAAATAATTCATCAAAACAGAAATCCCTTAATTTTATCAATAATCTATATACAGTGTTCACTTTTTATAATGATGCAGCAGCAGCAGCAGTTTACTACCCTGCATTTCTTTTTTTATCGGGTGGAAACCCCCACGGGTCATCACCTCACCGGGGCTGGCGGTGAAGTGGTATGTCGGAATCGAACCAACTAAAACCACACGGTGTTCCGACATAAGTGGGTTTATTGCAAGGGACTCGGGTATACCCTAGGAAGGAAGTCCCCGAGAACCCCGGCAGACCTTGGCCGCATGTTTAATAGGCCACCCCACCAAAATATACAGGCCACCATCTCAGGCGTGCTTCTGCTGGGGTAACGGGCAGCCTCACCCGTTACCCCCAGGCCAGCGCTCATGGAGGTCGGAGATCATTTTGGGGTCTCCGTCGCCTGGTGCCTCTTCTGCGGGACGGGAGAGTACTAACTCTCTCCCGTTCCCTTTTCGCCTCTTTAGCGGACATCACTTCCTCACAAAACGAGGAGGCAGAATCCCAAGCACTCTCACTTTGGACCATGGACAGAACCATGACCTCTAGCGAGAGGCTTCCCACACCAATAGCACCGCTGCTGCACCCACGCTGAGCACTCTATTAGAGTGTGGTGTGCAGTGTCCTCGTGACTACTACCATGCATTGCCTTAAGAGGTACTTCCGCTAATTTTGATATTTTAGCACGACAATGATTCCAACATATAGGAATTATATTATATAATTATATTATTATATTATTATTATAGGAATTTTTCGAATCACATACAGTTTCTGTCTTAGACTGGCAAGCTAACAGCCCAGATCGCAATCCTGTAAAAAAAGCAAAATCAAAAAAAGGATCCACAATGCGGCAATTTGAGAGAGCTTTATGATGTTTTTTTAGAAGAATGGAACCCAATTTCTGTTGAACAATTTATGAAATTAATACAACATGATATCTCGCCGGTGCAGAGCAGTTATTAGGAACGGCCACGAACTTTTAACTATATAGTTTAAACAGTTTTTATTAAATTAGTTTAATGTATTTTCATTTAACTTATATTTCATCACAATCAATTCTCGAACAATTCAATGTTCGTTTTTAATTATTTGTGTAGTTTTCTTCAAATAAAAGATTTTATTGTGAAAAATCGGTTATTATTTTACAAATTATTTCCTAATTCGTTAAGTCGTCCATGGAAGTATTCCTATTAAGATTTAATAATTTCAGAGAGAAAAACAAAAATTATCACATTTTTTGTTTAAAAATTCTGTGTTTACAAATCGTTCTTACTACTACTTACTCGTTCGTACTACCTACTAAAAATTTACCAATGTAAATATTTAGTTGGTAATGTTTACCTTTTTAATCGAATTAAGAAAGTAGAAACAGCAGAAATGCAAGAACTGATCTCATTAAGGTGAAGTTTTACATGTTCTCTACTATTATTCTTTAAATTTTGTACCAAGCAGATTTTTTAATGCAGATATTAGACTTTGATCACTAGCTCTCGAGACTTATTACAGGTTTCAGAGTACAACCCCTGTCGTTTTCGTTTACGAGTACTTAATAAACCTCAGTTTAGAGCAGGGCTGGGATAATATAATTTTTACGGTCAACATAGAACGCGCATCTGTCCGACTCTTGGGGGCAAATATAAAGTTGCTGATTACAGATATGTCTGTAATTCCATCGCATTCTTTATAATTTTTTTTATATACTTATTATAAAGGAGAACATTCGTTGTCTTTATGAGATCGCAGACATGAGATCCTGGTAGGATTTTGGTATTTCACAAATTGCTAATAATGGACTGTCTGAGAATGTGTCTGGTACATGGGATCGGAAATATAGAAAAAAATGTACACTGGAATTTAAAAATTGACGTGAAAGAAGTTCAGTTACATTACGTTACAAAAGAATAACAATTTCAACTTCTCAAGCATAAACACTCAGAAAATGGAAACAATTAAACACACCAACAACCGTCGACAACGCATTTTTCAATGGTGTTGGCAGCGTCCATAAGCTGCGGTCACCGTTTAGCGTGTAAATACTTAGCGTGATTGAGTTTCAAAACCATTTTATGAGCATACAAATAACATTTTAAAACAAATCCGAAGATATTCAAATATCGAACACAGCCAGAGGAAGTTTCTTAATTATTTTAATAAGGCAAAGGCGGGTATTGATCCAGTCTCACCTGCCAACTGTTACCGAATTAATGTTCGAGAGTTTTTACTACTTTTTAAAAGCCTCTATCCGCATTTTATGACCCAATCGGGATTATCTTTGGTCGGTTTATGACCACATTTATGGACGGTACATGATTATGTATTTTTTGCTAAATATGAATACCATTCGTGTTTGTTTTTATGTCTGAAATTATGAAATTATAGCATTGTTTTGTTTATACTAACCAAATGTATCCTTAATATTAACTTTTAAACTTTCTCGTTCCATGACATATAATTCTGTATGCGTACGTACGACTGACTCAGACAGTAAGCTGACTGACCGCGGCCAGTGCAACCTGGTCGGATCTTCGGACAATTCAAAGATATGTAATACATATTACGTGATCGCGTTAATTCTCGTACGTATACATAATAGTCAATGTTACTTTGATGCACGGACTGTGAGTAAGTATAGAATATGTCTTTGATCTCCCTCTATTTCTTTCGGTATGAGCTATGGGGAGTATTTACCTATAAAATAAGTCTTAAAGTCGATTTTCCCTTATAGCTATAAAAATATAGTATAGTACAGCATACGAGTATACAAATTAGAGCTGAAAAGTTGGTTTGATTAAGGTTATCCCAGAAACTACCCGGTTGGTTTAAAAAGCTATGAGTAAATTTTTAACGGTTTACATACATAGCCTGTTTATCCAAACAGTTATATCATGCTGCGGTTCATAAGAGTTGAGCGATAAGCAAAAATTTATCCAAAGTGGTATAGGTAACACGGACACAAGTAAGGTACTGTTTGTACAGTACCCTGTACATTGAACTGTGTATTGTCTACTATGCATCCTACTTATTTAATGTAATGCATTGTAATTATAATTTAGTAGCAATAAATCAAACAAACGAGCCGGTTGTCTACTTATTTAACATAACATAACGAAACCCCTTAACACAACCCCAACAGGCACTTATGGAATAGAAATCCTGGTTTTTATATAGGTATCTCGGGAACTTATTATTAGTGTAATATCATATTTGACTAGCCTGTTGGTCTAGTGGTTAGTGATCCTGACTGCTGAGCCAGAGGTCGTGGGCTCAATTCTCACCCAGGACGAATAATTGTGTGATGAACACGATCATTTGTTCTGTTTCTGGGTGTAATTTATCTATAACAAGCGGCGGTAGCGTAATGGCTAAGGCGTCGGACTTACGATCAACTGGTTGCGGGTTCGAACCCCACCCAGTGCACTACCGACGTGAATCAACTCCTAACACAAGCGTTAAGCTTAGCTGGAGGGGTTAACAAGAATACTACTAATGTGTGACCCATGTTGTTAGTAATCTTTCAAAAAATATTTATATGTAAGAGTATATTTAGAAATATATAAGTATGTTTATCAGCAGTCTCGTTACCATAGTCCAGGCTACCTAGTTTGGGATCAGATGGCCGTGTGTGAGATGTGTCAATTTATTATTATAGCATAGTTTATGGAGCCATCGTATGCAATACCCCGAAGTTGACTGATATATAATTAGAAAATGCCCAGGAAACCAAGTCTTTCTTTTTGCACTGTAGTAATTAGCAAACAATTTATGTCCTAACTAATGTTATAAAGGCGGAAGTGATTTTGTTTATTACGCTTTCACCCCTTAACCACTTCACCGATCACCATGACGTTGTCAAAAGTACAGAAAAAGACACATCTTTGATCCCAAAGAAGAGTACAATTTCCCCGGGGTTCCCCAGTTTATTGACAGTATCTAGTAAAAGGCAAAAACTTGTAAATAATAAACAATCAGTCCTAGGTGTTGACAAGACCAAAACCGACCGTTTCGTTTAAATTCCATGGCAATGTTTTGACAGTAGTAACGTTGGAGTAAGGGTGACCGTGCCTGCAGCTGACGGGCCGCAATTAGGAGACCATGTCCACTCGCCACTCTGTCCGGAATGTTAATTAAATTCCTCCTCGAAACACTGAAGAAAGTTTAGTCATTCCAAATTTCTGTTGCTGTCCCTTTTCTTTGATTACTTTCCAGTTTTAAAACTCAAAATTGTAAAGCAGTAGCAAGTTATAGAAGTAGAAACAACTTAGTGGATTATCGATTGATTTCGAGATACAATTAAAAAGCAAACTTAGCTACAGAAAAAGACTTCATTTTAGCGTTATTCGTCCGGGCTCGATTTTTAAGAGTAATTAGCCTATTACTTACGTATGGATTTGACGAATATAGGTACTTGACCTAACCCACATACTTGCCTACTTATAAATATGTATTGGGACGCAACTAAACTTTGCCTTATCCAAATTATAGATTCGCTTAGAATATGGTATGGTATTGATGGTTTGGTTAGAGTATTCCAGTTATCCAGAACACACTCATAAAGAGCAAGAAGTCGATTTATAACTAAGACCGCTATATTTCACTTCATTAATTTACATTTCCGCTAACATAAACTTTAAGTTGTAATGGGATCCCACAACAAGCATTCAGGTTTTTATATAAGACTTTCATAAAATACTAAACAAAATATTATTTACCATAATGAATAATTCAGGTAAAAATAATGCTACTACATTATGTTTAATTCCTTTATCTCTAATTAAAACTGTTTTTACTCAGTAACAACCGCAAGCTGATGAACCAATTTTCAACTTTGTTCCGACGAAAAAACTTGTGGAAACATTCAAAGAGTTTAAAGAGTTCCGTCGAGACTCAAGATTCAAATTAAGTAAAATATAGACTGTCTCAAACTCTCGAAGTTTTAACGTGAAGTAAAATGTTCTTTTATCTCGAAAATAAGCGAGACGATGAAAATATGAATTATTGAAAAATATTCAGGTTATGCCTAGTTGGGATCAGACGGCCGTGTGTGAGATGTGTGAGATGTGTGAAGTTATTATTATTATTATTCTAAGAACTAGAAAATACTTAGTTGGTTTAATGTTTCTGGGGTCTTATTGAGAGTCTTGTTAGTCCTTTGTGTGGGTGTGTCAAAACAGTAGAAGCGGTTGCTGTATCTTATGAATTTACTTGTATTACAGTTAACATTACCTACCGACGCAAATATTCACTTATACTTACCTAAATTTATTATAGTTAATTCTTCTCAGGTCTTAGATTAAAACGTAATAAAAGGAAAAAGGTGTAATAATAAATATCACAATTTAATATTGTAAGGTAATCGGCGTGAGCCTGTATAAAAAATCACCAAACCAACTTTTAAACTACATTTAATGACAAAGTAAAAAGTAGTACAATAAAAAATGATTAGTACATAGTATGTCCGTTTCCAAGCAACAGCAAATGTATAGGTGTGTGTGTTGTAGGAATACGTTTAAATATGAAAGATCTATAAATATTTTCCTCTTATAAGTGGAAAGTTATTCAACAAAAATGTTACACTTGTATAAGCAATTTCTTTACAACAAAAAAACCAGTTCCGCGTCTCAAAACACGCTTATTTAATATTTATGTAAATATATTTGCTACTTATAATGTTGTGTAAGGCACATTTTCTTGAAACATTTGAGTACATATTGCAAAAGGAACTACGCAAGCGTTCTGATAATAGCGCCTCAAGCGAGTTCTTTCACGAAATAGAAATGGAAATTATAAATATCGTTTACGACAAACTGTTTAGGCTTCAATTATGTTACATTTTTTCCTTATCTTTGTAACTAATTGTTTTTAATAAATTATAGACTAGAAAAACTTCAGCTTCAGCTTCACTTTGGTGGGCCTTGGCCTATTTTGAATCAGTCAAAGTATTGACTGGCGCTTAGTTCCTGGATCGTATTGATGAATCCAAAATTCATCACTTTTCATAATGTCGTAAACGCGCCGGGACCATACTCCACCAAACTTAGCTCGTATCGTGATACCGTTCCACGTGAGCCTGCTTCTGGGCGTTGGTGAGGTTGTGCGGTACCCAGCGTAAAATGCTCTTCATACGAAGGTGCTCATATAAAATCTTGTTAACGCTTTTTGAACTGATTGACGCTAATTCCCTTCAATGAAAATTTTAATTTCTGACATGTAACCGTCAAATACCGTAACAGCCGTCAAAGAACCACCAAAGTTTACCGACCTCGCTTCAATTCTGAAAAGTCGGTACATAATTGCCTTAAAGGGGCCTCCGTCTACAAATGTAATTTTAAGTCTGTCAAATGATTCGTCCGGTTTTAAGTCACATTGAGATCGTAAAATATAGTCGCGCAAAAATGTTAACATTACAAACTCTTTTTTGTAAAACTTTCTGAGTGGCCTGGTATGTACCAGGCCAGATACCTGGTATGTACCAGGCCAGATACCTGGTATGTACCAGGCCAGATACCTGGTATGTACCAGGCCAGATACCTGATATGTCCCAGGCCAGATACCTGGTATGTACCAGGCCAGATACCTGGTATGTACCAGACCATTCACTGTATGTATGTACATACAAACACTCACGCCTGTGTCTCTTAAGGGGTAGGCAGAGGCGTATTAAACATCCATATTTTGTCAAATATAATTTGGTGCCACTCACGTATTAGGGGGCAAGCCTATTGAAGGAAAACGATATTGCTTGCTCGAGAAGGTTAGGGTCACCTGTAACTCGAACTGGCTATTGCCGGAAAGTCCGAGCCCTTAGCTCGAACTTATTAGATCAATTGATGTGTAATCAATATTTTCTAGGTGCCCTTGGTAACTTTCCCAAGGAAGTTTCAGGTTAAAAAACTGGTCCATAGTGTTCCGTCCGACTCTTATGGTACCGAACCTTTCAATGCAACCCTTGCTCTTTTACTATATTGCAAATACATTAAATAAAATAAAAATCTTTTTCACAAAAAATTAAACCGACGAAAAGAACTAAAAAGCAAAAAATAACTAAACCTTAAGTCTTAAGTATTGAGCTTATTTACATAAAGTATCAAATTTTATATAAACTAATCTTGAGTCGGCGCCAAACAACAAACTGATTAATTATCAAAATTTTATATGTACGTAAGTAATTAATCATTTTATTATTTGGCGCCGACTCAAAATAAGTTTATATAAAATTTAATAGTTTATGTAAATAAGCTCAATACTTAAAACTTAAGGTTTATTTATTTTTTGCTTTTTAGTTCTTTTCGTCGGTTTAATTTTTTGTGAAAAAGATTTTTATTTTATGGTTTTTTTCATCATCAGCACAGCTACATGATGTGATGATTTCTAAACGTAAATACCTGATAAAGTAATGAATAGTAAACAGAAACACTATTCGTTCCTACAATATTTGAAGGTTTCTCTCAATTTTTTCAGGATCCCATCATCAGATCATGATCATGGGACCACCCTTGAGGTATACCCTATCTAACAAAAAAAGAATAATCAACATCGGTTTATAAATAACGGAGTGAGGGCTGAACAGACATAAAAAAAAAAATAAAAAAAATATATAATACGGTCGAATTATTATTTTTTTATTAACCGACGAAAAAAAAGGATGTTCTCAACCTCCTTTTTTTTCGTCGGTTAAAAATAAATTAGCCTTCGTAAAAGTAACATTAACATTTAAACAACAAGAATAATATTTTATTTAAAAAAAATAATTTGTTGTATATGGATGTCGCCACAATAACATCGTAGTCCCTTGACAAACATAAGAACTTTTGCGTCATACAAGTATTCAAGACTGTTTGACAGAACAGAAGATGTAGTGATTGTAGTGATGTATAACTTAGATACGAGAAGTAGCTACGTTGAATTGGCTTTAGTTTTGACATCAATATCTTTTCGAGTAGGTACAGCGTAGTAACATTTAAAAAGGTAAATTAAAATTTAATTACACTATTGTTTTTATAAGTGACTTCATCATAATAAACTTTATGTCCAAAGTTCAGGTGAAGAGAGTGAGAAAGTCAGTTTCAGTGCTCAGGGGGACGATGCTGCTACTGCTATCACATCGGCATTACTTGCTTTATACTGTATATGGAATGACAATATTTATTCTACTGCTGGCTGCTTAATAACTGTATAAACGCGTGGCTAGCAATGTATTTCTTAAAATGACTTGCGACTTGAATGGTTGCGCCATCGACTAGACACATGAACCCTAAAAGTAATTATTTAAAATAAATATATAATAAATTTTATATACTTACATGTAATAGGTCTAACTACAGAACTTCGATATCGCCTAGTATTCGGGTTGTGGAGGTCTGATGGCAGTCGCTTCACGTAAAATATCAAAGTTCGGCCGTATCGTAGTTAGACTGAAAGCCGACTCCAACTTAGTTGGGAAAAGGCGCGGAGGATGATGGAATAGAAGTCCAAAAATAAAATACACATGTATTATAGTCAGAAAACTAAAAAACGAGTACATATAAATACAGCTGTATACTTTGTCATCTCCCAAAGTTACTTAAAATCATCCACTCTGTTGAATCATAACTGCATAGCACTCAATTCAAATTAGGCTCTTGCAATAAAAGAAAATGAGACTTTTTTTTACCGAGAGCCAAGTGTTGTTTTTATTGGGTAAGCGAAATTCGTGCCCTTCCACCCCTGATTAGTTCATTTATTCTGCTCGGATTTATTATGATTTCTTCCCTTGTTATTATCTTAATAAGTTTTTTATAATCGTGTGTTCGCATTGTGTCGAATAACTTGGTTTGAGAGAAGATTTTTGATGCATTTTATCGGGACCAGAGAGTTCGTTATAGACTTGAAATCATAGACTGTAGATTTAGATACTATCTGGGTAGTCTGAGTTGGGTTGGCAAGTAGATAGCCAAGCTGTCTATTACCCTCTCTATTAGCGTTGAAATATTGCAAAAGTATTTGTATTTTTGCTACAATTCGAGCCGTTCGCCTGGTCTAAATTTTTACCCTACAGAAGACTGTGGTTTGACAGCACTATTAGCATATTGCTGTCCGTTTATGCTGGTGTAGGGTTACTGGAGCTCCCAGGGAGAGAGCTATGATTGGCAACGCTTAAGTGACACCCCTATTATAAGAAATGGTTGTAGGAACCGATAATCGCTTAAAGGTAAAGGGATCCTATACTCGCTTGCCAACTTACCAGGAAAAGAGAGGGACGTCAACATTTATAAAGTAACACTAACTGTAAACTAACGGTGAAATAAACTGATACACTAATATTAAAACAACACTTAAGCTGATAGGAACACTGATAAAGTAACAAGTAATTGTAAAACGTAGAAAAATGATGTTTATTAGTTTATCCTATATTGTTCAATATAATTAGTCACAATCGGTGCCGGTTAATAATAATAATCAGGATAATTTAAAGGACTGAAACAGTATTTATTGTGTACTGCCGTACTGACCGGTTTGACACATCTAATTAAGGAGCTCCAATTTATTAGTGGTTTTAGGAGGTTGGGAGGTAATGGTTGATTAGTTTAGTTGGATCAAAATAAAAGTTTATGATAACAGTTTTATGCTGTCTCACTTCGTACTTTATTTTTTTCAACATACAGTCAATAACGTTCAGTGTATATTTTGGCTCTGGTCGCAGACACTTTGGTACGGTAGCTCCAATAGAAAGCTAATACATAAATATTATCAGTTTTCTTTACGCTTATGTTAACTTTAGATTAAGTTTATTAATTCTATTCCATTGGAAAAGACATTTTATCCACCTACTTGAGTGAATAAAACGAAGTTATCGTTGAACAATTGTACCGTAAGCAAGCATTCGCAGCGCCCCACTCGAACCAATTTGCATGGCCTCCGTAGCCCCTCAGGCTGTGGGGAAAACAAAATAGCCAAGACAGATCGGACAAAATATTGTTTTACCTTACCAGAAAATTCGAGATACTTTTTTGTGAGCTTCTTTGTTCATATAAGATATCTTCTCGTGAGTAGCTTAATAAGTTTAATTTTTTTTTGTGGAAAGTGGATTAGTAAAGTGTTCGTAGATATACGTTGAACTCTCAGTAAAATTTGCGAAACCTAAAATAAATGTTTTAAAGACCTATTTCTTTAATAAACCTTTTCAAATAATCTCTCCTACTTCCTCCACTACTATTTATGCAAAGTTTCATGCATCTAAACCAATTTTCAATACACTTTTTCAATGCACCTCAGAAAATTTCTCCACAGCTTTGTCACAGTGAAAAAAATTTGCCTTGAATATCTTCTCTGGGCTTTTCGATTGCTTCACTTTTGTAGGCCTTGGCTCATTTTGAAATAGCGAAACTGTTGAATGGTGATAAGTTTCTGGATCGTATTGATAATTCCAGGACGACATGTGACACCTGTCATAATGTTATAAACGCTATCGTATCATGGCACCATTCCACGTGAGCCTGCTTCTGCGCGTCCCCGTCGGTGAGGTTTTGCTTACCCTATGCTCCTGAAGTGAAGGTGATCCTGTAAAATCATGTGAATGCTGCTTGAACTTTCAATATGCACTGAATCTATTTACACGTGTCACCACTTTTCATCGCTCATTCTTTTCTTCTTCCATAACTGCCGTTAAATGCCTACCACATCTTTCTTAGTCAGCCAAAGTTTGTCGACGTTGCTTAAATTTGCTGAAAAATCGGCACACGATTGCCTCAGAAGGTCCTTCGGCTACAAATTCAATTTGAAGTCTATCAAACAATTCTTCCAGTTTTAGGCCACATTAAATTTCAAATAGTAAAATGACATTGCTCGAAAATGTTTTCGAAATAGATCTATTTTGCATGTTGAGGGAAATTTGAAGTTGCAACTTTTGTATTGATGAACCAAAATTTTCTTGCTGAATTTCTCCTGTTCTGTTAAAGATCCCTTGGATGGATCAGGTGATTTATTGTAATTTCTATCAAAATAATTGAGGTACATTGGATTTTGTTCATAAATTCGTGAGGTACATTGAACAAATAAAGCATTGCGACTAGTTTTTTAGGTCTAGCTCGAGTGGGGGCCACTAGATCGATACACATTTTCTATTGTTATCGTAAATTATTTTATTTTCAAAATAAGGTTTAATCTGTCAGTGTTCCATATATAAACACTGCATGGTATCTATTAATAATCTTTTTAAATTTATTAGTTTGAGCTGTTCGTGATGAAGTTGCGTAATAATGTAGTGGTTTGGTAACTTGAAAACAATTAAAAAAACATATTTTTCATAATGAACATTTAAAAACAAAACATGCACACTATTCGTAGAGAGATTTAGGCATTCAGGCAGACGGAACCGCAGGAAAAAGTTACCAAACTTGGAAGACAAAATTGAATCAGGATTAATAATATTTCATTTTAATAAGAGTTCATTCTCTGATAGGAGTTCTTTAACAAGACTAATCATAAAAACTTTTTTATCTTTACTTTGAGTTCATATTGAGTAAATTTCCTAATTTGTTGTAGTTACTACAAACTTCCAAATTTAATGTATATATAGAGTCATAAGCCTTAATAAAAGCTTATTAGAGAAAGAAGACTTTACTCGTACATCCTTCACTTCATAAAAGTATCAATAGACCTATAATGAAAAAATTACAGTTTAAGAAAACTACAAAAACACGCGATTTTTTACTGTAAAAAAGAGTGGGGTGCTTAACAGCAAATGTAAAAAAAGAGTGGGGTGCTTAACAGCAAATGTAAAAAAAGTAAAGTTATAGTAGTTTTAGCTTTTGTTTCGTATTGAAGTGTGGTTTTTTAAATACATATATTTCTTTTGGTCTTCTAACTGTCATGAGTCCTTGGTACGTGTGCAAATTTTCAAGTTAATTGGACCCTTTGTCTTGAAGTCAGTGAACTCTTGAAGTCAGCTACATACGTTGAAAGTTTCCGTTACATATTATAGGTAGATAAAGTTTAAGCTAATACAAAGCGTTTAATAATAAACCCATTTATAATTTCCTACTAATAAGGTCTAATCATGTTACCTTCCATAAACAATAGCTTTATGAAATCCGGTGAACCCGCTATTCTCGAAATCCAATAACAAAATACTTATACAAGACCCTCAATCAGCGAGTAATGAGCCACCAGATTAGATAAAACGTTACTCCGAAGTAAACTCTTCGAGACAAGGGCCAATAAATCTCTCAATACCAATTACTAGTATATATGATTGTTGGAAGTCCTCGGGAAGTCTCGGTAGTTCTCGGCCCTGTTCGGGAGCGGCCAGTCACAATGGCTCTACTGGGAAATAGAATAGTGACAATTGGGGTTGAGATCAACCAGTTACGGGTCACAGAATGCATTTGAGACTTGGATGATATTGGACTTTGTATACAATAAAATTGTTATTTGAATATAGTTTTACTTTTTGTGGGTTTGTTTATCTAGTGTTTGTGTACTTATAACATGAGCTATGTTCAGTACTTAGCTCTTGTCTTGTTGAATTGAATACCGTCATCGTTGTAATACTTTTTTCGTCGGTCGTGCTTCTTTGTACTAAAAGGTGTTATTAAAGTCATCAATTATTGCAAGAAACATACTAAAAATAGTGTCCCTGAAAGCATTTTAACCATACATACGTTATGAACTTTTCAACTGAAATAAAATAATCTTTTAAAATATCAAATGAAACGTGCCACTACAGTTACGCCATGTTTTCGCACGCAGATAATGTTTCATTTTACTTATTGTATTCATTTATACTTAACCGTAGCTTATTTTTAAGTAAAACTATTCTTTTGTCTATCCGGCTATGAACTATAGCAGAAAAATACATTTTGCCACTTTTTTTTTCTCTAAATAAATTAATTTGAACAACAAACGCAAATTCATTTCATATTGTTACTCATTGGTTTGTTTCCTTCGCTGTTATTGTTCGTCTTTAGGTATCTACTCGTATCTGCTGTTTATATTTAATTGGCTTTGAATTGATAATTATATCTTTAATAATAAAGTAACCGAACATTTTCTCAGTAAATCCATAATGGATTAAGTATAAAACTGTGTGCAAGATGCGCTCCCGAAAAACGTACATACTTATCCTTGGACAAAAGTAAAGCCGGCCACGTACCTGCGAAGATCCGCAAACCTGAGGGGTAAGGCGAGAGCCAACTTTTAAGTTATTCGTCACCCGCCCGGGGCTTTGTAAGTTGTCTAAGTCGCGGTCGCACACCGCATCAAAAATATACCCTTTACAAAATGCGCAACGTCTTAATATAATCTAATAATGGAAGAAGTGATTCGCTTGTGGTCGACCTGCGGTTTCAAAATGATGTAATAATTTAGAGATGTTAAGATTTTGCTGGCTTTGGTTTTAATTTTAACGTAGAAAATTATTTGCGTTATTATATTTGTGATGATTAGTGATGAAGTATAAGTATAGTCTATTATATTATTATATATCAATAACAGTACTAGAAATTAAAAATACTATAATGAATAATTAGAGGCCAAATAAATACAAAAAAAAACTTACACAGCTATTTTTATTTTTTGTATCTAGTGATTTAATGTTTAACTGTGGTGTTAGTGTGCTCTTGCAGCTAAAACCCGCTTAAGCATAAAACAAATCGAAAAGCAATTTTCTGCTAAAAAACTTTAAAGTGTGTTCAGCAATATTTTAATGTTTATTCTTTTCTACTCTTACCAACGTAAAACACTGACGAACAAAAATAAATATGTATTGTTAAATTGAAACATTGAAAGTTATTTCAATTATTCCATTGCTCCATTTGATTGATACGATTTGACCTTAACATTGGACAAATAAAACATTGTGCTCACGCAAATACTATTGCAATTAATTCCTAACATATTTTCATTCTTTAACCAGAAATTTGTGTTAACAATAAACCAAATTTTAGAAAATAAGTACTTGATGTTCAATATCGTCGAATTTGTGAAATGAGATGTAGACTATATCGCCGAGTTGAGAAGGTGGCAATTTGTTGGAGCCATTGTTCTGTATGACGCCTCTGTAGCAAATATGACAATCGTTGTATCAACTGCGTAAACCATAATTGGCGTTTTGGTACAATTAAATGTTATTAGTTAAATGTACAATATGGAGGTGTGAGACAAAGGTGGGAGTCATTCTTTGGAATGCTTATTATGAAACAGAAGCATCATGTAACGAGATATTTACTACACTTAAACAAGGTAAGTCTAGTATGACAGGTAGATGTGCTGGAACTTTTGTATTTCATTATCTGCATATAAGCTGTAAGAAGACGTTGAGTTAGTGATACAGTTTTAAAAACTGCGAAGAGAATAAAATGCCGTCTTGTCCTACGCCGGTATATGCTAGGCACCAGCAAGAAATGATCTCAGATCAATAAAATCTTCATTACGTATACTATACTATACTATACACTAGTTCAGAAAATTTTGAGCAATTTACGAAGTTCTGTCAAAATTATATCACAGTTTAACCAAATGCTTCTACCATTTATAGTAATCAGTATATGAACGACCACTAACGGTTGATGGGCTCCTGCTGGGATAACGCAATTAAGCCCCTTTAAGATTATACATGACCTTTAAAGTTCTGTAATGGATAATTTTACTGCTTTATCAATAAATAAACAATACCTTGTAAAAGGTAAGAGAACGAAACTTGAATGTTAGGAATTTTCCGAGAACAAATTAATTAAAGTTTTATCTTGTTAATACTTTAGGCGGATAATGTAATATTTCTCCTGAATTTGTTAAAAAGGTAGTATCGCATGCCAAACTCTCAGATAAACATTAACTCCTGGATAAATATTAATTATGTCGAGACTAATTATCTTTTCAGTGTACGTCAGAAAGTCGTGACCGCGGCGCTACACCTCATATTAAGAGTAAATCCTTTTAAATGCATAAATAATTTAGCTGACGGCGGATTAGCAAAGGTTTTTGTTACACCGCTGCGTAACCATCACATGTTTGTGCAATTTTGTTTTGCGTAAAAGTTTTTTTTTGTAACTAGATTTTTTCGGCAGTAAAGTTAAACTCCCTTGGAACTACATATGTTGAGGGTGTTGGAAATATCGACGATAGGAGCCCTTAGTAAATTGGGAGACAAAAGAGCAATAATAGGTAAATGGCTTTAAACACAACACTCCACGACTCCTGAAAAAATTAGCAATGCGCGAGTGACGTCATCTCCGGTAATGCGAATGTTTAAAGCAGTACCTAGTTAAGAGTGAGGTATTGAAAAAGGAAACCTGGTCTCTAAATATTCACTTCTGACACAGATGTCATCGACAAGTGTTTTGTCTTTACTATTAATGTTATTTCAACTATTAATTCTAATTAATGTTTTTAGTTAGAATAACCTTTTTATATATATTTATTTTATTTTGTTTTGAGGAAGGCTTACAGACTAATAACAAAATACTGCAGTAACATAAAATAGATAACTTAATTGCTAATGACAAGCCAACATAGTTAAAATATCGGCTTAGAAGACATAATTAATTAAGGGTTAACAAAAAAAAAATACAAAAACAAAATTACAGAACTATTAAGACTATGACATAAAATGAAAAAAAAAATTTAAACATACAGATCAAGCAAACCAACCGCTCAATATCATTATTTCCAAAACATAAAGAAGTTAATATTCTGCGTATAGTGGTTGTGCTAGTGCAAAAAAAGTCTACATCTACTTTACGCGAGATTTTTGGATAATTCATTCACCTGGTTTCTGAGATTTTCAAGTATCTTTACATGACCCGGATACATTGCACTCGAGTGTATAAATAAATTACCAAAGTAACTAGAACGACCCAACCCACACAATTTGCACTACATTTTTAATTTATTAATTGCATGTTAGTCACATATGGAAGTATATTTTACCTTTGTTTTGTATTTAAAATTATTAAAAGACATTTACTATTTTTGTAGACAAAACATTAAAAGATTTAAAAAGGGTATAATTATAGAATAAACAAATATATGTCACACCCTTTTCTATAGTTAATGTGTAAGGAATACTTATTCTATACTAGCAGCGCCCCGCGGTTTCAGCCGCGTAAGTCCCGATCCCGTGGGAATATCGGGATAAAAAGTAGCCTATGCGTTAATCCAGGTCTCCAGCTATCTACATACCAAGTTTCATCGCAATCGATTTTGTGGTTTTTGCGTGAAAGAGTAACAAACATCCATCCATCCATCCAAATTTTCACATTTATAATATTAGTTGGATTTTTGTATTACATACTAAGTGCGTATAAAATAGGAAGACTAGGAAGCAGGGTCTCAAAGTAATAAAGTACTATGTTTATTAACTTGAAGCTTTTACTGCCTACAATTGTTATTACCTGGTTCTATTTCTTGGGCGTTACATATTTATATTACTGCATATGACCTGAATCTAAAAGTGAATATAACTTTTTGTTTTGTATCCTTTGAAAAACTATTGGATGCTGGCAAAACCATCCAATTTGCCAGCATCCAATAGTATATATAGTTCTAGAGGACAGCGCTTTGTTATGAAAAAAAACATAGTATTGGTTGTAGTAATAATTATCTTTTAAAAAAAGCATCACCGACTTCAATCCGTCTCAAAATCGTTTCAAGTGTGCCTATAAAATTTGATGAGTTTTCTCGATTTCTCCAGGATTTCATCATCAGATCCTGACCTGATGACCATGGGACGACCTGGTAAGTATACCCTGTCAAACAAAAGAAGAATTTACCAAATCGATCTAGGCAAAAAAAAGATATACAGTGGAACCTAGAACCTTCTCCTTTTATGAAGTCGGTGAAATAGTGATATCACGGGTATCAACCTAAGCGCGGGTATTTTAGAGGATGTCAAAAGTCACTTTTGAAAAGGATTTATATCACAAACTACTGTATGATGATAACATTTCGTCATTTATTTTTCTATTAAATAACAAGATAGAAAGTTATTAACAAGATAGAAAGTTATTAAGAAGTAGCAATACTACGGTGTAACAGACAGCTATAATTCGTATGAGACGTGGATACGACCCTTGTCTTCCGTTTTGGCTGCATCGAGTAATCCTCTTAATAGATTCCGACGGACTGGCACTACGACATAGGTACCGATAACACCTTCTTAATACACTGATGCACGATGCTACACATTTCCACGCAGACGGGGAACTATTAAGTCAAGGAGAGCTTGGATTTGAAATTTATGATGTTTTTGTATTAAACGTTAGGGTAACTATACATCGTATGTGGATTCTTGAGGACGTTTCACGAGTCTAAAACTCAATATCATGAAAGTCTTTTCATTTGGCAAGAAATTCCTACCATATACCAAATGGCTTGTATATTACACACAAAAAAAAAAAATAATGCTTAGTTTTACAGTTGTATTGTAGCTGCAATTTGGTGGAAAAGTTTATGTATTATGATTTGTACAACAACGATTGGCGTATGCTATAATTCACTTATACTCTATGCATACTTATATTTTGTCTTTGAGAGTTCTATTAGTGCCGATTCGATTAAAACTAATAATCGTTTTTATTCAAGTTTTCATGGATTTGAAAAAGTAAGAAAGTTAAGTTTAGCTAAAAAATACTAAACAGGTTTGATAAACTATTTACCCTCGTTTAAAATACATAATAACTGATTATGATTATTATTAATATTTCTGAGGACTCAAGTGACGTATCTAGAATCATCATATTTAATTTTTTTCATTGCTCTTAGTTTGAACTTCAAATTCGAATACAAATATGAACTCAGGCATAGGTACGATCTCAAGCAACTGTCTTAAAAGAAAAGAAACGAATGGACAGAGTTTAAATAATTGTAAATTATTAAATCTAAAATAGAACAAATTAATGTTAGTATTCACCGATCTATGCCCAATTTTAATTTTTTTTTCTTTTATATTTCAGATTTGTCAAACATCAATATTGGAATCCACCAATATTGGAAATTCACGGAAAAATAAAAACACGCGATACACATAATGTGAGTTCAAGAACGCATTGTACATTTTTGCGTTTTGTATAGCACAATATAACTATAGCTTCCATAACGTCTGTTCTAATGATGAATGATAGTAATTAACTAATACGAAAGTCTAACTCAGTAATTGTCCATTAACTACAGAACTGCTTCTGCAGTGACCTGTTTTTGTCAAAGTTGATGTTATATTTGTCAAATCATAAGAACACTGCGTAATTTCCTAAAAAAAGGTACTGTTAAAATATAAAAAACCGGGCCCGCAGCAGGCCCGCAGAGGTAGATTTCATCTTTTTAAATTTCTTTGAAAATCTGCCCCAGGGTCCCCCCTTTGGGGGAATTTTACGATTCACGAACTTAACCTCCATTTTTGCCCTGTTGATTTGTCGTCCCAGTTTAAAAGCAATGGGTGCATAATTGCGACCTCTTTCGTGCCGGTAAAATTCAGGTACATGGATATATACATATATATATATATATATATATATATATATATATATATATATATATATATATATATATATATATATATATATATATATATATATATATCGACAACTGGTACAAAACCAATAGGTAGACTTTGAAAATCTACCTAAAACAACAACTAGGTATTAGTACAAAGTTCTAAATATTTTATTAGTAATTTCCTGGGGGACTTTGAAAGAGTTTAAGTTGTTAGGCTTAGCATTCAGTTATTTTTGCCTACACTCTTTTGGATCAAGTTTGTAGGTATGTAGCATTTAAGATATTAAATTCAAGCGGAATCAATACCGAGAGTTCTAAATATAGATACTAATGTGTAGGCGCTACCTTTAGAAATTTCAAGACTTTTTCAGAATCTTTTCGTCGATTTTATTTTCATTTATTAACATTTGACGTGAACAAAGTTTAAACCAAGAGAATCAAGAGGACTTTATAATTCTTATTATTTGTGTTGATTTTACTTTTTTTTTTTTTTTTTCTCGTAGGAGTTTTACTTCTGCACTATTTTTTACTTATTACTTTACTAACTTCTACCCGTGGCTTCGCGTAAAAGTTATTTTTCTGTATAAATTAAGTGAATGGTACCTTACGACCTTTTGTATCTACACCTGAAAACGTGTATGCAAAACGTCATGATGATCGGTTAATGCCGCGTTCCAATAAACAAGAAACGATTCGTTTTGCTTACGGACGGTAAAATTTCGTTGAATTTTCTATGAAAATTTTACCGTCCGTAAGCAAAACGAATCGTTTTTGGTTTATTGGAACGCGACATAAGTAGTTTAGGCAAAAATACATTAAAAGTATATCGAAATAATCATTAATTTGTCTATTAATGATTATTTCTGTCTGTAAGTGTTGTCAGTATAGATTTTCTCAGTTGTTGGTTTGTAAAGCCTCTTTCAACATGGTATTACCAGGAACAGGACTTGTCCTTGTTGAAATAAATAACAAAAATGTAGCTTCAATATAAATAAGTTAAAGTTCCATTATATGTAATAGTGTTGAGTGCAGACCTTACACGCTATTGAGTATGGTAAATTTTACATTTATTTGTTAATAGTTATGTTAAAAAATTATAATTAGGTAAGTATTTATGTAAACTAAAGAAATTACAAAGGATAATGTTTTTTTCTTTTAAAGAATACTAGTAACGCTGGTCACACATTACTAGTATTCTTATAAACCCCTCCAGCTAAGCAAAATTTTGTTAAAGTAACATTGTATAAGTTGTAACGTTATTCTTGAGTAATATCAACAATTAAATATTAAATGAACTTTAAAAATAATTAAATTAAATATATTCGACATTACGTCGTCAGGCTACACCATTCACTTTTACGTCACAAACTGCATCATCACTGTGAATACGTCGCGGGCACAGCTATATACACTTATTTTATAATGTATAGCACCTATAAATCGCAATTATAGATGCTATACGTTATAAAAGAAACCTACGCTCGAAATAACTTTTTCCTTGTCCTCTATTTTTAAAAGGAATCAAAGTAGCGGCCACACGTAAATAGCCTAAAAATCAATAGTTAACATTAATATAAATCATCATCCTCCGCGCCTTTTCCCAACTAAGTAGGGGTCGGCTTTCAGTCTAACTACGATACGGCCGATCTTCGATATTTTACGTGAAGCGACTGCCATCAGACCTCCACAACCCAAGTACAAGGCATATCGAATTCTGTAGTTAGACTAGGAGATCGGACTTCTTCGGGCTCCAACTACCCGTAACGAATGCCACAGATGTTTGTATGGCACCCGGGACCGACGGTTTAACGTGCTCTCCGAGGCACGGAGAGGTCTCAATGTGTTAAGAATGGTCACCCATCCTAGACTGGCCTGGCTAGTATTACTTAACTTTTACCACTTAGCCACGAGCCCCTCAACATTAACATTAATATAAATAAGAACTGAAAATAGCGTTAAGCCGTTAGGTTTTCTATTAATAAACTAGCCGTCCCCACAGTTTTACCTGCGTTTATGGTTACTGCTCCGCTCCTATTGGTCTTAGCGTGATGATATAACCTACAGCCTTCCTCGATAAATGGGCTATATAACACTGAAAGAGTTTTTCAAATCGGACCAGTAGTTCCTGAGATTAGCGCGTTCAAGCAAACAAACAAACAAACTCTTCAGCTCAGCAAGTAGCCACACCCACAAGAAGTTAACTATCTTAAATATTATATTATTTAAGATAGTTAACTTCTTGTGGGTGTGGCTACTTGCTATAGTTATTTGTTCTGTGTCTGGGTGTAATTTATCTATAATATGTATGTATTTATAAATATATAAGTATGTTTATCAGCAGTCTAGTTACTATAGTACAGGCTCTGCCTAGTTTGGTATCAGACGGCCGTGTGTGAGATGTGTGAAGTGTGAAGTAATTGGTTATTTGAACTGTAAAATCGAATTTCATTATGCTCCTATATTCCACTTCTGGGAAAATATCAAAGCGAAGTGACACTTAGATTGCAACCATATAGTATTTATTTTAGAAAGAAGGTTAGAGCGAGTAAGAGGTATAGCTATGCAACTCTGACCTGCTCGAGCTATATAAGCAACTAGCTGTGCCCCGCGGTTTCACCTGCGTTAATTTGAGGAAAATACCTACTAAAATATATTCCATAGCTAACCCACGCAACTTCGACTGCGTTTGAAAATTTTTCCCGTTTTTGCAACATTTTTCTATTGGTCGTAGAGTGATGTTACATAGCCTAGCCGATTTATAGCCTTCCTCGATAAATGGGCTATCCAATACTAAAAGAATTTTCAGAATCGGATTAGTAGTACCGGAGATTACTCCGGACATCCAAACTCACAAACTTTATACCTTATATATTTACAACTCTAACTTAGCCAATTAGGTTATTTGTGGGTTTTCTGTTGGTGTCATGAAAACTGATATACGAGTTTTTTATACTTTTGTCAAACAGGCATACGGCCTTCTTGCTCTCTACGCTTGTTTTCTTAAGTCTGACATCATACCATTGTGTCTCTCCTCACACTGAGTATCTTAATGCCGCTATTGATTGATATAATATTTCTCCGAAATCGCCTTGAACCGTGTTAAGAGGTTCCCACCCAAAGATGGAAATCGGTTCTTATTTAATGTTTGTAATGCTACTAAGTATTGGCTTTTGATATTTTTGACATGCCTAGTAACAATAATATGTATTTGTTTAATGTTTCCGTTTTAGTGTTTTGTTTAGCAAGAATTATCTGTTTACTTAATTGAAATAAAATCAAAATGTAGAACGATTGATATAATTCTTATAACGGTCAAAATGTTTGTCCTTCTCTAAGTATTTAAATATAAATAAATGGTTAGTCTGCATTTCACTTTTTACTTGTATAATTATGTTACCGTGATTTCCAAAAGCGCAGTGTATACACACCAACCTAGCTGGTGAATGTCCGTTATTTATACTTTTCGTTACGATTTCGGTCATTCACCAGTGAATGTTATCATACACCACGACGACTTGGTGTATCTTCATTATGAGCGACGGTAATATGAAAATATGATTTGAAAAAGTTAGTAGGGTAGATCAATTGAACAGAAATGGCTAGGTTTGGGTTATATTAGGTTAGAACTGCGACCACAACGCATGAGCCAAGCGAGCGTGCCGCACCAGCGGCCGGCGAGTGCCAGAATCGAATTCTATTGTAAAATCTCATTTTTTTGTCAAACATAGTTCACCAATTTAAAAAAAAAATCCTTAATACGTTGCAGAACAAAATAGTCGAATGTGAGTATAAAAGAGAAAAGTGTATGGCTCTTTCGCTTTTCGAAGAAATACTGGTGGGTGTTAACTGTTAAAATTTGCGTGTATTGTAAATTGCTGAATCTAAAACTCACAGAGTCGCCTTGGTGTATGTTAACATTAACCGTTGTTCGATTCAAATAAATAAATTAAATTATTTCGGATTTAGGCACACCATCGGAGTTGGTGACTGTCGACATACTTCGAAAATAATCCGATAATCGTTATAGACGAGTTGAATATATGGGCATTCGTAACGGATGCAAACGGAATACGGGCAGTAGGTATGAATATTAGCGCAGAACCCTATAATGATTCATGAGTATAAAGCTAGGTTTTTTCTAAGTATTGAATAATTAAAATTTTAATTAATTCCATGAAATATTTAGTTGCTGTCAGTAAATGAGTTTAAAAACACAATGTTTATACGCTACACTGTAAAGATTTATACCCGTAAGTATTTTCTATACTCAAAAAAAAGAACCAAATGGATTCTATTTCCGTAGGGGCTAAGTCCCGTCCCAAGTGATACATAATTAATTAACATTTTAAGAATATATTTTAAACGTGAAATTAAACACGGTCAGTGAAAGGGTAAAGATTGTCACTTGTCACCAAATAAATATAGGGGAAAGCGAAAACGTGTTGAATTAAATAATTTATTGAACGAAATAAAAATGTTCATGTGAATAATTAAATATTAGGACTCTGAATACACATATTATAAATTACTTTTAAGAGTTTCGCGTATACCTTTCTTTTAGAGAGCACTGATAAAGTAATCCAAGTGATCGTCTCGCCAATACCCGAGTTTTGTAGTTTCTATTTCTAAATCTGTATGAATATTGGATCTGTATAGAGTATAAGTCATTTAGTAGTCAATTTGTGCCACAACAACAAGATATGTAACTATGTTGTGGAACTTGTCTTAGTTTAAACAATTTTTTTTTTTTTGTAAATTTGTTTTGCATATTAGCTTTCTGACCAAAATCTACAACTCAATCAAAGACGCTACTAAATGCTAAATTTGTATTCAATTGTATTTCTACAATACGTTTCAGGTATAAATGCGTTTCATGTTACACACGCTAACTAGACATAATATTAAATTTCTAGTCTACTGCTTTCCTATGAAGTTATTTCTGAGTCGCACATATTTCGAGATATTAGTACGAGGATATATTGTTACTGTAACAGACAATAGAAGTATTTCCATAGTAATAATAATTCATAAGCTATGATGAAACGTCTTCAAGAAGCCACTTGAATTACAGCTAAATAGTAATTAAGAGCTTATTAAAAATCTAAACGATTGTAGGAAATAGTTAAAAAAAACATGGACCTAAAATATAACAGAACTCTCTGCCTGTCTGAACTAAAATAGTCACATACACAGTTACTCGTCCGTTCCCTACCGTCTATCGAATCAATCCTGATATTTTATGTACCACTCTATTAACAATTCACTGCAAACTATTTTAATGCTAATGTGCCCATGCCTATTAAGAACAACGTATCTTCATTAATTAAATAAAAGAAAACCAAGAAAACAATATTTCTTAGTTGAAAACAGAACACAAAAGCGTTTGAGACATAGTGAAAGTTCACTCGACTTGGAATTACGCCACAAACTTCGACTAAATGGAAATGTATTAACAGTTTGTTATTAAAACCCAAGGAGCCTGTAACTTATTGATTCTATTTCAATAGAAAAAATAAAGTAATAATCTTAATAATATTATTTACTGTATCAGAATTACATAATCAGTTTTTATTTGATGCCAGACGTTATCATGTTTGTGAGATTTGAATATCGTAATAATCTTCTGGTGTGATGTAGTGTGTACTTAGATACTAATTATTCTACATACTTGTAACCTATATATTCTATGATTAAGCTCAAATATAAGCAGTATACAATCGGACCTCATACGTTTCATTTCATCTCCCAACACCCTGCCTTACATGGCGGGTACCGCCCGCTAGCGTATTCCAAATACGGACTAGATATTTCAAACAATATAGCTAAGTGGAATATTACAGTGTTTCTTATAATGGAACAAAGAGTTTTAAGGCGTACTTCGCGTAATACGCGTCTAAGTGTTGTTAAAACGTACTTTTGCGAATTATTATATAACAATGGGTGGTTCTGAATCAAAAGAAGAAGTAGTGATTGCCCAAAACACTGGAGTGGGTTCCAATACAGCCCGAACGGAACAGCTACAGGAACATCGTCATGAACACGTATATATAAATATGTGTTGGCACGAATACTATCACTACGGATAATTAGTATATTTCCCATTGACAGTACAGGGAACTCTTGTTTTTATTGCTTTGAACTTAAAATCATCTGGATTAAGATTACCCATTGAAATACAATACAAATCTATCTTTGCTCAGAGATTCTGTAACCTCCCCTAAGTTTAAGTGAAGATCTCATTCTCCCCTATCTCTCTTCTATTCTGCCATCATAATTACTGCCATAATTATTAAATATCAATATGAAAAGAGAAATCAAGTACACCGCATGTGAAAAATCACTCAAGATGTGTCACAACACAAAAAGAAAAAAGCTTTGTAATGTTCATCAAATAATGTAACCAGAGTATTATTATTACAAGGAAATATACAATATTACTGCTTCCAACTAGGTTGTATACAACCATTTGTCACGAGTCAAATAATCCGCTTAGTAACAATTTATAACTTAAATCAAAATAATGATTTGCCCAACTCAGTGCAACGTATATCGAAGGCAAACTTGCAAAGGCTTCAGTAACTTATCGTTCTGACTTGTGAATCACCTGAAGAATACGAGTTACCGAGGTGAACCAGTGTAGCCTAGCAACATAACTCTACGATGTAATATACTTTTTACTCCAAGGTAAATAAAGTCCAATTTTGTATGTTTTGCTGTAACGGCCGATGTTTAAAAATAAGTAAGCTGTTCACAATCCATTTGGAAAGTTAAGCAACTACTGAACGATGGATAACAAGTTAGTGAAAGAATAGCTGGTATAAACGAATCGATTATTGCACTATTTAAATTGGAAACTATTAAGTTGTTAAATAATATCAATGTATGACTAGTATATTACGTTTCGATTCTGTAACAAACTATTATGTTTATAGTATGTTTATAGCTAATTGCGAAGTCTTCACGAATCAAACCTCAACTCCCTTCAATGATTTTTTTTTTCTTTTTTTCTCAAGAAGACAACGCCCGCATTAGGAATTACTCCTGTGTCGCGGGGGACTTTACAAACGTACAAGCAACGGACACAAAGAACGCCCAGACTTAGGTGGGAATCGAACCCACGACCTCTGGCTCAGCAGTCAGGGTCACTAACCACTAGACCAACAGGCCAGCCAAAAAAAGAGCTGATGATCTTCGAACGGCTGAACAAATTTTCTTGAACTATATCACGCTCTCGATCAAGCCACTTTCAAACAAAAAAAAAACGCACTTAAATCGGTCCTTTCGTTTGGGAGCTATGATGCCACAGACAGACACACAGAGACGTCAAACTTATAGCACCCCTCTTTTGCGTTGGGGGTTAAAAAGACAATTGTCCAAAAAAAGCGTCAGTATGAAGGAATGGTCCCGAAACAGGTCAGGCTGTATGAAAGGTCTAGTGACACTTGAAGAATCTTGTGATTTATTTGAGGAAAGAAACAAATTGAAGATATACACACATTACACATACACGGGATGGAGAAATTCTTGAATTTATAAAAAAATTAATGAATCATTAAGTTATACTTTTTTTTATTTACGAAAGCTGAATTTAAAACACCAGATGTAATTTAGTTCATTTCAAATATGGTTTATCGAACTACAAGCTTGGCGAAGAAAGAACAAAAGGACGTCATAGAAAGAACTGTCTTGGAATATCTTTCTAGTACGTAAATATTCGAAGATTATTTATATTTCTTCAATACCTTGTAAGCCAACCCATTGTTGACTTTTGTCTGAAATCGAGGTTTGTCCGTGATGACATTTTTTTGCAACTAAGCCGCTTAGGCCTCGGTCACGAAGTCAGTGGGAGCGGGACGGTAGCGGCGGCGGCGCGGGGAGCGGCGCGTTTCAATGCATACATTTATATGGAACTGGCTTCGAAGATAGCGGCGCGGGGAGCGGGGACGAGCGGCGTACGAGAGCGATGCCGCGCCGCTTGCCGCGCCGCCGCCACTGCCCCGCTCTCGCTGACTTCGTGTCCGAGGCTAAAAACCTTGTTCTGGTGATTTCTTCCACTTGAAGAGTTACGGTTTTCTTCTATCGAGAACCGCCCGCGAGACGTAAGCGCATCGTTTTATTTGACCTGATGATCGATTTGTGGGTTACATGGATGTTATTCCATCGTTATTGGCAGCTAAACCACAATATTAAGCCATCAGTCGGTCCTAGGAGTTGACATTGGGATGTCAGGGACCCGTGCAAAATGCAAACTTCGCAGCTTTGATGATTTCTTTGCGCTTTCTTGAGATTTTTTTGCACTATCATTTAGATTAGACTATACTACCATTTAAATGCAATGACAATTCATAATAGATTAGTAAGTAAGAGAATCTAACACCTGGGCGGGCCTTAAGCCAATAGATCTTTGTAGTTAGCGTCTGCTTGCGGTGTTCTAAATTGATTGTTTTTCCTACTTTACAAAACCTTTCAACTACTTTTAAAATGAAAGCCTTAAGTCACAAATTGAACAATGCAACTATGAACAACTACATAAAACAAGGACTTAGTTTGTTAGCACTTTTAAATAGAGAGTGTAAAACTAAGTGATGGGTCTCAACTATGTGAGGTCTTTCATTCGATACGTTAAAAACCATATCGACGGGTCTGAGGCTAATTGACTCAAGCGCCATTTGATAAGTTTACAGGACAGCAACTAATAACTGGAAGTCAATGAAACTATGTCTAAAGGGCTTTAAGCTTATGTAAATTTCATTAGTTTAAAGGTATTTTGTAGCAATTTAGATATCGGTTAATTCTAAACGTCCTATTTTCTCGATTTAAGTACAAGGAAATTCAGTATCAGATCAAGAAAAATATATTTTTTCGCCAAAAAATCGTCAGATTTTCATGAAACCTGGACCAAAAGACGCAGAAAAATTCGCTGAATGCAACGATGTTTATAACTTAATATCGTCCTTGATATGTGGCGCTTGAATCAATTCGCCTCAGACCCCTCGATATGGAGTCACACATTTGGCTTCTTCACGAGATCGTTGGTTGCAACAAAATTAATAATTTTTTTCAATTTAAATCTGAGGTCTGACCTCATTAACGAATGACATAATTCTGAAATAAAATATGCTGTAAATTATACCAGACGTTTTTTCATTATAAGAAAAAAATCTGATTTAATTTACAGCATATTTTTGTTTTTATTCTCTTAGAATTTCTAATTTAAGATATATCAATACAAATAAATAAAATTGAAGTGTCTATTTACATGATACATATCCCTAAAAATCAGTTTATAATTTTTTTGTCAGTCTGTCTGTCCGTTTGTTCCGGCTAATCTCCGAAACTGGTGGACCGATTTCCACGAGACTTTCACTGGCAGATATTAACTTAGTTACTTTATTTTGGAAAAATAATTAAGGTTAAATGCAAAATATATAAATATGAACTAGTACAATTGGGAATTGCTAGTACAAAATATAAATACTTACTACAAAACTCAATATGCAAATAAAAAATCAATATATGATTAATAATAATAATAACGTCCACATCGCACACACGGCCGTCTGATCCCAAACTAGGCACAGCCTGTACTATGGTAACAAGAATGCTAATAAACATACTTATATATTTCTAAATACAAATATTTATATCACTACATATTCCAAAACAAAGTCCCCCGCCCCGTCTGTCTGTCTGTTCGCGATAAACTGAAAAACTACTGAACGGATTTTCATGCGGTCTTCACATTAGTGTAGTATCTATTAAGATAGTGATTCATGAGAAAGGTTTAGGTGTATGATTTATACCCGTGCGAAGGGTTACTAATTATAGATAAATTACACCCAGACAAAGAACCAATGATCATGCTCATCACACAATTATTTGTCCTGGGTGGGAATCGAACCCACGGCCGCTGGCTTAGCAGTCAGGATCACTGACCACTAGACAAACAGGCCAGTTAATGCATGAGTTGAACTGTGTCTTCGTAGCGATTGATTCAATGAAATTGTTATAACCGAGTTAATAATTTTACCAAACGGTTTTATTTAGTTTTAGGTTTTATTTATTATTGTTATTTATTTGCCTGCCTTGTTTGTGTCTTGTGTGGGTAAAATCTAGACACATCAAAAATCATATGGTATCAGTTCGCGAACTGCTAATCAGAACTAAAGGTGTGTATCAAATTTCAGATCAATTGTTCAACAGGAAGGGCCTGTTCAACAATTGATCTGAATTAATTTGTACCGGTAGCGTAACCGGAGTAAATATGTACTGTATGCTAGGCCCCACGATTTTATTTTAGTCTGATCAATGTCCTAGATTAATGAGGAAAGCTGTGGTGGTTTCTTTACAATAAAATCGTTTAACTTAAAAAAATATATCATTTTATTTCATCAGTAACTTTTATATTCTTTTTAATGCCTGTACCATCACAAGAAAAGGTTCACTAAGGGATAAACCTAGTATTATGTTTACATTCCATTAAGAGTTACCTTTAGAATGTAAAGACTTTCTATCTAAGGAATAAGGTTCTTTATAAATATGAAAAAGTATTTCATATCTGAAAGCATCCTTTTGGTCGTATTCGTATGTAGTATAATACTTCAACTCTCCAAGGAGTTTGAATTGAACAATGGAAACGTTAAACAAAGAATACGAACATTTAATATGGCACTAAGAATAATGGAAATTAATGTAACAATTTTCCAAGAAAATATAATCAAGTTTATAATGTTAGAAATGCTCATTAATGTGAACAAATTTCAAAACGGTACGGTGACATCAGAAAAAAAATGAACCTTAATATTACCCACATTAAGTCGTTACTTGTAACAACCGTCAGCAGTATCTCAAGCTAACTTATTTATCTCGTAAAATACTTGTTAATACTGTACCCCTGCGAGCGTTCTGGCTGGTCGACGACGGGTGTCTCCATCTCCTAGCGAAACTCGACTTATCGCACAACTAGTTGGGAAACTACACAATCCAATTTATTAAGACCTATGAATTTGTATTTCTTCACGTCAGCTCAGTTTATTGTTAGAATATTAAGCGGGGAGGAGCAGGTCTGGTAACATTAGTTGTCAGATTTGTTTGTTCACAATTCGTTGGACAATTCGCATAAAAGGAGTGTCAGAGGGTGTGTGGGGTAGCGGACATCATAGAACAAAACTTGTTTACACTACTTACAGAATTAAATCACTCAAGTTGGTGTTGGCTAAAGTAGTTCGGTGACTTTTCGACTTACGGATTATTTGCTTACTTCTTAGATTTGTCTCTGTTGTCTTTTAGTAGATAAACGATTATATTTGCGGATCAAATAAAAACATGGAATAAGGGAGGTAAGTAGCTTGAATAGGTGATTTGTATTTTTATTAGTAAGGTATAAAGTTTTTATATAATTATACAAACAATTGACAAGGAAGTAAAATACATTTTCTTATTGTTTCTTTTTTTGCATTCTAGAAGTTATTTGAGGCGAAAACCTATAATATATAACCAGATATCGACAAGCTTAACTATCCCAGACAGTATATGTAGTTAGTTGTAGTAAAGTCAACAGTAAGTTTGTAAGACAAACATTGAGCCACGTTAATTTCGGTCTACCCATAAAAACTTAAACATGGATGTATACATCGTTAAAAATATAAATTATTAAGAATACCAATAGAACTTTCTATGCAGTTACAACGAACAAACTTTTAAATTGGTCAGCAATAACAATGCACCAAACTTTTTGACCGTCGTCGGGTGTGGGGCGACACCGGTCTTACTTACGTTGCAGTACACAACTGAACTTCTTTGTAAGAACACCTCGCAAAACTTTGTTCCAAGTAAACTCCGCGAGCTACCAAACTGTGAATTCGGTGACCAGACCTCGCCGTCGCCGTCAGCTAAGCTCTACGCTCCGCCATTCGCTTCACGCTCACTCCCCGCTCAAGCCGCTTCGAAACCGACAACGATCCGCCTCCAACAAACAAACGGACAAGTTTTAATGTTTTGCTCACAAAGTGTATGATTAAACGCGGAGAGCGGCGGAGAGAGTCGGCCGTAAGTTATTGATTTTCCCAGACCGAACCCCCGTCGACTACGCGGCTCGCGGTACAGTACGAGAGCTCTACGCGATTTACCTACTTCTTAACTATAATAAAACGAAATTAAAACTACTTTTATTAACTACTATCGATTTTAAATAACTTTTAATTGTATACAGAGGCGTTTTCATTAAGAAAAATAGTGCATACAAGTTTTGTGTGAGAGTTATTATGAGAAAAGTTAGTGCTTGCTCCTGAACTGCACCACGCGCGACGCAAGCCGCGCACCCTACAACTTCACGTCGCTGTACGTTCCGAAGTTAACTCAAAGTTCCGCCATTTTGGAACATGCTCACAACCCACTTGTTTTATAAAGAAACTTTTTATTAATTCCTGTGGGCCGCGGAGTGTCAGTAAGATGTTTTGAGGTTATATTGAAACACGAAAGACCGTATTCTGACTCGAGCGTGATGTTTCTGTGTTACTGTCACTGTGTTCAGGCCAGAAACGAGTGTTTGTGTTCATCTGATATGTTGTTTTGAAGTGAAACTCGAGTGACGTTCCTTGGATGCTCTTGTAATTTGTGTTTACTTCTGGGAACACTGAGGGGGACGCTGCGAGCACTTTCTGACCTTGCGTCTATGGCCCGGGGACTCGGATAAGTGACAGGTGATAAGTAATAAACTTTGTTTCGTCAGTTTGTATGGCCGGTAGAAAAGTTGTGTCAGTGAAAAGTTTCACTCCAAAAGTGTTTACGAGTTACTATAACTAGTTAAACAGTGGGTTAAATCATTTGTTACTGCCGCGATATTGTGATATTCCTTCAGAAATCTACATAAATGTCTTGTTTTTAACTTGTTTTGCTTTTAAAGCTGTTTAATAATATAATATAAAAAACCATGATACTTTTGAGACTCGACGGCATTATTATCTCACAGGTAGTACCTTCAATTTGCGATGTCAGAAATACCTAGGGGTTTCAATACCAGGTACACGTAAACAAAATCTCGTTAATTAAATATACATAAAACAAACAAGTAATTATCTCGTTATACAAAATAAACTAATTTTGCTTAGAACTGTTTCCAGTAAGCCTAATCTATCAACCTTCTCGGAAAAGGAATTTTAAAGTCATATTTACGCAAGCCGTAACCTTGTTATGAGGTTTGGATTGCTCCACAATAATCATAACTGAATTAATTACCAACATTAAGTACAAGTCTCTTGATACTATCTTCTTTATTTTTGTAGATTACTCTTCAATCTCTTTTACATATTGCTAAAATAAGTTGTTACTTCAAAATTATATACAGTAAATTAATACATTATAAGTAAATCTTATGAAGACAAATTGAGCTCATTAAAACTTTGTAGGTACAGTTATAGAAAGCCATAGGGATATAGTTTAAAACGTTCCATAATGACCACAAGCCATTTAAAAAACTTTGTTGCTTTCAAAATAAATTATTTTGGACATATTTATTTAAGACACTTACGACTTATAAACATCATTAATTTATTAAGATTCGAAAATTCTTTCTATCCGACATGTAAACGTATATTTAGTAACGAAAGTCCTGTCCAACTATCTCATAAATAAAGTAAAAAGCCCACGATATTGGGTCGTTTTATTGAGAACGCTATTACAAAGTCATTTTAGCGGCCGGTCCCAGTCTCAGTCCATTGTAGAAGGAAAATCTTTCTACAGTCACGGCTCTCGATGGGATAACGCAGATGGCTTCTAATTCCGAAATAGCTCACGTGCAGTGAAAGGTACAAACGATAATTAACCAAACCTCGTTCGCTTAGAGCGCAATCTCGCACAGCGGGCAAGACAGCTATGAAACTTTGTTAAATAACTTTTCAGATAACTTGAACTTGGCGTATTTGCGCAAAGTTGTATGCGGAATTCTACTGCGGGCTAATTCAATCTGTACTCGCTTGTAATAAATGTTGTTTTCGCGTAATGCCAATTGGAGAGTTGGAGTATTTTGTTGAGTTGAAAGTTCTGGACTTCACGAAGCAAAACGCGAACTTTTGTAGAACATTTCAGTGTAGTTAGTACAATGTTATAATGGAAATAAGCACTTCAAAATGGCGTCGTCTGCAGCTGTAGTTATGAATATATGGATCGATTGCCGGATGTTTTCATGTGATAGATGAGAGACACAGTTTTGATTGGATCACTCAAAATCCAATTTTTAGCCACCCGTACCTTCGGGCTGTGTTCAATATAGTTGTACCACGATATCCATTTATTAATGTTTGATATGTTTTATTTATTTAGGTTACTTCTTTTTGTTCACGTTATGCTTTTGTGATTAAGTACAATGTACATGTTACCTAAAAAGAGACAAACATTTTAGGTATAGTTGTCTCTAACTCTAATAAACCTTTTCATAGTTAGTGTTTTAGTAATTTTAAATATATTGCTTTTTTAATTTTTTTAAAAACCTGGCCCCCTGTCCTTTGGGAGAATATCCCCCATTCATGAACTTATCCTTCATTTTTGCCGTGTTGTTTGTCGTCCAAGTTTGAAAGCAATCGGTGCATAATTGAAACCTCTATCGTGCCGGTAAAATTGAGGTACATATATATATATATTTATATATATATATTTATATATATATATATGCGGTTGTTTTGGGGTCTAGGGTTCATAACTGGTACAAAACCAATAGGTAGACTTTTCTTCGAAATCTACCTAAAATTTAGTTGCCATATTTATTCACAAATGGTTCATTATTGAACAGTATGTCGTAAAATTTCAGTATTGCAGAGAATATATAAAATGCAGCCGCCACTGAGGCGCAAATTTACTAAATATAGATACAAAGAGGACGGCAGTCACGCCTTCCATATAAATAAACTCTCACATACTATGTACACGTATATACATGTATCCATATTGTGTACGTAGCTATAGACGAACTCTAAACTACACAAACAGCTATAAACATATTTATGATTACAAAACATGTACAAGTTTCCCAGAAACCTGAAAGCAGGTTTAGATATACTAGCTCCTGAATAAACCCTATGAAGTTTACTCAATTAAACGTAACAACTGACGTTTATACTCTCAGTGAAAACTGAACTTTATTTTACTGCTTTTAAAGTCTGTATTGGTTTTCATCGCTTCACTTTTAAGTTTGTGCTAAACCACTTTGCTCTGTTTCTTTCTATTTGCTTCGAACAATAAATGAGCTCTTGACTACAGAACTGTCTTTTACGTGACTTTGTGGTATTATCCGAAAGTATCCAGTGACTATGTTTGATTTTATTGAGTGCGTAGTTTCGATTCTGCACAAGATCAATAGAACGCTAAATATTTTTGGATATAGTAATAAAAACAGCGGAGTTTTGTTGGTCCATTTTTTGCGTGAAAGAACGACTGTAATAGACGTATTAATTATGTATGTTGTGTTATACTCGTAAGTGTATTTTTGACTGGCCTATTGGTCTAGTGCTTAGTGACCCTAACTGCTAAGCCAGAGGTCGTGGGTTTGATTCCCACCCAGGACAAATAATAGTGTGATGAGCACGATAATTTGTTCTGTGTCTGGGTGTAATTTATCTATAATATGTATGTATTTAGAAATATATAAGTATGTTTATCAGCAGTCTGGTTACCATAGTACAGGCTCTGCCTAGTTTGGGATCAAACGGCTGTGTGTGAGATGTGTGGAGTTGTTATTATTATTATTATATACTGTTTTAAGATGCCTAAAGACGCGTTTACATCTACGCACTAGTGGAATATTTTTGACCAAAAATGTTCTATTCAAATACCAATCGTGTAGGTGTTTAGATTTTTGCTAGTGTACTACGCTCGCGTAAAAGTTATTTTTCCATTCCTCGGGAACAGTATTTTTTGCCCAATGAATTCTGTACTCCTGGCATCGTGCATGTAAAACGTGTTTATATACAGGCTAAAGGTAAAAATCACATTGTTGACGTACCTTTTTGTCAAAATTTAAGGCAGTGTGTCAAATCTCGCTACGCCTAATACCATGCAGCAGGTCGTGGAGACGTAGTTGTTGTAGCAAGCCCACTACGTTTCCATTTTGAAGCTTAAATTAATATTAAAATATTAACTTACAAACCGCATGTCATGCGCCAAAGACCTTAGTCATGTTGATCGGTAGCTCTTGAGAAAACTACACTCTGCACTACAAAAATCTGGAATCACTTAGAGCAGTGTCAATATACACTACATATGTTCCAAGGCCCAATTACCTCGGTAAATTTCGGCAAAAAAATTTTTTTTTGCCGAAATATACCGAGGTAATTAATTCATCGTGGTAGTCCCGGATATAATAATATCCGGGACTACCACGATGAATTCGTTGACAAGATCAAAATATTCGATAATCTATTCCGGGAAATTTCCGGGGCCTACGTACGTTTAATATTATGGATTTTGTATTGTATGAATAAAACACAGTTATAGTTCTGCACTAATTCATATATTACAAAATCGATTCAACATTCGACTTCATAACATCGATTCAGATCTAATTGTAGCACTCCTAACTGATGTCGGCTACAGCGATTGTAATATGCGGTTACACTTCGTTTAGGTCAATACACCACCTTGACTAGTATATTATTATAGCCTAATTTGGCTTGGCTTTAAGCTTTAAGCCTGGCATAAAGCTCTTTTCTCTATACGGTACTTAAAAACGTGACATTGGCCTTAAAGAGATACCTTCACCCAGACCGAGTTAAAACCAGTGCCTCACATTTCCTAGCATTTCATTTATCTTTTTAATATATCTATGTTAAATCTAAAAGTTGTTGTTTATGCTAACCTTTCTGCAGTTTGTAGTGAGAGATTCATTTAATATTCAGCAAGAGCACATATACACACTTTGTTATTATACATCACAACACAATACAACCGTATAACCTCGACTTGAGCAGATATTCCGCTGTGGAATACATACCTAACATTCGTTTTTTGCTCGGACCCTACTTATTGTTTTTTTTTTTGTGTTTTCCTCCTATTATAATTTTCCTGTCAATTCTATGCCGTCGAATCTCGTGTAGCTAGTTTTTACTCTGGCTTGCTCTACTCTGTCTTGAGTCAAAATAGCTTTAAGCTGAACTTGTTATCAGAAAGTATTCCAAACAACCTCGTTCGAAAAAATATCTCGAACAAACAAAATAGGTATATTTATTACTCGAAAAACTATTAGTTGTTCTACTCTTTCGACGACATCCTTAAAAACAACTCGATGTCGAAAACATTTTTCTTTGTTGTTATTAATAGTACTCGTACACTAGCAACGTCTGGAATGAAATGTTTATTTCTTCTATTTTCTTTGGTTTAGCAACTTCGTCTTCTAATTTTAATTTTTCATAATCATCTCTAATAATCACTCTAAAATATTTTTTTATCTTTATTAATATTGTGACACTAAAATTGTTTGTGTATTTGTTTGTTTAAGGACAGTATTCTAGCACCTTCTAACTCTGATTGAAAAATAAGGTATTTATTATTTAACAAAGGCAAACAACGAAGGTAAAAGTTTACCTATGTGCCTTATTTTATATAAAGAGTCCATGTTCGTTTGTTCGTATTTTATACGCTGCCGTACCGTCCCGACAAAACAGTGCTTTACCTTTCTGTAATTTGGTTGTTAACTGATTACTTTTTTTTATTTTGTCTTTCGAACTTTAACTGTTATCACAAAAAAAAAAGTTTTTTTTATAAAAGATGAAACTGTTCATTACCTTTTTTCTCCTCATTTGGTCAAACGATTTTCTTTTTTTTTGTAGCTATCGACGAGTTTTGCTGGTATCAACTTAAATAACCTGAAACTTTTTTCCGCTTTTACAAGAAAAAAATCCATTAACAATACAAAAGAGAAAATGTTATACACAAATGAATTTAATAAGTCTTAAGTATTAATAAGTCTTAATAAATATATGTCTTATAAATATAAGTCTTAATAATAAAGACACGGCGGCGCATTAGCTGACCGGCGCAACTTCGTCTGCGTTTGAAAATTTTCCCCGTTTTTGCAATACTGTTCATTGATGCTCTGCTCCCATTGGTCGTAGTGTAGTAGTATATAGCCTATAGCCTTCCTCGATAAATGGGCTATCTAACACTAAAATAATTTTTAAATTTGTATCAGTAGTTTCGGAGCCTATTCAATGCAAACAAACAAACAATCAAATCTTTCCTCTTTATAATATTAGTATAGATATTAAATATCCATATCAAGAAATATGTATATTATTATTATGCTAACAAAACATCCAGTACAATAAAATGTGATAATATGCGCCATGACGTGTTATTGTGCTTCCTATTAACGTTAGTAAGTCGGTTGACTTGCAAAAGCATATTTTTAGAACAACAAAATGTGTTGATAAGAGTGTTGACAAATGTGTTGATAAAAATGGACTCCTTAAGAAACATAATGTTTCTTATGGAGTCCATTTTTGTATTATCAATAAATAATTTATATATATGTTATATACATATTGTATATGTGTAAGTATGTGTATTATATTATAGTTGTAGTACACATGTAGGTATACCTCCATATTTAGTTACTTAAGTGTGTTCTATATTTTTATCTCAATTATCTTTACGTACACACGACTTTGTGTCTTATTTATCTCAATATCCTCTATTCACTCCGAAGGTTTGCTGGAAGAGAACTCAATTATGGTTTAGTCTCGCTTTTGTGTATACCGTTTTTCTTGTTTATAATTTGTGATTGTTTTTGTGTACAATAATGAATAATAACAATTCCAAATATTTTTAGTCTGATTTTTAATTGAAATAAAATTTCGTTAGAAATGAATGAATGTGGGTTTTAAAATTGTGATTTACTGTTATTTTATTGAATTTGTTTTTTTAATTATAATATGTAGTACTGAATGGTTTTGAACACTCACAATGTATTTTCTTAGACTTGTGACTCTTGAGTTGGAGGTGCCAATGGGCGGCGGTAGTCACTTACCATCAGATGACCCGTCTGCTCGTTTGCCTCATATGCGATAAAAAAAAAAATTATGAACCAATGTTAAAGAGTAGGAAGAAAAACATTGAAAAAATGTAAATTCAAATAGGTACCTATGTTTTTCTCAACTTTTCAATCATGATTACGGTCCAATTTAGACTGGCCAACAGTAGCTATATTTAAATTGTCGTTACTTTATTCTAATAGCATAATAATATATTCTTATTCGGAACGTCAATTCCATGCCATTTGGTATGTGCTTAGCCGTACTCACGCGGTATATTCCGCCCACACTGTTTCAGTGTACATTTCAAGGCCTGTTTGATCCCGCAATTTAAGCATTATGGATTTTATTTACCAACGACATTAACTCAATACATAAGAAGTTTATATATTAGGCAATTAACTAATTATTTTCCTGAATGTTAATTTGGTATATTGATTTTATTTAACGACCTTTTGGCTGCTAAAAAAGTCCAATTAATGTACACAAAGTACACCTAAAGACGGAATAAATATAGGCTAATCAAAAAAGAATAATTGCTTTCTGTCCGTAATCAACCCGCAACACTCAACGCAATGTTAGAATTTGCTACGTGAGATTTTAGGTGGATTTCGAAGAAAAGTCTACCTATTGGTTTTGTACCAGTTGTCGAATTTTCCAAAAAAATCTTTACAAGAGGTCTAGTTATGATCCCTCGACCCCAAAACAACCGCCAGTTAAAAAATCCGGTCCCGCAGCAGGCCCGCAGAGGTAGATTTCGTGTTTTTTTTATTTTTATCTCCAAAAATATAAGTCGCATTAAAAACTTTTTTAGTCTAGAGTCGTTGTAGAGTAAAACAAAAAATTAGCTTTCATTTAAAAATATTACCGATTGTAAAAAAGTTAACAATATATATATGTATGTACCTCAATTTTACTGGCACGATAGAGGTCGCAATTATGCAGCGATTGCTTTCAAACTTGGACGCCAAATCAACAGGGCAAAAATGAAGGTTAAGTTCGTGAATGGGGGATATTCCCCCAAAACGGGGGGACTGGGGGCAGATTTTCAAAAAAATATAAAAAACACGAAATCTACCTCTGCGGGCTTGCTGCGGGCCCGGTTTTTTAATCACTGCCATCCGTAGTATCAATCGATCAATTAATGCATGTCGATTAGGTCAATTAATTATTGTCACTAACAGGTGTCTACCTGTTGTAATTTTATTTTGGAAAATGCCATTATTCAGGAACTTGAATTAATCAATTACAAATATAAAGTTTGTTGATTTTTGAGACAATTAATGAACTGAAATAAATGTAATCTGCTTGCTGACTGATACGACGATACGACGCCATAAATCTGATGCTAGAGTTAGAAGGAGGCTAAAGAAACGCTGCCAATTAAGACTACAGTACAACGTTTTCCAAAGGGTTATGGAGTTTGCAAGAGCAGCAACGAAAAAACTGGTACTCCTCGCGTTGCAAGTATCTGTAGGCTACCGTCCACACTTTCCTACAGGGGGGTGTATAATAGTTTCCCACTTTAGCAACAGAAAAACTTCCCAACATAATGTTTTACTGTTTTAGTCGTTGAATTTGTGGTGATAATTTTATAGTGATCCAGGATATAGTGGTGAGGAAAGAAGATAGCCAAAAGAATACAAAAAAAAAATTAATTAATAAAAACTTATAACATAATTGCATAATGTTAATATATATATATATTAAATTCAAAACAAGAATATAATGTAAGTGTGTACTTATTTTAATATTTTACTAGCTGTCATTTTACTAAAATATTAATGGGATGTATGTAAATAAAATCAGAAGCTATTAATTACAATATTATAATCGACAGTACTTAAAAGTTATTACTTATTACAGAATTAACTGTCGACTCAGATTTCGAAGCATTGAAGTGACGACTTAACGTTATATAACCTTACAATAACAAAAAACCTGATTGATTACGTTACAATAGCTATGAAAACAAGTCTTAACTCAAATATAAATCCTTGGTGTTATTTTTCATGACAGGAAAATGTCGACTTAAACCTTTTTGCTACCACCAAAGGTTTATTTTCGATTACTGCAGATAAGTTTGATTGAGTCAGTTGATACGACGAAACTTGTTGTCCGAAATTGGATTTTAAATGTCAGTTGACTGGGTTAATTTTGATATGTAGGCTACGGGAACTTCAATATAGATCCGTAGCCTACTTTATTATTGTATTTAATGAATATAAATGATGGTAAACATTACTTTACCATTTTCCTTCGAAATTCAATTATTTATGATTAGTATCCCAAGGGGTTGCTTTGAAAGAAATTATGTATTAAAAACTTTTTTATAGGTGAACTAGGAGTTTAGAAATTTTTATTTTTTTAGTAACATAAACACTTAAGAAGGATCACGGTTGGCTTTTTAGTAGATTACTTGTAACGTAGTGGTTATAATTTTGTTATGATTATTAACACCTCCAAAAAGGCTTATTAGTTTTAATAATTCAACATGCTATTACATGTTCAAGGAAAATTTTAACAGCAGTACCAAGGGAGATTCAACCCCTCGGTTATCAATATAAATTATATCATATTTTGGTTAATATATATATATATCATTGTAATATAGAGGTGAACTGATACAATGCAACTATTGTTTGCTGAAGACGCTATTTCTCTATATAAACTAAAGAGATTTCAAACAGTTTTGAAAATTATGGTGACAGCATTCTCTACGTACATACATTATTACGTACGTAAGGCAACGATGTGGATACCACAAAACTCTTCATGCTACAAAGGAATGCAATAGAATAATAACAAATGCCTATAGAGTATATAAACCGAAAGGCGTGCAAGGCCCTCCCCGCACGCAATTGTGTGGCTGCCTACTGTTTAAGATGCGGCCTAGGCCTGCCAGGGACTTCCCTCCTTCAAGTCTATTGCAATAGATCACACAAACAAGCTTTAATAGCAAATAAAAAAAAGAGTTCCACTATTCACCTTCATCATCAGATCATTGTTACCAAGCCCAATGTGTAGGACTCATCAAAACGAATCATATGAGTCCAAGCTCGAGGAGTTTATAAGTAGCTACTAAAGAGTTTACTACTATCCATGTCCTAGCTCCATCATCAGATCAACCCTACGATGCCAAATTATAGTATTACCATCCTAACTACGTAATATACAGCGTATAAGCTTGAACTACTCGAAAAACTTAAAAAAACCTGTTTCTGTTTATACTAATCACAATACAAAAGTCAGTTCATCATAAAAATGGGAGATTAAGGATTTATAGTCATTAGTTTCATTTGGCGCTACGCAATGTACACGGTATTATTTTGTGCGGTACGGTGAATGACCTTAAACGTACGGCACTGTCGAAGCAGTCGCAGCAGCATTATTTTTTTCGGTAAAATGTTCTGTTTACTGATTGTGATATCACTTTTTACCAAAAAAAAAAAAAATTATACAAAAAGATATGAATTTTCCGGCAGAAAATTGTAATGATTTTCGACTCAGAATGATGGTCTGATTGCACTATTTCAATATTCGGTACGGTGTTTCTTACACCCTGTACATATACATATTATAAGGTTTCATTTCGATTTAGAAGTATACCTAGACACACAAGTTACAATAGGGAATATGCATGTTGTTTAAATTTACTTGATTAATTTTCCCTTGAATCTTTATTGTCCAGATATTATGCCTAAACAATTATTTTCTTATTTAGTTCGTGTTTAATTGCAAAAAATATTAATTAAAATATGCAAAATAAGGGCGCGAAATTCAACTTTGCAAAACTCTTCACCATTGGTCGAAACAAAACATGACGTGACATTCCACATTCTGTCATTTATCGGCGCTATAGGCGCCGATAGTAGTAGTAGTTCGTAGTGTTACAAAGAAAGATAGGTGTTCCTGTTCTTTTTGCTCTTAGCTAGTGCAATTTAAGCATTATAGTGATATTAGAAATCATCTAGGACAATGACTGAATGTAGTTTTGTCAAAGCACAATCGCATAATCTACCGAAAATAGGTGCATTCATGATGACTATATATTTTGCATCAAATCCAGATTTTACGTCCGCTGAGGTTAAAGGAGTGAAAGCCGCAAGGTAATTATTATAATACTAAATTATAATCTAAAGGATATGTAAGATATGTATAGTTAGATATATTCATGAAGTTTTATTGGACTTTTGTTACCTAGTTTAAGTAGCCAAGCAAGTTGCCTTCTGCTTGATATTTAAAACAAACATAAATTACTGCTGACTAATTCACAGTATACTAGCAAATAAATTGTAATATGCTTACATTAAAGTGATCTTCACAACAATATAAACACGATATTGAAGATACTTCATCTCTTCTCATTAATGTACACCATTGTTTTCGTATTTTACATTATTATTTTGTACAAGAAAAAATACTGTATTGGGTGTACTTCTTATAGTGTTTTTACACTTAGAGTCAAGGCAATACCTATAAAATGTTTTTTAACTTTATCCATCGTCTATTAATTACAATACATAGTAATACAACTGAAAATTGGTATAAAATTACTGTAACACTTCAAGTAAGTTTATGAAACAAACACTGAGAGTGGAACGTGACGTCATCCAAGGCCCGCGAAATATAGCGGGCGTTCAAACAGATCAAATTTTATCGATGTTTTCAATGTTATTTTAAAAATTAGTTTGAACATTGCCAAGGTTATTTATATTTTTTATTAGGGTAGAATGATGAAACAAGTCAATATAAGATAAAAAAATACATGCATATTCCCTATTAGAAGCAAGTTAAAATTGAGTTCCAAGATTTGTTGAGATAGTTAGCTACAAGGGAAACTAATAAGATCGTGTTAATTTCACTGTCACTTCGCTTCTCCGTCGTCTTGTCCCACCTCCCGAAAATTTTTACACGATAGTGACCTTGAGTCACTAAAATGTTATAACATGTTTTCTGTATATTAATTTAAAAATAAAAAAAAGAAGAGCCTGGGCGACCAAACTTCGCTCGATAGCTTCTTGTAAAATGGATTGATGCATTTTTACAGGAAATACAACTATGAAGTTAAACTTAAAATGCCAAACTGTATCTGTATACATAATTGTATCAAAATCTCTAGAGCCGTTTCCGAGATACCCGAAATATAAATACACAAATAAATAAATACATACGTACAAGAATTGCTCATTTAATGAGATTCTAAATTCTTCATTTAACATTTTTGTTTAACTTTTTTAAACGTGTTACTTTCTAACGCATTATCTACTACATATTTAGTCCATATGAGTTGTAGTGCATGACGTAGGTCGTGACGTAGGCTGTGACGTATAATGTTATGAATCGAAAGTTTATACATTCCTAGCATTCCTTTAAGTGAATAATATTGTGATGTCATAGATACGTAACACACAACGTATGATAAAATATATAAAATATATATATAAGCTCATGTATTCAATCAGAAATAATAGTTATTCTACAGTTCTAGCAAGAAGTGGTTTCATTCTATAAGGAGATAATCTCCACGTACTTCATGACGAACCTGCCAGGGGTCGCCACTACTTCATGGCGACCCTGAGCCAGTCCTGGAAAGTGATATAAAACTTTATAAAAACATATAAAAAGTAAAAAAAAAAAAATTATATATATATCAAAAAGTGGGAAAAACAATCAAAAAGTATAAAAGTGCTAAATACATCGAATAGAATTATGAAAATAGTGACATGAAAACACCAAATTAAAACCAATAAATATATAGAAATATTCTAGAAGAGAAATAATGACCCAAATAGGAAAATTAAATACTTTAAAACAACATAACCCATCAGTACAGGGTGTTATAGACATATCCATCCGTCTAAGCGTTAGTAAAAAGTTATTCTTATGACAACCCGGTATTTCACAAAGAGTGCCAACAAAAATATAGAGAGGAGAGCCCGTGGTCAAATGTTGGAGTTGCAGCGAGTCAGTGTTTAATAGTACCAACGCCAGTGAGTGTTAAGTGTCCGTGAAAATAAATAAATCTAAAAGTTAATAAAAATAAAACGCACAGGTACAACAGACAGACTGTAAGTTATTTTATATTAAAAGTATGGACTATAAGTATTGATTTATATTGATATGGCAAATGAAATTCAGGTATTTTATAACGAGCTAAAATATAGGTATTTCGTTAGGTAGTTATTTTATTGTTAAATGATTTAATCTATTCTGATATATATATCTGATAAAATGTTACTTCTAATGCTGACACTTTCGACATCACTTACTTATATTCTCTGTACTATGGATTTAAAATCTGAAAATAAATGTTTTATTATTATTATTATTATAAAAAAAATCAGGACATATCTCATTAAAATAGGACCAAGTAGGAGAAAAGGTGAAATTATTGTTAAAAAATTCGAGGAAGCCAAAACAGTGTATAAAACTTCGATTAATATTTTGACAGAGCAAGTTAAGCAAGGGACATTAGAGGATAAAAAAGTAATACAAAAAATTAATGAAATTAGCGGGAAACTTATTGAATTATATAAAGAAATAATAGAAATGTGTAAAGAACCCATAAAAATGCATGTATTCGAAATAAAAAAAACGCATTGAGCTTATTCCCACAAATAACGGATGATGAGACAAGTATTAAACAATGAATATATCGATAATAATGATATTATCTATATCGAATATTATGCGTACACTAAAAAAAATAGACTGTAAGCAAAGGGTAATTAATTTTGTTCTTAAAAGTAGGTTGTCGCAGAGCGAAAAATTGAAATGAAATGAAGCTTATACAAGCGTAACAGATTTGATACGGGTCATGACAAGTAACTTGTTAGCGAAAAAAACAGGCTAATACGATACAAATAAAATTAAAAATATACAATAAAAAGTAATTCGGTATCGGACGCGTTATCTAGAATTAATGTAACATCGGAAGGGTTGAAATAAATGAACGAGTGTTTATATATTATGACAAGAAGTAAAAGTATAAAAACGAAACAAACTGGAAATGTCAAAAATATGATTGTCTCCTAAGAGGGACACTACTCAAGATAGGTTTGATCAACCTAAAGTAGTAGAACTTTAATAATAATATACGAAATGCAGCTGAAATGAAATTTATAAATGATGCGCAAATGAATAAAATAAAAAAGAAAAATAAAGTGAATAAAGTAAAAGAATTGAAGATATTAATTTATGATGAAAAAGAAAATATGTTATATATTAAGCCAGTTACTCCATCGCGAATGACGCGAGGCGCCTTAGTGTGCGAGAACTTGGTATCCAATGTACATTATGGAAAATAAATAACAAAATAATAATGAAGAATAAAAATAATGCAATATTTATAAAGAAGCTTGAAAATGAAATAAATAATAATAAGGATTGGACCGATCCCCAATTATGTACCTACTCGTATAATTAATGACGTAATGAGAATAACCGATAAAAACGAAAAAAGGGTAATACTAAATGATTTCCAAATACATATTACCAACAAGTGGACATGCGGGAGAGAAAAATATGTATTGTAATATAAAGAAAAGACAGTTTTGGTTAGGTGTAGATAAATATATTAAAGAGTACCATAACAAATGTGAGAAATGTCAGAGATCAAATGGCAATGTAATGTATCAGCATTAATAAACAATAACATGCATCTTACACAAGTGTAATGTTATGGAATGTAACTTATTATGTTTCAAATGTAACTACCGAGATTATAAATATAAATTATTGTAAATAATAATGTATAAAAGTATTTAATGGAATATAATCATAATAAGACTAACTAATTATCAAATTTTATGTAAAAGTCAAAAATTTCTTAACGAATTTTTGTTTTTAATAATTACGGGGATGATGTAGTGCATGACGTAGATCGTGACGTAGGCTGTGACGTATAATGTTATGAATCGGAAGTTTATACATTCCTAGCATTCCTTTAAGTGAATAATATTGTGATGTCATAGATACGTAACACACTACGTATGATAACCTAGATTAATTCCTATATAACCTCATGTATTCAATCAGAAATAATAGTTATTCTACAGTTCTAACAAGAAGTGGTTTCATTCCAATCGGAGATAATCTCCACGTACTTCAGAGTAAATAAATCGACCGCAGACATAATTTTAACACAATAAGTGTTTTTTTGAGTTTAACAAATTTAAGTATTGTTTGTTTTTAGTTAACATAGCCACCGCTTTAAGTGTTCATAAAACAAATTGTTTCTCACGAATTTTCAAAACATTGTTTAATACAAGTTTGGAACTTTTGAAATGGTCGACATTTTTAATCATGTCGTTTTTAAAAAAAAACTGGTGGTCTGATCTAATACCGTTCCGTAAGCAAACAAACTTGTAAATACTGTTGTACTAGTAATGTTTTGACATATGTGTATCATTATAGTTTCGGTGGTTACTAAGCTACTCCATGAAGAATGCAGATGGCTCTTAGAAAGGCTTAGGCTGTTTAAAGTAATGGTTCAATTAATAACGTAGTATTCAGAGTTCACACTTCAACAATTGATTAAACGGATTGCAAAGTGATTTAAATTCACACTTTTGCAACTACCATTGCGTTGAAATAGGTTATTTGTCTTTGGTGGGAATCGAACCCACGATCTCTGGAGCAGAAGATATTTAACCATGCTTCATTTTCGATTTTGGTCTTAGTAGGTACCTACTACTAGTACTTTCGATAAACACTTCGAATTAAAGTCCGAATTATTTTATTTTATTTCATAAAATTCTTAACGTAATAACTGTAAAACCCATTTTTAACCATTTTGTCATGCAAAAATTAATCCAAGCAATCAAAGTATTAACAGTTATGTTTTTGTGGCAAATAGTTTCTACAAATATAGAAATATTCGAACACCTCATTTTATCCATATACCCTCTTTTTTAAATAAAATACATGTACACTTTTTCAATCCGTAGATTTTTTTGAACAAATTAGTAAATTATAAATAATAGTTAAGCTTCCAACTCTAAATTAACAGTAAGAATATCACAATAATGAATCCGATAGTACGAGTATTCGCTTCTATCACATCTACCCACATTATAATAAACACACACTCGGAAATTACTAATAAAAACGTTTTTGCTTAGTGTTAGGTGCATACTCATTGCATCACGATTGCTTGATGAATACCATGATGAGGACGTTGGGATTCGCGAATAGCAAAATCTTGCACAAAAAACTTTTTACTTACTAACACTTTTTTTTCTTTCAATTGGGGCGCGTTCTTTATCTCACTTCTGATGTTAGAAACAGTCTCAAAACCACTGATATCAACTATGAAAATCACTAACTAACAGCAACTGCCAAGTTGTTCGTACCTCTGTTTGCACTCAAGTCAATCGTTCTAAACATATTGCTACCCTTTTAAAATTCCACAATTTGTTAATATTTATCCATCGACCAATAGTATTGAGTTACCGGTATAACCAGTCAAAATAATATCTATTAACTTATTTTTATTAAATAGTGAACTGTGTTATCATGTCATCTATTATAGTTTGTCACTATTTTTAATAAAATAAATAAGAGTTTTTAGTGTGGCGACAACACACCCACGGTACACGTGGGTGTTTACGTAGTTCCCTTGTGCTAAATCCGGACAATAAGGATAGTGTCCCAATTTGATTTCAGCTTATTTTTTTAATTATTATATTTGTATCAAACTAAAAAGTTTTTCCGTTATACTAGATACAGGGTTTGATAATATTGTGATAACGAGTCCAACGTCAAACAAGTTTACATTAAATTTCTGCAAATAAGATTTTCTTTCATTTTTGTTCTTTCACACTCCATCAGCAAATTAAGAATATTCTCTATTTTATTGCATGTACACAGTTAGGTGATTCTGCCTTTCGCATTAGGAATGCAAACTTTGCTAATGAATAGTGTCCAGAGCGTAGTCTTAAGGCTAACTTAATGTATGTTCTAGTAAAATTAATATTATTAAACCAGGGCGTCTGTGGACGCTCACTTTGGATAACTTTGTACCATATGCCTTTATCTTTAGTGATCTCGTTAAAGTAATCTTTCCATTGTCCAAAACATGTTAATTTAAATACAGATAATATTCCCAGAAATCTGGTAAAAACGAAGTATCCGTTTTGAAGAGTAAAGTTATTCTTTTTTTGTAACGTGGTCCACTATTAGATATGTAAACATCTAACAGCTAGATTCTGAAACAGTAAAAAGAAAACGTATAAACAAAAAAGCAAAGGTTTCTGCAGTAGGCCAAAGATAATAGGTTAGCTGACTTCTCCAACCTGTAAAGTACGTACCTTTTTTGATTTAAAATAAACCAAAAGAATAATCAACAAAAACAAATATCTTTTGACCACATTAAGACGTCCCCGTGAAGAAAAATCACACTATCCTATTTATTAATTTTACACTCTAAACCAGAATAACCTTATGTCTCGAGAAGCAAAAACCAAGAACTTTCACATAAACTTGCAAAGGACCTTAGAATCCCTTGAACCAGCCCTGTCAGAAAAAACAATTACTTAAATAGGTACATATAAAATTTTGAAAATTAATCAGTTTGTTGTTTGGTGCCGACTCAAAATAAGTTTATAACAAATTTGATAGTTTATGTAAATAAGCTCAATACTTAAGACTTAAGGTTTATTTATTGTTTGCTTTTTAGTTTTTTTCGTAGGTTTATTTTTCTGTTAAAAAGATTTTTATTCTCTTTTTAGTGTGAGTTTTCGTTTTATCGAATTTCAAATCACAACGATTCTAAGGAAGTTTCATTTCAATAACTTTTTTAAGGATATTGTATCCATGTCGTACTTTCAATATTGTTTGTCTGGACACTTCATTATTGAATACAAATTGTTTCTCCTTTTTGATTCCCTTTTTAGACAGAATATTGCTTGTGGTTAATATAGGGTTGTCAGATTCCAGGATTATTATCATTCAAATATGTTCAGTAAAAAAAAGTATAATTAAAAGTTGTTCTTTTAAATGAGCGTGTAACTGCCCAAAGTCAGATTTAGAATATTTATGTTATAGGCAAGTATTCCATAATATCTGTAGGCTGTATAATCCGTAACACGGTAAAATTATTTTGTCTCGGATATTTTATTTTTATACTTACATAGAAATAGCAATACATATAAATTTATTTTTAATCGATAAAGTATAAATATTATCATTAAAAGTAACTCAACATTGTTTGATAAATATTTTATTCATTAATTAAATAAACTTTATATAGCTAAAAGTTGTGAATAGGAAAAGTCTAATTGGCAAGTGCTTATAGCATAGAGATAACTAAAAGATAGGCTCTTATTTTTCTTTTATCTTTGTGGATTTTTCATTAAAAGAAAAACAAAAATAAAGGTCATGTTAGTAAGAGAAAAAGTATTTTTTCCTTTATTTAAGAAATTTTCTGAGTCGGATTAGACATTCGTGAGTTCCTTTACATACAAACAAACTTTTATCTCATTACTAGCAACCCGCCCCGTCTTTGCACGGGTAGCAGAGACATCTTCAACAATTATCATCATATTTCAACCAATTTACACAAAACCTTGACAAATTATATACTTAAACCTTGCTCATGAATTGTTCTATCTATTGGTGAAAACCGTATGAAAACCCGGTCAGTAGTTTTTGAGTTTATCGCGAACAGACAGACAGACAGACTCGGTGGGGGACTTTGCTTTATAATATGTAGTGATAATATAATTATTTTTTAAATTCTTATTCTGGACCAAAGTTTGACTTTTATTTCTTCAAGAATCTGTACGTCGTATTGTAACTAATATTATAAACGCGAAAGTGAGTTTGTTTGTTACGCATATACGCCGTAACTGCTCCACCGATCATCAGAAAATTTTGCACAACATGTGTGCAAAAAAAGGACATAGGGTCCTTTATAGATGTTGTGCAAAATTTTCATTTCATCCAGAAAAGTGCAATTCCTTAGGGATACCTAAATTAATTGCCAAATTAACATTCACGTGAGCAAACGCTGGTTACTAAGTTTGTTTGTTTGTTAAGCTTTATTAAAATAATCCAACACAAATATTAAGTGATTGGCAACCCTAAGCCTAGATTATAGGATGTTATATTGACAATATGATTCTGTGTTGTGAATGCTTAGTAGGTAGTTTGCGGTCTCCTTTGATGTCGATGTTCAAGGCTCCACCGAGTAATCTTTTGTTTGAAGTCGAAAATACTTGACACTATTAATAAATTAAGACTGCAAAAACAAATATATTTTACGATTACACCACAACATTATATTCTTTGCTTTCGATTGAGGAACAACGATATACAGATATTTTCTTGTCAAAATTCGAATCACTTTGTTTTAATTGAATGGAAAAGGACTTCCAGTTTTCTCCATTTTCCAGGTTACACCCAAAATTTTTCTTTTCCTATAAACCTTATTCGGAATAATATTAAAAATATCATACCGGTCCAGCCGTTCTCCAGTGATGCGCGTATCAACGAACAGCATCTTATTTTTATTTATTTAGGTAGAAATAGGAGAAGATGGTTATGATAATGACAAAAATCTAATATATTGCGATGTAGCGGTCTACGGTGCAATTCACGTAGTTGGCTCCTACGTATGTCGCAGGGCTACGTCGTAGACCATTAGCTACGAAGTTGTGTTAATTAACTAATCTCTCATTAAAGTTATTCTTCCGCAGAATGTCACGCAAGTCCCGTCAGGGCTATAGCATACGGCACCTGCTCCAGCTGCCGAACGCGCCCCGCAGCCCGCCCGCCGCTCCCCACCCCCCTACGCCGTGTATCAAGGTCAGTTTAGTGAACTAGAACAGTTACAGGTGTTTTGTGCCCTGGATGTCTCATACTTTATATTAAATAATAAAGTTTGTTATTTTAGCATTTGGTTATATTGAAAAAAAAGGGCGAGGTTCTAAGTTCGGCTGTATGTATTTTCTTAACCGACTTCAAAAAAGGCGGAGGTTCTATGTTCACCTGTATTTCTTTTTTTTTTATGGAAATTCACCGATATTTTGTCATCTATGGACCGATTACAAATATTCTTTTTTGGTTTGAAAGGATACCCTATCAAACTGGTGGTTCCAGGGTGGTCCCATTGTCATCAAGTAAGGATTTGACGATGGTCTCTTAGGGGAAACGAGGAAAACCCTCAGAAATTATATACATATGTAGTTTGTTGTTTTTTTTTTTTAAATTAAGCAACATAGACGTTTAAAGTGATGAATTTTAAACTGAACCGAACCGAAATTGTAAAGCGACTTAAAAAAGCACTAACAAAGGGCACTGGAAAGTGAAAAATCTATTAAACCAATCAATTTAAATTTACGTATTCATAAAATTTATTTTACAATTTAAGTACGGTTTTTATACAGCATAGCATTTACTAAATAGAAACAGAACAACATCGCGTAACAGTTTGTAATAGTATAATTTATATAATTTTAATCTTTAATCATCTTGCTGTCCTTTTCCCAATTTTATTTGCGGACGGCGCAATATGAAGGTAAAACAGTTTTTTTTTTCAATATTACAAAGGGTTTTTGCTCGTTGCTTTTGTGGCCGGCCGCCTGCCTAACGCCAACCCTCCTTGGGAATGTAGTCATTTTCAGACAGGACAAAGGAAGAAGGTAAATTGGGGTAAGGAAAACGGATAGGGCGAGGGAACTAGGGTACGGGATACCGCAGGTCTCCGATGGGGAAATGGGACTAAGATTGCAGTGGTTCGAAGAGGCTGGGGTCGCGTACCCGAATGCCCGTCCTGTGACTGGATTAGCCAAAAAGTTTTAATACCACTAATATTATAAATATGAAAGTTTGGATGGATGGATGTTTGTTACTCTTTCACGCAAAAACCACTGAATCGATTGCAATGAATCTTGGTATGTAGATAGCTGGAGACCTGGATTAATGCATAGACTACTTTTTATCCCGATATTCCCATGGGATCGATGCTGACGGTCTCGCTCGGTCTTTAACTTTTTTTATTTACTAAAGTACAAGTAAACGAATGATAACAACTAGTTGTGAAAGAACTTAAATTATAAGTATATTTATTTTTGTATCAGCTGTTAGAGTGTAATATAACAAAAAACATCCTCCCCTCCAAATCTTCACATAAATGTAGGTACAATTTAATTTAAGTACTCATACAACAACTTACGAGACCAAGTTGTGAACATGAGAATTATTTATTACAAATTCTTTTGAAAGGTGGGTAGGTTTTGTCATTAAAAGAACGCAGTATTAAATTCATTTCAGAAACTTAAACCTAGAACAAGAAAACCACACATATTATGGCGTTCGAGTTGTATTCTTATTTAGAAAGAAATGCTTTTAAAATAAAAGACAGATTCATAATTAAACAAATGAACTCCTAGGTACGTACTTATAACGTGCACGATACGAAACGAGCCAACTTCTTGGAACACCCATAAATTATTAAGAAAAACAACCAGGCAGCGTAGATATTGTGTTGTAAAAGTTTTGCGCTACTGCAGCGCCTCTAGCGGCGATGATTGGAATTACATATTTAAGTAAAATATGTTATTTTAATACTTTTCTGGTATAAAAATCAGTTCACTTATTATACACTCAAAGTATCAAATGAATTCGATGGTCTCATGCTCTAGGTGTGGTATTAGGTAAAATTGTAGTTAAAACAGCGAACCTGGCGGTGAAATTTTGACCTATAGACAATGTGAGATATTAAAATTTAAGTACATATTTAATCAAAATACTTTATTTAAATAAATACTTCGTTTTATTATGAATGTATTAAATCATCTCCTCTCCTTAAATTTTACAATAATTAAACTTTTTTTATTGAGTTTTATCGCACAATTCTAAGACAAATAAAACTGAACCAGGTACAAACCATTAAACTAGTGTTTTCACCCTCTGAGATACTTCCCTGAGAAAGTGAGGCCGCATAAGCTTATAATGGTTCATACAATAATAGGGAGATGGCGCTGTTTTCAACATATTTAACTTCTTGTCATAAATATAAAGAAAATATAAAATAATGATTTTAATAAATTATTCGTTTGATATATGCTGATAAATAGTGACTTGGGAATATAGAAAATTATTATTTTTTGTAATACCCATGTTAGTTCCCATTTAGGGCAAGCTGTTGCCCGCGACTTCGTTCGTGTGGAAATTTTGGTGAAATCTATCCCACGGATTGTGCTTGATTAGATGTATTTTCTTTCTCCTTTCTTTCTTTCTTTCTTTCTTTCTTTCTTTCTTTCTTTCTTTCTTTGATGTAAAACCTTTCCGCTAGGATATATCATTACACGAAGCAGTTTACAAGAATACTTTTAAGTAACGAAATATGTTACTTAAGGCACATAGCTAGGTACAACGAAACCCAAGGTTGTGCTATTAATGTATGCTGAAGATACCTAATCTTACATTTTATACCGAACACACAATACAATACACTAGTCTCTCCTCCTCTACTCTCAATACTTTTACTACATTCATTAAATATTGTTATTAAACTAACTTCGACTGTTCATACATTGATACGTCACGAATTATTAGAGCCAGAACCAATTAATTAAACAATAACGATTGATTAAAAATTAACGTCGAAGAATAAAAATTTACATCCTTACAAAACTATATATTTTAAAGACATATGTAGTTAAATCGTAAAATGACAAACTAAACTAAGCATAGTAGGCATCCTAAGAAAATAAGTCCAATAAATTTTCGGAGTAAACAAATAAATCAATCAAATCGCCAAACGGAGTAAACAGGATTCCTGCCCAAAGCAAACGTATTTTGTTCTCGTTAGTTAGGTTGACCCTATCGCCCTCTGTCGCATTCCTATTGGAACTATTCAGAAGCCTTTTGGTATTTATTTACAAAGCAAATCAACTATTTATTTGTTGGCGTTCACTTTGATCGGCGAATGACCTCTGACAAACGTACAAACATACGATTGTCGTCAAAAAGGGTAATGTTAGAATAGAGTGGATATACTTTGTGTATTTGTATTAGATATATTTAATAAATTGGTGACATTAGTATGGACATGTTGCCGTAATTCTCCAAAACGCGGTTTTCTACGATAATTCTGTCAATGCTCATACATTATAGAATTTGCACCTTTACCATCATCATCCTAACTATAGAACTTCCTTTTATATATACCTGATTATATAGACCAAGACTTCGACAAGGAGTGGCTATGCACTTCCAGCCAACAGCTACACGCCATTTAAATCGGTTTAACATTTCAGTCCATTTTTTTGTAACATCTTTTTAATACCTAACAGTTGAGCAATGTAAATTCTAGTTAGACTCATACATGGATTAATTATTTGATTTATTTTTCATATACTTTATTATACATAATATTTATTTTTTGCCTTATATATAATAAGTTTTCAATGAGAGGACTATAGGATATTCATATAGTCCTTGAGATAAAAAACAAGAAATACATATTCTCATTGTTTTGCAACTTCTTACGTGTACTAATATAATACATAAGTATTTTTTCCAAATATAGTTTTTTTTTAAAGTTGATAGATAGTATATTCTTTATTGTACACCATTAATAAAATACAATTAAAAAGTTATCATACAAACCAGAGGGGCGGTCTTCTCGCTAAAAACGATCTCTATTAGACAACCTTAGGATGGAGATAACATCAAAATTATTGAAATAAAAAGTACTGTGATTTTAATCGCATTATTAAATACTAGCAGCGCCCCCCTGTTTCCCCGATCCCATGGGAATATGTTAATCAAGGTCTTCAGCTATCTACATACCAAGTTTCATTGCAATCGGTTCAGTAGTTTTGGCGTGAAAGAGTAACAAACATCCATCCATCCAAACTTTTACATTTATAATATTAGTGGGATGATATTCTTTTAATGCCAATAAAAAGTAACGTGGAGTTAAGACAAATGTAGAACTCCTATTCATAATTTAAACATATACTCGGATCGATTGTTACGGTTGACTCGGTTGTTACACAAACCATTTGATAGCTCATCCTAATTGTGTTACACAAACACAAATTCATTTGATAGCTCATCCCGACTCAGTAACAAAAGGAGCTTTATATTTTTATTTAATTTTCACAAATACTTGAAATTGAACTTTAGTTCATACGAAGGGTTTGTATTGTAATGAATTCAACTGAATGTTCACTTTACTTTTCACATAATAGTTATATGAATGAAAATCAAAATGCGCCATGTTCAAAATTTTTCGAAAACAGTTTTGTGAATTTCGAAAGAGAAGATTAGTCAGTACCTACAATTTAGTTGAAACTGTAAATTCTTTTTATATCTTTTACAAAAATGTGGTTCACCTCATTTAGTAAAAAAAAAGAAAAATATAGACAGATGTATATTGTTAAATATTAAACCGTCTTATCCATATATTGGCAAACGTTTCATAAAAAGGGTTTCTTTTCACGGGCCGGTCCAGTCGTTTGTCTCATTCCTCATTCTTGTAAGAATTAATGTCTTTACGGGGGTAGAATTCTCTTGTGTCTGTTACCCCTTCGTATGTTTTACGAGATTTTAGATGTCCGATGAAATAAAATGTAGGTTTAATGAAACTGCATCTTAAAGAATTTTTTTCGACAATATGTTTAAGCATAGAGCACAGTGGAATACCTACTCAAATCTCCTGTTTTGTCGGACTAGCGTACTGTTGGTTGTGTTTCTGTCAGTAACATCTTAATAACTTGTTACGGAGGCTTTCCATGTCAAATAATTAACGACCTATCTTTAGTATATTTATTGGGTTTGTTCGCAGCTCTGCTGGTGTGGGTTGTTACGTAGTAGCCTATATTACTTAGGAATAATATTGATAGTTTCTTGTTTTCTCAGGTTACGATCTAATCTAGGTTAAGAACAACCCTCCTAAATTTTCATTGAAAATTCAACGAAATTTTACCGTCCGTAAGCAAAATGAATCGTTTCTTGATTATAGGAACGCGGCATTAATTTAACTTGTAACACAATTTGGCCAAGAAGAAACAAACTAATAAATAGGTTTACTTTTATATAACAATATCTATTATTACTAATTCGGGTGGTATCATTGCTGCATCTACTTAATATTCAGAGAGATCTCATTACTTTAACTGTGTACAAATGACTTGTATGACACACATAAAATAATTTGAAGCTAAATCATCATCATTTAACTACAAGTATATGTTGTTACATTTGCTTTAATACACATTTTATACTTGTATATATATTTAGACAATAAATTCCCCGTTAATCCGCAGAGTGTTAAGTGATTAAGCGCTCGGCGGGTGGGCTGAGGGCCGGTCTCTTACACACCGATTTGTTAAAACACTTAGCAATATAATAATGTTGTACAAATTTTTATTTGTCGATAAAGTTTCATTAAAGCTTAAAATATTAATAGTACGCACCATTTATATACGCTCGTAGCGTATAGTCTACATTTTGAAGCAATTTGGAATAAATTTTGATTGTGTAGATGAGACTACAACCGTGCTACGAGACTACGTCCCGTAGCATTACGTAGACGTAGACCATCTACACCATCAAATTTTATTGAAATTTATTATGAATATATAACCTCCTCTTTACATAAAATAATGCAAAACAAGTGAAAGTTGCCATAATAGAAATGGTTGTAATTTTTATTGCCTTTTCCTTAAGGTTTAATGTAAAGTTAACGTTCAATAAATGAACTGTTTATAAACTTGTGTTGAAACTCTTCAGTGCTATATTTAGAAATGTTTTTGTATAAAAAGCAACTTTAAAGTATAATGAGATATAATCCTCAACATGTAACGTATTGATAGTTGTTGAGCCATCAAAATTTATCGATGAATTTATAAAGTGAAAGTCCCAGCACTAGCCGGTGTGCCACAGAAGGTGTTGACGGCGATATTTCTTTCGTCCGGTCTTGATAATTTACCGCCCGTTGGCCACCGACGGATTGAAATCTCGATACTAACTCTTATTTATTACTAGTGACCAAATAAAATTGCACACTCTCGTCTGCGATATATATGGAAACGTTTTGAGGAATTTAAAATATTACTCTAATTTTTATTAATACGAGATGAGAATTCATGGACTTACCCATTTTTAAAGCAAGAGAGGAGTGTGATAATTGAAATACTTAAAGTTTATATGTAGAAGAAGTGCAGAAAGCTAAACTACAAATACAATAAAATTTGTATGAAAACGGGTACAAAAAGCTACAACGGTACAGTCTATTTGTGAACCTGTTATGGTATGGAAAGACTATATCTACAATAACACTTCAAATGAAACTGGTCAATGAAATAAAACAAAATATTAAAAACATAATTAATTATGGTCGAAACTTGACCACCAGGACCACTATATCTATCTAATAATCAAAAGTGAATAATTAGAAGTAATGGACATTCTTCGTTTATATTTATTTTCAAAACCTGCAGTCTGTACAATCCTTAAACGAAGTTTTTGTTATAAATTACTGATCCAACTGGTAGTTATTCACGCTCTATGATCAATTTAAATAAGCAAAAAAACCTGTTTAAAAACAACCTTTTATTTAAGTCATGTACTTAATCGAATAAAATAAGTTTACTTTTTTTTTAAAAAGCTTGTCGCCTGATATTTTATAAAGCAGGTTTGGTTGATTGATTGTTAAGTAAAACGTAAATATTTGTAGACTTCTGAATTTTCTTTACAAATGCTAATGTAGAATGACAATTTCTTTTCTTTTTTTTAAAAGGATACTAGTAACGTGGGTCCCACATTACTAGTATTCATGTTAACCCCTCCAGCTAAGCTAAATGCTTGTGTTAGGAGTGGATTCACGCACTGAGTGGGGTTCGAACCCGCAACCACTTGATCGCAAGTCTGACGATGAATTGAATGAATAAAATGAATGATCCGAAATCATTCTCAACTTAAAAAAGTTGGTGTTTGGGAAATTGTGAAGTAATAGAAATTTTACAAAACGTAATTTGTAAGTGGTTCATGATCAATTAAAAAGGTTTTTATGGATCGTAACTTGACAATACTGACTGCACGAATGGAGGCAATCACCTTACTAACTGCCATTGCTTCTAGTGTGGGTTCAATCGTCCCGTGCCCGGATGGAACAATTTATATGCATATATTTTTGGTTGAACTTAGTGTCCATTTGTTATATATATAGAAAGTTCACCTCGAAACAAGGAGAATGGATTCCGAAAGTCCGGGTTTTTATTTATTAACATAATACTTGGTTTCGGTCATAATATAACACCTTGATACGTTAATTCTCTATACTTTTATACTTCTTTCCCCTATATTTTTCTATTACAAAACAGACCATGTATCTTGTTACACGAATACAATCAATTACACATCGGGCCATATAAAGTGCACAGATCGCAATATATTACAGTCGCGCGATTCAGGCACGATATTGTTCCCGGGCGGGCACTTGGCGATAAACGACTCTAACGTTTGCCGATCACGACACTAACGCATTTGGCGATTGCCAATTTTTGTAGTTGATTGTGTAGATGTATTGTCTAGGTACTTTTATCTTGCTAGCACTTTAAAAGTAAACAAGATTGTTATTTTTCAAAATCCTGTTAACTTTTAAAATCAGCTGAATTGAGAAGTATAGCTAGTAAGATTAAACATAGTCATAAATTAAAAATTTAAAATACCCCCGACTTACGAAAATCCCTTTTTTTTGTTTTATTTTTTTGTTTATAAAAAGACAACTCCCGCATTAAGAATTACTCCTGTGTCGCGGGGGACTTTACAAACATACAAACAACGGACACAAAGAACACCCAGACTCGGGTGGGTGACCCTGACTGCTGAGCCAGAGGTCTTGGGTTCGATACCCAAGACCTCTGGCTCAGCAGTCAGGCTCACTAACCACTAGACCAACAGGCCAGTCAACGATTACAAAAGTGCTGATGGTCTTCGAACGGCTGAACAGATTTTCTTGAATTATATCAAAGAACACTCTCGATCAAGTCACCTTTCAAACAAAAAAAACCTCGCTCAAATCGGTTCATCCGTTTGGGAGTTACGATGCCACAGACACACATATTTATCAAAATCGGTAATACTATCGATTGTATCGCTAGACAACGTCAAAAAAAATATATTGCTAGAGATCCATAGTATCGATGCTATCGATAGTATCGGTAGTACTAATTGCAGTACTATCGATTGTATTACTAACGATACTATCGATCTCTAGCAATAGTATTGTCTTAATGTAGCTACCGATACCATTGAAAATGTGAATATTTTCGATAGCACTATTGAAAAAGTGACTATATTTCAAGGTCAACTATCAATAGGGAAACTATCCCTATCGCAACAACAGAAGTTTAGTAGTGACAAGACATAAAGGAACCAGGGGCATTGTCTCCTTTGTAACTCTGGAGTTACAATCATCTAGAAACTAAGTGTATATCTCCATCATTTCGTTGATGGCCGCCTTTAAGGTTTACTGGGTTACTACAAACAATAATAATAATAAGACCAACAGGCCAGTCAACGTGATCAAGGGACTGATGCAGAAGGCAGTTCTTCTCGACACGGCCCGTATAGTGAGGAGGTTCCTGTCTTTGGAGCCCTAACCACCGGTATCTTGGTCCCTGTACCCGATGTCGGTGGTCTACTATTTTTTTAAATATATATTTTTTATGTACATATTTAAAAATGTAATTTATATGGTAAAAGGTGAATAAAGAGAATAATACTAATAACTTGACACATCTCACACACGGCCGTCTGATCCCAAACTTAAAAATTACTTATCTATTTCTAAATAAATACATATTATAGATAAATTACACCCAGACACAGAACAAATGATCGTACTCATCACACAATTATTTGTCCTGGGTAGGAATAGAACCCACGACCTCTGGCTCAGCAGTCAGGGTCAATAACCAATAGACCAACAGGCCAGTCAAACAATTCACTTATATTTTAATAAACTCCTCTGTTGTCCAAACCGATACACAGATTATTTATTTTTATTTTATTTATTTTTTAAAAGACAACTCCCGCATTCGGAATTACTCCTGTGTCGCGGGGGACTTTACAACAACGGCCACAAAGAACACCCAGACAGATGGGACTCGAACCCACGACCTGTAGCATAGCAGTCAGGGTCACTAACCACTAGGCCAACAAGTCAGTCAGATTATGCATTGTAATAAGCGTTCTATGGCAGTAAATTTAGTTAAGCGCGCCAGTTCACGACAGCACACTACAAAGTTCTATGTAACATTTTGTCTCGAAGCAGCCGCGGCCTCGCGACGTGACCCACCACCGCAGAATGCCAACCTCCTAACGAGTTTTTGAAAGCACCCCTGTCAGGGTACGCCATCTTAAAGGGATTTGCACTTTGTAACTAAATTGTCTTGGAGAAATGGATATGACCAGGATAGTAAGGCTAAAGTTGAAATACTCTTATTTCAAACATTGTGTGTCTAGGATTGTTTGTGGTTTAAATTTATGTACTTTAAGCTACACCTTCTATCAGTATTTATATTGTTTGTTACATCATTTTATTTAAAACCTCATAAGAAATTATTGAAGCATTGTTATATTGACTAAACGCCAATTGCACTCAAATTCAGCAATTTAAGTGTCCGCAGCGGAATATTGTTAGTTCGATTATTTCCATTTGTTTATTTTATGTTTGTAAAGTTCCAATGTTACGTGCTTTCCTAGTATGGGAAAATAAATTTTTACGATTACTTTACTTTATTAGATTGTTTTTTTCTTACACAGGACACATGACTTACAGGACATGTTTTTTTAAATTATTAAAGATTGTTTTTCTAGTTTCGTAACTCAAAAGGAAAATCCTTAACATACCAATTTCTTGACCACATATGTGTCTGCCAACACCTTTTTCTCAAAAATCCGTGAAGGTATGAAATTTAAAATAATATCAAATAATTTAAGTCTATGGCCCCTTAGAAATTAAAAAAAATACTTCTAAGTTAACGCCATCAAAAATAACGATCCTATAGGACGCACATTTTGACACCTGAAAGTAAGTATAATAAAATCTATAGACTACTACAGCTTGATCTCGAACCATGAATAAAAACCATGAAATTTACAAGTAATACAAAAAGTATGATGGTCGTTAATTTGTAGTTAAATGTGACACTTAAATAATATTTCCTCCGATGGTAAACTTACATTTGCAGTTTGTGTTTTTTTAACTGCCAAGTTAATAATAATAATAATAACTCCACACATCTCACACACGGCCGTCTGATCCCAAACTAGGCCTGTATTATGGTAACCAGACTGCTAATAAACATACTTATATATTTCTAAATACAAACATTTTATAGATAAATTACACCTAGTCGCAGAACAAATTCTCGTGCTCATCACACAATTTTTTACACTGGGTAGGAATCGAACCCACGACCACTAACCACTAGACCAACAGGCCAGTCAAAAGCTTGTATAAAGCTAACTTTATTTATAAGATATGAAATTCGATAAGTTAGATTATTACTATCAGGGCGTGAGTCATTCATTTGCCCGGAATTTTAAACTAAATTATAATTTTTTGGTTTACCTTTTAGGGTACCTCAAAAGGAAAAAGGAACCCGTATAGACTCACTTTGTTTTCCGTCTATCTGTCAAAACATATGTCTGCGGTACCTTGACGCTGTAAAATAATCAAGCTTCTAAGTCAATGCAATTGAAACATACGGCCATTGAAGCCTTATAATAATATTTTAACCAACTTCTACACTTCACAGGTAAATCAAAACCTATATTGTACTTCCCATTGACCTAGAAGCATGTAACTTGGCGAGAAACAACATCTTACAGCACAAATCGTCAATTTGTTGTTATATAACATAAAACAAATTACAAATATTACAAACTTATATTTTACGGTTAAAAAATTGACTGAGATGAACTTTTAGAATGTCAAAGTTAAGTTTAGTATTTCGAACATACTCGGAAAAAACGTGTAAAAATCTTCGAGGGTATAGTCCTGAGATTGGACGAACTAGATAGTTCGTCCATACAAGTTTGAACGGAACCGTTGGTGCGCGAGTCAGACTCGCACTTGTCCGGTTTTTTTTAATAATATTAACAGTAGTGCTTAGACTATTACCAAATAAATTGGAATGGGCCGTGATGCTATACAAGATATGTTATTTCTTGTATAGCAATACATTTAATTTGTTTTCAATTCAGCATAACAGTTACAGGTTAAAGTCATGTTAAATTTGTTAAAACATTTTTTATCAAAACTGTAACCTTTTTTAGAGTTCTATTCGATTATTTTTAGGATACCCAGATGCATGAGAGCCGAAGCGACCATGATGTTTCACTAAATGTATTTAAGTGTGTGAGCAATCACTTAAATACAGTCAAACATTTAAGCCAATATATATTATTTTAAAGACGATTTATAAAACTGATTTGGCAAGCAAGTACGCGTCTTGGCGGATCCAATGTTTGACTTGACACCCAGTTACCGATGGCGTTGTGATTCCAGTGTTGCCACCTCAACCCTCCATTTACTACCACGCTAGCAGTACACATTAAATACCGGTTATTCGGTAGGTTATGATAATTCAACAGTTGGATCGAATTTGAGCAGAAATCTTCTGCTCCCTACCTAGTTAAGTCTAAAGACAAATATTTTGTTTTAAATCGTAATCAAGCTGCTAGAAAATTTTGCAACATCTCAATGACATTGTTTCAATCTTGACAACATTGCAAGAGATAACTCATGCAATGACATGAGTCTAACGGTTTATGTTAATGCATCTTTCATCAGCATACCATTGTGACATGTTATCTTACCCACATTCATTATTAGGTGCGTCAGCCTTTCCCAATCCATCTAAGTCCTCGATGATCCATCCATTAAGTATTCATCTCGCGACATTAGTGGCTGCCGTTATTAAAACCACCTGTAAATCCCATACTTGCGACTTGTCGACGCTCCACACGTACGAGGGAGAGAGGGGGTTCGGCGTCGTCCCTTCCGCCCTCCTGACTTTTGTCTCGAATCTCGGCGCACGTCTTGGACATCGGGGACACGTCTTACAGAATTAATAATAAGCTAAGAAACCGGGTGCGGTTTGGCCCACAATGTGCCGAAATTTCTAACCCTCATTAAAGGCCCTCTGCACTCACCGCGCGATCCAAACTTTAGACGTTCGCGCTCGCGTTCGCCCGTTGTTTATTGGTGTTGCCAACATTGAGACGCTTGTAACGGGTTTTAATAGTCAAATTAAGAATGTTCTAAGCGTTCGTGATGCGGTGTTGCCACCATTCAGGTGATTTGTTTTATTTTGGTGCTTGAATTTCTTGACATATGTTTTGTTTAACAAAGTTTTTAGCAAAGCATTAAATTTAGAAACTTTTGCACTGAAAATAATTATACAAATTTATATAAACAGTTTACTTTGAGTAAGGTATTTTTTGTTGAGAAAAATCAACATTCTGTTGTTCCTATTTTAGCGTTTGTCGTACAATGTGTTATGTAAATTAAAAACCCAATATTAAACTTCTTAAATCCCATATTTGTGAACAACTATTCCAGTTGTCTGACATTGTAAACAGAAGACATTTGAAAGGGTTTCGTTGACAATGTCTTGTCACCTCAGGCCTCGGGCTATGATAGTTGAGGGAATAATAGTCGTAACATTGAATGATAGATAAGACTTCATGTAAATGGAAATCTTAAGCCTAAGGGCTGTGTAAGTGTTTATATTAGTTTGTTGTACAAGCTCAACTAATTTAAATGTAAGTGTACACACCATTTCGGTCATAGCCATGATTTAGTAATATTCAATTATTGTTACTTTATCATTTATTCCTTGCGATACTTAGATATTAAGATTTTTCAAAGCTGTCCTTAAATGTAAGTTTAAAAATTTAAGAGGTTGTACAAATTGTAGACCGCGCTATGGAAAACCACGCACGAGTGACAGCACTGATGTTGCAAATGATTATGGGTGTCGGTAAGCGCTTACCATCAGGCGGGTTGTGGGTTTGCTTGGCAACAGTGTTGTAAACAAAATGTATTGAAATATGTTTTGAATAGCTCTAAAGTCAGAATATCTTCATTATCTTTCCTTTTGTTAATACCTTCCCAATACAATATATATTAATTAATTGTTTCCACATATTAGAAATTACTATTCCAAACAAGGATATACGTGCTTGTACTCATACAAGCACGTATATTCTTGTTTGGAATAGTAATTTCTAATATGTGGAATGAGTATTGAGATACTCAATATTTATTGCCATTCCACAATGTGTATTTATAGATGGTAAACTTTAAAATATGTATCATCGTGGACCCTGTCGGGCACAGCACTGGGAAATCACGAGAGAAGAAGAGTGTTTAATGACATCACACAAATAATAATGGTGAAGTACTGACAAATCGTATCAAAAACATAAATGTGACGGTTTTCAAAAATGAAAATCAGAATTTAGCGTCCCCTTCAACCGTACTATGTAAATCTTCTGAACGGTTTATTGTAATCTTGATAAGTTTTTTCTAAAAGCAGGTATGAAAATAGCTACGCAATAAAAACTGATTTCAGATATTTTTGTTGGTCTATACCACTACCTTTCGCATGCATCTATGATATTGAATCTATAATATGATGATAGTGCTTATATGGATGGATTGGGAAGAGGGGAGCGTAGGCAATAAGCTCTAGAAGGTCAGGGTCACATACCTGTAACTCCAACTGACTATAACCGGGAAGTCCAAACCCTCTAACATTGAAGAGAATAGAAAATAAACTTTGAATATAATCAAATCCATCGTTTTGTTACATTATAACAATTTTACACGAAATAAAAGCTTGTCGCGATATCTTCTTATGATGTGTGTGATTTAATTTAATTCAAAGCTTCTTCTTTTTGGTGCATTTAAATAAAAGCTTGTTTTAAAAATCTGTTTTACGATTAATTAATTTAAGTATGTATTTCTGTTTAGTTTTGTGTGGACATATTTTTTACTGAAGTGGTACGTTCGCGACATCATGTTTATTACATCCTGATACCGCTAGGTTCTCGGCACGGCCTCACCTTGAGTCGGTTTTTCAGACAATGTGCCACTCATTTCAGCTTAGAGCTTATTTATGGCTAATAAAACACAGTTTCTCGTTTTTTTTTAGGTTTCCTTCTGCTATACACAAATCAATGCCAATGACGCTTACCTCACCAAATTGACTGTAGGGATAGCGCCAAGGGTTAAAATGTCGTCTCGCTAATACGCCTCGCCGATTGTTGAGGGTTCAAATCCTACGGGATAAAAGTGTGTATGATCCAGAAATAGTTGTCCCGAGTCTGGGTGTTCTTTGTGTCCGTTGTTTAAATGTTTGTGAAGCTACCAGCGACACGGGAATATTCTTAACGCGGGAGCTGTCTTGTAAAAAAACAAAACAATTACACGAGGCATGGCCTTATAATCCTTATATCCTTATAAAAGACAACTCCGGCACTGAAAATGATTCTTGGGGGACTTTACAAACATTCAAACAACGGACACAAAGAACACCTAGACTCTGAACAACTACCTATACTACTTTAGCAGTGCACATCCCTGCATTCATCACAATCATTATAATTGAATGCTGCTTATATTTGCTATTCACCGTTAAAGAGTTCCCTCGTTTGGGGCAAATCTTGGCCACAGCACCCAGGTAATGGTAAACTTTAGAACAAGCTGTCATAATGCAACGCGTATATTCAATTTCGTGTCTTTATGGTTGACCGTTCAAGAGTACCTTCTTCTGGAGAAAATGCTGCGTGTAGCATCGGGTTGGAACAGGAGGTACAGGATTTTTACTATACCCTAACCGTGTAGGTACCAAATTTCATGTTTCGAGGTGGCTTAGAAGCTGAGAAATCGATTTTGGTGATCCGTCGGTCAGTTAGTCACCCCAAAAATTTATAATTTTCAGACGATCATTTTTCGTAAATTATTAAATATAAAGTTTCTAAATTTGGCATATAGTGAAGTAAGAAGGCCCTTACAGCATATACGAAATTCCATTCCATGTCCAGGTTTATCCAATTCTGAGTTAGAGGGGGTCCGAAAATGGCTGGAGTGGTAGGCTAGATAGGGCAAAATGCAAAACACATTTACTATTATAATTTTAACCGTTCTGCTGTACGTGTGTATAAGAAGCTTAAAAATTCAAATTTGTAGAAGGTAGAGCACAATAAATTTCCGCCTCAATTGGAGTCGGGTCGGAAGTTACACCGCCGTCACACATGCTGATGAGTAGGGTCACCAATTTTTTTCTAGAGGGATAGTTAGCAGTGCGTTAATTGCAACCCTTTCCAACCATTATTGTTACGAGTTTTCATATGCACTGGTAAACGCTTTCCATTGCGCTCCTGCATCGTCGTTTATTATTATTAACATTATCATAATTTACAATATGATGTCTAGTAATGTAATTATATTTAATTATCTATTTTATAATACTAGAGATCGCCTGATGTTCGAATTGAAGTTTTAATTTCTACTTGGTTTATTTCATTTCTATAACTTGAACTGTCATTGTATAGACTCACGTACCATGACAGGTCAACATAATATACAGGACGCGTGTAGCTTGATGAAGCCGTTTTTACGTAATTTTTATATTTGTAACACATATTGTTTAATTGTTTTTTTTATTTTCTGCACTTTCTTTATACATAAACTTTAATTATTCCAAATTTCACGGTCCTCCTTTGGCAATATATTCTTAAAATAAATTGATAATGGCACGATTATTGCACGTAACAAAGGTGAGAATTTTACTGTAAATTCACACATTTGATTCGTCTAATATATCAGAAGTTTTGTTTTTTTGTACACATTTCTTTTGTATATGTACGGGAATTAACGCGATCACTTAATGGGTTTTACATACCTTTGAATTGCCTGACGTCCAAATCCCATATATACTCATTATATCATGGAAAGTGTAAAAATCTGACTTTACTTGAAAAAATAAAGTAATAGTTATATAATTTAAACAGTAATATTTAACGGATGTAATGTGTGTATTAAAATAATTAGTCACGGTTAGCCTAATTTGTACTTGCAAGGTGACTCAATTAATAAACAACAATACATAACCCCCGAACCCATACGAACTTCGTTAGTGTTACTGTTTTAAAAGGCAGCATACTAATATTGTATTGACGTTTTTGTTTCCTTAATTTAAAACAAAGTATCACAATTCACTTACCGTAGGTATAATAAGTACCTCACGTGAAGAGAGTCCTCCTATGATGTGTTTAACCCTTTCCACCCATTAATGTGATGCGAAAATATTTTCCCTTCCATGAAAAGACGTACATTAAGACGTTATCCCTCAAAAAGGAAATTCATAATCATTTCAGAAGGTATGGGGTCCGTAAAATCGAAAGTTCGTTTCAAATTTCAATTACTTATTCGTATGCGTGTGCGTAGGAAATGAAATAACACTTAAATTTGATTTACGGTAGAAAATATTGTAATATAGATGAGATATTGTTTTCTTGGGTAAATTAAGGCATTTTGTACTCTTACGCACGTGTTTCGGAGTTGTAATTCTATGGTAATCATTTCCGTTGTAGGTACTCAATTCAAATGTGATTTATAACAGTATTGTAAAATAGTTAAAATGTGAACTTATTGGATTTATTCACAATGATACGTGCAAGTTTATTTTATTTTAATAATAAATATTACTTAATGATTTTTGTTACATTTACAACTCTGTAAATTTAATTACTTGTGTTGATGATGAAATAGAATTGAAATTTTTATTTTTATTTAAATATTATTTACAAATTAATATGTACAAGAGGTCACCTGGTGGTCGAATTTCACCCACAATTAATTTTTAGTTTCTTTCATTGTGTAATATAACTTAAACTGTCATTGTATAGACTTACCTACACTGACAGGTCAACACATACTAGACGGATGAATGACGATGAAGCCGTTCTCACGTAATTTTTAAATTTCAAAAACATATTGCCCGATTTGATATCATTCTGCACTTCTTCTATACATAAAGTTTACGTAATCAAATTTCACGTTACTGCGTTACCGAAATTTTCTTAAAAATGCTGTACTTACAAAGAATTCCTTTCACGTATTCATGGAGAAAAAAGCTCCCAGACAAAAAACTAAAACCTTTTTAATTTAAAAAAAGTGCGCATTAAGGTTACCTATATTTTTACCTGTATTAAATTTTGTCTTTACTGTTCATTTTCCTAAAAGTGTTTTATAAACAATAGAATAAACAACCAATTAAAAAAAAAACACTCATCATTCACCAAAAGTTACTGTTAACGTTCCTCGCAAAATTCACGAATTCCGTCCGCCTTAAGTTACCGTAATCTTTGAGTTATTATAAAGCACCTACGGCCCAAGCGGTTGCATAACAAATTTTATTTCCTCACCAAACGAACGTCCTTACAAAAACAGAATACGAAACTTGGGCGTTCTTCCCGCGATCCTCCTGTGAATTTATATCCTCGGCCAACAAGAAAACAAAAGTGGAGTCGCGCCAAAGGTACATTATCTTAACAAAGTACAGCAATTAGGTACACGTTCTACATCTGACTCTAATAATTTAAATATGATAAAACAAAGTAAGACGAGGCGAAGAATAAGGCGGGCCCCGGTTAACTTATTTATAAATTCTTCCTGTTTCTTGAGACGTCACGGCAGAACCCTTCCCCTACGTTATAATGCAATGAAAGGGGCATTCATATAAGTATCGCGGTGATAAAGGCTAATCCGCCTTAAAGGAATCACTGATCCTTACTTGTTTGGTTATAACTAAGTTTAAGGGTGTACAAGGTCGTCGTAGATTGGAAAATATAATTTAGTGTTTCTTAGATCCAATAACAGTCTTTATATTTATATGTAGCTTATAGTGATTCCTAAGCTTTCCGGTAGATGGTATCCTATATCTCCTTAGATGTAAACGGAATTCTCGAGACGTCAATCCGGGCCTTGATTTCTCAGTTAACAAGAGTATTGCTGTTAGGCACTGTCGAGTTCAAGTCAGTCCTCTTATAGTGGAAACACACATAAATTACAAAAAGAAAATACGATGAATGCTTTAGAGTTGGATATAATCTCTTTAAAAATTTGGTTTTAATAGAAGCTTGAATAATTTTATTCTTTTATGATGCATGGGCTACACACAGGGTGCCGGGTCGGGATGTAGCGTTGCGATTGGATATTAGGTTTGGAAATCATGTCCTTTTCCCGCACATATATGAATTACGGCATAGCGCTCTAGGCATTAAACATGTATGTAACGTTTGATTACTAGACCGACCTCCCAATGGAGTTTCGTATGCATAATATGAGGATTCAGACTCCTGATATACGTTGTAGTGATGCTGAGTGTCCTGAAACCGATATTTTAATTAATACATCATCCAATGTTGCAGAGCGCGCTCGTTTATTGGCTGTGGGAATATTGGAATCTTCCTTTACTTCCATCGCCCCACATTGGTACCTTGTTGGACTATACTACATTCCGTCTTGCATTCGACTAAGCGGTCCTTGTGTTTCTCCGCATCTTTGTTACTGTGGAGAAGCTGTCGACAGTCTCTAACAATGATGGCCATAGGGCCTTTCTTGCAGGCACGTTCCAGCAGTTCGAGAAACCAATGGTCTAGTAGGAGATGATGGAAACACATCAGATGGTATGTCATAACTGCCATAGAAGATAGTTAGGGCTTTGGTGTGGGACGCAACTTATCACCCTCTCATCATCGCACCTTTCCAGGACAACTTGTTGTGCCGGCGCTGCTGCTGCATCCACGAAAAGCCTCTATAATCGAGTCAATATTCTAGCGGGTGATTCTCAGCATCTCATTTCACATCATTAATCTCGCCATTTGCCGTGTTTTTATCCTGAGCAAACCTTGATGTTTGCCGTCTGCAAATTATTTACATATTATGAACATACCGTTAAAGTCTGCACTGTCTCATAAGTGTCAGTTATTTATCTGTAAGCCGTGTCCTATTTTAAATATCGAATGTGAAATTCTCAATTTTATTCAAATTTCTTTTTTTGTCTTTATCAAAGAAACAGCGATATGATCGTTTTGTACTAATATCTCAACAATCATGCTGTAGTTATCCGCAATTCAGAGCAAGTGGCTCAAACAGCTTTGTTCACAGTTCCACAGTATTCGTGAACAAAAACAGTCAAGTAGAGATCAATAGGCCGCAATCCTCAGAGTCGGTAGGGGTGGTTAGGTATAAAATTACAGATCAAAACTCTATCGAGACGTTGGCCTTTATTCAGAGTCAGCAGAGCGCGCTATCAAAGAAAGTCTACTTAGGAGTTAGCGTCTTGGGTCGTCAAGTTTGTTGGCAAGGGTTACGGATGCGGGCAAGGGCGTAAGGGTACGTTTTTGAATGTAAATAGTGGCGTAGGGTCTCGTATGAATTAAATTTAAGTAATTAATGGGTGCCGCGCGGTCGCTGTAAGGTCGTCTATGTACCATTTAGATAATGTATGAAGTTTTGTTTGGGTGGCGCGGTCGCGATCTTAATTTTTAATTGCGTCCCTATAGATAAAATCTTTGAAATCCTTATTGCTGTCATTTAAATTTTCTGAACCTTTTTTGACAACCAATTATTGTAGAAACATTATCGGACACAAATTACAAATACCACATTAACTGTGGGAGAGCCATGCATTTGCACGTATGGGCCGGCTCGACCGGAGTGATACCACGGCCTCACAGAAAACCGGCAGTTAAGCAATGTTTTCATTGTGTTTCGCCGAGAGAGTGAGGTTACCGGAGGCCCTAACCCTTCCCTCTCCTCCTCTTTCTCTCTTCCACTCCCCCACTCCACACTCTCCCTCTTACCCCCTTCCCCTACTCCCATCTTAAAAGCCGGCAACGCGACTTGAGTTACAGATGCCTGTGGGCGGCGGTAGTCACTTACATCAGGTGACCCGTCTGCTCGTTTGTCCCCCATATCCTAGACTTTTCGCAAAAAAAATCTTATAAGTCTGGGTGTAATTTACCAAAATGATTAAATTGTGACTTATTTCAGTAATTTCAATCAACACTTTTGAATACATCTGGATTTTCAATCAAGCACACTGTTTGGTAAACAATCGCAACGCTAATATTGACACTAGAGTATTGCCAAACGTATATACTAGCTACCAGGTGTTCTAACTAACTAGCAGCTAGAACAGCTGGTTGACCCTTGTCGACTGTAAGGTAATGTCATGCCCGGGCACCAATTTCCCAATTCATGCAGAAATCTGTTTGTAATAAATGAATGTAGCTTACTAGTCTGAGTCCATTATATACATTTAGATTATATCAATACATAAGCACAAATCCAGTCGTTCAGAAATTTTAGTTTTAGTTTTTAATAGTTAAGTAGTTTATATCAATGCCTAGTGATGACAAATTGCTTAAGCCGTACGCCTAACGACACATTTAATTAAAACGTTACAACGTCATCTACAGTCGCATTTTTAGTACTAAACTTATTATTGCTCAACCTATCTAACTTAATAGTTCACTGGTAGAAAATATATTTGTATAAAAACTATTACCAAGGTGTAGAAATTTGTAAGAAATATTTTGTACCATTACGTTAAGAAAACGTTGTTAGCCAAGAAATAACTAATGTGTATACTAATTTCATATTAATCTGCTTCGGTCCAAGGGGTCGCGTGGGTCATTTATTAATTATACCTTCAGGGTGAAGGGGTTCAAGAAGGGAGCCTATATTTTAAGACGCCGTCATCTGGCGTGGTATGCGTTGTGTACACTCCGCTCAATATTTATTGCTATATGTAAGTACTTGGGACCCATTATCCTGTCCACAAATGTGTTGTATTTATTCTTAAAAGACGTTTAGTATTCTTTAATTAGTATGTATGTGCTTACGCTTATTTAATTAGGGTTTTAAACACTTTTATTACTTTTTTGTGTTGATTAGTTGGTTAGTTGATGTTTATTAGTTTTTTGTTAGCGACTGTGCCATTTTTTTTAAAGCGCTGCAGTGGCAATCATATTGTTACGAGCACAAGCAAACGGCCAACTTGACGGTAAGTTACAGTTATAATTCTATACCCAAATGTTGCTCTGATGACTTTATTATCGACCATAGAGACTAGTAGAGCAGTAATCTGCCGTGCACTATCTACTCCAGGCAATTATCATTTCGATATAATCCTATACTCATAAGCCCCATAAGCCAACTAACAAATTGTATATCTGTACTAATATGCTATATAATGCTATAAGCTGAAGAGTTTGTTTGTTTGACTGCTTGAACGCGCTAATTTTAGGTACTACTGGTCCGATTTGAACAATCCTTTCAGTATTAGATAGCCCATATATCGAGAAAGGCTATAGGCTATATATCATCACGCTAAGACCAATAGGAGAGGAGCAGTGACCATAACCGCAGGTGAAACTGTGCGGACGGCTAGTAATTATATAAACGAGAATTAATGCATAATATGCAGGTATAACATACCATTAAACCTGGCCAGTGCAACCTAGTCGAAACGTCAGCCAATTCAAAGGTATGTAATACCTATCGATGCGTTAATTCCAGTTTAAATAATTATTATATATGATGGACCGCGAAAGTTTACAAGTTAGTATGACAAATTGTAGGTGCACTAATTTCGCACTACGTATGTGAAGTTGGGTGTTGTAATTAATTGCAATATTACTGAAAAGATTCAGCTTATTGTCCTTTTAATTAAAACGTCCCGTTTCTCAATCGCCCCTAATTCATCCTAGGAATGAACTGCAAGCAACAAATACTTACCTGAATTACACTACGATCCAAAGGCCGGCCTCAATAAAATATAGCCACTTTAAAACAATAAGTTTATAAAATCTTAAAAAGTAGGTACCCCAAACTACAAAAAGACAACAGCCGTTTGTTAAAAAAAGAAGAGGCAGTAGCCTCACAGCAGAGTGGACACTTTTTTGGACGATCTTAGTAAGATGAGATCTACAATATTTGCTGAAGGAATCAGAGTTTGCACTTAACACATTATTCACAGCCACAGTTCCTTATAATGTATTACTCACATATTAATGTAGATCAAAGTTTCAAACTTTCCCTTTCGTAATAATACCACGATCCTGTACCGGTCAATTGTTTCAAATGCAGCTCAAATTATCAAGCGGTGTACAGTATCGCCTTGAGCAAGTCGATGACTCTCAAAGCTAAAGATACGTCTATGGACGGTAACACGATCAAAGTGTGCCGTACTTCGACGTCTGTAATCGACAACGGTAAATGCCGCAAAGGCCCGTTCAGACTATTCGATCGCAAACTCAAAACTTTTCATTTAAAATTTGAATACTTACTTAGATTTTATACTAGCCTTTCGTGAGTGGTGTTCATATGAATTAAAGATTTACGGTACCACCTTACATTACTCACATAAATACCTTACAAACGTGATAGAACATTTCATTTTAAAACTTTTATTTTTCCGTCTGTCCGGTATACTATTCTATCAAAGTCGCAACGAATCACCTGAGTGGATGTGAAACACCATTTGTTACGCGTTAAATATTCAAAGAACAAGACGGGTAAGTCTCCAGGGTCGAAAAGACCCAGGCGGACTCCGGGTTAACCCGCCAGCGCTCATGCGTCCCTAATTTCCGATTTGTCGGCCGAAGGGTTGACTGATTAGCATCTGACTTGTCACCGAGCATCATGCACCTTTGTTGTTGTGTCCTCACATAGATGATTTGTGTTATTTCAGATGTTAAACTGGCGATGAGTAGATACTACAATTGAAATTTTTATGTCTCTGTTTTCTTTTTTTGTTTCTCGTTTTTATTATGCGCTCGTATATTCTCTAGAATATGCGTGAGTACATAAGGAATCTTTTTAACCTAGGTTTTACGATAGGCCAATATGGAAATTATTTTTTTAAAGTATTAACGTTTTTCTAAAATTTATTAACATAGGCCAGCAAGCTATTGTAAGTTTGCCTAAACCCTAACAGTTGCTGTAATATATGACGCTCAAAAAGTAATTATAATTTCTTCCTTTACTAATACGTAGAATGTTAGATATAAATTATGATCTACTATGAGATATTTATTTAAAAATCCCAAACCCTTGGATCGAGTATCCACTCAGTGATGATCAAGAACCGATGTATCTACAGCAACGTAAGAATTTGATTACACCTACTTTTTTTAAAAGATCATTTATTTATTAACATTATTCTAATAACAAATAAAAAATATACCCCTTTATAAATAAATTTAGTTAACCAATAAACAATATGGTATTTAGGTAAATACTTACCTACATCGTTAATCTAAAAGATTTCATTCTATTGTAAAGTGATTTGATTTGTATCGAAATCACAAATTATGGCAAACCGACTTTCGTATAATAGTTAGAATTACCTAGAATGCTTAACGGGATTTTCATCTTGGCAAATATTTTTAAATGTTATTTTATTAAAAATACTTCGTTCACAAAACGCACAAATTCATAGTCTTTGTGTATATAAAATATAAGTTTTTTTATGGTATTGTGTGTGGTATTATTTTATGCGGCAAACGATCAGACTGGTCACCTAATGGTTAGTGACTACCGCTGCCCATGGTTACCTGCAACTCAAGAGTTACAAGTGCGTTGCCGGCCTTTAAGGTGGGGAGGGTTAGGGCCTCCGATGACCTCACTTACTTAACCAAACACTTTTTTTCTGCGTGGCCGGGGTATCACTCCGGTCGAGCCGGCCCATACATGCCGAAACATGGCTCGCTCACGATTAAAAGTGGAACTTCTAATACAAAAAAGAAGCTTACTCCAGCTCCTATTTTTACAAAACCAACCCAGAACATTCAAAAAGTTATCTAAAGAATAAATTTCAATTTACTCTTAAGTAATATATAAATTATATACCTAATAACTTTGTAGCAAAATCCCGGACATATGCAGTGCTTGTAGTTGAAAACAAAGCCATTTTCCCAGGTATTTTCCTTTGGCAACACACTACGGTTTGCAAAGTTATTAGCCATCTGATAGCGGGACAAGCAATTGAATATTTCAATGTATTAAAGTTGCTTTTGGAAAATACGACTTACTAGGTTGTCTAGACATTTTTATACGGTTTGTAGCTTTTATATTATTTTTGGACATTATTTCATTCATTTCATACACTTTGAGTTATTAGAACATCGTAGGTTGGTGTTTCAGATGTGTAAAGTATATTTTTACACACATAAAATACAAGGTTAGACAAATGCAGAGGAAGTACTACAAAGAGAAGCTTTGTAGTAGTTACTCTGCATTTTTATTATTATTTTCATAAACTAAAACTTATGATATAGAAGAGTGTAAGAACTTATTAATTTACCAATATAAGTAAAAAAAACTTCCTAAAATATATATGCATTATTAGATCTCGTACAAACATACAATTGTAAATAAAAATGTAAACTTAATCCTGTTTAACCATAGTGAAAATATTAGAAGGATATTAGTATTAAATGCAACAACACAACACACTATGATATTAACGATTAGGGACGAATAAACAGACCTTTTTATTTTAAGGATATCTCGACGAGAGAGACATAGCCGATCAATTGGGCTAGAATTCAGGCGCCTAAATCTAATGAACACACGCAACTCTATAAAAACTAATAATTTAAAATTACAAAAGTTCCTGGTTTAATTATGATGCTCTAAATAAATTACGAAAGGTTCCCGTATATTCTGTGCTTTATATTATTATAGTTAGTATGGTTACACGTAGTTTATTGCCACGTTAAATACATAAAACCCTATAACGATGTAATTTAAAAAAAAAAAAATTAATCCAAAAAGGTCTCAATGAAAAACCGGTGTTAATGAAAGAATCTGGCATCAGAATTATATGCAATGAAGCACTATGTTTTGTTTTTTTGGAAAATTAAACCTAATAAATATATTAATTAAAGATAATAATCACCAACACATACCGTGTTGAGTTCATAAGCTCTAAGAGAAAAAGAATATCGTAAATCGACTGCGTCATAGAGGGGCCGAGCCTTCCACGACATTAGCCGCCAACGACACATGTAATCTAAGGCGAACACCTCATGAATCTATCATTTATCATCACAGCTTACACTGGGAGCTATGACGTTGCTACTTATATATGTCTTACTTTAGATCTTCAGTGGTGGTATTTATAAACATTTTCAAACATCAGTGACGTCACTTGTGTGTTTTTAGCCTTATGCCTCAATCGATCTTTGTCGACCTAACTCACAAATACGAAACTACACTACTGTTCAACCGTCTTCTGTCGTGTGGTACTTCCCAACCATCAAAAAGTTCAGTTGAATGGATTAACAAATATAATAACGTTGTGTGATCCACATTACTTTGAAATGTTTGCTCATAATAGTAATTACATAGTTCTATTATTTTGATTATATTGTAACAGACCTTCGGTTAGTCGACTGTTTTACTATAACTCAAAAATAATAATAGTTAGAAATATGACACAATAATATATTATCATCCCTATATAAAATAATAATCAAATCAAAATCATTTATTTCAATTGAGCCAGTTATAGATATTTTTAAATTGTCAGATTAAGTCAGTCGTGAAGCTAGTAGCCTGTTCCAATACGTTGATCCTGTGGAGAAGAACAAGCAAGAAACTCCAAGGGCAATCTTTTTCAACATGTTTTTGACACTGACACTCTGGTTACATTGCTTATAAGTGCAAATAAAATGTGAGGACAATGTAACGTATTGTTCTAAAATTATAATAAATCGCGCAAATTACTACTATATGTAAGTAATAGCAGTTCCGAGATGACCAGCCTTGACCAACGGCACTTGTTCACGAGCATGACGCACGCGCCAGTCATCGTCCACGTCAACCGTATTAAAGGGAGCCGAACGGCCCAACACATATGCCATTGCCATGACACCATCGCCATCGGCAGGACTTCTAGGCAAGCATGACATACTCAGAACTGCTTAGATTATTTTAGAATCTCGTGTTTTTGTATGATGGGTATAATAATTATTTACTTAATTTCTCTTGTCATAATAATACACAAGTACCCCTGCATTTCTATTTCATTTTATCTAAAATTTATAAACTAAAAAAGTATAGCTATTTTGACATTATATATTGCGTAATATTTCAGAACGACCAAACAATGGGTGTTCAAATTTTAAGCAGCAGTGAGCTGTGGTGGGCTGGCGACGTATCGGCTGTCACATTACTGCGCGGCTGGTGTTATTATCAAACTTTTTGAAGGGTCTCCGGTCGCCGGCGCGACGCCGTGCGCCTGCTAGGGTATACGGAGGAGGATATGATATATTGGAAGACGCTTCTCTTTATAACCGAAAATTAAAGTCCGATCTGTTTTTTTAAAGATTATATAAATAAGTCCTCATTGTTATATTTAACAGTAATTCTCATGCCATTTTTGTCTTTTTGGTTAAAAAATATTAGACCATTTTATTTACTTTCTGTTGGCTGTGTCAGAAAGATGATTTACAAAGTTTTAGATCTTATATGTTTGTTCCATTTCAAAGACAGACCTATTATATAAATCAGAATTGAAGAGTTAGAACTCAAAGCAATGAAAGTAGCGAGTCTGTTGTGCGAGTGCATTATTTTTTGTTGTAGTGTTATATGTCATGACGGCATATAAAATTTCAAAGAAAAGTTTGCATGACTTAATAGGTCACTTGAAATATTGTTATAGAAACACTTCATTACAAATGTATGACCATAAGATAAACTTATCGATACTTACCTCTAATAATGCAAAAGCCGCCTCCATATTATTATCCCACGTCCGGTTCTAGTCCGGGCGCATATGGTAATTTCTTATTCCAATAGGAAATAGAGGCGGTCACTGGCAATAATCCATCACTATGCGTTTGTTTGTCCGGCCGGACATATTTTATGTCATTTTACGTATTCCTTACAGGTTTTGATAAATATTTGTTTCGTTACACTTCGGACAAGCCAGGAATTGAATATCCGGAGTCGTGCGGAGGGTTAACTCGTTTTGTGATTGGCGTCGGGATGTGTTCATATTTGGCTTTTTTGCTTGAATTATATTCGAAACGTGTCTGCTTTGTTGTTTGTTTACGTAAGATCCAGCGTACATATATAAATAAAGTTAAACTGTAATGTACGGATATAATCTAATATTTACCTAAAATGTATGAGGAAGAAATTATCACTAAGAGGATCCAAATTAGTTTATATGCCAGATGCTTGCTACTAACTAAAGAAGAGTTGCACTTTTGGTATAAGCATGAATCCTTCATCACCAAGTATTACGTATGGGACTCGTTAATATAAAGCAAATGATCCTAAAATGTCTCAAAGGCCAAAGGTCAAAGTTTAAAAAAAGTTAGGCCTTGTGAAATTCCACTACCCGTTAAAACGTTAACGGGTAGTGGAATTTGGAAATAAAGCGGCATTAGATATGTGGTGGTGGTGTATAACGATACACCACCACCACTTATCTAATGCCGCTTTTTTGCATTGACATTCGTTTAACATATATTTACAAACGTAATAAGTAAATACGACAATTATTAGAAATAAGGTAAAATCAACTTACAAGTGAAGGGTATTAAAAAATTGTCGAGAAATCTCATGCACGGGTACGACCTTATTATACTGTTATATACGGTACTAATTTAAATGTATCGTAAGTAGTCGGCACAGAACAGGTAAGAAATCGCTTACCATCAGGCAGACCGTACGCTTGTTGGCCACTGACGGGGTATTAAAAAAAATACAAACATGCTGTTACTTAAAGAAGGCTATAGCAGGACGCGTTCACGCAAGTACCAATTTTTCATAAGCTTACAAAATATAACCTTGGGATTCTTCACTGTCGCTAACAGGACCAAATAATTATGATATAAACATAAGCTAAAAACTGTGTGGTATACTACTCCCACGGGTCTCGCGTCATAATACCCACGCAGCCAGGCTAAGGATCGCATGCATACAAAATCGGGCCTTATCAGTTATGCATAATGTGGAGACCCCAAAGGTGGGCAAAATATTGCAGTGCCCGTAGACGACAACACTAGATAAAGGATGATTTATTTTGTTATTTTTAATTATTTCATAGAAATTCACTCTTAAGCTGGACCTAATTGACGCAAATTCATGATCATAATGCAAAATGCAAATGCGCGTCGCTAACTCTAATCCCCGGCCATGAAACTCTAACAACATTACTCACCAGGAAAAATATAACACTAATGGTGTTGGTATGGCTAACCGGCATTTCTTCGCAGTCTTAAGTGTGCCGCAGTTGCTTGCACTCCAATCTGAACAGAAATTTGCTGAGGACTATTGTAAGGCATGTCGATTTTTCAAGACTAATAATGCGTATAAACGGAAAAAAATTGCCTTTGCTTACCAGCTACTACCAAAATCATTCTAATATTTACTGGTTACTCTACTTTTTCTTATGGTATAGGGGCAAACGAGCAGACGGGTCACCTGATGGAAAATGACTACCGCGCTGATTGTTGATTGAACAGTATTGTTGAATAATATTGAAACCATTCCATTCATTCTTTTATATCTATAAACACAATTAAAATACTAGATCCCTACTATACTTATTGAAAATCTTGTTACTGTCAATCGCATTTAACTTTAGTATGTAACTACATAAGTACTACATATGTAACACCATAAGTGCCGAGATAATTATTTTACAACCACTCTAATTTTACCTACAGTGCTTCACAAGCCAATGATTATTGAATATTTTACATTAAACACATATTTTAAGTAGATTAGAATGGTATTATCTCGAAAACGACAATACTTTACTGACAAATAATATTGTGAGGAAAACTTTGTATTACGCAAGCACCCTGTAGACGCGAAGACCGCATGTATCTATGTCACGCATGTCACTCTGATGGATTTTGTTCTCTGATTCTATTACTGTTTTTTATTTGTTCTTATTTGGCGGCCGGTCATGTCCATGAATATGAATGTGGATCTGCATAGGGCACACAAATTTGATAGCATCAAATTTACACATGATAAGAAAATTGATAAAACATAGGTTCAATGAAGAATGTACCTAAATAGTAATATTATATTTACACATCTCTGTAGGTACAAACTTCACACAAATCGCAGTCGGGTGACTGAGAAACAGCCCACTGAATATCGTGACATAAATAACTGTGTCTTGAGTTCGATGTGTAAGATCACAGTAAATAAAAAAACGTGTGCGTCTCGGGGCGCCCAACAGAAGTGATAACTTAAACTAATCTAAGTTGAACTATTGAGAAAAGGAAGCCAGACAGACTGGTGCCGTAACGCGTTACGTAACGAAGCGGTTTACCCTCCGATAAAAATTTATCACTTCAAAAAAATATTCACCTTCACCATGATGTTAGATGAAGCAATCTAATAGCTAGTGTCTAATATGGAAAAGTATGCTCGTTTCTCAACTTGTCGAATTCATTACTAAATTATATAACTTAACAATATTGATTGATTACACACAGTTTTGATAGTTTTTCATTTCATTATTTTTTAATCATATCGCGAGTAACATTTTTTAACATTTGCTAGACGTGTTAACACCTAAGACGTTAAACACTTTTGCGTTCAAAAAAAAAAGATAAGATAATCCAAAGTCTACAAGACAACGTTGTTACCTTTGAGGTCTGACAAATGAGTGCGATTACTTATGCCGCCTTTTGTGTCAAAGCCATCCTCTAAAGACGTTATGGGGAGTTAAAAATGACAGGTGTGGATCTCAAAAAAGGTAAAAACAAATTTCTTTGCCTTAATGACACCCCTTATCCTTGGAGAAACGAGTTGTTAAGGAGAATTTGACAATACTCTCGCATGCAGATGTGCCTAGTATATTTTAAATTTAGAATAAAATTTTAGTAAAAAAGATAAAATCTTTAAACAAAATGAATAATATTGAAAAAATAAAATCGTTGAGTTAGGATTTCTATTTTGCATTGTTTGATGTTACGTATTTACTGATAATATTTCAATAATGTAACTGATATTTGCATTAAAACTCCTACCTTAAACTCCTTTAACACGATTAGCTAACAGAGAGAAAACGTTGTTTTAGAGTAGGTGTGGTTTTCATAAGAAAATGCACCAATTATTTTCCTTCTTTTTTTGATAGCAAGATGTTGCGTAAACAGAAAGTTGCATTTTTTTCTGAAAGGTTCTCTTTTTAAAAATTGTGTCCATATACTGTAAAACAACAGCCTGTCTATCTTCCCTCTGAGATCGGTTTCCAATTAACACGGGCTCAGTTCAGTCTCATTATATTTTTAATTTGGGGGAGGAATCCTAAATTAAACAGGCCGCCGTCAAAGGACATCGTTGCCAACGATTAGAGCTAAATAATTAAAGTATTCGGCTCTCTTCTCAGTCGTTAGCAAGCTGAGATACTCACCAACTTCGTAATTTTGATTTAGGTACTACGGTACCTACCCTAAAGTTCTTTTAACTTTTGTTGCGTGACTTCCGCCCGGTGTATTTTCAATTATATTTGATCGGGGTTCCAATGCATTATCTAGTTGTAATAGATATTTTTAGAACTGTTTTGATACATAATATGAAATAATAAGGAAAAATGAGCAAGTGGTGTAGTGGTACGTGGTCGTAGATATACAAAAAACCTACCTTCTACCTAGAGCTTTTAAACTATCCCACAAACATTAAAATGCTATTAAAATATTTTAAATTGTTCTGTATTAAATTTATATTATAGGTGATTAAAAAAAACGTATTGTATTCATGGAATAAAAATAGCAAAATCACGTACTCATTGTTGTTAGCTTTTTAGAGTTTCTTACGGCAGCGACATCGCCGCATGGTGAAGTGATAAGGTCGAAGGCACATTGTCTAAAACCACAAATGTTTCGCTATTTGGTCCTGTAGTATCAATGCAAATTTTTTATACCCCTGAAAGTTACTACTGGTCGCAACTTACACCTCTCTTCATGCCAGTTTTCTTGCAGACTTTCGTATAATAAATGACGTAAAATTAATCATAAGGTAATTACTCTGTACAAAGTCAAGAATCCATCACCTTAAGTGAGGTAGCTTATAAACTAGGCAAGTTTATGAATGTAAATTTCAATCTAGTCTAGACGCGTGAAGCGAGCTGGTTTGCATGTAAACAAGATTTGTCACTACTTCACTACTACTAAATTAAAATTGTAAGGGAGTTGGACTAACCTAATAGGCAATATTTTGAACCGAATGGAAACTCAAACTCATCACTACATATTATAAAACAAAGTCCCCCGCCGCGTCTGTCTGTCTGTTCGCGATAACCTGAAAAACTATTGAACGGACTTTCATACGGTTTTCACCAATAGACAGAGTGATTCATGAGGAAGGTTTAGGTGTATAATTTGTTAACGTTTTGTGTAAATTGTACTACCCGTGTGAAGCCGGGGTAGGTTGCTAGTATTAAATAACTCAAAAAAATTATTATGCAATTCTACTATACACAAATAACGACTTATATTAACATATTTTTTTTTTTTTGAGTCAAAAATCTTCACGAAAGTATCAACATCAACTTTGAGAAGTGAAACCCCGAACCTATGGTCACATGATCAAAAGCACGAGTAAGTATCGAACTGCTAGACCTCTATAATGAACGATCAACGCAATACCAGTGTGACTGGTATACAGTTTGCGGACTGCAAACTCTTATTGTTTATTGTAATAATGTATGAATTAAAATCTTGTGTTACCAATTACATGTTAATTTTCAAGCCTCCATCACATGTTTAAATTTTATCTAATTTAACATCTTCACGGCACATCATAAAACATTCAGTTCCATCGCAGAGGTGTCGTTTGCGACAGTGGGTATTCAGACGGAATAAATCCGGATTCCTGGGGTCTACGGGGCCCCGGGGAGTGATCCCGACAGAGATGACCGCTCTGAGGTACTCGACACTTAGATTAGACGCTCTTATTATGAAGGATTTGCAGACGAGAAGTTGGCGATGTTCAAACGTGCGCCAGTGTTACGCCACGCTGACCTTTTTTTTTTGTTCCTTTTTGTGTAACTTGTCAAACTGTTCCCGACTTTATTAGAAAATCATCAACAAACTTTTGCTGTTTTTTTAAAATGGCAATTATCTTTTGCAATAGGTTTGATACAGCGTATACCGTCTATCAATATTCCACTGTATTCGTGTAACTTCATTCATAGTCGCTTTCTTCTCTATTTTCTGTTTTCATACAATTTATTTATTGACATATCAACAAATTATGCACTAAAACTTTTAACAGAGATATATACATAACTATATTTCGTAGAGCACACAGCACATGCTTAAAAACAGAAATTTATTTTTAATATCAACTGACTGGATCACAAAAAGAACTAGATGTAACAAACACATCCTTACATATATCTACGGTCTAAACTACCTAAGATTGTCAATATAGTATTTTGTGATTACTTTTTAAATAAGGACCTAGGTGCCGTAGCGTTTGGCACGCTCGTCTGTAGACAATTTTAATGTCACAGACAAATGACGATTCGGCCTCACGGCGACTTAAGGGAAGGGGTAAGGCTAATGTTTACATTTTAATGTAAGAACACCGACACCGGTGGTGCTTGCTCGTTAAGGGGTTAATATCACGCGTTCGTCAAATTACTCTTTTTGCGTTCTTTATTAATGAACTGAGATTTCATTAAAGTTTACTCAAATATTTTTTTACCCTTTTTATTTTTGTATGTTTTGCTTGAAAATAATTCACAGAGGTGTATTTTAAATTGTTTTTTTTTTTCATGTAAATTCTTGTTGTAGAGCTTTTAAACAACCCTTCACAACTGTTGCACTTCTTTTAGTTTGACAACAGAACGACAGATAATTAGTGGACGTCACTATGTAAAAAATGTATACCAAAGTAAAATGTATAACGTAATATACCGTACATCAGTCCAGTATATCCAGTTAACTGAGACCTGACTTTACTGACTGACTTAGATACAGTTGAATAAACTATTAATTACCTATTGCTTTTTTAAAGCGGGTAACTTATTTCAGGTATTATTAGTAATATGTATGTACTAGCCCCTCAAACTCTTCTACATGTTCCGAATGAGTTTACGTTGGTACTGTAAAGGCCCAATTAAGACCCTCTAGATCACCTCAGCTATAACGCATACAAAATATGTATGTTCGGATTGATGTGGTGTTTATGAACAAGCTGTGTCTATTATACACTTTAAACTATTAAAAAATATATTCAAGAACAAAATAATTATACCAATGTTGATGAATTACAATATCACTCCACTCATGTTTGCAAACGAACTCCTACCTAAACTAACACAGCTACAAAAACCCAATCAGCCTACTTAGACAATTATAACCGTCATATTTCATCAAAAGAGAGCTCTCAAATTTTATTAGTATTGAATCCAACTGAACTCTTTCAGATAATAGCAGTAAAAATATTAAATTGTTAGCAATAAAGGGGCTATAACAGTTTCAGTTAATATTAATCGCTTTTCTTTGTGGACCCTTCCGGCATGGCGATTTGCTTTATTTTCCCTTTTATTTGTCCTTTGGGAATAACTATGATATATTTATTATTACTACAAGGCTTGGAAGACACTCACGAGATGTATTAAGATGTGCTTATTGGAACAATAAATGTTAAGATTTGATTAATAAGTAATAAGTTTGATATACTTTTATGATCGAAAGGTTTATGTTTACACTTACGATAATAAAAAAGGGTTAATTAATATGAACAACCAAAGGGCTCGAGGTCTTGTCTTTAGCGGCTTTGGCCTTTGAATGAGCACCACTGGCTTAAGACGCTTTCTGAGTGGCGATCACTGGTCGGATACCTCGATTTGATGTGCGTGCTCATAATGAAACGATATCTTGGTCATAGTGACAGGGAGCCACTGGACGAAGGCTGCGGAAGACCGCTCTTTGTGTAAGTCTTTAAAAGCCTATGTTCAAAGATGGACGTGCAAGGTTGAGTTGATAGTGATGAGAATGATTATAAACAAATATAAAAAAGGGTAGGATATCTACAATTCCCAGTCAAAATGGACTGATCTGTTTAGTAAAATACCTTAATTCTTAGAAAGATTGCGTGAGTAACAGGCTAGTTTTGTGTCCCTACGATGAGTAGTGTCTATGGCCGCTTACGAAACACACATGGGGCCCTAAACCCTTTCTAAGGTTTTTAAAAAAAGTTTTTAGATTACAAAAGATGTCCCTAGTTTTATGAGCTTTTAGCTTACTAGCTAGCTATATTAACTGCTTTCTTATCGCTTTTAAATAATAAAATAAAGGACAGGCTTAATGCTTATCGTTAAATTCTACTATATTAGAACCCTGTATCTTCAACCTTTTTTATTAAAAAAGAATGATACAAAGTTAAGACACTCTGCAATAATGATTAAAGCATTGTGTTTAGGGTCATTATTAATCATAGTAAAGTAAGGCCGGTTTCTTTACCTAGTCATATCAATATTTTACCAGCAGGGGCCAATTTTAATACAAATGCCTTTTAATCTAGTAATATCCATCTGTATTCGTCTTGTTTTGCACCTTTAATTCGCTATTTTTATTATAACGTTAACAAAAGAAAAGACTTGTGAAAAGAAAAGAATTCAATACAAAGAAACTGATAAGGCTAAAAGTAAACTAAGCAGAGATATCATACAGACGATCTCGCTCTTTGCAATCGAGACTTTTACAAATAGAAGTCAGTGAAATCTCGTTTCAAAACACCGCTAACGACCAAACTGCGTTCTAATCACGCCACGTCAAAAATGGATATTGGAAATTGAATTCGCAAGCCGAATTTCTTTTTTTCACAAATGCAAAGGGCGAGGGCTGTACAAATGGCCAGATCAACTCAATAAGGGGTACGGTGACGTGTTTACCCGGTACCCGCAAACTGTGCTGGCACTTTTTTACATTTTTTCAAAACGTTATTTACCCCGTGTCGTAAAGGCATTGTGAAGCTGGACAATGGTAGGGGATATATCGTAATTTTTTTACTAATTTTTGTTTTTTCTCGGTGTTGGTTTTGTTCTGTGTTCGATTTTTGAATACCAATGACGTTGAAGTTGAGGGCGTCATTTATTCGGATTTTAAGGTTGAATCATGCTCAAGCCTGAGGAAAATTCATATTTTCAAAATGTTGGGAAAACATGGTTTCTGTTAACACTTCTGAACTGAAGATGACAACTACGTAGTATTAACACGTGGCCGATGAGCTTAGGTCACTCTACTCATAAGCAGAAATACATGACTACGTAGCAGTGCAGTTTGACCAGAGCTCTATTTACATTTTCATATAACAACGAGTGTATCATTGCCACACATTGATGTTACTTATGCATTTTACAGGCATGCTGGTGATTATTTCAACACAATTAGAAAGGCTTGCAGATAGGAACGACAACTACCACTCTGACATGTTTATGTAAAGTAATTTAAACCTACTTTGGATGTTGCTCTAGTTACTCAAATTAATAAAGCTTAGCTTCTATTACTACACTATTAATACAGCTATGTAACACTTGGCACTTTTTAAAACTTCATTAAAAAATTCTCCATTTCTCCATTAAATTAAGTTCCGTGCACTTGTTGATATAGCAGTGAACAACTCCATCACATCTCTATAAAATATGTTTTTTTATTACTGCAAATAGGTCCTTTACGGTCCTTGTTTTTCTACTTCTATTTTATTATTTATAAAAGTAATGATACTTTTGTGAAATCCTATTAAGTTGCTCCAGCTTGTTTTAATTTGTTGCTGTTTTACCTAAAGCTATACTGCCGGTAAAGTAAATGTTTGTTACCAGTTAAAATAATAAACTTTTTAACTAACTATAGCCGTATCTATATCCCTTCAGGAATATTAGTGCGGATAAGAAAAATATTTGCCCTTGGCTACTTACCACCCGGCTTTCTGACTGCCCTCAGTGGATAAATCCTTTCGCATTAAAGGTGTGTAACTCACATTCTATCTCTACCTCTAACCGAGATTTTTGCTGATCTTTTTAAGTCATATAAAATAGCTATTATATAATTATCTCTCTCTCGATATATACAGGAATCAATTTTTACCTACCGGCAGACGTCCTGTCAGAATTTCTATATATTTATTTTTATTTTATGGGGAAAACACGTTCAGCTTTCCCCAAATTTTCCTATTTACGAGCAACTTTTAATTTTTTTCTTTTCAAAAAGAACTTAATCAAGTCCGTCCAGCGGTTCTCAAGTGATGTGCTCACTAACGAACAGCATTTCACTATTAATTATATTGATAGATCTGTGCAAACTAATAATCGCCTGGAGGTTGAAACACAAACGTAATTCATCATATTATTAATATCATTAAAGCTCATCAATACAATAGCTACTAAAAAAAAACCCGGCCCGCAGCAGGCCCGCAAAAGTATATAATAAGATACAATAAATAATAAGATACCGAATGACATCAAAGAATTATCGCTTAAATGATTTATAAATTCCTTAAGCATATGGTTACTACAGAACACGTTCTACTCTACTAACTTCTAAACTTTCGCGTTCCATGATATAATATTATCTACGTATTTACGGATCACGAAAAGGTATTACATACCTCTGAATTTGCCTGACGTTTCGACCAGATTGCACTGGCACTTTTTCAAAAAAAGTGGAGGTGGATGAAGAACCTTATACCTCACGATGTCGACGACGGAGGGCGTGCACCGCTGAGCCAGTCAGCCTGTGACCACGGCCAGTGTAACCTGGTCGAAACGTCAGGCAATTCAGAGGTATATAATACCTTTTCGTGATCGCGTTAATTCCCGTAAATACGTAGATAACGTTCTACTCTGTCAACGAATTCTTGAATTATCCTATCAAACATTAAAAATATTGATATTCCATATTTGTCTCCCATAGTTTTAAGGCCCTTTTGCATGGTGTCCTGACGGTGAAATAGGATGTAAACTTTGTAAATCTAACAGCTCTATATGTACTAACCCTATTTATAGCAAATAGTTAAGGATGGAATCATTTAGTAGTAGTAGTATTTTTCGTCCAAGTTTGAAAGCAATCGGTGCGTGCATAATTGCGACCTCTATCGGGCCGCTAAAATTGAGGTACATACATATATACATATATATATACTTTTTAACTGGCGGTTGTTTTGGGGTTGAGGGATCATAACTAGAACACCTGTGAAGAAATTTTTTTAAACTCGACAACTGGTTGAAAACCAATATGTAGGCTTTTCTTCGAAATCTACCTAAAAGGAAATTGGTTGGTACGCAGAGGCGAAAAACGTATTAAACTATTTTATCTATACTAGTTAATATGTTAGATTACGTGTATTACATTTTTAAGGACACCGCATTGAAACTATCAACACCTCATCTTGATATTTCGCGTTCCATGATAATATAATTATGTTAAAGGGAATTAACGTGGTCACGTATTTAAAAGATATTACATTACCTTTGATTGCCTGACGTTTCGACCAGGTTGCACTGGCCGTGGTCTCAGGCTAAATACGTGATGGCTTTAATTCCCGTGAACATAATTATATTGAAATACATTGTTTAATAAAGCATAATATAGGCAATCTTAAGTATTCCTAGAGCTCGTCAGGGGAAGCAATCAGTCATTATTTCACGGCACATTAAGCACTTTGCACGGGGGCACACCGAACAACATTACGTTGTTTGTGTTCTAGTGGGGTATTCTTATGCCAGGGGTAAGAAATTAGAGTCATTGAGTTAATTGTTCTGATGAACAGATTAATTGAATATTCAGACCGTTTATTTTTTTTTTATTATAACTTCACACATCGCACACACGGCTGTCTGATCCCAAACTAGGCAGAGCCTGTACTATGGTAACCAAACTGCTGATAAACATACTTATATGTGTATTTCTAATTATATACATATTATAGAAAAATGACACCCAGACACAGAACAAATTAATGATCATGCTCATCACACAGTGTGATTACACTCGTTTCCATGTATTACCTATATATTATTAGCTATCTAATTATATTGTATATAGGTATCATTTACTAGTTTTAAGCCTAACATGTTTTGATTTCATCACTAAAACTACCCATTAGATTATTATATTTCTACCGTCATACATAACATACCGTCAAGTCGAAACGTCAAGCAAATCAACATACCTTTGCCTGACGTCGAACGCCTTTTAAAAACATGTTCGCGTTAATTCCCGTCAACATAAGTATATTATATCATGGAACCCAAGTTTATAAGTATTGTAGCTTCTCGTAGCCATTATTGCATAATTTTTAAACTTATTACATAATACTATTAAAAAAAAAATTGCTTTCAACACTCCTAAGAGATTGTCCATTACTCACGTGAGCCTTGAAAGGGGGGAGGGGGAGGGGTTCAAGGGGGAGCGGGGATGTAGTGAGTTATCACGTGTATTTATATATTTGTAAAACGCGCTATCATAATAATATTTAACGATAACATTCTGATGTTTTTAAATATATTTGGAAAAAAAAATACATGTGATTTTGACTAAGGACTAACCCCACCCGGGTTAGTCTAAAACCTCACCACGTATCACCAGGCGGAAGGGGGTTAAAAAGTTGCTAAAAAAACATCACGTGATTAATGAACGACCCCTAACTTCCAAACTCTCTCTCTCTCTCTTCTTTATACAAACTTTAATTATTCAAAATTTCACATTTCTTAGTTCTTTTTTTTTGTTGTGTTGTATTGTTGTGTGTTAAATGTTATGTTTAATCTATTGCGATATCATATGTGTAACAAATAAGTACATAGTGTTATCTATTATTATTAATTATTATCTATACATATAATAAAATCGTAACAAAGTAAAAACTGTAAATTGAATAGTTTTTAAAAGAATACTTGCTGTGTGTTCTACAAACAATACCGAAACCAAAACAGTAATTTTTGTCGGTTTGTCTGTATGTATATTAAAATTTTGCATGAATATTAACAAGAGGTCGGGACAACATATAGGCTACTTTTTATCTTGGAACAATTTATGGTTCCCGTGGGATAGATTTCACCAAAATTTCCTCGCGAACGAAGTCGCGGGCAACCGCTAGTACTATATGCTGGGAGACCCAGCTTCACTCTGTAGCTTTTTGTAAAATCATATTTTTTTAATTTGGTTTTTTTTTGTATAATTGCGTTTTTACAGTTTTTACAACTATGCAGTTGAACTAAAAATGAAAAACTGTATCTGAGTACAAAACTTCATCAAAATCGTTAGAGCTGTTTCCGAGATGTAATTATAAATACATACATATAAGAATTGCTCGTTTAAAGTAATAAGATACTTATATTATTTGATACGTTACCGTTGCAGAAGAAAGAATCATTTAAGGACCATTACAGTTTAAATACTTGATAATAAGAAGCAAACAAATAAAGTTGTTTTTTCCTTTTAAATATATTATTTTTCATTCCTATATGTTCATCAACACTTGGTTTAACAGTGAAAGGAAACATTGAGAGAAAACTTGCACTTGCATCAGTGGTTTGTGGAATCTGTCCAACTGCACTAGGCCATCGTAATAGGTAATGGCATTTTTTTTTTCACACCTACATACAACTTTCTATGTATTCTGGAATGTTATATGTTAATATCTTTATTGAGGATATAAGATTTTACTCACGTGTATATGTTGGGGATGCCCGACTAGTTAAGGACCAGATGGGGGGTCCTTTTCAAGGGTTGAGGCATCCTACTGCGTCGGTTGCAGGTACCAGACTCGAATATAACCAAAAAAAAAACTGTCAGTCGTAGGACTGCACGTTTAGTGCTTTTTCCCCATAGCAAAAGTGGACAAACGTGCCTAAAGAAGTTTTCACTTTAAAAATGATTCGAATACAACCAAAAAGATATTGTATCTTATAAATATTATCGAGATTGTCTGTGTTCGAATTCTTGGGCTGGGGAGGTTTTCATTAAGTTTTACAGCCGAGAAAGGATTAGTTGCACTTCTCGATTTTGGATTGTACCTGATACTTATAACATTGAATCCAAGATAAACTGGCATGAAGAAAAATCTCTTACCCCTCTGATAACCCCATTGGAGAAAAGAAGGCTTAAGTAGGTACCAATACGAAAAAAGATCTATGATAATGATAATCATAAGTTAATTTGTATAAAAAGAAAATGTTAACAATCGAAAATGTGGAATTATTACCTTTACTGCGATGAACATGACAGGTTGTTTCACTGTTAAATATTGCCTGTGATCTACCTTATCTACTGTTTGTGTACATTTCTGTTTCATCTATAGCACAGAATACATAATAGTACCAGTATCTATAGGCTATATTACGTTACGTTAGTTAACAAATATCATATTGATTGCGGAGTCAAAAAGTTACCAGACTATTTATTGTCACACTTCGAGCCTCGCGAACTTATACAGTTGTCAGAATGAGGTTGGTATCGTAGTGCACGACGATTTTAGTTTTCGTTTTAATAATAAAGAAGCAATAAAGTGCTTCGTCCTTACCCGTTTTCAATAAACACCTTTATCGATTATTCAGCTCGCCGTCCATACTTACAGCCTCGGAGCTCCGCCATAGACAGAGAGTTTTCAAACTAATTCACGACACAGGCATAGCTTGCGTCGGGTGGCTGTAGGTGGTCGCCAGGCGATAGCCGGTGACCGCGGGGGTGGGGGGCGCCTCGCTCCACGGGAGGGGGGCGAGGAGACGCGGGGCGTACTCGCGGCTGGGCGGCGCCGACCAATCGTCGCGAACCACCCACCCGACCCCGCCTACCTCACCTGCGCCACACCATTAAGCCTGCTTTCCTCGTACTTTTTTCACGGACCTCGCATCCGTTCGCTGGCGCCTTCTTTATTTTATTTTCTCCTTTATGCCTCCTTCCCGGCTCGCCTCCTATTTTACGCCCGCCGCTGGCGTAGGTAGAAAAACCTTTGTGAATTCGAATGCTGAGCAGGTATTACGCTCGTTAGTTACGGATGCTGATATGTAAAGTAAATAAAGGTTCTTTTTAGCTTTCGTGTTACAGTGAACAGGGTATCACAGTGAAGAGGCTGACAATGGAAACGTATGATGCGCCTAATTAAAAAACACGAGGATCTCGCCTGCGTTTTGCGATGTGGTACGCGGGCGCAGACAAAGTTTGGTTTACGAGTCGTGTCGCGGCGGTGCGGCTCGTAATAAACTTTTAACTTCTATATCGATCCGCAAAAAGTTCCCGACGAAAGTAATCTCGGCCAACCTTGCTCCACATTTTGTTTCAATGGCCCGACGCGGCTGGAGTCGTATGCAAGTGTCCCTACCAGGGTGAACGATCCCCACATCGATGAAGTTTAACTGAACTTGGAAAAAACTTAGTGAAACTTTGTTCGCGCCGCGTGATTAGGAAGACTTAGTTTTGAAGTGAGTTGGGAACTGTTTTTTCAGTTTTGAAAGTGGGTGGCTCAGTTTATGATCCGGGTGAAAGTCGCCGCGAATCGATGAACTTCGCTCGGGGTCAACTCACTTGATCAAAGTTTCAGAGACTAATAACCGAATTTAATACGCGCCGGTTGCCAGGTGCACTTTGTCTGTGCATATTATTAGTCCCAGTATCAACAATCAATATCAACAATCTTATTAGGGAGTGCATCGGAAATTTACTTTTATACTCGTAAGATTCATTTTACCGAGAATCTCACTGCATGAAATATCAATATTCATGACAGTAAATGGTTTCTAGGCAGGACTAGTACTTGCAAATCCCATCTTAATACTCTGTCAATTGAGTTACTTATAAGTTCTACTGCTTCTGAAACTTTTAATTGAAACATAACATGTGTCTCCATCACAGTATGTAGTAAGTAACGGTTAGTTGGTATAAAAGTAAACAGTGACTTAGTAGGTCAGCTTTCTCAGATCATAATGTCTACCTAATACTTACATACATAGCATGTAAAGCGAAGTTTTTGAGACTTCAATATTAGCGAACTTTTCTTTAATTATCCAAGAGCCCTTGTATGATTACTCCAATATGTCGACAGTTACTGATACCACATTCGTCCCTTAATACAAACAATGTCACATCAGATAAAAGTATAACAAATTATAGAAAACAAAGAGTGATGAACAAAATCGTTTGTCTGCGTATCGCCGCAAGATGTCGCTGGCACATTATCGCTAACGAGCGATCGCAATAAATAGCAACGTACGGCACGCGCCACTGAAGCTACGAAATATTAATCTTTGGAGGTTCTACTTCATAGAAATGTATGTGTATAAAACACGATTGTTGAGCAGTACAAACTACGAGTAATAGAGTATTAACATTACGAGTACAACAAATAAATGTTTGCACTGCCAAGCAAAAATAGTGTCAGTTAAAGATATAGCACGAACTAGTATCTATCTGTACTTATGAAAATTTTAAAAATAACAAGAACTTACTTTAATGCACATTTCTTTTGTATAGCGTAGGGATTATTGTTTATTTTATCTACAGATCAATTCGCAAAACACCATACCACTATCTTTATTAACGTATTTACTATGTGGAGAATTTTAAAGATGGCATTGATCATTGGTGACTTAAGTCGGCTTTCGGCTGAATTCATACTTGTTTTGTAAAACACAAAACAACGGCCAAATTTTGATAAATTAAGATAATGCTCGGAAGACAATAGCTATAGCATAAATATTCATCAATGTGCGTTCTACAAACTAAAGAAAAGGGTAGTTTTATAAAAATACTAGCTGACCCGCGCAACTTCGTCTACTTTTGTAAATTTTCCTCGTTTTTGCAACATTTTTCATTGATGCTCCGCTCCTATTTGTTGTAGCGTGATGTTATACTGCCTTCTCCGATAAATGGGCTACGCAACACTAAAATAATTTTCCAAATCGGATCAGTAGTACCGGAGTTTGCCCTGAACATCTAAACTCACAAACCTTACCTCTTTATAATGTTACTATAGATGTGTAAATAAATTTGTGCCATTTCAAAAAGTCATTATAACAAAATACCACATCCAATATTACTGACTTTATATCGCAGCCAGTCGCCCCACCATAAGGCAAGTGCACCGTCCTTATGAAAAGTGTTGGGCAGATAAGAAAAGTTTCGCGTCGCGTCAGTTGATTTGTTTCATTAGATTGTAGATTACGTAGCATTCGTATATTGCGTGGTAAAGTACTCAAGATTTCATTTGTGTTTAATAATCACTCGTTGGAACATGTTTCCATTTTCATATTTATATTTTTTTAAAGGTGCCTGATATACTGGATTCTCGTAGGGGACGTAACAAACATATACTAACGAGCCGAAGCTATACCTGGATACAACGCAAGTATATTTTGTAATTACACAAACAATTCTAACAGTCAATCACTAAACGCTAAGTAACGTCACGGTAATGTTATCTATCCAGTATTGTAACTCGGAGCTGTCCTTGAAATAATTACTCACAGCCACGCGGTACGTAAACACGCGAAAGGGTTGCCCGCCTACAGTATTTTAATTACATCTACCTACTTCAGTTTCTTTCTAGTTTTGTGATTGTAAATATTTATAATATATTTCTTATTTCAAAAAATTTAATTTATTGTGAATGAAATGCTCGTCAACAAAAAAAAAGGGTTCCAACTACCCGTAACGAATACCACAAATGTTCGTATGGCACCTGGGACCGATGGTTTAATGTGCTCTCCGAGGCACCGGGGGGTCTCAATTTGTTGAGAATGGTCATCCATCCTGGGCTGACCTGGCTAGTTTTACTTAACTTTGTAATGTGCTAACCTACTCGGTTACCACTTTCACGCCACGAGCCCCTCCAACTGAAAATCAAATATCAGTGTGTATTAACGACTAGTGATGAAAACTGTATATTAAACAGTTTACACTAAAAATAACGTTGCTACGTAAATTATACCCCTTTGTATAACCATTCTAATACTTGTATTAATTTGAATAAACCGAAGGCAGTTGTAAAGACGGACCTCACACAACCTTATAATAGCTGATCAATTATTAGGAATACATTTATCTACACTTCAGGTACAGGGACGTATTCAATATATTTCAGAATAGATAAATATACTTTAGTTACCGTGAAACTGAGTTATACGAGTGAATAATAATTGAAGTAAAGAGTATAATGCATATGTTTTCAACAAATTTGCCAACCCCAGGTATTACCATTCCGTGCACAAAACATTTTGTGTAAAATAACCTGTTCTTTGAGAGTGACTTTAAAATATCGCTTTTGGCAATAATTAACGGAGTATGCTATTAAAACGGTGAAACTGCAAGCAATAGAAAATTTTCACTTCACAATGTAATGAAATACTAATTTTATTGTTTTGTCTTGTTTCAGTCAGTATTTTGTTCAATTTAATATTCCTAAATATTGTATGATATTTAATTCTAGACGAGCGATTTCCTAAGTCCGTCTCTGCGCATCTAAGACGTCCGACCACGAGCCCCACATCGCTACAACTGTTGTTTTGAATATATTTCAATCAATTAAGCGCTAGGTGAACCCGATAGTTCCTATATAATACCTCGTCAGTCCTTTGAATATTCAGTCAACATCTTTGATGTACTGACTATCAAGTTGTAGGAAATTATACAAACTGAAACTACGTTATAAGTTATAGTGATGTGTTTTTAAGATTTTCGACCTTTGAAGATATCTATCAAGTCAAATCAAAACCATTTATTTTAATTAAACCAATAATAGGTATTTTTGAATTGTCAGGAGTAGGAGTCAGTCAGACTAAGTCAGTCGTGAAGCTAGTTGCCTGTTCCAATACGTAGATCCTATGGAGAAGAACAGGCAAGAAACTCCAAGTACACTTTTTTTCTCAAGTTATTGGTGCAGTTTTAGATACCGGTAAAACCTATGTCACATTATTAAAGAAATTAAATTATATACGAATTGCAATTTTTACTTTTATTGGTGAATAACATTTCAAGAAGAAAACTTACGAGTTTTATGTTGGTTAAAACATGATCGTGAATAAGTTTTTCACTTTTATGTAAAAGAGGTCAGAACCGTCGTGTTTTACTTTTACTTTTGACTTTTAGATCATTTATGCTAGAATAATTAAACACCTCGTTCGTTTACAATATCTAAATACACCCTTTACAGACGCAAAAAAAAGTTACAATCGGAAAATATATATATTTTTATTACAAGTTATTGTTTACAATAACGTCACTCTTAACCCATAACAACGGAATACCAACACACCGCACAAAGAGTTAGTGCAAGTGAAGAGTTACTAACTTAGTTTTAAGTTTTATTTACTAACACAATGTTTTAGTATGTATATTTAGATTAAGGTATTTATCTATGGGCATATGCAGCCTGAAATAAATGATTATTATTATCACTTCATATTATAAAACAAAGTCCAACGCCGCGTCTGTCTGTTCGCGATAAACTGAAAACTACTGAACGTATTTTCATGCAGTTTTCACTATTAGACAGAGTGATTCATGTAGAAGGCTTAGGTGTATAATTTGTACCCGTGTATTGACACACAACACTATTTCACATAGTTCTTTATTATCTCACCGTAATACGTACACAAACAATACAATCAATAACAATAAATCACGACGTTCACACAAGTTATTTGTAGTTTATAATTCATCTAATCTCTCGTAGAAGTTGCAGAGAGGTTCGCAAGGCTCTATAAAGTTCTATAAATCAAAGGGATAGTGGTGAGCTCTTCTTATTAACCATTGTCTCGGCGGTCGGGTAATTAAACGGCATGCCCGATAACCATTATGGCGGGACGCTAGACCTTAGCTATATTGATCTAATAAATAATACGTATGCTGCAAGATTATTGAGAATAAGCTATTGAGGTAAACTGTGTACATTGTTTTGGGTAGGTAGGGTGGAGCAATGACCGGTGAACTTATCTTAATACTTGAAGAGATATAAATCAAAACACTCAAAACTAAATGCGTTATGGTCGATAATCGATCAGGCAGTTTCTAATGTTAATTATTTCACGTGGTTAGTTTTGTTTATTATATTATCTATATATTGGTACATGAAGAGAATTCTTTGTACTCCTTTTTAAGCATATTTCGCGAACGGATTAATATGAAATTAAGAATACTTAAATTCATATGCAGAAGTGCAGAAAGGTAGAATTTTTAAACAATATGTTACAAATTTAAAAAATGTTCGGCAATATCTAGAAGATGCTAGAATGGTTCAGCAAATATGTTGACCTGTCATGCTGTAGGAAGTCTTTACAATGACAGTTCAAGTTATAGTTGTCGAGATATAAAACAAAACATTCAACACTTAATTAATTAAGGACAAAATTTGATCACCAGGCGGTCTCTAGTGCTTCATCTTTAACTTGGTTTGTTTTGTTCATTATGTTATAATAATTTTAACTGTAGCTAATATACTATGAGAATGTATTAAAATTAAATTGTAAAATAACAAGCAATATATAAAAATTAAATTCTTATAATTTTAATCTAGTCAATAAATTTTAATAAGGCCAGTCATAGGAAGGCGCTATTAACTTTTTAACTACGGGAAAAAATAAGGTGGTATACTTATGAAAGACTTTCATTAAAAAGTAACCTATACATTTACACAAATATTTACTAATAAAGTAGCTTATAAAATGTTTACATTTTTAATAAATTTACATTTATTATAGACATAATGTCTATTATAAATGTATTAAAAATGTAATCACTGTCACTATTATTTTCCCCATCGATCCCAAAAGCTCTCATGTGGAGAGTATTACACTACTCAGTGTGTGTTAACCGGTCGAACGCCAGAATAAAAAGTAATATTATATTACAGAACCGATAGCAGAAAATATTTTATATCTAAAAAAATATCAACAAATGATATTTTGTTGGCATTCATTCATATTATTATTCATATTTATGAGGGCATTCAGTACAGTGTGATGTGTATTGTGGTAGTAGTACCCGTCCTGATTTTTTTTTGTAACTAAACCATTGTGTTATGCTTATACTAAGACATAGTGGTTGACAAATGGGATTCAATTATAGGGCTTTATTTTTTTTTATTTCGTACCATAAATATAGCATAACGAAATGTTCGTACCCGTACAATATAAATTTTTTGCGTTCATAACATAAGTTACATTTCCATAACTATCTGGTCAGAATTTCCTCTGGCTGCATATTTGCATATTAGATTCACAAAATATCCATCTACTAAGGCGATCCTTGCATTGCCGCAACCATAATACGGGCCACAGAAGATGGTAAAATCTTGCAATAAAACTTACAAGACATTCTTGTTGTGGAATGCACTCCACCCGTTCTCGAGAATTTACACCACTAAACGCAAGACAACTTTGAAGGCATTACTTTAACGTATTTTAATAGAAATATAGTAGAGTAAATGTTTCAAATATTTCTATAGTTTACTTAGGCAGTAGGGCTCTGTAAAAATAACACAGTAAATCAACTCTGAAGATAATATCAAGACTCACTCTATACAGTCAATTATGGAAAAAATAATCCTACATGTTTATAGCTGAAGTATAAACATACAGTTGCTTTAAACCACCACCAAAAGAAAAGCAATCGATGCACTGAGCTTTTGAAATGTTTAGGAATTGGATATGTACACAGTACCTAAGTCCTCTTACCACCTTGAGGCTGAGCCACATTAGACGCTAATTGCTTTACGCAAATGTCTGGCGGTGCGAACGGACACCGGATGAAGTGGACGTTACGATGTTTTCACAGACCCTTTCATGATGCCTTAGGGTTGACAGAAAATATTTACTAAATATAGTTCTATAAGTTCGAAACGATTCTCGAAAATAAAACAAAACGAAATTTATAAATAACCTTAATTAACAATGTTAGTCTAATAAAACAAAATAGCAAATATCTTGACTTTCAAAAATAAATGACTCGATATTGAAAAGAAGTATTATCGAATCGGTCACTTATCTTACATCATTAACGACTCTCCTTCACTGTGTAAGAATAAAAACATGTTTATTCGCAGTCACGTCCTTGGATTTGTCCGATCCAATGATACCAGAATCATTGACAAGACAAAAACTTAATCTCACAACCCTAGCGCCCCAAGATCCTCACACTATAATGGGGTACAGATTAAATGCGTTGAAGTTAGTAATGCCCCTCTAAAAGCGAATTGTAGTCAGTGGCAATGGTTTATAATATCGTTATCGTGATGTCCAGCTTAGATTAAGAGATACTTTCGTTCAGACGATGCTTTTGAGAAAGGGGGTACTGTAGTGGGGGAAGCGGGGTATTAATGGAATCACGACGCGGTCACTACGGCGAGAAGGCTGGATCGCTCCGCTGATTTTAAAGGATTTCCAGGAATTTGCGACTCGCTTTAAAGTACATGTGGTGAGTTCGGACTTCGAAAAGCTTTTGGGGTAAACTTAATTTCATGCCTTTAGATTTCGGTGCAGTGCATCCTTCCTCTCTAGCTACGTTTTACTCTTTCATCATAGTTATGCACTGTTAAATAAATACCGGAATTGTTAAAAGAGAACTTCTTTGACTTCACTTTTTTCTTACTCTTCTGGTGTCAAATGAAGAAGAAATACTCTAACGGCATAACTACATATTTCTGTGCCTATCTGAACAGTACGCAATATTTATATTACTATTGTTCTAAAAAGTTTGGGCTGTTTATTTTTTTGCTTCGTTGGACATTGAAATAAGTTGACGCTTACATTTGACATTTTATTAACGGATCAATACCCGGGTCGTGCAAATTATTATTGGATTTTTCTTTAAGAAATGATCTGTACAGTAAGTTTTGGAAATGAGTCCGGTGATAAATAACGACTAAAATTACGTAGGGCCAAAAATTTTGCTTGAAATTGTTTTTTTTTTTTAGTCAGTGGTAATGGTTTATAATATCGTTATCGTGTGTTTGCGTGTATAAGATATATATGTAAATAAATGTGTATAGATTTTATTGTAATACTGTCTATTTTTAAAATAGTTAAATAAATTTCGTAATAAAACACGCAAAGCTCGTACGTACGACTATAAATATCTTATAGATCTTGAAAGTAACTAAGAAATCTTATAGTCAAAAAACTCATATCACTTTATAGTAAATAAAACTTTATGTCAACTCGTTATTTTAGTAAATGTAGTGCAAAGAGTAGAGAATGCGAAAGGTTTTTACTACCGAGGCAAAGTTTTGAACACAATTTGTTGGTGGGCGGGCGAGCGGGTCCGAATCAAACACATAGCTCCTTTGAGAGCACGTATCTAGTTATGTGGACACACCAAATCCCGCTGACTATTTGAATTGGATTCCAATGATTTTATCTAATTGTATATTAAGTTAAATATGTTGTTGGATACAAAATTGTACTTATTCACTTGACATCTAGCTTCCTCATAAATATATAACTACGCACTTCTTCTAGTTACGATATAAATGTATTTAATAGTAATAATTGCTGGATTTAGACTAATGTTTTAGTGTTCAAAAAAGATAACAATGAAGACCCTGTGTTTCTAATGTTGACCAGTGTCGGGCACGCTTATATAATAATTTTACTTTTGACAACAAGAAGTGACAACAAGTGTACATAGTTAACAACCATATCAATGTCAACTTTTTGTCCACCGTACTCGCAACCACGCCGGGGAACCACTCCCGTACTAGGAATAAACCTGTGTTACAAGTAATGAGGCCCCGTCGTGGACGCGCACTTCCGGTAGTACCTAACATGTTTACAGTAGCACTATATCACTACTGGGCCCTTAAGGTAGGCAAGCCTGTGTTTAAGACCCAGTCTTACTAAAGTTATAGAAAAAAAAAATATATAAAACTAAGAGGGATGTCACAGTTATTACCTTTCATTAAAATCTTAATACTCGTATAGTATAGGAATGGACCACGATTGATGGATCGATTCTGGTGTAAGGCCACCACATTGAAGCATAATACAAATATGAAATCCACGGTTAGTTATTTGAGTACAGATAGAGTATTGAATGAAAAAATACATTATCAACTTCAGACAAGACTATTTTACCACATTATGATGACGTCACTTTTTGTCTGTGTTATTTTTATATAGAGACAAAATATTGCAATCGATTACATACAACTTTCTTTTATATATTTACAGAAACTAGAGATCGCGTGGAGGTCGAACTTCAACTATGGTTTTTGCATTGGCCAGTATAACTTGAGCATTCATTAAGTCATTGTATAGACTTACTTAACATGACAGGTAATCACATATACTGGACACGTGTTATTTCATTAAGCCGTTTTCACGTAATTTTTACGTAATTTAACTGTGAGGCAAACATATTGAAAAGTAGGTAGTTACATATGTATTGTACAATTTGTATTTGCCCTCAAGTTTTTTTCATTATACTCAACGACATATAATATGAATGACCAGTGTATGTGCAAGAAATGTCTCGAATACAAATATTCGCGTGAAAGTTGTAGGCAGCATATGTGACGTCTTCGTTAGAAAACTTGCTTGCCAAGAGTGGGCGGACTAACTCGTTTCATTCATCGCCTTATACTACTACCGACAGAGTTTGATACTGGCTTTAATATTACAGATATTCGTGACCCTATTGTTCAAAGAGTGTTTACAGATTAAACATAATGTAAAGAATGAAACAAGGTTAGCAAGACAAGGTACTATTAACTTAGCACTAACGTAGCAAGTGATTGTTTGCTAAACAGCTTAGACCGATACGTATATACGCAATCATGCAACTGTGGCCTGACGACTCATTAATCAATCATTCAATTTTTGTCTTTGAAAAGCTTAAGCTGAAGTTTAAAAATAACTATTATTTTTAACGTACCGAATTATGTAACCAAAAAACACATTTTTATATACAGTTGTTGTTTTAAGATAATTCAATGGTCAAAAATACTCAACCGCAGTAAAATTACTATCAGTCGGCGCATTACACGAGAAGATGTCCGATGCGGCGTACAGGGGTGTCACGGCTTGCCGGGGCGGAGAGGGGGTGGGTTTCAAATATGACATATCTGGGAGCCGTCAGCACCGCAACACTGTACCAGAACTTGGTCTGCGGCCAGCACAGATGTGTACGACTGTACACAAGTACAAGCAACGAAAGTTTTACAGTAGCAAGGGAAAACGCCCCGGGTGAGACGCGCCTACTCTCCAACGTTATTAGCGGCCATTGAGACATGACTATTTACTTACTGGGAGCGCGATATCTCGTGTAAGGTATTGCCCAGTAGCTGTTTGCAAGTCTTTTTGAAAGCGGATATGTGGGATAAGTACGTCAGCTTATCAAATTATAAAATAATTGATCACTCACTTGCTATAGTTTATGATTATTATTTAAAAGGCGATTCAATCACCAAAGATATGTCTGCTTTTTAGGGATATGTGATAGGTAGCTTACCTCGGTACATAATTCTCTTATATTGCTACATACATTATTTCACACTTTACTTTTAAACATTAAGTCCACTTCAGTATTGTGTGTTGAAAGTAAAATGTGTAGAATTTTATCGAATGAAGGCTGACTTAAAATTCAATGTGGACCCACCCAGTGGACTCACTCCCTATGTGACACCTTGTTTGAATAGAAAACATTCAATAAGTTCACCATCTTTTATTATGCACCGAAACTTGGCCGCATAGAATTTTCGTCACGTCACTATCCCGCTCAATTTTCAATAGCAAACATTTGGCCAAGTTCTCTGAAATCAAATTTAAAAATATGGATATTTTTATGTAGATTTGTCCCCTCGGTCCGGTGCGGGTGACAAGTGGGTATAGTGTATATCTAAAGGCGACAATTCTATTGTGCATATGAAGTTATTCAATATTTTTGTTTATGTGTAGAAAAATTTTCATTTTCAAATTGAAAGAGACGACCTAATTATTAGGTATTTGAAATGTACACAATATTAGTCTCTATTAGTATATTATAACGAATATTTGTATACGCGAATATTCGGCTAATTTTTGATATTCGTATTCGTGTGTTCGCAAGAAACGATGCGAATTTTTGACGAATGTATTTGGCAAATGAAAATTAAATTATGTATGGATGATGATTTAACTGATAAGATTTATGGTTTTTTCTTTACTTATATTTAAAAAAGAAAACGATAATGGAACAGTATTATGGTAGGCAGACTAAATTGGAAATACTTTGTTTCTGTTAGTTCAACTCAAAAAACAATTAACTAACTAATTTCCATCCTTATATTCAAAACCTAGATTATAGTAATTTTTGTGAGAACAGAAATTGAGAGGTCTAATCAAACTCTAGTAGTTTCTTTCTAAGTCTCCTTCGCCTGACACTGGAGACAAAGTTTTTCTTACATTGATCAGTAATTTTAGGACGCTTTGGATTTGAACAAGAAGGGAAGCTTAAGTGATCATACCCAAATAAATCTTAATAATATTTTTCATTAATTAAAAAATATTTTTATGAACTGATCTTTTTTAATCCCAACTTTTAACTTAAACCTTTATCTCAAACCTTTCAATTCAATTTACTCGCGCTTTACTTGCAAAGTCAACATTCGCATTCATGATAAATATTCGCAAAATCGAACATTCGTTACATCACTAGTCTCTCTATAAAGATAGATAGATAGAATATTTTGCATTGTACACCACTATTAACATACAGTTGAATAAAATCTTATCTTAGAAGCTTGAATGCGCCCATTGCACTCAAATTTGTAAGATAATATTTTAAGGTAAGGTTTTCACTAAAAGCGATCTCTACCAGACAACCTTGGGTGGAGGTAATAAAAGAAATATTTAGTAAAAACAAAGTTGTTGGTGGCGTATTGTTCAAAGTATAGACAAATATTTTTATATTTGAAACGTGAAGAGAATTCTTTGTTTGTTGTTTTAAGAAAATTGTATTTTGGAATAATTACAGTTTATTTAAAGAAGAAGTGCAATTTTTAGACAAGCTACAATTTTTAAACAACATGTCTTACAAATTCAAAAATTACGTGAAAACGGCTACATCAAGGTACATGCTTCCAGTTGACAGTTCAAGATAAGCAATGAAGTAAACCATGGACGAACTTCGGCCATAAGGCTATCTCTGGTATAGACCTATCTTAATAGATCTGTACATATCGGGTGCTTCATAACAAATGGGTGTAAACGCAAAAATTTCATTTTTCCCTGAAATAAATATAACAAGTTTTATAATATAGTTAAAGGCTTCAAATTTTCTTTTATAAATCTATTTCTGGTCTAACGAGCCTCATCATAGTTCAGTTGAAATGCTCAATGCTACGAAAATGTGTAAAAATATGACTGTACGTAACAAATCAAAGTTGTTCCTTCAGTCCGTTTATAGTATTAGTTCAATAAACACAGCCTACTTAGATATGAAAACAAACATGCTTCACAAAATTCCTTTCTTACTTTTTCAAATATCCACATCTTCCCAAACTACATTACTTCCTTTAGCTACCGTTTCTTTGTAAACAACGAGTACAAATCTAGTATAGTTTCTTACTAAAGTTTTTGTATAGAACCCCTAAGGAAGGACCAATGATTCGAATTTATGCTTTATGCAGTGGAAAATGATAAATTTATGTTCGTCCAGTTCCTGCACCGATTCAGCTGTAGTGGAAAATGTCTTGATTTTTATGGTTATTACCGTTACTGCGGCACGTTTGCATAATGCCTATCATTGTCCGTCTCATTTATTGACACTTTTTAGAACTTGACTGATGTAGTGAATGGATTTGCGGTCTCTTTATTCCGTAGATTATAGATGATACTACCATGTACAAATTGTACAATCGATATATTGTTGTTTTAATATTGGAAACCTCATAGGCAGCTTATGCGAATTCTTATCTTCAGATGTATATTTTATTGATACTGACCTTCGTAGTAGTTTAAAAAATACTTTTTCTGATCCATTTTGACTTCCAAAAGGGAAAGGTTGTTGTCGAAGAATACAATTTCTAATACTAAAATATTTGGTATCCACGAGATAAACAAATTCCAGTCGGCTGAAGACAGATGGCGCGGTGGATCACGTAGGACAAACGGCGCTCGCCTTTGCCTCAACTCAACCCTTCTTGGATAATATCTTTAAAAGTTTGCCTCAGCCCGCATCCTCCCGGGGGTAAAGAGATCGCTTTAAATTATTCTACCAATCAAATGTTATTATTGAGAAATAAGTAATATTTTGTTTGGTAATGTAGATAGTTCGCGATCTAATTACAGCTTAACAATGAGATTTAAATAAACCCATTCATTCAAATACTACATTAGATTCGAGGGTCAACCGTTAAAGTTACTTATAGTCAGGCGGTCTGTATGCTTGCTGTCTTGTTTTTTCTTGCCTTGCTGTCTACGAGACAGGATAAGTTCATTTGTGCCAGTCCCTTTGCATATAAAATATTTTTTTCCCCGCTTAATTTACAAATTTTTACACAATAAAAATATGCTTCATAATAGACAAAGTGCCGTCAAATACAGCTATGGACCATTTTTATTACACGGAAAAATTAAGGAACATTTTCAAATCAACCTTGTAAGGAACTTGCGTCCAAATTGTTCAAAATACACCGAAACCCGAATTTGCTTAGTTGCTTTCTGCGAAATCCAATATAAGTTCAGATGATGCGAACTTCACAAACATCTCAAATTCTATTCCAAAAGGCTATCGAGTTCAAAGCTACGACTCAATTCGTTTAAGAGTATTTAATTCAAACTTAATTTCAGTGAAAAGATTATACACCACGGGGAGGATGATTGATTTAATTATTCTACTCCTTAGACGTGTCCTCTCTTATAATTACGCTTCATTACTTAAGCATCGCTTTATACTGACTAATTACTTAATAGAAGTAACGAGTTATTTCCATCTCAAAGTTGAACCTTGGAAGTGGAATGTAATCAACATTAAACGGGGTCGGAAACGAATTATAGAGGAGAAAATAAATAAGATCGAAGGACGGCTCAGGCTTGTTTGCCTGAGCTAATTCTCTCCGTCTCGACATGTCTACAGGTAGGTATTTCACTGGATTGATTAATACCCCCATTAAGTTATTCTGCCTAAGTAGAGATTGATGAATTGACTACAATATTGTTTTTTTTTGTTAACAATATTTCAGACCATCTGGTCATGGTCATTTAAAAAAATATAGTTTAGTCATAAACTTTTAGGTTATTTTATAAAAACCTAGTTATTTAGAAATTTTGGAGTTATCTTCTATTTTGCCCTATTTACACTAAATTGATCTGTGATTTTGGATAGCTAGCCGTCAGAATCATGTTATTTGATACTATCCATCTACGTCAAATTTTCTCCGAAGACAAAGGCATCGTTCGGACTCAATCACTCCATTTCACTTATTACCCGTGACATAAAACGATAAGGCGCTGTATATCTTCAGCGACATGTCCAATCGATATTATCAGAACAACTCTGATAACTCAATAAACGAGGACCGATGTGCTGTATGTAATACGACAGTCGCCATCTTAGATTTATACAGTCTATATGAAACTTGTTCATGATTTCCAAGAAATAATTACATAAGTTTTTGCATATATCATTGACGTCAATCTAATATAAAATATTTTTTATTTCGAATCGAAGTTGCTTTAAAAAACTACACTTTTACTAAATTACTGACATTTAAATAGGTAAAAATTTGGTCACTTTAATACACAAAGTATTATAAAAGAACTAAAACTAGACCTGAATAAACATGTTTATGTCACTTACACTTCCAATGCTTGTAAACCTACTAAAATGACATCATTAACCCATTTCCTCATTGTGAATCTAGAACGCATAAACGTTCAACATTATAGCATTTATCGAATGTTTGCTTGTCTTAAGACCCATCTATAAAGTGTAAGTCCTAGATCACACGCGCGCGGTCACAAACATGAACACGAAGTTTCTAACTAGCCAGAAGTATTTAAATTTGAAACTCTAAAGTATATGTAAAACTTTTTTGTAGTTTCTTTTTATAGTATCATGTTGTGGACTGTCAGGAGATATACTCGTATTTAACAGGTTCGTAAAATAAACCAGTCTGCTACAGTTACGGTGGATCATCTCGAAAAAAATGGGTCAACGGACCCCTTTTTCTTTAGGGGGCGCCATGATAAAAGTTTTGCGAAACTTTTGTTTTGAGCACCGTAGATAGGATGCAATGTAACAAGGAGAGAAAATACCAACATAAACTTCAATATTTCTTTGTTGTCATGGCTTTTAGAAGGTGTACGACAAAAACCATTAATTAGATGTGTAAATTGGGACTTTGTTGCGATTATAATAGTATATAGTTTTTAGTTACCCGAGTCCACCCGTGACCACGATCGGTAAAATTCGATCGAAACGTTGAGTAACCACAAAAGGTATTGTACCTTGTAATTATTATTGCAATTAAGTCCCGCTTTACACATCTAATATGTATAGTCGCGAAAGTTGATAAACAATTAAGAACCATACTACCACCACTAATTACAAACGATTGAAACAAATTTAGTTTTCTGTAGTATTCTATATTTCTATAATATGTATATGTATACTACTTTACTTTTGTACTGCTAATGAATGGCTCATTGCTTGATACTAACACATGACCAGGGTTTAACAAATAGCAATTTTTAAATACATATTTCTTTCTAAGAAACTATATAGGTTCCGTATTAACATTCACAGAGATAGTGTAGGGCAGCAAGCAATCAGTTACTTTGTATCCCTTGGCCAGTGGTTGAGCGCAAATAGGGGGCATAAATGTGAATGGATGTTAACGTGTTTTTTATGACCCACGGTCAACATATCGTTCTGTTTGCGACCGCGACCATATCTTTATATCCCTGTTTCACCCTAAAATTTGTAGTGACTTTTTTGTATCAGAAAGGGGAAAGTCAACATTTGCGAAGTAGAGGATTATATTCGGTTTGTAACAGTGTAATATAGTAGGGATTGTGGTGAAAATACCGAATGTCTACTAGTACATTGCTATGTCCATGTTATAGAGAAGATTATCAAGAACAACGAGTGAGCATTTTTTTGTTTTATTATAAATATTGGCCGTAAATTTCTGCCTACAAAACTCCATAAATGTGAACGGCATTTATTAATTGATTTGCAATGTAATGTAATAATTATCTTTTAAAAAAAAGTATCACCGACTTTAATGTGCTTTTTAGGGGAAAGTAGATAGATGTACTTTGTTTAAATATAATATGGGTAGGCCAACTAAACGCACTGCTCCAATGATACAGTGAGGTTTCGGAGTTAACGAAAATATCATCGATGTATACAATTTTTAGATATTTGTTGATTTTTAAGAAACCGCTCTACTGATTTCGATAAAATTTAAATGGGACCACCTGGGAAGTATAGCATACCCCTTTGAAACAAAAAAAGAATTTTCAAAAATGGTTCAGGCGTCTTCGAGTGGTTTTCGGTGAACAGACATAAAAAAAAAGATTCCGACGAATTGAGAACCTGCTCCTTTTTGGAAATCGGTTAAAAATCTTATTTTCTTCTTCTTACAAAAAGGATCATAAGAGATTGACAAAGGTAATTTATTTATGGGATTTATTGCCGCCATGACCTGGGGTTCGGGTCGAGGCAAAGTCAACATTTACTCCGATGTCAAACTGTTTGCACAGTGGTACGAATTCTTTTGGAGAGCGATTTTTTTAAGTGAAAACTTCTTTAGGCACGTTGAGCACTTTTGTTACGGGGAAAAAGCACCGGAGTCGTATGACCGTCACGCTAAGATATTTTTTATTTTTTAAAAAGACTACTAGTAACGTGGGTCACACATTACTAGTATTCTTGTTAACCACTCCAGCTAAGCTAAATGCTAAGCTAATTGTGTTAGGAGTGGGTTCACGACGGTAGTGCACTGGGTGGGGTTTGAACCCGCAACCACTTGATGGCAAGTCCGACGCCTTAGCCATTACGCTACCGCCGCTTTATTATTTATTATTTATAGATATATACGCGATGTGACGCGACATAATATATATTATATACAGATATGTGTGTGTTTTCACTTCTGACGTTACCACGTCAGTAACTATTATCTGTGCTACGGCTGACAGTTTTTCTATAGGTATATCTATCTATTCTATCAAATAAAACAGGTATTTTAAGGATATTTTAGGTGTAGAAGAGCCTTGCCTAAAAGTTAATACATTGTGAAGAAGTGTATACGAAAGTCATGTATTAAATTTCCATTAAAAAAATCTTAATGACTAAAGTGAAAATTATAACATACCTAACCTTAAACTAGATATATTATGCAGCTCGATGTTATCTTCTGTCTCGAAATCACACACATATTTTTATCCCGAGAACACGGTATTGGAACAGGATCGGGGCCCGGGGCCGTTGTCATGTCGCATTACCGTGAATCGCGTCATAACTCCCGATAATCTACGTTTATTGGCTCCACTCGCTGCTTTATTACCCCAAAATATAGCTAATAACATACATGGATTGCGTATGTATACCTATGTTTGTAGAAGTTTGTTTGTATGCAATTAAATTAATGTCTATACGAGATATACATATACAATTGTGTACACAATTGTTGCTAGCCGTTCTTATATGTTTAAGTATATTTTGATAATAAAATTAGCCTAGAATTTCTTCTAAAGCAATTTCTTCGCTCTCCATTAAATTAGGTTTATAAATGCATTAGTGTGCCTACAATATATGCATGTAGGACGTGTATCTATGATTAGTTAGCAATGCTTAATGTTATAAGACCTAAACGCAAGGCACTGACAGCTTTACAGCTTAGGCCTAAGACACAATAGATTTGTAACTTTGGACAAACTTCTGCTTTATATCTTACAGTCCACTACAGCGTCCATCATGTCATCAGGAAAAACCGTTATATTTTATCCATAACGAAACGGATAAGAATCGCCTTTTTAACTACATTGTATATTTTCGTATTGTTTTTAAACTTTTGCGACTATACATATTAGATGTGTAAAGCGGGACTTAATCGCGAGCATAGTTACAAGGTACAACACCTTTTTTGGTGATCTGACATATCGATCGAATTGCACCGGTCGTGGTCATAGGTGGACTCGGGTAACTAAAAAAGGTATTGTACCTTGTAATTATTGTCGCGATTAAGCCCCAATTTGCATATCTAATACATTGTGTATAAAATTGTGCAACTGGGCTATGACAACTTTTCCAAGTTGGCAAGCAGCCTACCAACAGACCTCAGAACGCATATGAATTGACATCCCTATCCTCCCTCCCGTAGAGCGGTTCTAATCCTTTTTAACAAGAGAAAAAACAGCACTTCGTAATAGTGCTATCTAATTATGATCATTCTTTTGCAGGGTTAAAATAAAAGTCGAACTCCAATTTAAACAAAATCTCACTATGCTGTACCTGCTTTAGTTTCGGTATTTCTTTCAATTAAATTTCCATGTAAATCGTGGAATATAACCTTGGAAACAAGACTGCAATAGTCTGTAATGTATGTAAATCATTTTGGTCTCTGTGTCGAGAATTGTATTTCAACAACAGTAAGCAATATCAAACGGTAAAGTCAACAATGCAATTATGAATTTGATCCTATTAATCTAAAACAAAAGCCTTATAGCTGGTAGTACAATCACGATCGGGTATTATACTAAAGACAATTCATTATTAGAGAGCCGTTACACAGGCCATAATCGGCCGTTATCGCCCTTTTATAGCGATTTTTATGAGCAAAACTATTCACCCAAGAAATGTACTTGTTCTTATCTGGTTCGATCCTTTGTTGAAGCTAATTGTAGGTACTATTACTAGTAATGTCTTAAGCAAGTGTAATAATTACACAAATAAACCTGAAAGTTGTCATTTGGTTTTATTTTGCATGTTGGCATTTATATTTACTAATACAGTAAATGAATATAAATGGTGTTGAATAAATATTATGTTAAAAAAATAGACAAATGTGAATTAGACTTGCGCCCTGAAGGTTCCGCACAAACGTAATAAAAGAAATAGATACTTAGTTTATATGGATATGGATCGCGTGATCTTTCGATTTTATTTCATTATAATTATAGGTTCTTATAGATTCATAAATTATATTATTACCTAGGTACTTGGGTAATTAAGAAACTTAATATGTATTTAAAAATTGGTTGTCTGTAAAGTCGGTTTACGGACGATAATTTTACGTGATAACGTCATAGGAAAACAGTGGAAGATAGATAGATGCGTCATAAGCCAAACGCTTAAACCGATCGTGCCTCTCTATCGCCTGTTCCGCGCTCTCGCTTACACGTTCGGCTCAGGCGGAACGTGACAATGAGTCATGCTTTTTCGTGTGTGCAGCCGGCGTTCATCGATTTATAAGAAAGAAAAAATGTTGTGACAAAAGTGACACCCATAACGCACAAATGTTTATTCTTACCTAAATATATTTTTTACTTTGCAAATAAATGTTTAAATATTCGCAACTACTGTAGGTATATAAATAATAACAATATAATAGAAACATAATAAATTCAAAATAATTTACTAAAAGAAACTAATAAAATGCACCCATAAACATTTACCGGGTTCCCCATTAAGTTGTAATAGTTGTTTACAGCCGCCACTCGCTGTGCGTTTACAATATATTACGACGTTGTCGGCAATAAAAAAGGGGTAAGAAAAAAAAATGAATAAAGAAAAAAACGTTAAAATAAAGGCGGCTGGGAATATATACGACTTCCTGAAGGAAATAATAATGCTGTTTGCAATTCATTTGGCCCGCTACCTGGTTACCCCCGTCTTTAGAAAACAACGCGCGGTATTTCTTTTTTAGCAACCCCTCCTTGGCACGATTTTTCGCGGGAGGGTCGCGATTTTTATTTTCTAACCCTTTGCTTTCCAAGAAATCAAAGCTTTAATAACGGCGAATTTGTAAATGGGCGTAAGTCATTTTTTATTGTTGTTTGTTAAAAATTTATTGTTCTTTTAAATGTGTCCATATCATTTATATTTTTTGATTTTCTTTTTCGTGGACATTAATATTAAGTTTTACCAAAAATAGTAAATCATTATCGAATTAATAAGTAATGGATTCTGATTATAGTAACAATTAGGTTATAATTAGTTTGAACTAGTGTGAATGTAATCTTTTCCGAATCAAAAATTAATCTGATCGGCTTATAGTTTACAAAAATAAAATGTTTTTTGTTTCCCAGACCTTTATTCTAGGTAGGTTAGATAGATTAGATCTCTAATAGAATTCAAACCTCGTGATTCGGGAAACGCCTTCAGAACAACGCAGTTAACAAGAAATACGTACTAGTGAAGTGTATTTCTACAAGTAATGACCCGCTAGTAACACTGTTAATGTTCATACAGTAGTTCATAGGTACTGGTAACAGAATCCTTACATACTTACTTAGTTACATGTCACATGTCATAATTTAACTTAGATTTAGATATAAATTAGACTTAGTTTTAACTTAAACATAATAATAAAAATATATGTTTTATATTTAAAAAATTTTTTTTAATATAATAATGTATTTAGATATGTAATTTATATATTTAATAGCTGTTAATAGATATCGATATAAATAAGATAATAATAAATACTCTTGATTGTATACCAAAAGCAAAGAAAAACAAAAAACAGAAACATTTATTATATACCTACATTAAGACTGTAATATAAGCTTTTGTTTTATATATGTACCTACTTACTTTTAATCTACACACGTTTTATAAATATGTTTGTGATAATTATTATCTATAGGTGATATATGGGATATGCAGCTTGTATCTGCAATGAGCATGCATACCAATAAATTAATAATTGCATATCTGCAATGCATAATATACATATATTATTACTAGCCGACCCGACAGACGTTGTCCTGCCGGAACGTAAAAAATATTATTCCTGAAACCCTATCGCAGCGCCATCTACCGGGTCCAATTTTAAATCTAAACTATTCTCGAATCCACCTTAAGACACACAAAAATTTATCAAAAACATTAAAATCGGTCCAGCCGTTTAGGAGGAGTTCAGTGACATACACACGCACAGAAGAATTATATATATAAAGATTTATTTTCTATGTGAATGCCATGTATGTATGCTGTTGTTATACTTAAATAAATGTCACAAACATTTTTTTCTCAGGAAAAAATCTTCTATTTTTCACCTACATCGCTCTTCTTCTCGAGCTTAGCGCGGACAAATGGCGTGTCGCACAAGAAAAATCAAGGCGTAACAAGGATCTGGCTTGCTTACATTTAAAAACGTAATTGTAACTAACCGCTCCCTTTTATTAATTTACCTCATTTATTCTTACCAGCCCCATCGCCGTCCTTGTCACGTAGAAAAAGTAAAACATTAAACCTTTCTTTTAAAATAAAATATTCATGATTGTTACCAACCCTGTTTCGTTTGCTTATTCCACGATTGTTTATTTGATTTCAATTTGTTCGAATTTAGAATATCCTGCCTACTCTAATCATTGAATAATGTTCTCCTTTTGTGTTATTGAGTGAAAAGTGGATAGCTAAAATATCTTATTACTGGTTTTATTTACCTTTTGGAAATACCTATAAACCTACATTTTAAGAAAACGTAGAAAAGGTAGATAGTAAAAGCTTCCATCAGAGTAAATATACGATCGAGAATCACGGTTAGTGAATATTTAAGATGTCGAGTGAGTCTCGAGAGGCTCCCGAAGTCACTTAAAATACTTGATGAGCAATCCAGTTACAGACAGAAACAATTTATTGACGAGATGTAGGGGACGGCAAATTAGTGCTATAACTGTTATAAGATACACGAAAATATAAGTTTTATTTAAATATCAATGTTATTCATATATTATGTCAACAAAGCAATATTGTAGGATCAAAAAGAATGTTAAGTACTGCTACAGTCTCGTAAGAGAGCTACCAAATGTAATTTCAACATAACTATCTAATTACCCATCTCTACTGATACGTTTATATTTTTCAACAATAAACTATAGCTTTATATGATTGATTTCTACTATATAATACACAGGATAGTCGAAAATTGATTAATTATTCGGAAATTACATTAAATTCTTCCAACTCTAAAAACAATCTAAACAACTAGCAGGTAAAGCAAATGGAAAAATTCAAAATATTAAAATAAAAATGATCACAAAATGAACATCAGGGGTTCCATTTTCAAACCATCAAACGCGCGCTGAGGGCCCGAGCCGGGACGCATTCCTTCCTGTCTCTGTCTGCGACGAGCCTTTTTTTTAAATCGCGGTAACAAGCCAATAAATCCTTGCGCATTTTTTCCCAACTCTGCAAACCCCATGACGGAAAAAAGGCTTAGTCCGATTAAACCCAAATTTACTTAACACCTACACATTAACCCGGTTAATAAGGTATAATGTAATTTTCTTATCCGTCGGCTATTCGGATGTGCGGGACCCATTTTAATCAGATAATTGTAAAATTGGGTCTTGAAAATTTCGTTATGAAAATTGAATTTCGAATATGATTAATTGAAAATTAAGGAGAATGGATTCCATTGTTATTGTAACCGGAAAGTAAAGTTTTCACGTTTCCCTCATTTGGGCAGTTAAAAGTTTTTGTTTGAAGTCGAATGAATGATGATTAAGTAGTTCGTTAGTTGTACAAACATGGGCGCAGGTAAACAGGAATGGCACGGAACTGACTCGAACTCGAGTACTCTTTTAATTAATTAAGTATATGGAATGAGTTGAGCAGTCGTACACATCTGCACCGCGCTGATTAGCTACTGAAAGGGGAGTTTGAAAGTTACTAAGCAAACTGAAAAATGTCATTCATTAGGTACATACTAATCAGAGTAGAAAATATTTTTTTTATCTAGTTTAGTTTCTTTCTAAACTTGCAAATCTGAAATTAACGATTTGCTGTCTGACCTGACTAACAATGTCTCATTGAAGTTGAAACAAGAAACTGCTAGGGCTGTATTTTCCTTCTGGTAAGTAGAAATGGTAGTCACTTGAACTCCACGAAAAGGAAGAGAGGGTTGCCAACTAACATTAACACTTGTAACAACATTAACATTTGTATTGCAAGCATATATAAAGCATATACATGTACATGTACAACATGTGTAAAGCGTGTATTTTATAAACTTGAAATCTAACGTGACGTGTCCCACCTATGTAAACTACTTCCCTGCCATCTTTTAGATCTCTAGTTGAAAAAAACAAACTTGCGAAAGTCTTTAGACACTAAAGGGTGTCTAAGGACTTCAAATCCATTTTCAGCCGAAGTGTCCTACTTCTAAACCTCTTTCCTATCAAATTTCACATTTTAGTGCAAAAACACAATGACTTTCATATAACCTTTTAAATCCGGCCCCGTCTCAAAAGCTGACGTGTGACGTGTGACCAACCTTTAAACTATCTCCCTGCCAAAAACAAAAACCAAGGAATTTCAGACAAATTACTATTTTAAATTAGTTGCAGATTTCGTGATTAGTAAGTTGATGAGTGAGTAAACTGTCGTTATGCTTAAATAAGATATTGTATTTGTTTTCTTTTGAGTTTCTATTCGTAGAAACATATTATTATGAATCGACGATATGAATCGACTGGCCTGTTGGTCTAGTGGTAAGTGACCCTGACTGCTAAGTCAGAGGTCGTGGGTTCGATTTCCACCCAGGACAAATAATTGTGTAATGAGCACGATAATTTGTTCTGTGTCTGGGTGTGATTTATCTATAATATGTATGTATTTAGAAATATATAAGTATGTTTATCAGCAGTCTCGTTACCATAGTACAGGCTCTGCCTAGTTTGGGATCAGACGGCCGTGTGTGAGATGTGTGAAGTTATTATTATTATTATTTAATAAAAAAAAAGATGACATATCATAGAAAAATAAGTTTCATTTTCTGATTTAAATAAATTTCTTATAATATCATTTTTAGAGCTTCACAGCTATTTCTTTTAATTTGGATCCCCACGTTTATTATCTTGGGCTATTAAAATGATGTTTTAGCGAAAAGGATCTAACGCTACTTTTTTGTCAATATCTAAAAAAATAGGTAAAACTGTCAAAATTAAATGATTCTTACACAAAACATTTTTTTTACTGTTTACTCTTCAATTTAAACAAATTAAAAAAATATATAATATTGAAACAAAGACGAAATACTGAACTTTAAAATTAATTATTTTAAAAGTAATTATGTGTGGATTGGATACTTTTCGTTTAACAACGGCGAATTTTAGTACTTATGCTGTTTTAATTTTAAAGAAAAAAATAATTTCTGTATTTATTAGAATGGTGTATCTTTAAACATCCTTTTATTTTAATTATGCGCCATGCTGCGCCATGTATCGCATATGTCACCCCCCGGCTACGCAATCACTGTGCGAGATCCATTTGCACGTGGATGGCAGATAATGACTCCTATTAATCCCCTCTTTTTAGTAAAATATCATATAAATATTGTTTTAATTTACAAGTAACTGGTTTAAAATAAATAAATGTACGTACACCCAATCACTGTACGAGTGTAAACTGGTTTTACGTATTTATAAGCATTGGTAACCGCTTAGGGTCAGGCGTGCCGTGTGATGTGCCGTGTGGATATATAAAAAATAATAAGAAAAAAGTTCTAAGCAAGATAAATTTAAAAAAGCTTTTACAAAAATACTAGAGTACAAAAAGAAAGCAAGAAAACCCTTTTTAAATGAAAATAACGACATGCTTGCCGTTAAAGTAAGTCTAGGCTGTAGCGTTCCTCTATATCATCCACATCTATCATTTACAACTTTACCTATTTTAATCATTCCAGACAATCCCAAACATACCCGAACCGAAACATCATCAAAGTAAATAAATTATTGAGGCCAACACAAGTCTTAAGATTGTGGGGTCTTATTACAAATTCACTTTGGTCTTGTCGGGTCCAAATAATCCTGGCCATTAGGAAAATGTATCTACAGAAGGTATAGCGGTGTCGAGTAATTACATTCCCATGGTAAACTGTCATCGGTCACTCAGATCGGTTAGTAATTACGTTTTCGTGGTCAGTTGACCAACAACGACCAGTCGATCCGGACGATTGATTAGACGTGAACGACCCAATTTTGGGTGTTTTGAATACGTTATCAGAAGCGCAAAGGACATATAAATACAAGTAAGGGTGTATAATTGATGAAGTAGTACCAAGACAGAAATTATAGGAAATGGTAAAGAGAAAATATTTTTAAGGTATTGATACTTTTTCAACCTTATATTTATTACAACAAGCTTTAGAAGGCTTTAAAAACACCAATTCTGTTGATTTCTTTATTACATTTCTCTAAAAAAGAGTTTTAAAAAACATTACCTTGTTGTCAGTGCTCCTTCCTCTTTTAATAAACATATATATTTATATTGTCAGGTCTGTTTTGGATAATTTGCATATTGGTATATTGTAAATCATTTGCATAGCATTGATGAAAAAACGTTTATATAATAGATTTGGGTATAACAAAAATAATAAAGTCCATATTTGGCACTAGTTTCTCTAAAGTAGTATACCAGATTCAATTAACCAACCTCATGTTTCCATTTGTCCTTACATAATTATTAGTGCATCAATCCCACTGTCACGTAGGCACATGTGCTGCCTCTTCTTCACTTGATCCTTTTACCTCTTACTAATAAATCACAAGTATAAATTATTCAAATTCGTCATCGGACAACTAGATTAATTATTACCACTAGCAACACAAGGCGCCTGCGATTAGTAATACGTCACCAGTAAATATGGCAACACTTATTCTACGATTTATATGGGGGAGAGTGGGGTAATGGAGACAGTGGGTAATAAATTTACGAGAAGTGATTTGGTACAAAGCAGTGGGCCCACATAGTAAGCTCGGATCGGCCAGGAACATCCATTGTGGGTCGAGCTCTCGCGGAATCCGATAATGCCTTGGAGATTGTCCCGTCTTTCCTCTAACACCTTTCAATACCGCTTAGGTATATGAACCGTTTCCAAATTACCTATGTATTGATTTTAGATTATGTGGTTTCTGTAATTGGCTAGACATTTTTTTTTATAATTTATATCAGAATTTAAAATTACATTCGGTTCGCATCACAATACTACAACTACTCTGTACTTAAAGGACACTTTTGCTACTGTTGAAAAAATTGTTTTTGTTGTAAAAAGAAATTATGACAAAACTCAACATTATAATGCAAATAATAATTAAACACTCTATAGTGCTTAATTTATGGTTTATTTTTTTTACTTAAGCCAGCATAAAAATAGAATCTATTTAATAAAATATTTTCAAGAATGAACAGAAATACATTGTGTACGATTTCTGTCATGATATTTACTGTTAAATTAATCATAAAATCATGAGCATAAAACCTATGCGAAAGGATTTTAATATGTCAGCGGTGTACCAGTGTGCCGCGTGTGTACGACCCACCCGCACTGAACTTAATCTATAAATCAAGAAGTGAAACTATTTAGTAATTAGATCGCATTTAGGACGGGGCACAACACCTTCGTTCGCTTCTTGAGAACGCCTCCCAAAGGGTCCGAAAGGTAGTACAGCTCCGTTGCCTTTCAAGCACCTCTTTATCGGCTAATATCCTCAGTAAATGGATCCCAAATATTTTGCCCCATAACCATTATAGCTACGATGTTATCATGTTTATTGCTTTTTGGTACACCATCTCTGTGAGAGGTTTTATATTATTACGACTAATGAATCGTGTTTTATCAACAGAATTACTGCTCTGATAATAATAAACAATACGGCAACATGTTTTTGTAGGAAAAATTGTTTTTCGTTTATTTAGAAATAGAAATCCTCTTAGTGAAAGCGCCATTCTTTCGTTCTACGAAAATGCTTTTGATGTTTGTGTACTTAGTGTTTAATAAGTTGATCCTATTACAATGGGCAGGTAACATCACAATGGAGTCGCCGGCCCGCTAACAAGATTATAACTTTATTTCGTAAATTAATAAAAAAGTACCGTGTGTTCCGTTTCGCCCCTGCTGCGTGTGAGCGATATTGTTAATGATTTGTGAAGCATGTCTTTTAAGCTTCTGAGGAAATGTAAAATATAATATTGTTTATTGTGATGCTGTAATATGCTAACTTTTATATTTTTATTTTGTGTTTCTTGTAAGAACATTAAATATAACGTAAGTACATATAAACATATGTATATCCTGACGCTATAGATTTGTATTGTAACTCAGATAATATTTTTTATTAGGTATTAATATATTTTGCAGTTGACAGTTTTTTTTTATTAGGGTCTGCTGTTTTTATAACAACCCGGTTACTTCTATAGTAGATGTTTCAAAACCTAAGACTTATTATTATTAATTTCCTAAAGCATTTTTATTAAATTTGCATCAAATGCACAATAATAGCTTCTTTCATTTATGATGAGTAAAAATAAAAATAACCTAAAATTACATTATCTTGTACTCATACTTTATATTACTTAACTTACTGTACAGTCCTTCAATCAGGCAGTATTGCTCTTGTTCCAGCTTTGGTTCAGCATCTAGTTTACAGTTTTGACACAGTTCTATCAACTACAATATGCGTCAAGTACATTGATTATTATAATCTATCCAGGGTTCCTGAACTAATAATGTATAAGACTTACATCTATTTAGTACAGTAATAGATAACTATAGTATCGGATCGTATATCCAAAACCTAATAATAAGACGGTATTGAAAACATAACATACAGAAAGATGGGAAACCAGAATACAAAAAAAAGCCTGATAAATAAATTATGGAGACCATCTGGTAAAAAAAAGTATTCTAGAATTAACAAGAACTTCGATAATTTCAAAACATTTCGTCACTCTCTTGTTAAGGTAGTAGGTACGAGTAAATACATATAAACATATATCGGATCGCCAAACACGTTACTATAATAATCTGCTATTTCATCACGATGATCGGCCATTGTGGGCTTATAAAATTGCCACAAAAAGAAATACAAAATATGCAATATTCAATAGTACGACTTTTTGACTGAATTAAATGTAATGATCAAATACAATTTAAATAGACAACGAAATATTAAGTGATTACAAATAATTAAACAGATTTGAAGCCAATGGGTTTATGAACGTTTGCCTCTTGTCCTCAAGATGGCATCATTTTACAACTTCATAAGGTGTTAACCGCTCCAAATAAAACTACCTTTACGATACAATCATAACATGAAAAGTTTGTAATGCTAAATCAATTTATTGATTCAACTAGTTTATGTATCACGCACCAACATTCATATTATATACTAGCAGCGCCTCGCGGTTTCACCCGCGTAAGTCCCGATCCCGTGGGAATGTCGGGATAAAAGTAGCCTTTGCGTTAATCTAGGTCTTCAGCTATCTATATACCAAGTTTTCGTGTGAAAACATTGCAAACATACATACAAAAACACAAATTTTCCTCTTTATAATATTAGTTTAGATAAATTTTTGGAATGTTACTGTCAACATACAGCATGCACCCTAAGTTGCCCGCTTAATATATTTCCTACTGCGAAAATGTCTTTCATTAACCTATTCGATATGGCTGTACTTCAGCTTATTGGTGAGACATAAAATACTAGTATTACGTATCTACAAGCAGACGAGTATTGCAGGGTGAGAGATACATATAATAAGTGAAATTTTATATACATATTTTATATATGTACAAAGCCATTAAGCTCAAACTATTGCGCTATTTTTATGAGAAAATATATAAATTATACATGTACAAATATTGTATTTAAGTGTAAAATGTTTATGAAGACTTTTAAACTTTCGCGTTCCTTATTTCGCGTTTCAAATATAATACCAATCACGTGACCGCGTAAATTCGGTACGACACTAATGTTTTAATTGCAATTAAACAAAACTTTTGAGTCTGTAAGTGTCGATTAATGCTTACAAGTTGCGAAATCTGAAAATTATTTATTATTAGAATAAAATACAATAACAACATTAAACATACAACGACACCTACTGACCTATATGAAGTGGTCAGGTTTTGCACAACATTTTAAGTTAAGATGACATTGTAGTAACAAATATATATTTTGAAATGTATTTCACATCAAAGTAATAATTCATAATTAGCTTAATTTTATAATGGATTTTTTTATTATTCACTATAACACACAGCCTGTATATAACATATGCGTCTGAAACTGTATTGATTATACAAATATTATGTTGACATTATTGGTGGATTAGTGATGGATAAGTGGTGAGAACCACCCTAATCTGTTAATCTCAAGGATGCTCTTTGGCGAGCCTGCGACAAATATTTGTAATAACGTTATTGTGGTACTACTTTAATATGTTGGTGGTATTACCCGTAAACAATGTGGCTTTGCTAATATAAGTTGGTGTTGGAAAGATGACGTTAATTTGTCTATTATATTAATAACTAGCAAGCCGCCCGTTTCGCACGGGTAGCTGAGACATCTTTAACAACATCATCTTATTTAAACCAATTTACATAAAACCTTAAGAAATTATATACCTTAACCTTCATCATGAATTGCTCTATCTGTTGGTGAAAACCGCATGAAAATCCGTTGAGTAGTTTTTGAGTTTATCGCGAACAGATAGACAGACAGACAGACGCAGCGGGAGGTTAGTTTTATAATATGTAGTGATAATATGTCGATTTGCATATTTTAAATTAAGAACTAGCCTGCCGTCTAGTACGTTCTTTAGTAATCTTACTAATATTATAAAAGTCAAAGTTTGTGAGGATGGATAGATGTTTGTTACTCTTTCACGCAAAAACGGTTGAACGGATCTGGATGAAATTTGGCGCAGAGATTGATAATAGTCTGCAATAAATAGCACATAGCCTCCTTTTTATCCCGGCAAAATGTTTTAAAATTTCCAGGCGAACAACAGCTAGCGAGGTAGTTTTTAAAAATACAATTGTCATCTTAAGTTATATCGATTATATGCTAGATATAAACTAAAAAAAAATATATAATTCATCTAATAGTGAGTTATATAATTATTATTTCAGATAAATTATAAACATTAATTCTTGACAGCGTTGATATACAATGTATATTTTCATTTTTTCTGCCAGTATGTTCCTGCCGTTTTCAATAACAGCCCTCCTAAGAACTGCCCTACTACCCCTATACAATGTACTTAATAAAATGCGACATTTGTAGAAAACCTACATACATTACACTGTTAACATATAAACAGATGTTCAGACACCTAATCGATCAACACGTGTACATTATTAGATCCTTAATACACGAGTCATGGAGGTAATGAGCGTAATGAGCGGACCCTCGCTCGTAGTCACGGGATTACGTGTTACTGTTGCTTCCGATGAACATTATTTCGTATATTAGCGCTCTTATGTCAGTCATGTCAGATTAAAATAAAGCTAATGTATGAATGCTTCACAATTTTCTCAGTATTAGATATTTTGGACGTTTCGAGTCAGATTTTTTTAGTCGAGTTAGATTGTTTTAGGAGTGGAATAATCTCAATACAAACTTACGTAAAAGATATGTCAGCCAAATATTGATCAAAGCCTGTTGTTTGTTAAGTGAAATTCATTAATATTATCTACGTATATTAGATTAACATCCGGCTACATGCTCTTTCCGACTTCAGAACTGTTTTACTTAATATAACCCATAATACCCGAGAAAATTAACAAGACAGCTGCTTATATTCGTTATTCTTCCTTATCCCGAATATATTGCTGCCGGGCAGAAGAACTTACTCGCCACGAATGACCCCTAATGACCGAGCACAATAGCGTCGTATGTCGCGAGTTGCGGCCACATCAAATGCGACTGATTTCCGGCTCAGCCACGAACTCCTCACGTCCCGTGGGATGCAGCACTAACACTTGAATAAGAGGGTTTACTGATGAGGAGTTAGTTATAATGTTTTGTATTCGAAAAATAATGTATACTTGTACTTAAACATTTATATTATATTATGTATGTAGCTGTTTGTTGCAGTTTCATCTGCATTCATGGTCAATGCTCCGCTCCTAAGCCTCCATTAGATGCTCATACGAACGTCAATCATTACCAAAAGTCATGATTGACGGATGTTCGTTAGTGATTGATGAAATAATATCGACATTAAAATCTCATCATGCAACTGTCAATCACTGCATTAGACGATAGGTTATTCGTTAATCACCGTTTTGATTGTGACAAAACTGACAACAAAACCTACCGTGTAATGGGCACCTAAGCATATTATACGCGATATTTTATTTCTTATATTTTTTATCACGATAGTTAAGTAACAAATTAGGTAACAATTATATCTCTTCTCACAACTTTTTGTGGTAGAAGAACTGCGTTGCGAGCGATGGGATATAAAATTTCTGTTTGCAGGTAGATTAAAGATATTAAAGGAAATATCTTTCTTCAATAACACTTTACATACCTATTAACTTACCTATGTATATCTTTAGATAGTGTAAGTGACTAAAAATTGTATGAACTGCAAAAGTTGTACTTTATAATCCCGTATCTGTTATATGTAATTACAATGTTTCATATGCAATTTGAGTTTTTTCTTGCTTTATAGACTTAACATTAATTTGTTAAAAAATTGTAGCTGTGTGTTTGCTAGGAGTACCTTCGAATTTGAATGATCGGTTTTTAAGTGAGTCAGTAACAAAATCCAGGAACTTTTTTTCTTTTTATGGTATAATGGGCAAACGAGCAGACGGGTCACCTGATGGTAAATGACTACCGCCGCCCATGGGCACCTGTAACTCAAGCGACACAAGTGCGTTGCCACCCTTTAAGGTGGGAATAGGGGAAGAGGTGGAGAGGGAAGACGGGAGAGGGGGATTAGAGGGGAGGAGAGGGGGGAGAGGGAAGGACGGTAATAGGGGAAAGGAAGGGTTAGGGCCTCCGGTAACCTCACTCACGCTGCGAAAAGCAATGCAACCATTGTTTCACGGCCCGTTTTCTGTGAGGCCGTGGTATTGAGCGGAGTCGAGCTGGCCCATACGTGCCGAAGCATGGCTCTCCTACATAAAGCATGGCTCTCCCACATAAAAAACTTTACATAAGAACTTTGGCTTTTCTTAAATCATATGTTCATAGCAAATGTTATATGAAAACGTATCTTGTTATATTATGGCCTATAGGTCACTGAAAATTCAGGCTTCTAGCTTTATCCACAACGAACCTTTGTTTTTTTTTTGCTTGACTTGGCAGGAGCACAGCCGTGCCCCCAGATTAAAACCTTAACTTTTTTTATTAAACTAATCTGTATTAGTTTTATATACAGTTTCAAAAGCGACTTACCCAACTGATACTAGCAATCGAAATCAAAGACCGATAAGGACTTATCGTCGAAGGGTCACTAAATCGTGCATGAAGCATCAATTAAAACAGATACAATCTACCTGGAGACTATCATCCTATTAGCAACCCTTGCCGAGTTATGATCGCCAAATCGGCAAGATAACGTTTCGTATTTACTTTGATTCTCGTCGTTAAAAGTTCGGGGGCTGACGGGCCAGTCGTTAGGGCTCCTAATGGCCACCATTTGTCTTGTCCGGCCTCTAGTTGTGCCCTGCTAATGAAATTATTGCCGTAACTATACTAAAGGTTATAAATACAACCGTAAGGCCGGACGCCACCTTGTTTCTCACTAATGGACCGGTCAAACTGTAAACTGTGTTATCAATGAAATTACAATTAGTGAGGGATAAAAATGACGAAGGGTCGGAAGTTGCATTTGCTGCTTTTGTTTACATTGGGAAGTTGTTCAGGAAAATAGATGCTGTAGAACGGCTTTAATCAAAATTTAAATAGTTTTCGGTAGATTGCTATCAGGGATTACGTGTGTTAGCGTCTCCATCTAGGAATGCGTAACTAAACGTGATATACATCTTGGCTATCAGACAGACTAAAATAGCTTCCAGACATATTATTTGGTATATTATATTTTCTAAATAAGAGGTTCGTGGAATGCGACACAATGTATACTAAATCCAATTTTATTTAAGCGAACTCTGACATTTTGGAGATTCAAGAACTGTAGATATAACTAATTGATGTAACTAATACATACCTACAGAGAGACATGGTTATAATTTGTCATAATATTTTTCATAAAAAAAAAATAAGTCAGAATAAATAATAAAGGGTTTGTTAATATCATCGGATCCCTAACACACGAAAGAAAAGCAATACTTCTACATAGTTTAGTAAAACCAAAAAAGGAGCAACTGACATCCATCTCTAGCGGGCAACGCCGACCGCTCCCAAATGACACTGGCTGTAAAGTTGTGCGATATGAACACAATAAAACGTACACTCTTCAGTGATTCGGAGAATGTGTTGACCAAGAATGCCAGCTGCCCGGGACAATCAAAACTTTAGCGCAATGGAATTTTCTGCTTAGTGTCCGTCGTATTGGTGCGGACAGCTCGCCTGTCTTGGATGTTAGCGGTCGGACGTACTCGTATGTATGTAGAGAGAGGGTTTTGTTACGAGATAATTATTTAAGTTTAGGTTGCCAGTATTGTTTTTTACTCACATGTAGAATGCTGTACATGACACCTACTTAGTTACTTTTGTTTGTATTTGTAATTACGTGGTTAAGGTTTAGTGTACCAGCTAGTTGCAATTGATAATAGGACTAGCTTAGGGTTTGTCAGTATAAAAATGTGCTGATTCACTTAGTGCGTCTTATCTATGAAAATAATTCTGACACAATGATTAAAATAAATTATTAACAATAAAGATATATTTAACAACAGAATCAAAATTAATTAAACATGTTTTAAAGTAGCCGCATCAAAAAGCCACTGCAAACAGAAGGCTCACCGCAAAGGGGATCCTTTGGTTATTGACTCTCCATTGTGCTTTTATTCCTGTGCAAAAATACTCATCGCAAATGGCCTAATCTTTCTACATCAAACGAATACAAACGCTGATATTACACGCGTCATTTGAAGTCTCAAAGACATTCCTGCGCGGGGAAAAATTAAAAAAATAACAGAGCACAATGGTGGGCGGATGAGTGATTTGCGGGACACCGCCGAAGATTGTACTCAGATTAAAAATTCTTTTCAAAATACTACATTTGTGATATGTTTAAAGAATGATATTAACAATTTGTTGTATGTAATACGTGTAAAAATTATAAAGTGGAAAAATAAGAAAAAGCTTTGTTATAGAAAACGCAGTATGAGAGTCTGTACTTAAATAATAATATTTATATTAAATGTTTCTTTAGAGGTTCTAATATGTAAGTATAATACAATGTTTCATACATTGGATTATTGCAAAATGACAGAATTCCACCACAATATTGTGAGTGTAGGATACGTGATGGATCAATCTCACGCTGGCTTTGTGCCTTTCCGGGCGGTTACCTTCGAATGCGTGCGAACACTCGCAGGTTTAAACACATTTCGTGGACCATTAGTCGAATTGAAAGAGTCTGAAAGAGCCTATGATTATGATTGATCGTACCCACAAAGCTTGACTTGGCTTGACTTGTTGAATGGAAGCCCTAACATGTGCATCCGCCCTGTATGTTGTAAAAAATTCACAGTTTAATTTGTTTAAATGTTGTTTTAGTATTCAGTTGGTATTTTGTAATTTAGCATTGATACAATTTTATTACAAAAATTGTATAGTCTTTAAGAGGCTGATTCTGCAATCTAATGTCTTCTTTCAAATTGAAGGTAGGAAAATTAAAAGTATTTTATAATAATATTATTTTATTAATTAATTTTATAATATCATAATCAAGCATACTCAAACAACACGGTAGCGATATGTCTGACCTTGCTAACTCTTAAGTAATCACAATTTCAATTTGAGGAGCATACTATTGATTACTTTATTCTCATGATTCTGTTAGTATATTTTTCTCTGTCTTTGATGGTAGTCTGTGTAGCCGCCAACAACGTACTTACATTGACATCTACTTCTATCTTTCTACCACCTCTTTCTATTTCTATCTTCTTTGCAGAAAATACCAGAAATCTTTATACTGTCAACAATAGTTTAATTACTGTCTTAAATAATTTAGTTACAGTTCAAAAATATGTTATAAATTGAGTGGCCACTACTTGCTTGGGTTCTGTCCGATGCTTTTATCATACTTTTTTAGTGATAAACTTAAAAGTTGGGGTAGTCATTAATGAGAACTTACGCAAATAATAAGCCGCAGACTCTCCGTCTTTGTCACATTCTACAGGTTCTTTGTAATAATGACGGAACTATCTTACAAGTGCCATCAAAATTGCACTTGTTAATTCCCTTCTATTGCCTGTTTCCAAAACTTGACTATGTATCCACATATTCAAGTTTTAATATACATAGTCAAGCTGGCATCTGCCAGCTGCTGCAAAATATTTATATTTGAAGCGCGTCAACATGATCATAAATCTGAACTATGAAAACAACTGAACTACCAATATGCCTTCCCTGGAGTACTTCCATTCTGTCGCCTTTAAACGGTGTACTGTTACTCTTTGTTACCTAACTACCTTAAAAACAATTGAAATTTCTTCGTAACTCCGCTTTTTATCTGCTAAAGGTTCCGTTGCATCTGAAGGTACTACTACTTCATATTTACTTTATTTATACCGTTTTGTACAATAAAGAATATTCAGTCATTTAATCGACTGATTTGAGAGCTTTGCGTTCCTTCATTTCATATGGATTATGTGAACGTAAAGATTACAATGAAAATAAATCGTAGTGGGTGGTCATACTTTAGGGTGGTAAAGTAGACCCTGTAAATAACGTAAAGCACTAAACATTTTTGGAAAATTTGTTATTTTTAATACAGAAATCTTATTTTGAAACTGACAAATTGAACTTGACAATTCAGTTGATTGATGAATGAAACTAGATATTCAGTTTCAATAATGATAATGGAAATGTCAGATTTTTCTGAAATAAAATCATTGAAATTGAAATGAAAACTCATACTATATTTTTTTGAATATGTGCACTTACAAGGAAGGAGATGATGGCTGGTCCATGCGTCATACTCGTGAACGGGTGCTACTTGGGATGACTGTCGGCCTAGTCAGCGATGCTTTAGCCTATACTATTATTTTGGTTCGATCAACTGCAACTCTAGCCTCTTAATCCAGTCACGAATTATTTTTAACAGTAGATTCTGTAACTGAATGAAGGTAGATGTGCACCTTGAATGATTTCTATGTTTAATAAGTTCAAACCTTCAACGGTATCACTGAGTGATTTTTATTTTTTAGTACGTTAGCTTTTGGAGCATTTCAATAAAATGAAATTCAGGTGGCATCAGCTTGCATCCTGTTTACCTTTCGTGTAACACTAACACTATTGTACCTGAAGATCTGACTTTTAAAAAGAGTGGCCATGAGTTTCTTTGCCAGTATTCTTCTCATAAGGCTCTACGCATTTTGGAAACTGGAAGTTATAGATCGACACAAGCAGGCAGTAGATTTTGGTGTTTTCACCTAATTTACTTCAACAATCCAGCACATGCTGTGGCGTCTGTTAGCGCCGATCTATGATTTTAACTCCAGCTTCAATTTAACGTTCATAAATGTCACTTAGTGTCTTAATTGAATAAATGATTTTGAATTTTGAATTTTTTTTTACACCATTAAAATCTTTATCGACATTTTTTTTTCCAAACTAAGTCAACCATTCGTCGGTTAGAACGCTCCCAAAATGTATTTTGTACTTGATTTCATATTGAGGTATAATTTTTTTTTATATAAATGTTGGTCGAATTTCGATCATGATTCATAAAATTTCATTATTTTTTAGTTTCTTTCATTGGCCAGTATAACTTTAATTGTCATTGTATAGACTTCCTGTAAAATCGACAGATCAACATAATATACTAGACGCGTGTAGCTTTATGTAGCCGTTTTCACGTAATTTTTAAATTTTGAACACATACCTATTGTTTAAAAGTTTTAGCTTTCTGCCCTTTGTCTATATAAACTTCAAGTATTCCAAATATCACGGAGATGCATTTGCGAAATTTCCCTAAAAATGGGTACAAAGAATTCATATCACGTATTAAAGATTAAGTTTATAGATAGTAATTATATCTATCTTAGCTTATGCTTTCATTCCTTATATATCTACAATAACCAATAATATAGTGAACCTCTCTGGCTGCAATTGAATTTAACACTTAAACTTAAGGCAAGCCGGTGTTAATATATTTTATATTATGCTCTCGTATTGGAACTCGGTCCAATGCATCCATTGTCAACCGGCGGCCGATAGCGGCTGCATTCGGAGCAAATCGAGAATGAACGTAGATTAACTGGCTAGAACTTCCACTTAAGATGTTAATTTGGTATTGCTAGTTTAGGTATTTTAGTAAATATTGAATGCCATTCGGATTTCTGCTTATTCGAATGTTGTTGGAAATGAAATGCTTTCTGAAACCAGTTGAAAATGGAGACAACTGTAAACTTTACTCATTGTATTCAACTATAAAAATACTGATTAGGAGATCGGATTCACAGTCAGCAAAGAAAGTGGCTTAAAACAATTAAATATTTGATAATTAATTGCTTTAAGCGACTTTCGTTCGATCCTTAACATCTTAGTCTCGCACCTTTGTCTTGAACATAGTATGTAATAAATCAATCTTGTGCTTTCAGGATTACAACATTCTACTTACAATAGAAAGCAAGGTGATTTGTGTTGTGTTGCTGTGATCTAAGAACCGTAGGCGTACACCCTCGATTGTTCTATTGCGCTGACATTCGCCCAATAGAGGACAAGGTCAACAAGCGCAAATCGATGGACATTTTTAAAACATCGCTCAACAACTTATAATTATTATTAAAGAAACGGTTTAATATTTACAATTACCATTTTTTTTAGTTTGAACCAAAGATACTCGCTGTAGTGAGAGATAGTTACCGTAAGTATTATCTTAAACATTTTCTCAGCTCACAAACCAATAATCATTTGAACAATCATCACTAAACCCACCCAAATGCTTCCAAAAATAAAAATACACCTAACAAATAATAAATTATTCCAAGAAAACGGAGCTATTTGTATTGTAATTCAGGGTGACGGAAGCAATTATTTTTTATCGACACGCACGACTGAGCGGGGTTGCAGGGTGCGGGTCGCGGGAAGACAAGCAGCGACACCGACGCATTGCACCCACGGGACCGCACAGATAGTGGAGACAAAAAAGTGCGTTTAAAAGGGGAAAACTGTATCTAGGTAGTTTGAACCTAGCTGTCAGATTGTTTAAAAAATGATTGTTGAAATTCTAAATTTTTTTATCTGTGTGAGATGTATAAAATGAGGCTAACGCCCTTTTATCGCCCTATAATTAATCTGAATTCTAGACCCTAGACCCCTCCGCTTCACTAAATAGCATTTTCAAATTGGAGTAAATCAATGAACAACCAAACAAGGTGTTGCATCGATAAATCAAAGGTATGTAATATCTACTTAATACATCGCGTTAATTCCGGTCAACATAAATAACAACAGAATGAGAAAAACACATTCTTTTTATTCAATTTATGAAACAACTGACAGCTACTATAAGTGCTATCACTATTCATAGATGGTTACAGGCACACGGTTTTAACTACTCTTTTATTTAAAACATAAGACAAAATGTCACACTACAAAAGAAATAAATAGAAAAATTATCGCTTAAAAAGCATCGGTAGACGGTGTTGTATGTATACAGCCTGAGGTTGAAGCGGGGACGCGATGTCTTTTTTATAAACTGTTTACTTGTTCCCGCCCTTACTAGATAATCTCTTTATACCAAACACTCGCTAGCGATACGCTGATGTGTTTGCACACGGTTTTAAAAATGTAACTGAATTTCTGCTTTGACAATAGAGAACTCTCGCCTCTATGCCTTGTTTTAAAGGTTTATTGTTATGTGGCCGTGTATGCATTTGGTATTAATTTGAATTTGGGTTAATCGAAAATTTGAAATAATGTGAAATTCACGACTTACCTATTTGCACACAAATAAAGTGAAGTATTTATAAAAATCCGTTTTACTGTTCGCATTCGGCGATTATTTTACTACCGTCAATTTAATCACAGCGTTAAATGTACATAAAAATAAATGCTACCTAATTTTACAAAGAAAAATACGAAGCGTTTAACAAAGTTTAACTGTACATAAAATTTTATTGACCCATATATGATGTAGAGAGACAATCGGAACCGAGCCGAGTTCCCGAGTCATTAGACTCGTTTTTATTACTCAATGACAATAAACATGTCGTAAGCTATCGACTGAAAACATTCGTGGAATTAGTTCCCTCCGCTCTATTCGATTATTACGATTATTGTATTCGATTATCGTGTTCTACGTGTTTATTTTTTATTGGGCGATTATTGAGTTTACGAGGTAAGTTCTTTATTTAAAATAAGTTAGTAAATTACATCACATTTACGGTTACCTAAAGTGTATCACATCCAAAAAGTAAAAAAGCGTAGTTTTTAAGTTGAAAATTGCCAAATTTGCGAAGTAAAAGCTCAAACTACATATGTAGCATAAGTTATGACAACACTGTGTTCTGTCTTAACTGACTAATGTAGTAGGTCAAAAAGAAAACTTTTAGAATCTAATCAACTTACAACATAAAAGTCTGCCATACAAACACCTTTTACTCACAGTTTCTTAAAAATCTTTCGCAAATTAACTTTGCACAAACGACGCAAGAACAGCCGGATATTATTTATTGCTTACAATTTTGCTTACACAGGAAAAATATTGCTGTACATTTTTCCATGGCCCGCGTTTCTCGAGGAACTCCTAATTTCTAATGGGCCATTTGCCACTTTGTCAATTGCTCCAATAAATCTGAGCGAGTGGTTACGCTCGGCATCTGAGTTATAGCCCCGTCTCGACCTAAATGTCGCTACATTCTTTTGTTTTGTTTTACAACACTTCAATGAGACAACACTGACTTTTGACAGACATATTTATAGCGAGACATCGTTCGTTCCAAAAAAGAGGCTTTTTATTCAAGTGCCATTCCTACACAAATAGCATTTTATTGACAAAGTTTAAAAACCATACACGTAAAATCGTCTAGACCGTCATGACTTTTACTGCCATTCGTTAACAATTGACATCACCAGAAGTCGAACTATAATAAATTTTAATTAGAATAAAATTGAATCCAAAACATCAATTGGAAATGAATTTATTAGTTTGTCCCATTCGCTCTATAACAAATGGTTTTTACTCAAACTGGTTGAAAGCAAAGTTTGGACTTCGTATTCTATATTCAAAATTCAACTCCTGTAACTTTTTAAATACTGTGCTCGTAGAGGCTGACGGCTGGTGGTATATTTAAAGGGATATTACATATCAGATTATTGATTACTGATTATTGATTATTGATCGACTGGTAAACATCGATGACCGCATAACATGAGTTGATTTTTTTAAATAAAAGATTGGGAATTTTATGTACTCGCAGATAGCACAAACACTTAAAAAAATACAAATTGTAGGCTTTATTTTTAAATAATTTATTGATTGTTGACATGAGCTCCGGTGTTAGTAGCAAATTTAATTCATTATCATCTAAATATCCGATGGATGGATGACATGTTTATAATACGATTATGACGGATGGATAGAAAAAATCTCTGTGTAAATGATAATAATATTAAATCATAAAGATTTAGAAGAAAAAGTTCAACAACTTTCTTCATATTTTGATGCATTTTCTAATAAATCCGTTTAACATGAGTCATTGTTATTGTTGAATACAATAGAGCATTATTTTTTATACAACTTGTAAAATTTTATTATAAATGTTTGAGTACATTAAATATTCAAGACTGCATCTTAATGTTAACTCCATTTGATAATTTTAATTTCTTGTAGGCATATAATGAATCTATGAAAACGAGCTAGTCGGTTTAATAAATTAGAAAAGAAAAAGATTCGTTATTGTTGTCAACTTGTCACATGAACTATCTTGTTAATAAAAGATTATGTTAGCGGAATGTTCCTTGTAAGCTGACTAATAATCTACTTTTAAAATACAAATAGTCACATTCATTCAACTCTATTATAATGTTTTACACTATTTATAGTAAATACTCACAAGTACATAGCAACTCCATTAAAATTTCGTACACAAAACTCAGAACAAACATGCCTCACATAGAGGGTGTTTATTTAAGGCCCGCCCGGCTTTAATATCCTGCTCTAATTCTGGATCCGAAATCCTAGTCTTTGATTCGCACACATCAGAAACTGAGTACACTTTATGTTAGACATGTGGACGTGCTGCTTGTCTTTATACCTTGAATTTTGGATGCGGCCGACGTCGGAGTTGGTCGGTGGTTTTCAGGTGGACAGAATACGCAACTACATTAGAATTGTAAAGTTGCTTTAACGTAAACTAAACGTACCTTGAATTACGACTGTCATTCTATTACTGGGGATGTGTTGGTGCTCAAAGTTTTTTAATTGTGAAGCTAAAAGGACACTGTTTGACAAGTAGCATAGACACATTTAATTAAACTTGTTTGATTCTAATTGATCTCTATGCATACCATATCAACGCCATGCAAGTAATATTATAAAATCCATCATGTGTCCATGTGGTGGGTGTATGTATAATTACCACAAATTTTATTAATGTAAGAATTAGCACTGTAACCCTGCACTGTAAACCTACACTGTGTATAGGAAAATAGCCATTATTTTCCTATGAAAAAATGCATTAGTAAAGTTTTCAAAAAGCACCAACTGCTTTTTTTTTCTCGATGATGAATAAGAGGTATCCCTCTTTCTCAAGTTTTTAGGCAGTAACATACTTTCTTAAATGAAGAATCTATAATATAAGTTAAAATTAAAGCATTTTAGAAGAAGGACAACTCAAGCCATTGACTTGACTTGAGACTTGAGTGTAAGCACCTAGAAGTGAATTCTCTAGCTAATTTAATATTCAGATCTGACGAAAGTATATTACAACTAATATAACAAGACTGTTACCACATTATTTAGTAAAATATTCAACTCCAATGCTAAGACTGAAATGCACTACCTATAATATTTCTTGCATATTAATCTAAACTATCGCATAATTGAGAAATGAAATAAAAACAGAAGAAATTGTATTTTACCATAATATAAACATATATTTAACATAGGATAGTCTAAATATAGATAAATGCATTAAAAAAACAGGTCATTTAATAAATAAATATTTATTAAGTAACAAAACTAAAAATATATAAATGTTTTTTTTTATATTCTCTGGCTGGTATTTAGCTATCGTCCCAGTTCCTTGCCAAACGGCGACGGTTCATATTCTAATGGAAAGACCGGTTCATAAAATTTAATTAAGGCGAGTCATCAGTCACCAAGAGGTTTGGGTCTTGTCACTGCTCATGCAAGATAACGTGGGGTCAGACGTTGCACTCACCCGAGTCCGTACTCTGATGAATGTGCCAACGGACCTCAAATATGCTACCGCTCAAGCCTCCCGACTATTTTAATCACCGTTTCTCAAAGTGTAAGTGTGTTGTGTGTTGAGGGGTCGTCGCCTTTTTGTATTTTACATCAAATTTTAAAAAACATTTTTTAAAAGCAGATTTCTTTCTGCTTGAAGTGGAGGAGCATGACAAGAATAGTACTCCAACTCTAAAAGAATCCGCGGTCACACGGCATTACTAGTCCTGTTTTTTTCTTCTGCTGTTGATTAGAGAGGCCAGGGATCCATGTGGTTGGCGCAGACACTGTGAGTTTTCACAGATAAACACGCAATATCAAGTGGGATATGTACTTGTCTACCAAGCATATAAAAAATGGACTAAAATTGATAGAAAACAAGTGTATTCGTAAATACAAGAAATATGTATATATTTACTCGTATTTCATTTTGAGTCGATAGATGCAAGCGGGAGCTTTAACATATTTTATCATCTGAAGGCGTCTTGGGTTTTTCGAGACTTCACGCATTTGAAAAACACTGGTTTAAATAACCCATACAATTAATCGAGATGGAAGAAGATAGCATTGGCCGTGTGACGACGGCTCAAGAAAATCGATTCATCCTCAAGTCACGCTCAACTTATGCGGCATATTATTCATAAGTTTGTTACTCTCGCCGACGGACGGTCCAAATGCAAACAAACCGCGATTCTAGTTATTAATCATTCAACGAGGATCCTTGTTATCGAATAGTGGCCGTGATGAAGTAGTGGTGGGTCACCTAATTGTAATTAACGTTAACTAGGTGGCCACTGGTCAACTGAGAGATAAGTGCCTAAAACTCCCTGTGTGTACACCTTTCGCTAAAAATGAAACATTTAATATTTTTAGGGAAAACTATATGATAATAATAAGTAATAAATTAAATATTTTTTATGCATTGACACATGACAAGTGACGACACCCTCATTATTAGATACGCATTTTGACAAGTTGTACGCTTCGTGTATTAACATTGTGTGTTTTGAAATATAACGTCCATACAAAGGCCTTGGTGCTCGTTACACGAAACAGCATTCACCTTCTCACTCCTCATTAAAATTTGTACGACAGCTTCTAAATTCTACTCTTTTCTGCGCACCTCCATTTCAATATACAGGAAAAAGTGGAAGAGCGATGTGTACGGAGTACCGAGCCGGGCTGGCAAAACTTTTGCCTCCCCAACCCATCGAGGGGGGCAAAAAGTGTTGCCGACGGGTGAGCGAGCGTACTTATAGCTATGTCGGGGAAAAGTTTTCCGTGTTGCGGGTAGGAGGCTGAGGGGGAAGAGGGCTGACGCATGCGTGCCTCCACCACCGCAGGACCGACATGCCAGTCCTGCACAGGACATGGTCTACGACGCAAGGATGTTACCGGTTTTCCTATGATATGCACCGTTACGTAATGGCGTAAAATTAGTTTAGGTGTATTTCTTGGATATAAAATTAATTTAATCCTATTTCTCTAGTGGTACTTTTCTGGAAATTAATGTTTGCTAACAAATAATAAGTGAATAAAAATAATAAAATTCTTTTCGTTTTATAACACTTTAAGTTCATTTTATTATTTTCCAGAGTTACAAAATTATTAGGTCGTGTTAAGGTTATCAGGGAGGCAATCGATACGATGCCTCACACCCTAGCGTGCAAAGTAGTGGCTAGCTTTTGGCACCACCTACGCCATAGCCTTACTCCGCGGCTACGACCCGTATAGCCTACGAGTGTAGCAAAGAAACTATGTAAATGCAGCAAAGTTACATAAATTCTTGCTTCTGTAATATAGTGCGCGGCTGGGCTTTGCGGAACAAAAAGTTAGACACTTATGAATAAATACATATACAACATATTTTTACCGCTTAAGAATTATAGTGACAGTAAATAATCTTTCAAATCACAACCAGGATAAAAAGAAAATGTATGTATTATAAATAGGTTATGTGGTGTCCAATTTTAAAATACACGACTTAAGTTTTACTTATTTCCTGAATAGCATGTTATACATACGAACATTTATGATTTTCTTTGACGTTGAACTTGAAAACGACTCTCGCGCAACTTCCAACCGTATTTGTTGCGACTTGTTGTTTGCTTCGTTTGTTACAAAACTAAATTTGAGTTGCTAAACTAAAGTTGTGGATATTTAAAGGGAACTTTTTCTCGGAGTCAACGCCCGAGCCGCTTAGTCCGTCACCCAGTTTCAGAGTACCAACAGAGTTATGGCAGTTGTTCGCAAACTACTTGGACCAGCGGGCAGAGGTCTGCAGTCGGAAGGTCATGGCGCTAATTTGACCTTGCCTTCAACTTGCGGACTGTTGTTGGGCTACACTGGGTCGTAGTTTGTAATTGCTCGATGGTTGTTTGTTGGTACTCATGAAGACGCGACGGGGGCGGCTGGTTTCGTCTTCCGTCTTTAATGAACTGTATTGGATTTTATTAATATCTGCGTATAATAGTACAACTTATAGGTTGTTACTTAAATTAAAATAGCAGCTTGATCGTCTAAGGAAATATACTTTTAATTAAATTACATTGGATTATAATTTTTTTAAAATAAATTTAACAGTCAAAAAGTCTAGAAATTTTATAAGGTAGTACCAATTCCTGCAGTTGATATATATCTAATGTTTTGCTGCTGGATTTATACCAGAACCATATTAAATTAAATTATTTAAAACATCAACAAATCCACTAATCTATTTCAGACTATTTTATATATTTATTATTGAGTCACTATATCTAATTCACAACAGAGCTAGTAATTAAATCCATTTTATAATCAAAAGCCATTCTTATCCCGTGTAAAGCATCCTAAAATCGTCTTAATTAACTGAACGTTTCGGCCGTCAAAGGCTTCAAACAAATTGGCCACGACAAAATAATGCGGTAGATAATAGACGTTTAGACGATCCGAACAGGGCCGAACATTGGCGGACTACCGCTTGAGGGCTCCACCACCTCACAGCACCTGGATAACAAAATTAATTACAGCCCAATAAGGAAATATTAACCGGACGGTTAATAAGCTTCGGGGATATACCACAATTAAATTGGGAGGGTCTAACAGTCGTTATTTATAAACAATAATATATCAAAGCGATATTTTCAAGACGGTGCCTGCCGCAGCGATGCGTCATGCCATGCCATGGTTGGCTTTTAGGGAGTAAATTCTTAAGATATTTTTAATAACAGTGTACTATAAATAGATATATTTTTATGACAGCTATAAGTTTTTTTTTAAATTAATAGACAAGTTTTTGTAGCACAGAAAACCCGTCGTCATTAACATTATGTATCAGACAGTAATATGACGTAAAACTATTTGTCAAAAAATTGCCATATTATCAGCTTAGTAAGGTAAGGCGGGTAAATGAACCTAGACAAGAGCCACAGAAATTTCGGGATTCAAGTGCTCGACAATAAACAGTTCCTTGGTTTAATACAGATACTAAAGGCAAACTATCTTAGGCCTAAATAGCATAGCCAATCCTAATTCATAAATGATACCTTATCTATCTATCTTCTATTTAACTAAAATTAAATATTTGTATGGTAGGGTCGCTTTCTAAGGGAAAATTGCTGTAACTTTTGGAGTATTTTAAATTAAACAAAATATTATACGAGCACTTAATCGTTATTCATTAAGACATTAAATAGATTTTAGAAGCAAAATTTTAACTAATTAGAATTAGAAAATTAAACACTTTGAAAAATTATCTTCGGTACGACTAAGGAGCCTGGATGCCTAAATCTTATCACATATATAGCCTAAATCTAATACAATAATCACTCGACAAATATTAAATATCAATAGGCTTTCGAGATCAAGTTATAGTCTTAAAAGTTAATTTCTTTGCAACTTACGAATAGAAAACTAAATATAAATTCTTATATAAATGGTTTTTAGGCGTTATATATAGAGATACGACCCATAGGTTTTCAAAGTTACTTAAACTATTGCATCGTTTGCTTATGTTTAAATGAGTGGGTAAGTACTACAAAATAAATATGAATGAAATAAATAATAAAATCATAATATTCTCCTTTGAAATGGCTTACGAATGAGTAACAAAAATAATGAAACCATTGCAAAAACTTCTTAATTTCTTTTTCTCTTCGATTAAAGCTGACAAGCCGTCCACTTGTTGTTGTACCTATACGCGCACGACTAAATAGTTCAGTTTTATGCCACTAGACGTCAGTTATTGTAAGCAAGGGGACCAGATGTCATAGAGGTATAACGCGACGTAGGCTTTAGTAGGACTAACGTAACCTACCCTACCGTACCCTACTACTTACCCGCTTAGCATAGAGGACACTCTATGCTTTCAAAAACCATTGACCATGATGGCGTCTTTAAGGCAAGGCTAGGGTTTCTAGCCCAGAATATCTATATTATAAATAAAAAAATTATATTTTTTTCCTTTGTGATCAATACTTTTATACATACAAATCACTTTTTTACTAAAAGGGCTTTTTTACTCAGTATTTAGTTTCTTATTAAACATTAAAGCAATTAGTACATTAAGATTAAAACATATTAAAGATATAACTGTTTGTAAACTTTCACGACTTACCGCTCGCTGACTTACCTTTCGGCGTTGATCTGACGTGAATCTGTTTTGACCGAATTGAACCGGTCTTGGTTACGGGTGGACAGTCTACCAGTGACCACCAAAAGGTAACCGATAGGTATCGTGTGCTATAAATATTATTTATATTAGAAGTACCTTACTATCTCTTGAGCATGCTTATAACTTTTTAAACACTGATTTATCCACCAATAAACGGGTTTCATTCTTAAACAATGGTTGAACCCTTTATTCGGAAACAATTTGTAATCCTTATTTAACAAAAAAATAAATGTAGTTGTTATAAAACAATGATCTCTTTAGCTCGCTGTAAACTTTATAATTATATTATATAATTAGTACTCGTAATACTAAATGTAAATGTAATGATGGAGTTTGAAATTGAACGAGTTTGAGTTTGAGTTGAACAGTATTATGATGGATAATGTTCTAACATACAATTTACATAAGAAATTTTTTTGGTACATTTTAAGTGAACAAAATTAAATGAGACTGTCGTAACGCCAACGGTATTATTTAAAGCTTTCGTCTTTTCGCTTTGGCCACCTTTGTCTACAAATGGAGATAATAATTGTTGAAAAAAAATGTGAGCCGTCACGGGACGCCTGGTAGATGTGAAACATCGACATTATTTTGTAAAAGTAATATGACCAGATAACGATGACTATTTATTGAATAAACATTTATTTTCATTAAATACAACAGCGAGAGAGATGGCTTAACGCCGGATCGAGTGGGAGAGAATCGCACAGTCGATTGCGCATGGCGACACATCGCCACATCGTACACACTACTGCATATAGACTGTATATATATACCATCATATAGAGTGGCAACGCGTCGCCACGGCATGCGTCGCCACGCCAGAAATCGGTTTTACGTGCGGCTATAGATGTTTCACTCTACTAAACTCTTGTCATTATGTAAAGCTATTGGAATAAATATTGTATTTGGAAGCAAAACAAACATACTTAAACATTTTTGTAAGTCATTACAGCTTAACATATAGAGGTTTGTAAGAATATGTACGAGTATGTAAGAGTTGCAGTTTATTCATTTTCTGGTATTTTCTGTTACTGCTCGTAAAGGCAAAACTTATATGTCAACGTGTAACGTTAATATGCAAGTATCAGCCATGTACCCGCTAGTAGCCACCCGGCCTCTGAAGTAACTCAATGCTATACAAGACTGATCTGAGAGTAAGATTGGCTGATCTGAGCTCCACGTTGATATTGGATTTTAACAATACGCTAGTGAAGCAGCTAGTGTTGTGAATATTTAATAGATGTTTGTTTTCCACCGTAGTAACGATGGTAGTAGTTGTTGGGAAAGCAGCATGTCTGCCATGATTCATGACATATAAACTAAACAAGTCGGTAATAATATGTTCATAGAAAAGGCAGTAAGTCGATTTCTCTAAAAAATACAAAAAATTGTTAGTAAAGTTGTGTTACTGGAAAATCTAGAAATTCAACAACACCATTTGCATTTAAATTGTTGATAAATACTTAGTAAGCGTTACTAAAGTGAATATTTCATGGTTTTTCAACATGATTTAGCAACCAGACAAAGAATAATACATATTCAAGGAACTCTCTCGCAAATGCCTTTAAAAACACCTTTTATATTTATTATGCAATGTTCGTAATACATACAGTGGATTGGAAATTATTAGAAGAAAATAAGCAGTAGGTCGACGTCTACAGCGAGCAAAACAGGGCGTACACCGTATTTATGGTTATATGACGCAAAACTTTCCAAGCGTAGGAGCTAAAGCCATCGATTTTCAAAACTTTTTCATGGAAATAAACCTACTTTCGTTGTGTACGCAGGGACTTCGATGTGTGCATAAACCGGGGCCACCCACACAGACGAATTGTGTTGGAGGTCACGTTTTCAATGGATTACATGGAAATGTCTTTCAGATCGATATTGATGCAAGAATTATAAAGTACAGCATAAAGTAGTTCATAGTTAATTCCATAGCAGCAACATACCTTGAATAGCGCGTTCGGCCGATTATTTAAACTCTTTTAACTTTGAAAACCTTGCCAACTCGCCAACATTAAAAAAAAAATATTAAAAACATTTTTTTTCAAATTTTAATGGTATACTTTGTATGAAAATAAGTAAATTTAAAAAAAATATTTGATCCTGGAAGATAGCACGAATTTTTTGTCATTAAAATATTATAGTTTCTTGCATCATTATCTCTTCTACTCAGGATCACTTACAGTATTTTTTTTAACTTGTCGGAAAAATACATATCCATTTCAAACGTTCTTATGTTTTACATAATATTCTTTATAAGTGTGTCTTCTAACATATCACAGGACCATCGACCGCTTGTATCGAGCGAATACACACATACAACGTCGACGTACTTGTAATGGGTCCGCAAAGAAAACTTTTTAAAACTTTTCCACCGAGGCAATATGGCTCGTGTTCTCAGCCGTTATGTTTTATTTAGGCAACGTTATACTGTCCCTCTCTAGCCTACGGATACCCTTATTTGAACGAAAGGAATGGGTATAATTTTCAGCGTACTTTTCAGTAGAACGGCTGCCTTGCCCGGGATACGAAGTAATTATTTCTATTCTGTCATTGCCATGTATTTTTTATGTGCTGTCGTCATTTCGTAGGTTGCAACAAGGTCCTAGATAGTCCAACAGTGTCCGCTAAATTAGAATCCTTTGAATAAATAATCATGTGCACGAGATTAGATTTTGCAGCCAAGTCCTTTGAGAATTTTCGTTGAAGCGTGGGAATTCCAGTGCAACACGAGATAACAAGAAGATCAATGTGTTCTGAAGTTATTTAAGTTACAGAACTTGAAGATCATCACTATACCTATACCGGTATCATTACATAGAGTTGCCCTATAGTATTACGGTTCTTTGAGAATTCTATTGATGTACCAGTCCAATGTCTTAATGGTGTATCCCAGAGTTATAATGTGTATCCAAAATTTAAAGTTCAAATTTGGAAAAATAATGTGCAGTTTTGAAATGTACCACCCAAACATAAATCATAAATTTTATAAACATGTAATTTTAAATACTTATCATATACATAACATTACATAAAACTTTAGTCATTGGTGTCTAATATAGTGACTAGCGAGGACTGATTACTGTAGATTAGATTTAATTCTCGGATCCTTAGATACAGATTCAGTATCTAGATTCTTCTGTATCTATTTTTAAACAATAAACTTAATATCTTTAACTTGTACTTCGCAATCAAAAGTCAAATTAATGTGTCACTTTGTGTTTTTTAATTTTATTCCTAAATTCTTTTAATACATTTTATAGCTGCTAATGTATAGGCTCACAAAAAACGATCAGGTTTCAAGAGTGCAATCTCACGGTGGTCGTTTATCAAGATCGTCATCTGATTGGGGCGAGCTCAGCTGCGTTTTATTGTCGAAACACACGCCTATCCAAATTTTAATTTATATTTCCTTTCGTACCAAAATTGGAACACAATTTTCAATTGCTTTTGATATATTTTGCAAGAACATTAATATTTTTCAGATTATAACATTGTTTCATGTTTTATATTTTATGATTGGAACAAGTGGTAGCAAAAATAGTCAGTTTTCCTAATCCAACGCGGACGTTAAGTACATACACAAGCACTTATATGATAAACATTAAAAAAAAAAGTTAAAGTGTCTCCAAAAAGCACTAAGGCACTGGGTACCTAGTGATCTGTTTGAAGTCGGTGCCAAGCTAAATAGGTACTTGATAGACAGGCTAGGTCCAACGTGGCGGCATGCAATTGGCATTAGATGCGGCAACATGTGTTAGTACTAGTAACTCTTTCGGTTGATCTTTATTAATTAACAAAATATTCAGATATTTCATTAGAATTAAACTCCGTTCTTAATTAAACTTATATCCTATAAGCATTACTTTTTGCGTTTCGAGCTTGGCACCGACTTCAAACGAGCCATTAGGTACCCAGTGCCTTAATAACATTACCTATTATTTTAAAAATGTCACATTTATGTAGTCTTTTCAATTAAATTTAAAACGGATTATTTTTAACTTTCAGTGCCCTTTCTTAGTGTTTTTTGAAGTCGGTTTAACTTTCTTCAAAAGTTTTTATTTTTCTATTTTCAGTAAATGCAACGTACGTACTGAGTAGATACGGTATTTATAACATTACTTTCTATAATGTAAATTACCGAACTACAGTTCTTTAGATTATATTAACGTTATAGATTATACTAACTAGATTGATATCTTTGTGGGTTCCGTATCCTCAGTAAGGTCTAAACTCAGAGTCTTGATTAATTGATTAATCTTTTAAATTAAACTGTGTTAAATAAATTAGGCATAACGTAAGTTTCCTTTTTTTCAATATTTTGTTGTATTCCTTAGTTAATTTTAGTAAGTAAGTTAGGTATGTCTTACAATACAATACAATACTCTTTATTGTACACCATGAGATACATTCAAAATACTTACAAAGACAAAAAAAATAATGGTACAAACGGCGGTCTTATCGCTAGTTGCGATTTCTTACAGACTACCTTTAGATGGACAGATGCAATAGAGTTATGTATAGGGCAGTTAGCAGGTGTACGACTTTAGCTAAGTAGCAGCTTATATGAATTTAAGAGAAAAGGAATAAATAATTATATATACCTTACCTATATACATACATACACATATAACACATACATACATTTACACATATAGATACATACATACCCATATTAAAATAAATATATACACATACCAGTATTAAAAGCAAGTGAAATATTACTGTGACAGATAGTAATCAGTGACCATTTTTTTAAAAGTGTGTAGCGACTGAGCATGTCTAATAGCTTCAGGCAATGCATTCCACAGGCAAGCTGCATGTACTGTAATAGATTTGTGAAGAAAATTTGTGGAATGTAAAGGTATTTTCAGCACTTGATTTTCCGAGGATCTCAGGAACCTCGAATGTGTGTCATTTAGGAACTCGAAACGTTCTTTAAGGTAGGTGGGAGAAGCGGGGTTGAACAAAATATTGTAAAGTAGTGCAAGAATATGAGCATTTCGGCGAAGCCGTATAGGAAGCCACTTGAGCTTAATTACAAAATTCAGAAATATGGTCATATTTGCGTAAACCAAATATAAACCTGCTACAGACGTTTTGGAGGCGCTCAAGTTTATTAAGTTGGTCCTCAGTGAGGTCAAGATAGCTGGCATCGGCGTAATCGAGGATTGGCAAGAGGAGAGATTGGACCAGTGCAGTTTTAGCGCCAATCTTCTCAAAGATCCTATCGATGCAAACACTTTGCGGCTGACCTCCTGCAGTTGTGGACCCCAAGACAAAGATTTGTCGATGTAAAGTCCCAGGTTTTTTACTCTGTCGCTGTAAGGTAAAATTATGCCATTAAAAGTAACCTGAGGGAGCCTCGACCATTCAATTCTAGAAATAAGTCTAGGGCTACCTACGATAATAACCTGACTCTTTACAGGATTTACGGTGAGGCCATGTTGTGCACTCCAGTGAGCTATGTGCATTAAATCCTATAAATGATATCAATGGCTCCCGCTAGCTGTTCGAGAGGAGCGGGTGTATAGATTTGCAGATCATCAGCGTAAAGGTGGTAGGACGAAAGAAGTTTAGAGGAGATAGAGTTAATAAAAATTGTGAAGAGTAACGGGGACAAAACGCCACCCTGCGGCACACCAGCAGAAGTATTGCACCACGAAGAAAGGGCTTCTTCGATTCGAACACGTTGACGGCGGCCAGACAGGTAACTATGAAACCAATCAAGCACCGTTGGAGATATGTTAATAGAGCGGAGTATAGCTAGTAGTATGTCAAAATCGACAGTGTTAAATGCATTGCTGAAGTCCAGCAAGGAAAGTACCGTAAGATAGCCATTTTCCATACCTTTTTTGGTAACGGAATTATCTGAGCATCTTTCCATGTTGAAGGATAGACGCTACTGGTTAACGAAAAGTTTAAAATATGGGTTAAAATGGGTAAAATGATGTCTAAAACAGGGAGAACCATATTACGGCTGACACAATTAGTTCCAACAGCGTTGGAACTGTTTTACTGTTATATGCAAGATAGATTCACATCTAGTAGATGTCAATCAAACATTATGTATTTTTTGTTTATATACTGCCTTTGAGATTGTACATCAGTTTTGTGAATTAATAAAAAAAAAAAAAACTTTAGTTTAATAAGCTCGACACTTTATTTAGATAAGGTGGTAAGGTTTTTAGATTATCTAGCAACTTGCAGCACTTTTCAATAAGTTATAAATAATCATAAATTAAAAATTTTAAATACCCCCGACTTGAAAATCCCGTTAACGATTAGAAAAGAGCTGATGATTTACGAAGGGCTAAACAGATTTTCTTTAATTATATCTAATAACACTCTCGATCAAGTCACCTTTCAAACAAAAAAAAACCGCATCATAATCGGTCCATTCGTTTAGGAGTTACTATGCTGCAGCCGACACAGACACAGACACGTAAAACTTATAACACCTCTCTTTTTGCGTGGGGGGTTAAAAAGTTACAAACAGCCGAAAGTAATACCTACCCTTTTTTTAAGTCGGTTAATAACAATAACATTCATGACTTTAAACGTCAATGTTGCTTACTTTCAAGAAAAATAAACAAACACACTAAATGTGTCCTTAATTTCTAAGGGTTTCCCTCGTTTTCCCTCAGATACCATCAGCAGATCCAGACTTGGTGACAATGGGACCACCTGGGGAGCATACCCTTTCTAACAAAAAATATATTATTAAATCAGTCTATAGACGACGGAAATATCGATGAACATACATAAAAAAAATACATACAGCCGAACATAGAACCTCCTCCTTTTTTTGAAGTCGGTTAAAATAGAAAGGAAGATGATCGTGATTCAAATTTTCAGACTTTTTCAGAGACCCATAAGAGTCATACAGCGATAATTTCTATTCCGTTCCAATTAGCTCTGTCCCATAGGATGGCATTGAAGGTAGCTATTTCAGATGTTAAGCCAAAGGTAACTTTGTTACAAACAAAATTCATTAGCTGAGTACATTTTCTTTCGCTCTTTGTTTTTACCGATGTTGATGTAAAATTCAAACCAGATTTTCCATAAAATAAAATCTAAAATTCACTGCGTTGAACACCGTAATAACGTTTCCCTTAATCTTAATGTTCATTTTAAAAGCTGGGGCATTATCAAATAGATGTAGAGATTCAAAGTGGGAGAGGTCCAAGGCGTTCACCGTTCCTCGTAAATTATAGACTTTCTTTGTTTTATACTCTCATTACATAGATCTTTCTAGAGGGCGCTTGAATGCATATTATGAGTGTTCCTTATGATTTACGTCTTAAAATTATATACAGAGTGCTTTATTTAGTTTTATATTTCAAGATCCTACGCTGTTATTTCTTGGTTACGCTGCTATGTCTTTAAACTATTATGATGTGGTTTATATCATTGAAATAAATGCAATTGAAAAACGTCCTAAAATTTGTGTTTTAAAACAACACTATCCGCTTTCGTATGTCCGCCGTCAGTTATAAGGCTGCCCCTGTACCAATGACTACCTTGAATCATTATTCAAAATGTACTTGTCATTGTATTTTCGGCTCACGCAAAGCCAGTGATGCGTTAAACAACAGAAGTTGCAATGTAAATAGAACACGGAGTGACATTCCGGCTTTATCTGGTGAATCAATTAATGCTGGTGGGGCTGTCCGTACCTGGCGCGGTGGGGACCGCCCGGAATGGTAGGCTCGGCAGGCCTGTTCATTACTCACAAAAACTGTTTGATGACGTTGAGAATATCAAGGAAAAAATACCTGCATTCTGATTGTAAAATTATTGTTCTACATTTAAATTTTGTTTCTCTATTGCTTAATACAGATAAACAATGCATAAGGCCGTGGTCAGCAGTGTTAGTTTCTATAAAAACTTGATACTAATAAATGGTGACCATTCGATGGCATTTAAATAAATAAATGTTATAGATTAAACAATGAAGAGATCTATTTGAAATATCCAAACAAATGAAAGCCTATCGATGTTACCAGTTTCCTATAATATAATATGTGTATTATTTATTCTGCGAGGCGGCACGGATGTGGCAATCGTGGCGCATCCGGCGCCGGACCGAACGCACGCCGCATCCGCCCGCCACGCCTCTGGCCTCCGAGCTTCCACATCTCTCGGAAATTCTATTTTGTTATTTTAGGGATTTTGCTCACACTGAAAGCTTTACGATGTTGGTTTTGATTATAAAATTATTGTTTCACTAACTTCATAATGGAACTCATATTTTGCTTGTTCGACACAAAACCTGTTTAGGTTTTGTGTCAATTTTGTATGCGAGAGTTTTATTCTGTATTTTCTGTTACAGGTACCGTTTAGAAGCAGTATATTAAATACTAGAGCGTAAGCGTAAGTTAATTTGAAATTGACAAAAATTTGATTTATCAAGGAGCAAAAGAGCATTTCGATTTTAAACAAAAATAGTTTATTTTTTCTCAATTTTAATAAAAAAAGTAAGTTTGTCAGAAATTACAGGAGTTGCAACTTGAATGCAACCTGTATTTGAATAAATCATAAAAGAAAAAAAGATACATTCTGTCATAGGTCACTTAAGTTTAGAATGTAATATTGCTTTAGGTATACTTAGGTGTTTTATTTTTAAATTTATTATTCTAATTTCTAACTTGGGATCCGTTCTAACACAACTCTGTCAACAAGAACAAAAACTTGTTCAAGTACTACCATATATTCCTTACTAGCAGCGCCCCGCGGTTTCACTCGCGTAAGTCCCGATCCCATGGGAATATTGGGATAAAAAGTAGCCTGTATGTTAAACCAGGTCTCCAGCTATCTACATAGCAAGTTTCATCAAGCAATCGGTTCAGTAGTTTTGGCTTATAAGAGTAACAAACATCCATACATTCATACTCACAAACTTTCACGTTTATAATATTAGTAGGATTACAATGCAACATTAATTGAATAGCAATTTTGCAAATATTGAACACATAAAAAGGCTATACGATTTTATATCCTACAACTTTCAGCAATGTTAATAAACATAAAAATATACTGTTGCATCGAACAAACGGGCTAGATTTTTGGCAAGTAACATCGTTTTGTAGTTTATTTGTTGGTGTAAAATATAGGTACTTAATAAGACTAATCCGGTGTATAGCAATCCGCGCCATTGCGCCATCGTCACGTGCAACCGAATGGTGCATGTGCGGTATTGCAGTTTATACTAGCGAGTTAGATATGATATTTAAAAATAAAAATAAAATAAAATACACCTACTATCTGCACCCCGCAGTTATACCTACAATTATTTTCTATGGTAACCACATAAAATTAATGCAGGCGTGACTCCGATTCTATGGGTCCTAAAATGATGTAGCTGGTCTATTGATTGTAGCTTTCACAGTGTTACACGTATTTTCAAATCGCGTTCTTAATCATTGAGGTTTGTGTATACTTCATTAAACAAAATAGCAGCAGGCTATTAATTAAAATTTTAATTATATCAAGTGACCAAAGTATTACGTATTTTTTTTATGGTTGTAATCATCCGAAGAGTAAGAAAACTAAAATTCAAAATTTAAGTTGCACTCCTGTTCTTCACAAACAGCCTGCACGTATGTCAATCAATCAATCAATCAACCGGCCTATCATAGTTCACTGCTGCACATAGGCCTCTCCCAATGTGCCTGCACGTATGTACGTAAAATGAATTAATGAGATCATATTTAGAATCAATACAGTTACATTATTACTCCTGAGTACAGTACTGTTGTAACAATATGAATTTAAAAAAATATGCAAACTGCCAATGTTGCATTTTACACTAAGTAAGAATAAAATTATTTGTTAAGTATAAAATCCCCTTACAGCAATTTAAATGCAACCCCGATCTATTTGGTGGATGTCGCAGGAGTGTCACGGCACGGGTGCGGTTGCAGTCGCATAAATATCAAAGGTAATTAGCATTCCACCACGCTTTCTTCATGGCGCAGCCTTAATTTTTGTATCACGTGAAGTCTGACAGGTAGCTAACTAGGAAATGCAGCTTTTCTCACGATTCGCTTCTTTGTTCTGTTTTTATTATTATTTTTAAAGGACAATTTACGGTTAGGTTTAGTTTTTTTCGTTTTCGAAGACAGACTTTCTTGTCTTGTTTTGCTACTGACATTATTTCTCCTCTCATACAATATTGAACAATATTTATAAATAAATGAAATTAATGATCAATGCCTCATTATTCTACTTTGGTATGTATCATGATTCCAATAAAGTGAAGGGTTATATTTGTTGACGTGAGCAAAGTTTTCATGTAAGTAGATTTGGACTTTACTGTAACTGAATTTCATTGAAATTATGTTTCGTAGTTTCCTAAACTGTAATAGAGCCTTAATTTTCTTCACATGATAAATACGCACAAATTACAATAAAATTACGGCAGGAAGTATAGCGACATTTAGTATCACGTGCGTTGTGTAACTGTCGTTCATTAGGTAGTGTTGACAGTGCATGCGTGCGCGCCGCTCGCGCCTGGCACGGCCCTATCGCGCCACCATCGATGACTAATAAACCACTACAACCTTATACATGCACCACCAATCGACCTTATTTTACCATACATAAAGCTCGCATTGAACATTCATACTTACAAACAAAAGTTGGCTGTGTCGTAATCGCGACCAGTTACTACTAACCCAACTTTGCATTTGATGCCTATCTTATTATTTAACTCTTAAGGGTCACTATTGACGGGCAAAATGAGAAAATAAAGTGGTTTCAGTTATAATCGTGACCACTTCTAGCGAACACTTTAGAACTTCGCCCCCGAATTGAGCGGTCCGTGTCAAAATTATGCACGTAGATAGGCAATGCTATCGACGCACAATTTATATCTGCGTGGGAAATTATTATATCTTTATTAAGGCATCGATTCGGAGCTCTATCGTGTCGTGACGATCCCGTGTAAAAACTATTAACCAATATATTTTATATAAAATAATGTTCAGTCTCCTCTTTTCATTACATCTCCAATATCGATTTATAACGTTTTTTTAATGCCAATTGTTAAGGTTTCATAGGCGGGTAGGGGGTACTGAAAGCTTATAAGCTCACTATTATCAATGAGTAAGTTTGTATGTTACAGTCGATTTCTCTGAATCTAAGACATCTTTTATACAACTAAATTGGCAAACAAGCACACGGCGCATCTGATGGCGGTTAGTGGTCTCGGCGGTTTCGGGCCAAAATCTTCCGTGCTCAGTAAAAATTAGGAGACAGAGTTCCGTGGTCCACTCTTCACCTTTTATTTCTAAGACTATTAAACCCAACAGTTAAATAAGTAGGGCGTAATAAATAGGGCGTCTTTTGTAGTTTATACTAGAAACTAAACTTCCCTCATAAAACGAAAAATAAGATTATCATATTTGTAGTTCGGATCGACTCTCTTCCTATCAATATTTTTTTTTGTATTCATTTAATGTGGTGAGATGGATAGAAAGTTAAACTTTATTGAGCTCTGAAGGAAAGTTCTCAAAAAATATTGTATACTTGTAAAGAAAGACTAAACCGTGACTTCTACTTATCTAGGCGTGTAAGATACTCAAAGTCTCCAAAGTTTTATCTCGAGTACTGGCCGAGCACCTTTAGATAACTCATTTCGCAATAGCCCGAGGCAATTAAAAAGGAAGGGTAGTACTATCATTAACCGGGAGAGGCCGCCGTCTTAACAAGAATATAATGCAATTTTAAAATAATCCCCGCAAAAAAGAAATTAATGCAGGCACCTCGCTAGATTCCCTTTTTATCTCTTTAATTGGTTTTCACATCTTACAGTGTAAAAAATATCGTGTTCTTTGTAATCTCGGGCGATGTTTTAATAAATATAACGAAGTGAACCGAATTGGAGGGTGGAAAAAATATTGTAGCCCTTAAATAAACGTTCACACTTGAGAGATCAACGGGACGGTGCGCACGCGATTTATTGGGAAATAATTAAGAAGTGACTGCGGATGCGTTCGGGAATTTTTTTTTTTGGGTAAATTAAGCTTAGTTATTTTATATAGTCGTAGAAAATGTACAAGCATTATTACTGTATTTATCCGGAAGGATTTCGAGATCTCGTCGTGTCGAATTTTGTAATTAAAGGTAAAGTAGGTATATCTAATTAGTTACAAACTCCAAACGTCATTATAGATTTAGGACCTGGGGACCGGCCTTTTTCTTATGGACAAACGAGCAGGTGGGTCACCTGATGGTAAATGACTAACTGCCGCCCATAGGCACCTGTAACTCAAGAGTCACGAGTGCGTTGCCGCCCTTTAAGGTGGGAATAGGGGAAAATGGGGAGAGGGGGAAGACGGCAGAGGGGATAAGAGGGGAGGAGAGGGGGGAGCAGGGAAAGACGGGAATAGGGGAGAGGGAAGGGTTAGGGCCTCCGGTAACCGTGGTATCGTGCGGAGTCGAGCCGGCCCATACGTGCCGAAACATGGCTCTCCCACGTAAAAAGCTTCGGTAACTTTTTGTAAAATTGCTTTTTACAGGTAATTCAACTATGCGGTTGAACTTAAAATGCAAAACTGTATCTGTATACAACATTTCATCAAAATCGTTAGAGCCGTTTCCGAGATATCCGAAATATAAATCCATACATAAATAAATACATACATACAAGAGTTGCTCGATTCAAGTAATAAGACTAGATTATAGATTACATACTACATTATATGTAGATTCTCTATTTACAGTACATTATTCAGAAGATATAATTCAGACTGACATGTTATTGGTTATTGCGGAATCACTTGATATAATATAATAAATGCTATTAAGTATAATTATATTAAAATGAAGGGTTTAACATTAATTAGTATTTTAAGGGAACGAAGTCGCGTTTAACAGCTAGTATTATTATATAGGTGAATATTGTAATCTTTAATATAATTCTGCAAAATATCATAAGTTGGTAGCATTGTTAAGAGATTTCAATAAAGTGATTCATTTCCAATGAATTTCCTTTAATCCGCAAACGCTCTCTAGCTTTCTATAAAATGGTAAGGTCAATTGAATGGATCACTCTAAAGTGTAAAATAAATTGTAATCTGTGCGGTCTTTTACACTAGATTTTAAATCTGCTAAAATATTGTTTAAAAATATTTTCATAAGCAAATCATAAGTCGACGCTTTTGGTGACTAACGCCGCCTTTAGGAACTTTTATATACCCACTGAGCGCTAACCTAAGTGCTTACGACTTGTAGACGTTTGTTTTCTAGAATCTAGAATTTTTTGCCAAATGACCTTTCAAAGCCTTTCAATTTGATGTAGCTAGATACTTTATGTAGATTTACGGATGTCAATACTTTGAACGGTTTCCAAACACCCTCAGATGATCAGCTTTCCTTTATTCCTCGCAATAAGTTATTGATAATAATCAATTGTATCACAGATATATAAAAACTTCGTCTGTACATCTACCTTTGTTTGGGGTTTTATCTCTCCTTTAGAGGCTCTCACTAGTTTTTATAGGCGAAACTTCGTCTGTTCCCGAATAATGATAGAAATATAATTTTTTTTCCTAAAAAAATGCTATTAAGTATAATTATATTACATGTTTTATTACGAATGTAAATTTCTTTGTTTATAGTTGTCCTTTATTGAAGTAGGAAGTGTTTTAATATTGATGTAAAGAAAAACGAATTGAAATTCTTTACACACTAGTGTAAAGAACTACAAATCGTTGCAATGACTTACGAGCAATTGCAGTAATATGAACCGTGTCTTGACCACTCCACAAAAATATAACACCTCCACTATTATAATATTCTTTTGTAGGGTTACGTACCTCAAAAGGAAAAACTAAACCCTTGTACATATAAGATCACTTCGTTGTCCGTCTATCTGTTTATTTGCACGTCTCTCTGTAAGTCAAGACTTTTTTTCTCAGTGCGTTTGTGTATCAAGTTTATATTAACATCAAATACTTAAGCCTGTCGTCCCTTGACGTTGTAAAAAAATCAAGCTTCTAACCAATTTTAACACTTCGCAGGTAAATAAAAAGCTATTTAATTTGTTGTTATATCACGAAGTTGAAGAGACCACTGTTGCAGGTATAAGTTTTGGGGACAAAATTTTTGGGAAGACATACTCGGAAAGAACAGGCAAACATTTTCGAGAATCGATGTCCGTGATGGACGAACTATCTAACATACAAGTTGGTACGGAACCCTCGGTGCCAGTCAGGCGCGCACTTGTCCGAGTGTTTTTAGAAATACTCTTAAAATTACACGAAACAACGTACAAGCGTGTTAATAAAATTTATCTAATTGTAAAAGAAAGACTCACAGGATATTTTATACCTTGTGATATAAGCCATTTAATAAGGGGTCTACAATTAAGAATTATTTAACAAGATATTAAGAAGTTTTTATAATAAACAAACAATAAATAAAATAGCATAACCTAAAATGACAATTACAAAAATCATCAAGTAAGTTAATATAAAAAAATCAAACCATTTCATTTAAGACAAAACAATAAATCTCTATAAAACAATCAGCCTCTCGACAAACTAAAACAAATCTCGCCTCATCGTGACGAAACAAATGAAATCACAACACTTACAATGCCGTACGCAAAGTAATGTAATCCACTCATAAAGCCGGCATTAATCCTTCCACTCGGCAGTACTGTCGTGTCATCAACGGTAGTCGAAATTTTAATCACCGCCGGCCCGCCTCGCCCCGCGGTAACCCTCCGTCGCCCTGGGGCTGCGGACGGCCGTTCCTTACACGATATTCCCATTACTTAGTCCAGGGCGATAATAAAATTTAATATAATGCCACGAGGAGGCGGATGCGGCCACAGCGGAAGCTTCAGTGGTGTGGACGGATGTAGATGACGAACTTGAAATTTTCAAAATAATTCTTTGTGATTTATTAATTTCAATTTCTATAGCTTAAAAGGTCTTTGTTTTGGTTATTTAGAAGAAGAAAAATATATAATGATCCGTCTCAAGAATAACAACTAGACATATTTATTAATGTATCTTAAAAAGCTGTAATTGTGATTTATAAATTCTTAAATTTTTCTTACGAAAAAAAAGACAATTATTAGACTTGAGTAAAGCACCTACTCAATTTGAAGTTTTCTGCGGCAGTTTAATTGTAGTAGTATTGGTAAACCTTCATTGTTTGACATATCATAGATTAGAAAATTAGTTTACCAGTGGCCTTTTAAATAAAATCACGGCAAATAAAACGTAAAACCGAATTGGTCAAAAGTATCGAGTTATTGATTTAACCACGTGAATCCCACATATAGAACAAATGCACCACCTAATCCACTAACAAATTCCAGCAACTATAAATCAAGCAGCCCATAAAACATAAAAATTGAAACATTTTAAAACCAAGAAATACTTCGGAAAGCAATAAAATAACGCGAGTGCCTTACATCGCTGCAGGCAGTCGAAGGGTTGCACCCGTTCACCAAATGCGTCGTGGGTCCAAGAATAAAGGGGTACGGGGCAAAATTGAGAAATGGACCGGCTAACGTCGTTACCTCACCCTGCAGAAGCGGGTTGAATGAAAAATGTTTTGTTATTGTTATGTTGGTACTGAAATATAGGACAGGTTTCATTTCTAAACTAAACTGAACTATGGAAATTACCGCGATTAGGTAATAGTCAAATTTCTTCTAACCGAACCGACAACTAATGCGACGAAACGCCAAGTAATCAACTTTATCAATGCGTAATCCGCTATTAGTTAACACGTTTAAAAGTATAACATCTCAAAATGAAAGTCCGACAACCACTACACACTAAGTTTTTCAATTTTTAAGACGAAGTACACTTTTTTCTTGTTGTCAACTTTTGGCCTTTGACCAAACTGCTAATGTACTTCAACGTTAATTAAAATAAGCAACCACCCTTAATAACAGCAAAACACTGTCAATTATTTATTCTTCCATTTCTAAGCAAAGCAACACTACAGGTTATTCAAGCGATCACGGTCAAAGTTGGCAGAACGAACTCATTGAAGCGTGAAAAACTAATTAAAATATTTTCTGTTTAAAATCGGCTAAGAAGCACGAAAGCATGGCATTAATTGCCAACACCACGGCAAAAGGTTCACCAGGCGCCACAACTCCTGCACTTTTAAGAACTTACCGACCTGAGGATGCAGTAAACTCATTAACGTGAGTGCGGGCACTTATTAGACAAGGTGTAGTACCCCTGAGTGAGGTGTGATACACACTGCTTTATAGAACTTTGAGCTTTAAATGAAACTAAAGTTAGACTCAGTTTCTATGTAGTTTACAATGCAAACAAATATAATGCTAAGGAAAATAAGAAACATATACACGCACATAAGAAGAAATAGTGGAATCCTCCTACATCTTCAAGGTTTCAGTCTTATTAAACCCACCGGGGTGACATATGTGCTTTTTTTTTGTTTACTAATAGGCCGGTAATCATTTAGATCAAGTCCTTGCTTGCTTAGTTCTCAATTTTTTGGTTAAAATAATATTTATTACAAAGGCTTTTAGAATAGTATGACTAAACTTGCAAAGACACAAAACTATAAAAGATTGACTTTCTTTCATAGCTTTTGTCATCATACTGAGCAAAGGAAAATTGCAATGTCGCGTCGGGACATTGCAAACCAAGCCAAAACCATACATTACCACGCGTCGTCCAAATTAATGTACTCGTATAGTTTGGCCTTGTAGGTTTTTATAGTACTACCTACTATAGACATGATATTTAAATCGCGGCTAATCTCAGTTTCGTTTGTTTATATACAATAAAGTTTCACGCAACTGGACTTCAATGTAAGTATCCAATACCATCTAATTAAGATATTCCTGTTTCAAGTACAACAAAGTTATCAAAAAATTAAATTACCGTATGTCCCTTTGGTAACCGTACACGGCTTAAGAATTCGTTCCTCGCAAGTTGCCTTTAGCTAATACAGACGCGCCAACACTAACTTACTCGCGAGTAATGAGAATGTATTTTAAAATCAACACTAGCTACGTACTCTGCTCGCGTAACTAACCAAAGGAAATGTTACCAGTAGGTACATATAAAGTAAAAAGAGTTTTGTTTAAGTTTATGAATAATTATGACAGAAAAGATAAATGTTAGTGGTGTATACAATCTTTTTTTAAAGCAAACCCAAAAATGTATTTTATATTTTCTGAAGTGATGGATTTACTATTATAGGAACAATCGATATCCACATAAAAGAGTCGAGAACCACAGCAAATAATACTTTAGCATTGTATTAATAAAAGTTATTACTTACTATACTAAGTAATTTCAGTTAGATTTTCAAAAATATCTTCGGCAGTGCTGACGTTACGATGAATTGGTTACAAAAGTGGAAGGCAAGTCGACTAAAACTAGAAAGCGTTTTATAGTCAGAACTATTAGTAGAGAAGCGATTACAGCGTGGCGAGGATGATTCTTCAACCCCTAGCAAATTCACCTGAATGGAACGAAATCCTCCTCCTCTTTCGAGAAGCGCGTCTTTTCTGACCCATTAATCAGATACTCGGGCCGCCCTTCCAGCCACCATCAAACTTTTGGATGATTTTCTACTAAGGGTTTTTTCTTTAAAGGCCTGTAAGCACTAGTTTTCTATGACCGGTCAGAATGACCGGCAACGGACACTTCTTGTCCGTTTGTACTAGACTAAATTCTTTGTACTTCTATGAAGATACTAAATTCTTTTTTTCGGTTTTTCCTTCATATTCTCCCTCTCTGTACGTTAGAGAACATAAAATATTCATTATTCAAAATTTTCTTGCCAAACAAAACAACAACAAACCCAGCTGCACTAATCAAAGTATCATTATAAATTTTAATAGAACACAACACATCGGTGGTGCAGTAGCGTATTTGCCTTCTTACGTCGTAAATCACCCCGGGTCGCTCATCCGGTAATTAACCGTATGACTCGGGGTTTTACTCGAAATCTCGTAGCACCACCCCTGCACGTCACACGTTCCTTCCCAGTATAAAGGTGATTTAATAACTAGTGCAGATGTTCTATTCTATTCTTCTATTTAAATTTCACTTGGATTAGGTACAGAGTGTGAAATAGAGTCTGGACTCGAGGTTTTTCTCGTTCCTGTACAGGAGAAACCTTATAGTCCATTACGTTATAGTGATAATAAAAGAGTACATTTCTTCAAAATAAAGTCACAATTTCAGTTGAATGTAATTCAACAATTTATTTCTTAATTTATTTGTATATCATTACTCTCTTTTACTTTGTGTCAATTAAATAAATGGTCATAGAATTTAGTCATAATGTTTTGCCAAATAACTGAAGACCTAATTAAGAATTCGTAAGACATGAGTATTCATCATCTCCGACATTCTTATTACATTGTAGATTAGTGCAATATCTAGGTTCAGGCGTTTAATAAACCGAAAGCTGCACTGCATGAATAAAATTATAATTAATTTCAACGTACGTTTTCTTAGAATTAATCAAACTGGAAAACGTAGTCAGACGTTTCTTACACTGTCATCGTTGGTAAAACTGACTCTGCATCGCAGAAACAGTTTACAGAAATAAGCAGTTAGCGGTAGTATGTATAAGAAAGCATTCCAAGAATACCGTATAGGGCACACTCTACACTACACCATCTTGTGTAGCAACTGCACGCATAGCGCGGTTTACGTGGCCTCTTTGGCATTGCCTTTGCGCACAATATTTTGGGTTCAATCTACACAAAAAGAAAAACCTACACGTGAACTCGTCTCTAAACAGAAAAAAGCGTCAAATGTTGTTTAAAAATGTTACTCAATAAATATAGCTACACATTGTTTTTTACACATTTTGTTATCAGTTATCAATATTGTCGGGTGCAAATGAAAGGTTTTGCCAACTTTCTGATAGCCAATAATCTTGAACAGAAGACCCGCATTGACTGTCAACCACACCAGTGTAGCATCACTAATAGAGCACTGAAGAAACGCAAACACCTCTCGGCTCCCGGCTAATCGCTTAATCAAAATTTATTCCGCACTTTGATTTTAAATTTGGGACGCAACATTTATTACTGGGCCCCTCGAAGCAACCCTTCGCGGGGCCGCTTCATTATCGCGGATTAAGGCTGCGGAATATTTTATCGATCGCATCGAAGCAGTATTCATTTTCAATTAAGCGCCAAGTATTTTATTAAGTTTGAGCGCGGAATTGATGAGTTTCGCGAACTAATATTTACAATGGGTGGCGTGCGTGGTGGGTGCTTCGTCGCACCACCTGAGCTTGCGGTCTCTCATATTATTCCTCTCGTATACATCAAATGTATAATAGTAGCGTTTATCAGTCTAGACGTAAACTAAAATCATATTGTGTGCGTAATAGTTGCCGCTGCAATCTATTTGTATTTTGTTGCAGAAAAAATAGCATTTTACTTAAATAATTACGTGCAATGTTTTAATTTAAACTATTCCAGTAAAATTTGACTGCTAATATGATCTTTAAACGCTCCCTGTGCACTGTCACTGAAGTGCATTATTTTCGAAGTTATACCGACTTTTTTGCTAGGAGAATATGGTTAACCCACAACGCAGCAGTTAAAATGCAAATGCGCAAGAAGATCCTGAATTCCATATTTTGTTGTTTTATTGTCTTCGTCGATGAACATCCAACGATCTCTTTTCAGAAGTTTCCTTTTCAGAGCTCCAAACAGCAAATTTAGATATGGAGTACCCGTTCAGGTATCCAAAGAGCTTTACGTCGTTTACTGATCCTGTCGATTCCATTTTATAATGAGTGAAGTTAAAGCACAGTTGAACCTGAATAATAATAACTCTGATAGACTCAAACGATTCCAGTAAGACAATACAATATTGTTCAGCAAATCGATATTCAATTTAAACGGAGCGATTCCTCAAAACAACTTGCAGATAAATTAGATGTTCTTTCACAAAGCATTGTTCGTACATTGAATACGAGAGGTGACTTCAATTTCCTGGTAGCGACGGCGCTTCCGCAGCCCGCGTCGAACGCGGAACTTTTGAAGGCATCGTCATGGAATCCGATGCACCTATGCGCCTGTGTGCTTACACGCTCGTAAGCAAATAGGCTATCACTTTGTCAAGGATCAGACGAGCGGGAAATAAATATTTATAATTTCTATAAATGTAGCTGATTTAGTGAAGCAGGCTATTTTATTATTAAGACCTTTAGTTTGTTGAAATAAAAATACGCAAATTGACTTTATATATTTTTTTTAGATATAGATTACGTTAGTAATAGTTACTTTCCTTCCTTGGTAAATAAATAAAAATTATAGCATGAAATACGTATAACAATTAAAAAAGTACGTAGGTATAGACTTATTTTGTAAGCAGTTCGTCTATTACTGTATTTATTAGATATAGCCAGGCGGTCGCATTTCGACCGATTTGAATGTCTTGAAATGACCAGTATAACCTGAACTATTATTAATTTATAGACTTTATTACCATGACAAGTCAAAATATATACTGGACCCCTATAGCTTTATGTAGCCTTTTTCACATAATTTTTAACTTTAAGGCACATATTGTTCCAAAATGTAAGCTTTCTGCACATCTTCTACATGTATTGTAAACACATTCCTATCTGTTTGCGTATGCTTAAAAAAACCGGCCAAGTGCGAGTCGGACTCACGCATGAACTGTTCCGTACCATCATACAAGATTTAATACCATGTAGCCTATGAGCCCCTTTATTTTTATTATTTGTTGTTATAGCGGACAGAAATACACATTCTGTGAAAATTTCAACTGTCTACCTGTTACGGACCATGAGATACAGCCTGCTGACAGACAGACAGATGGACAGCGGAGGCTTAGTAACAGGGTCCCTAAGGTTACCCTTCGGGTATGGAACTCTGACAATGCGTACAAAGAATTCTCCATCTTCATTAATATATAGATTACTTAAAACAATGCCGCCAAAATTAGAATGAATCTCGACATCTTTTGTGAAAAATAATTGACAACGGACAAGTGATGGCTCTGGTATGGCGAGATTTTATAGGCATCAGCTGATTTCTGCTCTGAATAGAAGCAATCCTCTTAAAGTCTTGTTTTGTTTTTGGTGACTAGGTTCCACAGAGTATAAGGATAAGTTTGTCCACCAGCTAGTGCCATTTAAAGAAGAAAGAAAAAACTCTCAGACACTTAAGACACACATTTCTAATTTTGCGGGTGTTTACGGGTACCGGTAACCGCTTACCATCCGACCGTATGCTTATTTGCCACCTTAGTTGTATAAAAAAGTCTACAAAGTAAACAAAGCGTTTCACCCGCCAGTTTGCACCTTTAAACGTATGTAAATAACTAGATGAGCTTTGAGTATACCGCAAGCGGCACTGACTGCATCTAATGGAATATCCGCCTATAGGTGTACACGATAATGCATCTGCGTTACTACATCCAGCTACTAAAGCAGTTATTGTTTTAACGATATATTATAAAAGTTGACTTTTTGACATTGTTAGGTATACCCTCAAAAAACGAACATTCTACTGTGGTCAGTGTGTAATTTCAAGATGGCGTTCTCACCTAAGGATAAAATGACGTAGTAGTTTATATAAATACACCTTTTTTTGTCCGACGAAAAAAAAGAGGCGGTTCTCTATTCCACAGTATATATACATATATAATATGCTTTTTTTTTCTGTATGTTCAGCCCTCACTCCGTTATTTATGAACCGATTTTGACGATTCTTATTTTGTATACGGTTTACCTCAAGGGTGGGTGCAAGTCAGGATCTAATAATGAGATCCTGATAAAATTGAAAGAAACGCTCGAAAGTTAATCAATATTTTCATTTAGGAATCATCACATCATGAAGCTGAGCTGACGATGGAAACCATACCTTTCCTAAACAATCAAAAGTAATATATAAAAATTGTGGTTTTAGTGACAGAAACCACTTAATATGCTTTAAAGAAAAGACATCGCCGACTCAAAATTTGTTTTTATAACATTTGATAGTTTATGTAAATTAGCTCAATACTCAAGCCTTAAAAGGTTTATTTATTTTTTGCTGTTTAGTTTCTTTTCATCGGTTTATATTTTTGTTAAAAAGTTTTTTATGTTACATGTAATTGTTTTCGGTAATTAGACAAGTTCATATCTACGCGTGCATTTCATTCAATGCCTATCCGTACAAAAGGCAGTCTACAAGATGGCGTTAAGAACCAGAATGCTGGACGATTAAAGAGACACATTTACCAAGACTTCACATGACAGAAATGAAGATGTTATGTTGGTCAGGAGGGGTAACAAGGGTGGACAGGATTCGAAACGAATATATTCGTAGCATTAATGAAATAAAATACCTGAACTGACAACCCAAGATAGACATACTAGGAGAGCTGACCCCACCTAAAATGGGAATAAGCGAAGAATAAAAAGACAGAATATCTGGTGTCAATACCTTTACGGGGTCAAAATAACATAAATGCCGATTGGTATACTAAAAGAAGATTTCCAGAAGTGTTCACTATTGCCAGCAGCAAGCGACCGAATACAGGCCTCTACGGGTTGGTGCTTCACCACGACAAAGCGCCCGCGCACTTGCACAGACTCAAATCATGGGACTTCCTGGACACCACACCGAACAAACTTCTGTGTCATTCTTCTTAAAGCCCTGATTTGGAAGCGTGTGACTTTTTTATTCCCTAAAATAGAAAAACAATTCAAAGGGACACAGTTTTCGTCGCCAGAAGATGCGCTAGCTGCATTCAAGCTGTGGAGGAAGTGTCTGAATTCGGAGACGAGTGTATTGAAAATCGGATTAGATGCATGAAACTTTGTATAAATAGTGTTTGAAAGTTATTTAATAAGATTTAATTTAAAAAAAAGCGATTTCGGAAAATTTGTTAATTGAGTTTCCTACGTATTAGTCGGTTTTGTGTATGTACTAGCTTAGAGGCTAGTTTACATAAAAAAAAGACTTATGAACTGTGTGGCGACTTCCACATACAGCAAAAAGAAACATACTCCAACATCATCTACAAACCAACTAATCCTGCATCGCGATATGAGAGTTCTCGCGCCGATTAGTATATATACAACTTTCCAACATCAACCGTTAGGCCGCGGCCCGCCAGGCAAGATCACCTAACCTGGTCGGAGGTTCCTCCCTTTATGTTGGAGGGACATGACACCCGTTCCTCCACAAACTGTGATTACCTGGGTAGGTACCTATTCTCCAACTCTGAATAGAGGGTTGTAATCTATGAAAGTGGGCTTTAAAGCATAATTAAAAAAAAAAAAAAAAACTAAAACTCTTGAATATAGGTTTTTTCCTTAACTACCTAGGTTAAAAGTATGTATACAAATTGTTGCAAGGTTAGCTGCAAGACAAATGGCAACAACGTCGATACTCACAAAGCCGGGAGCTCCTAGCGAGCTTAGATTAATCCGTCATACATGTGCGAATAAAAGCATGAACATTTTACATGCAGCTATTAGTCAAACGAAAACGCTTCAACTCAACTCGACGGGGGCTTAGCGGGGCTCATTGTCGGCGCAATAGCGTCCGCCTTCGCGAAACGAAAACTTTTCAAAATGCCCCGTCGGTCGAGCCTTTATTAAAACCTACCGAGCATATTGCAGAACTGACGGCAATAAGTAAGGCGACTGCCTCTCCTCACCGCAACGAATTCAATATTCAGAGAGAACTGGAAAGTTTTATTATTGCGGCGTAAATATAATGAGTGCAGGTGAGGCAGTTTTGTCTGCCGGGATTTACGGGCAGCCATTATTCTGCAGCTCGCAAGACAGCCAACGCTGAAATTAACTTATGCCACAAGCACTTGCTTAAATCAGTTTTAAGTTTTATCATTGACTATGAAATATTTGAAGACATAAATTAGTATAAACGAATTATGAACAGTTAAAGGAAATAAAAAACATATAAAACCTAACTTCTTAAATTGTGAACTGCGTAATGTCGCGTCAATGACTCGAACGGATCAGTTCATGTTCTAGTTACTGCAACTCCTGTCAAAATATTATTAATTATTTTATTTTTACAGTAATGTTTGTCTCTTATGAATTATGTCTCTCTCTCACATCCTCTCTCTCTCTCTCACATCCTCTCTCTCTCTCTCTCTCTCTCTCTCTCTCTCTCTCTCTCTCTCTCTCTCTCTCACTCTCTCTCTCTCTCTCTCTCTCGGTCAGCTAGTTATTCCCGTCACAGTGGTAGGATCAGCCTCAGACAACCATGGGGTCTCTCACGTCCTTTAATATCATATTCACATCTTCGTCAGGGCAGGAATACAATAGTTGCTAAATCTTAGATATAATCTGGTGGACTGCTTATGCAAGCATACCATCGCAGGATGCTCTTGCATTTTGTCAGTGATGTCGTACATTCCCAGGGATCCACCTACTCCTGTGCGTTGTGGTACTTCAGATCAACCCACATATTTGACACACCAAAAATAAAAAGTAGTTTAAAAAACATATTTATCACAATCTAATAAATTCTTTATAAAATAAAATATGTTATGATGAGTACATCTAATAGACTCGTACGTATAAGATAAGTAATTGTTATCTAATAAGCTTGTAGACCTTCACAGACCAATTACCTACCACAAAGTCGTGAAGTAATGAGTTTAGTGTATAACGAGCTTATAATAAAATTACTGTCGGGTCGCATGTATAACGTTCTGCGGGTTACCTTCATCACGTCTCGCCGCACTGACGTAACCGCCTGCTAAAAATTATCTACGAAAATTGCTTATAGTACTCAGCTTGAAATTAATGTAAATATACTCGTTTCTAGCTAGAAAAATATTCCTAATCTTATTGGATATGGGTTATGGATTGATATAATTTGGGTACGATTCTACGAATAAACTATTAATTATATCAAACAAGAAAAAAATACAAATATATAACAACACTCTTATATGCTGACTCTAGCTATTGCTTTGCGAACTTGCTATTACATATAAATATAGCCTTATAAGTGTTACATTGTGAAATATGAATAATCTTTGACATTTAATGCCAGGTTCAAAAAGTAATAGATAGAGTTTATAAGAAAAAAAAACAGACAATAAAAACTTACCGCCTTCATTCTTCAATCGTATTATATCAAAAAGCTAGCAGCCTAATACAATTTTTTTGAATAGATAATTAAATATTATATAGTTATAATTGGTAAGGAGCCTCTATTTCCATTTAAAATTGCAAAGACTGCTTACGTGTAAGCACGGTATGATGAAAACGAAAACCACTTAATAGAATAGTGTAAGATTTTGATGTCTCCAACAAACAAAGTTGTCAACAATAACAAGAACAAAAGGTGATGTTAACAACTTTTGTGTGTAACAACGTAGTCACTAGAGGGCCTATTAAATGCTGATAGGTTAAATAAAGATCTATAAAATATTGACTAGTTGGGGCATTTTTACGATACGCTTTTTTCTTTTTTAAACAGAGTGCAAGCTTTTTGCGACTCCAGCCAGGTAGATGTCGGTTAACCCGTTTTAAATAACGTGCAGCAATACTGTTACATAAAAACGGTTTACTCCTTAGTTTTAAACATAATATTTTAACTTAAGTACTTAGGTCAACCTTTAAAACTACGAAGATACATAATTCATAACAGATAAACATTGAGGGTTTAGATATACATAGATATTACACCATCAGTTCATCATTTCTCCTTCCTTGCTTCGACTAAAAGTTCATCTGTTGTTTCGGCTTGTATTCCCCTGCATCTTACAAGACACCGAACAATATTTAATGCAGATCTCCATCACATAAATCACGTAGGCCCACGGTACCTATATTTCATACTTAATTCTTTCCAACACTGCTGGCTCTTTGGTTTATGAGCCGTCAGTCTTAACCAGCTTGTATTACACCTGTATTTTGTTTTGTACGTTATTTTTAGGTGCATTGGCACTAGCATATTTTAAAAGATTACTTGGTATCTTAAACATGAACAACTCACTTGTCTACTTAAAGTTTTCATAAGGTTAATATGAAATCGCGACAAATAAGGATATTTATGTTTTCTAAAATGTACTTTTTATAAATTTACATTAACTACCTACCAGTGCAGTGAAAAAGGCAGGCCTAATCTTCCGATATTCAACAAAGAGTAAGTAGGGCAGAGAAATAAATTGCTGTAACTTATTGTAAGTTAGTTACAGTAAATTTGTTACCCGCGACGCAGCAATTGTCTCATCAACCCTTTTGGTTTGCTAAAGGTGCTAAAGAAACCAGGAAGCACTATCTGGAAGTGCACATCTGACACATGTGACGCTCCCTTCTCTGACCTTGTTATAAAGTGACTTGTATCCCTTCCCGGCATCATTAGTCTATGTACCTATCTTTTCTAAAGAGTTTACTTTATACCCGTCCCGAAAAGTCACCATTCCTGTCCGGTACTGGTAAATATTGAGGGTTTTCTAGGAGGTCTATACCAGGCCGATTATTGTCTGAATGAATCCAAAAATAACAAACCCACCCTGCCTTTTAATTTGGTTTACAAGGTGGCAAAAGGCAAGTGACATCTCAAGCATTACAAATCTTTCTTAAGATCAAAAGTTAAATCTAAACTAAGTGACATGTTTATGAATGGAAAAAAAGTAGTTTGAATTTGTTCAAACTGTTTGGTGATTTTAACGGAAAACCATACAAATAATTAACAAAGAATTGTGTGATGAGCATGCATTTGTTCTGTGTCTGGGTGTGTAATTTATCTATAATATGTATGTATTTAGACATATTTATATATATATATATTTTTCAGCAGTCTGGTTACGATAGTACAGGCTCTGCCTAGTTTGGGATCAGACAGTCGTGTGTGATATGTGTAAAGTTATTATTATTAGTTGTCATTATTATTATTGTACTGCCCACTTGCTTGCTGCATTCTCTGACCGTCTCTTACCTATCAGTCGAGTGCTTTCGGTCGTTTGGGACGTTTGTTCCTTAGTAAAAGACAAAGTCAAAACTATAAGTAGTTTTGACTTTGTCTTGAAAATAACGGTACAACGATCAAACACGTAGAAACGCAACAGATATACATAGGTAACAGTTATTCGTACACGCCAGCCATAAATCTGTTTGTAGAATCTCAGCTGTACGGGACTCCCTCGACGGCTATATATCGCGATACCAAAACACTAGACATTCCGTTAAGGGACGCACTTTTACACTAGCAACCACTTTCGACCTAAGCAGAACAATAGTACGAAACTAAGAATACAACTTTCAATTGTTATACGATGATAGTGTCGCTGCCATTACGTTTACATTAAAATTTCAAAAAGGGTCATTTGAAATAAATTCTAATACGCATAGAAATATTAAAATATCTTCTGTTTGAAAAACACAAGATGTCTAACATAATTTAATGATGATGAGCTAAAACATTATCCAATCAATCAAACAATATTAATCTTTTTTTTATGCGATTTGACAACTAGCTATTTTGAAGGGTTTCTTTCTTCGCAGAAACGAAAGTGCCACAGTTTTAGGTTTTGTTAGATCGTCTGGAAGTTAGTGAAAATATTGTTGCATGAATGGTATAATCCCGGAAATGTTAGAAAACGTGTCGCATTTATATATAATAACTAGCTTACACTTACGCTTACACGTTGTTTTGCTATATTAATTATTTCTAATGAATATTTTGGTAGTCAAATAAAAAATAACTAACTTATTTTGGGGATGGGGTCTATGACTGAAAGAAGAATGGAGCGTTGTGGTCTATTGACGGCCTATAAAAATAACAAAACACCAATCATTCATTTTCTTAATTCAAAGTACTTCCTTAACTTAACTGACATAGTTAAAGTTTAATAGTGGGAGAGCATTGCTTCGGCACGTATGGGCTGGCTCGAAAGGAGAACCTCACAGAAAACCGGCAGTGAAGCAATGCTTCGTTGTACTTCGCCAAGCGAGTGAGGCTACCGGTGGCCCTAACCCTTCCCTCTCTCTATCTTCCCCCCTATCTCTCCATCTCCCCTCCTCTCCTACTCCCACCTTAAAGGCCGGCAAGGTACTTGTGACTCTCGAGTTGCAGGTGCCCATGGGTGGCGAGTCACCTACCATCAGGTGACCCGTCTGCTCGTTAACCCCCTATTCCATAAAAAAAAAGTTTGACATCGACTTGACGGCAATCGATTATAACAATGGCACTTTCTATTTTCACTAGGTTAAATACTATAAAAAAATTACCGATGAAATTAAAAATACTAATATCGCTATTTAAAAACAGGGGTTGATCGTAGAGGGTTGAAAATTCAGGGTTGTATGTATTTTCTTATGCTATATCATAAAAAAAATTATCTAAAAATTAAAAAAAAATATTTAGGGGTATGAAAAATATATGTTGTCCTATTCTCATACCTACCCAATATGCACACAAAATTTTATGAGAATCGGTCTAGCCGTTTCGGAGGAGTTTAATTACAAACACCGCGACACGAGTATTTTATATATTAGATAATAATTTAATTTTAAACTTAGGTCCATTTTGTTAGTTATAATTTTCCTTAAGACTAATGTTAGTATTAGACAGTTTGTATATAACCTCATTCATTTAATTTTATAAGAGCAGAAAACAAAAAACTCGTTGTAAAAAAAAGAGCTGAACCTCTAATAGTTTCATGAACGATCAGTTGAACATAAAGTAACACGCCTACACCTAAGCGTCGCAACGCGATCGCTACAATTCAGATCCAGTTACCACACGTTCTAATTAAGCAACTCAAACTGTCCTTACTCCTCAAAAGCTCAAGTTGCGAATGAGTTATCAGCAAATTGTGTATAGGTGGCGTCCCATGTAAATGATGGACCATCACAATGGACTACGAACAAGTTCTCCAGGCTCTTTGATTTCCAAATTCACACCCCGTTTTACGCTTACTAATTTTCTTGTTCGGACACAATTTCGTCGGCCGTGGACCCCTTCACAATAATAATTCCGGCGGGAAACTATTATAGTCGATCCTCTCTAGCCAGTAATTAATTTTGCCATAAACTGGCTCAATTGAAGCGTAAAGATTTCGTGTAGGCTGACTCGGTCCCGAGTTTTGTGAATGATAATTAATTTCAACTCTCGACTCTCTTGTATTTATAACAAAGTTCTGAATGCTGAATAAACTGAATGTTTTTAAAATAAAAATTTTGTAATTGATCATACCCACTTTGTATGTCTTTAAAACGGTAACAAGCTTCGCTTTACTCACAGTAGAATAGATATTCTGTTTACTAAGTAGCAAGATTCGCCATGATAAGTTAACATTATTGAGAAATCTAAAGAGAATTTCAAACTTGGTGATGAATACCTAAGTGTTAAATAAATTAGCTCCTTGACTCATGAATTGGTTCATTTAATATTTCCATTAGACTTTTAATTTATTCTAATATACAAGTTTATTCTAATATACCATTTATTCTATTTTTACAATTCACCTTAAATTTTAATAAATTGCTCTCTTAAAGTCAGCACTGAAGTAGGTATCATTCTTTTGTAATTAGTACTGCTATGCATTTTTTTTTAACAAAAGTATCAGTTTTATGGATCTATCCACGTTTACCATGTTAGACTTAAAATATCTTCAATGTTAGTTGTGGTTGCCTATAATTGAATGAGCACAAGACATGTATTTGTTATTTCATTTCTTTTGTCATATTAGTTATGTGTATCATTTGTTGGCAATCCTAATGAATAAATATTCATGTCATGGATATTATTATATACGAGTACATATTATATGTTACATTACAACACTTGAGCTTACCCTATTCCAAAATCTTAAGATTTTAGAGGTAATTATCATAATAGACGACATTACGATTTATACAACGTGTGCTAAACCTACGGTATCCGTCTTCTATTAATTAATAGGTTAAGAGATGCACACTTTACACTCACTATAACAACCAGTCGCTCATGCGCCGCAGTGACGAACGAATGGTGTGATGCTTTTAATAATAATAATAATAGTTTATTTGTGCATACAAGTTTTTACAAATTGCTCTTTTCTTAGTTTGAACATGATTACATATATTATTTGTTTTAAGATAACAAAGAGATTAGCGTTGACGACCGTAATAGTAATTAACTGTGTTACAGTCGTCAGCGTCCACCATCGAAGATAGTACATTTAATTTTTACACTTGTTGTTTGTTAAAGCATTTCAAACATGTTATACTTTCAATTTAAATTTAGAAAAAAATATATTGTATACATATATGTATTTACGTACATACATACACACATATACAATACTTATATATATATTATATTTTTAAGATTTCTTCACTAAAGTTATACGGTGTTGGTGTATGTGTGTATGTGTCTGTTGGTGTGTGCGTGTGTGTGTGTGTGTGTGTGTGTTAATAGGTTAATGTACCTTTTACAAGTTCTTCTGTTTTCGTATAATTTAATGTTTTAAGCCAAGCACAAACCGTAGACTTGCATTTTGTTAGGGGCAAGGGAAAAATATTGTGTCGTCTATTTATTAAATTATATAAGTAGTTGCCAAGGGTAAAGTATTGACGTCTGGCAAGAACAGTCGTATGTCGATTTATCGGAAAAACTCTAGTTTTGTTATTCCTGAGTACTGGTTCAAAGTAAATACTCTTATGCTTACGTAAAATGACACTCATGACAAATAGCTGACGAACCGTGAGCACTGAGCTCTCTCTATACAGGAACTCAGTGCTATATCTACGTGGCTTTCTAAGCATAACTTTTAATATCGCACGTTGAGCTCGTTCAAGTGGAAGTAGAAGTGTAGAACTAATTCCACCCCATACCACAATACAGTATTGAAGTAGACTCTGGACAAGGGCGTAGTAGACACGCACTAAAGTATCTATATCAGCTGAATTTCGGAGCTTCTTAAATATTGGTATGAGCTTTCTAAGGCGACCAGTTAAATGATTGATATACGGCGACCAATTCAAAGAGTTGTCTATTATAAGGCCTAAATACTTTGTAGAAGAAACTCGCGTCAAATTAGTGCAGCTGCAACTGTCATCATGCAGGTCACACATATGAGCTTTGACTTGGAAACTAAGTGGTGGCTGTGTGTTTGCACGGAGAGCAAAAGTCATGTACATTATTTTATTCACATTTAAAGTTAGCAGATTTTCTTCCAGTCAGCTTACCACCTCTCGAAGAGCAATCTCAGTGTACCTTTTCGTTTCTTCCCAATTTTTTCCGTGTACTATCAAAGCTGTGTCATCAGCATAGGTTAATATTACAGTTTGTCAGCGATTTCATGCACAAACTGTTGACATATATAAGAAATAGAGTAGGCCCCAAGACACTAGCCTGCGGAACTCCAAATGATAGAGATGTATGTTCACTCATTGAATCACCAATTTTAACACACTGGAGTCGGTTTTAGAGATATGAACGAATCATATCGAGTGCAATTCCACGAATACCTATAATTTCTAGTTTACGAAGTAGGAGAGGGACAGAAACAGTGTCGATCGCCTTTGATAAATCGAGGAAAACACCAGTAACCTTTGAGGAGTTATCAAGGTTCCTAGCGATCCCCTCTGTAAGTGCCAAAGTTGCATCCTCTGTAGACTTACCTTTCATGAAACCATATTGGTTCTTGGCTATAATATTATATTTTTGGAAGTATGTTAAAAGCCTAAAATTCAAAAAAAAATCTAAATTTTTTGAGATGACTGTAATTACAGATATTGGTCGGTAATTTTCTACACTGTTTCTGTTTCCACTCCTATAAATCGGATGCACCACAGCTCTTTTTAAACTATCCGGGAAGATCCCGTTGGTCAAACACAGATTACACATGTGAGTAAGGGGAGGAATCAGGCTGGACTTAGCAGCCTTCACCACTCGTGTTGGAATCCCGTCAATACCCATTGCAGACTCACTGTTTAGATTAGATAGAATCGTTTCAATCTCACCACTATCTGTTTCGAACAGTGCCATGGAGTCCCTCAAATATCGCGCATCAACGTTTGTATCTTGAACACTGGACTGTTGAAAACTACTTCTTGTAATAGAACTGGCTAATTTTGTACCAATTCCTGCAAAGTAATCGTTAACCATGTTCAAGGACTCATGCGGATCCTGAACTAGGTTCAATAAAGAATTCGGCGGAGGTGTAGTTTTTTTTAAGTTAACGATTTTATCAACATTTACTTTTGTTAGCAGTAAGCTTGCGATTTGTGTATTTGGTTGAAATAAGTACAAGTACTTATTTAATACAGCAATTAATTTTAGTTAGTCAGTAATATAATGTAGGTGGGCAGCACTTTCGCGTGTTTACGTACCGCGCGGTTGTAGGTAATTATGTCAAGGACAGCGCCGAGTCACAATACTGTGATACAGTTACAACAGTCAACACAATAAGTGATCCCTAGTTTATACTTTAAAAATGAAATAAAGTTTATTATTAATTTTCTAATACATATATTAATTTTCTAATACATATATTATTAAGAAACATATTTATACACATACATTTATGTTACGCGAATTAACGTACTACCGTACTACTAACGTATTAAATTAACCTACATACCTTGGAATTGCCTGACGTTTCGATGAGGTTGCACTGACCGTGGCCAGTGCAACCTTATAATAAGTGCAACAATTATAATAATGGAATGCGAAAGTTAAAAGTTAATAATGATACATACATCCGGTATTTTAACAAGCACACTTCTAGTAGAAAATATTATAATACACAGAAATACATAATAAAGCGAGTACTACCTTTACGACGCCATATGCAATAAGATACAACACAATACCGACCAAGTTTCGAGAACAAAGCCACAACTCCGCGTCCTCCACTTATATCGTACAAGTACCTATTTCTGCATTGTCGAATTCACTTAAACGTCATCGACATACCGCCGTTTAATCTATCAAGCAGTCGTAATGTCTAAAACCATTCCAATGACTTTCCTTTTTATATATGGGTTTTAATAGTAAACTGTTATGCTTGGATATTCATTAAAATTACACAGATATTAAAGAAGAGTGTGATACTCCTAAATATCCCTATTTAGGAGTATAACACTCAGTATCAGCAGTAATCTCTCAGATTCTCTAGCAGTTTGCGCTCAGCCCGAAAATGCAAAATGATCTCTGGTCTCCCTGAGAGCCGGCCTAGGGGCGATGAATGACGACAGGTAACCCTGTTACCTGTCATTCTAGCCGTAACAGGCTTGAAATGGTAGCACGATTTATTCTGCGCGTACCTTAACTTAAGTAAGACTTGGGGTAAAGCCCCCCGCTCTCCCCGGTGGGCTCACCTGTTGTTCAACCTGCGACCCAGTCTGCATTTCCCTTCTAAGTTAAACACTAGGCCTGGGTAATAAACCGCTTTGATCGAACATCGTGTGGTTTTAGTTGTTTGAGTTCAACATACCACATTGCCATTAGCCGAGGATTTTTATCTATAGGCCAGATAAGTTGCTACAGATGATTTTAACTTGATATAAACTTAATGGTAATTGTTTTTACTGTGGTGTAAACCAAATTGTTAAGCATTGGAGAGATGACCGTAACCTCTTCGTGCAATTAAACAGTTTGAATTCGGTACAGGACATTTGTTACTTCTCTGACTAGTAATAGGAAGGTACGCTAGTGTGTATAGGTGATATATGATTATCTTAACTTAATATTCGGGTTAACAAACGCGATTTTATCGCGGTATATCCAGAGGTAAGCACGTTCTTACAATCAACCAACAAACAAATTCTCCAACTTCGTATTTTATTAAAGAGAAGAAATTGTACTTATCCGTTATTAGTCCAATACAACACTGAGCACCGATCTTCTTTAAAAATAAAGAAGTTCACAGTACATATACTCGTATCTACGATTACCTTAACGAGTTGTACCTCGATAATTCCGATAATATAATCGTATATTATGATACGCGTTTAAAAGTTAAACTCGTATCTCTTATAGACCTTACATTAATGAAAAGCTCGCACACTTGCTGGCGATTCTCACTTGCCTTATGTATTGCAAGTTAGCATGCAGCATTATTGGCTCGCGGGCAGCTCACTCGTCTAGCCAGTTGGCGTCTAGCACATTCTCACCTGGGGCCCGGACTTGCTAAGACTTCGTAACTTTGACGTGAACCGTGGAATTACTAACGTAAGGCCACAATCGATGTATGTACTAGATAATAATGTCAATGAGCTTCAAATGTTGCCAACGGAATATCTTAACAATTTTGGACAATGTTAGGCAATTTTAACGTCTGAAGGCATCGTGGTATTCTTTTGAAACATACAGTAACATACACTATCTTAAACCACTCATCTGTACCTACAATTTTTTTGATACTAATAAGTTAGCGAAAAAAGCACACAGCCATACTGATAGTAGGCAGTCAGCAGGTAGGCAGTATTACATCTTGGTGACATCTTGAGTATTGTAGGTATTACACAATCATGTCATAAATAGAGAATAAAGAAACTCTGTCTTTTCATGTAAAGTTTGTAACGTTAATTAATTGAAGGCCCTTATCGCTCTCACATTAGTTAGAGAATTGTGCCCAGCAGTAGGACACATAAACAAAACTGATATTAATACTTATGATTACAAAACCCCGCAACCATCATCGCTACTTTTGAATGTGTTAAAAACGTAGGTACCTATGTGTTTTCTACCTAAATTATCCTGCTAAAATATGATACTACACGAGCTAACAACTAATAAACAACGGTTCGACCGACGTCACGTCGATCTGCCATACTTTCTCATCCTAATTAACTGCACAGCGATGCCGACACGTAAGAGCCACGTTCTACCATAAATACAGCAAGAAATCGGGACCATCCCTATAAATTCCTCTCGTAAAAGGCTCTGCGATTATGTTAGAGGGTGGTATTAGCAAAGTTTGTCCGATCGTAGGGGGCTATCCGCCTCCCCCCTTATAATACATTTTTCGTTGATGTAACACGATTTCTCGTCGAGTCTCGGTTACGTGATGGATTAAGGAGCGGCTTGCTCTTGCCACCATCGGATTAAGACGAGGCTCCAATATTTAGGGCATCGCCAGCTAATATACAATGTTTGCTTGTCGATAGACTTAACTGTAATGCGATGATGTGATGGGCGAAGGAATCTACAGGGGCCGTGTTCATAAGATGTAATATGTGCAAGGGGATCTGTTTTATGCTACCTACATACTTATCCTAATGTACCACAGTTGTACTATTGAGCCGCGTGCCATGATGACTCTCATAAGAAACGACCAAACAAAGTAAGATAAAAGGAAAGGAGAAACAAAAGGAGGATAATATTCCGACAAAAATAAAAATATTAATTATTGTTCACCAATAAAAATTCGGTTGTAAATCATGTAAGCAACATTTTCAATGGATCGGAAAGTATGCTTATGAAAGTCAAAACATTTTACAATAGATGTTACCATTAATAAAATTTCAATTAAAAACATACGTAAACTACATTAAAAACTCCATGCACACATCTTTCATTAACTGCATATTGTTGCTTACAAATTTTCAGCTAAGGTACAACCACTTTATTTTTCATGTAGACCGGAGCATCAAGATACTTTTAATTTGCATAAAAATTAAATGAGTTAAAAGACACTTGACAGAGTGGACAAGTTCTAATCTATGTCCTAAACGAAAATATAAGTCACTACAAATAGAACTAGTTCACGAATATAACGCGATGACAAGTCATAAGTTAACAATTTGATATCGTTTTTCATGAGTAATTTCAAAACTTTCAGTTATTTGTAGTAGTAATAATTGTACGTATTAAACATTATGTCTTACGTATACGTAACAGATACGTAGTTTAATCCTACTAATATTATAAACCTGAAAGTTTGTGAGGATGTATGGATGTATGGATGTATGGATGTTTGTTACTCTTTCACGCAAAAACCACTGAACCGATTGCGATGAAACTTGGTATGTAGATAGCTAGAGACCTGGATTAACATATAGGCTTTTTATCCCGATATTTAAATGGGATCGGGACTTACGCGGGTGACACCGCGGGGCGCTGCTAGTTGATAATAACTTTATTAGATATTAAGAATGGATCTCAAGTTGCACAAATATTTTGTCTAAACAAAGACTTACTTTTTATAGTTTCCATTTGCTTCCGATACAACAATTTACCTAGTCTTTACTATAAGAAGCGTATTACCTTAAAGCTTTATCCTTTCTTTACACGAGTTTGAACAATAATCATAAATACATTACGCTCGATCAGAGATGTTATCCGGCCCGTAAACAAAGCACCTCGCCCTCGCACTCCTTCTAACTCTTTATTGCCTATCTAACTTTGTAGGATTTTAATAATGCCTCCATCTTTAGTACGCTTCAAATTCGATTACTGTATGTTATGTATTTGGAATCAATTTGTACGTATTACTATAACTTTTTGAAGATGTATTAAGTACCTATTCAGATGTGTTTTAAAATACCATTAGGTTGAGATTGATCAGATTTGTGTTATTTTATGTGTTTATATATGTAAATACGCATTTCTGACTTTATGTAGTATGTTTGGAACAACTATTCCACTGCTGGATCCTGGCAGCTGAATCTTTGGTCTGTAACATCCTAGATGGAAGCTTTGATGTCCGCAGCAGCAGAGCTAATATAAATTGAATTAAATTTAAAAGATAAATGAAAGGGTCTGGCTCTATAATCAGAGAAAACAAATGTATCGAGCAAAAAAATGGCATTGTTTGAATATGTAATTGAGGAGATCCTACGGTTTATTATCTAATAGGTATTTTAATAGAAGAATTTAAAGATAAATATTATCGTACTGAGTTGGGTTAGTAACCTTGTATCAAAGCTACTTTTTTAAACACACAATTACAGCTCAGAACAATCATCTGTAATCACTTCTAACAAGCTAACTGCTACATTCGACACAATGGCAGGTAGCGATATCCAATTAAACCACTGTGCCATCAAGTTCAAAACAAGATAGTGAACTGCTTGTTAGGACACTTGTAGTATTGCGCAAATATAACATTGTATTCTAGTGAAAAATAACGCAATGATGTAGGTAAGTTGACTACTTACTCTCTCAGCCACTGCCTTTCGTTAATCAAAAGCGCGTCCCGAACTTTGGGAAAGTTTTTGTCCATCGGATGTTTATTAAACTTGATAGATATATAACGTTTTATAGATATATATCATAACGATTATGATGTATATTGCTATAGAAATGTATAGAGTAGGCTCATATTGTTTATTGATGGGTACTAATTACAGCTAATTTTACAAATTTTCCCTGCATCGGCCGCCGTCTAAAGACGAGTGGCAGCCCCCCGAACGTATAAATACTGAATAAGCAGTAAACTGTATTACTTCGGCGAACCCTTTTCACTTGGCGAATTAGTAAAAAGCTACTGGGGAGTGAAAATTTTAACTTAAATGCGTCCGTAAGCTGGCGTACCTGCGAGTGTGTTTGACAGTCCGAAGTGATTACATTGCATACCCTTCCTTTTGTTTGTTTTGATTTTGCTTAATTTGATTCGTGACATTTTTCACTTATGCCAACCGTGAAACGATTAAACGGTGTTAATTATTCGCACACGTTAAACAGCAATAATGGTGAGTGAGAGAGAAGTTTTCTATTTTCTTCCTTCACTTATCATGCTCAATAAAAACACTCAGGTGAATTAGACAGCAATGATGGTAAATGTGTTTCGTGTAAATGTTCGTTAAGCGGCCCAGTGGCACAGCACAGCAATACGCCAGACAAAATTATGGGGCGTAATTAAAAATGCCAACATACTCGCAGACGTGCCCGAGGCCTGTCTAATTAGCAAAAAGTTAATAAACAGACGTACGAGCTTGACAGTGACAAGCTCCCGTGAAAATGCCAAGATGAAACACGTTTAATTTACATACTCGTACGCTATGTCGAGTTACGTGCCACGCGACATACGGCCAAATAAGCCCCATTCACCTGTGATGATATCGCTCGCTGCAATCTGTTATTGTATAAATTAAATTAATTTAAATATCGCACAGGTATAATAATAAATGCACATTATACATTAGTATAGTTACGTGTTAATATACATAATTATAGTATACAGTTATCAGAAAATAAATAAATAAAATGATGATTAATAAAAAATTGTTTATAGTAACTGACTTACAAAAACAGAGTAATAAACACAAACAGTTTTACCACATACACACTAAACTTTGTACCTACATAGAAACTGAAACATAATAGGCAAGCAATGAGTTATAAAATAAACTTAATAAAAACATATCAAAGAGCGAAACTTACTTCCAAAGTTAATTCATAATTAGTATAAATTTTGCTATTATCATTTATAGTTACTTGATAAAGAAGATTGCCCATTCTTCTTAGTGTGTTGGACCCAGAACGGACAGCGAAAACTGGTACAATAGTTGTGTTTTAAAATTGAAATTGTCTCAGAAATTTTTAAATTTAGCTATAATTAACTTGTATAAAGTATAATCGATTTCAATCTTCATAAATCATGGTAAATTTAAACAAACTGTATTCTTAATACCTTAATTTCCTACCCTTAGAGTTGGAATAGTTTATATGGAATCAACCTGGAGTATAGACAGACAATTCAATAAAACAGGGTGTGTGTGCAATTCACACACGGCAGAAGTGAAACTTCAGCAAATAAATAACCAACGAATTTAAATACGCAAATGCACAAAAATGATACACGTAAATGATACACCAGGTTGACTATGACGCGTTTTCTAATGGCTTCGTAGTACGCAGGCGCAAAGACACGTGCTAGCCTACAAAGATTATACGAAACACTGTATACTTGTCAGGCTAAATCCTATTTATTAATGTTTGTCTCTTTTTAGTGTGGCTTTTTCATTTGATCGAAATTTCACTTCAAAAAAATTATCAATATGTGTTACAGATTTAAAAGTAATGTGAAAACGTCATCAAGCTACATGCGTCCAGTATGATCCCGACCTGTCATGGTACGGGAAGTCTATCAATGACAGTTATACTTGTCATAGATATTAAACAAACAGTTTATAAGTTAATTATGGTCCAAATTATCCCATACTGGTTCCGGTAGCCAACTTAGGTCTTCAGCATCAGTTCCACATCATCAAATTTTGTTTTCCGAAATCACATGCAAATTACATTAAAATTATCCAAATTGCTATGGGTGTGTCCATAATACTTGAAGAGTTAACTTGATTTCTTTTTTTATTACATGATGACTTGATTGTTGACAATGGGGCCGACTAGGAGGATAGATACATACAACAAACAAAAAAATAGGTTTCTTAATCAATCCAGCCGTCTTTGAGTAATCGGAGAACATACAAAAAATATATTCCGACGCATTGATAACCTCCTCCTTTTAAAGTCGTTTAAAAACGTTTTGATTTTAGAGGCTATTTCTGAACATGAACATGTGTCTAACGGGGGTAAATCAAATATTTATTATGTTCTTGTGCTTAATGTGTTAAACATAACGAGAAATATGTTCTACTATATTTTGCTTAACTATATTTATTGGGCTATACCTAAAAAAATAAGTTTTTTTATGCTTTTTATCTACATTTTCATAATTTTCATAGAATGACCATCATCCAGAAAATGGCGTAGGAGACATTATTTACTTGGTATCTGGCCTATCCTATAAATTTCTTGTATATGTATTCGCTACTATCATGATGTGGGCTCAACAACCTAAAGGTATGTGTACACTAGTGCGCTTTTACGTTCATCTTGCGTCTTCCTCTGACGCATACCGAGCAACCATAGTGCATGCAATAGCGCAAGCGTTTAAACTAGTTTGACAACATGCATGCCCTATTAGCGTACGCTTACAAAAGTGCAATCGATGAACATCGATAGTAAAATCGAGAATATAATTAAAAAGTGATTTAAGTGCGGTAACATTTATTTTGTAACATTTCAATTATTTTCTATAATAATACTTTTTAACGACAAAATACAATCCATCACAGTGGCGAACCTTTGAATGTATTTCTCTTAATTTTAGGCTACAAAATTAATGGTAACTTCGTTCAAAAGAAATGTCGATAGTTTGCTCAAAAATTGTGAGAATTAAAGAACATTCTTCACAAAATTATAACTCTATATGATTTCATAGTACATACCGACATATTTACTGGTATATCTACACTGTATGTTCCAAAACAGCAAAGTCAAATGATGTCCTCATAAAGGTTCAAAACTTAAAGGCCCAGTAATGTATTCACCACCACGACCTGAACTGTGTTCATTAGGTCGGCTACCAGTCTTTTGTGAGTCAAAATAAAGGGTGATGCTCTGGGGTGAAGTACGTTTCATGTGTCTTACTCCCACACCCATAAATTTGACGTTTCCCTATTATAATTTGCATGAAATCAACAGTTCCGATATTCTTATGTTACGTATTGAAATACTGAATAATCTGGCTGTTATAAAAGTTACATTGTTCATACAACAATTTCAATTTAACAGCTGTATATTTTTTTTCTATATTGTAATTTGCTTATAAATCAAAGAAAATTACCAAAACCATCTTATATAATAGTAAAATTCTGTCGTAAAACGAGTTCTATCGTAGAATAGGTAAAGATTCGCAAAACAAATTCATAAGGTCTTTTTAAATAACTTTGTACACTATAGCAATGGATGATAGTTCTTTCAAACTTTGTAATAATAAATAGAGGAAAATTATCTTAATACTTTATTGCTCTCATAAACTGTATACCTACTACTTATACATGAGTATCTGAAAGAAAAAACACTAATACATAACAGTGCATTGCAGTTAATTTGGTACTAAATTGATAGACGCTAATTTAAATTTAAAAAAAAATTTGGAAGTGTAGTACATATACTTAATATCACGTATTAAGAAAAAACACAATTTATAGTTCATCCTGTGTATACGCATACAAGAGGGATCAAACATAAATCATAGTGTTCTACGGAACACCGCTAACTTCTGCCATCCCTGCAGGTCATTAAGGTCATCTCACATTGGCAAAGACGGACCATCGATCTGTCAAATTAGTTGGCCGAGATCGAGGATGCTCTCAGGTGCTGAAGACGGGCGTAACAAAGCCAATCAGAGGCACACGTTGCCCTTACGGATAATCTATCATAATGACATCGATTTCCCATCCTCCGTAGTACGTGACGATGTGACTTGGATGCATCTTGAGGGTGCTTGTCAAGTACTTTACACCAGGACTTAAGTGATTTGATGTTATTGAAATTTGTAGTGGTTTGATTCGATATAAGTAGTATATGTTTCTGTACTGATAAATGCTAATCGCTTATCTAACCGAATATAAATAATATAATAATAATAAATATCTAAAGAATCAAATTTAAATTTTTATGTTTAAAGAAATATGTTTATCAACTTTCAAATATTATTTTTGTACCTATTACTGAACTTGTCTACTCATTAATCTAGACTAACCTTATTAATGACGTCATAGCTTGGACAAACCTACAGTTAAGGTTTTTTACATCTTAGAAAGCATACTTATTATTTACGTGAACCATCTAAATACTTCAGGTATTTAAATGTTAAAGTTTTCATTAATAGTACTATCTAACTGGAAATTTCGTTCTAATAGCATTCAGTAATAAAATTACAAATACATTTCATGTTCAGTATCACATGTGATATGACGAGATCACCGGAGGCACGCCTCGCTACGTGTCTAATAAGACGCTCTGTGGCCGCTCATGGCATCGCGACGTCAACGACGCAAATTAACGCGCAGAACGTCCGTCTGGAGGGTGCCTTATAATTGTTATATATAATTGTGTCTCCATTTGCTTTTATTATATATAAGATATTTACGAAATGTTGGCATATTATGTCTATTTTTGTACAACTTTAGACACTAAAAACAAAACATTATTACGTAAATGGAAGGTTATGAAATCTGTGCGTACTTTACACTTACATATTTGTGTCATTGAGTATTAATACTGTCAAAAATAGTCAACTAACCCTGCCTCACTTTCGTAAAGCAGGTACATATGCTCTGATTTTAAATACCCAAATATAATCTAAGGCTTTCGAAACAAATATTGTCGCTGTGAGCTCTTGGCAACATTAACTGAAGTTATCGCAATGAGGGTTACTGGGCCTCAATCGACAGCGCTCTCTGGTGACATAATCTTGTTCTATGTAAACATAAAGGTATTAAACAAACAGTAGGAGAACCTCAGAGTCCTGGTCTGTCACATAAACTTTCTCAAGTCGGTCTATTTAGTAATAGGCTACAATAAGTTTCAAGACTTTATCAACCTGTTTTGTGAAGATTTGATCACGTTTTAGTAAACTCCATTTTCTTTAATAGTTTGCTTTAATTGTTATGTACTATTTTTTTTAATCACAAATTTCAAAACCATAAATATTATCATGTATTTTTACATATATTAGAAACTTAAAGCTGCAATACAAAAAATACTACAACAACATTGTCAGTTTTCTCTGGGCTGGTAACTCTTGACTCTTTCTTGTCTAATGAAGCGTCCGAGGCAAGACGCCGAGTACCATAATGGTTTCCTCTCAAGGCCTTTGTCGAGCCAACTTTGCAACTCTTACGAGAATAACTAGGAGTGATAAGGAAGCGAGGGCATGCGAACTTGAACAAATTTAATGTGGAAATTTTGCGTGCTTTAAAGAATAGACGTGCACTCCTATGTAACTTGATAAGGCTTCTAGTTTGTGATCTAGTTAGCGTAAAATAAATAGTTAAACAATACATTTTTAGTTCTGAATATTCTTAATTTTACGTCAATTTCATAAAAACAGTCCCGAGTATTTAATTATACAGTTTACTTGTAATCGTACAGGTAAACTGTAAAATCACATATTAGGGACTTGAAGGAGACGAATCATTGACGTTCATCGGAACATCATCGATTTTCCCCCTCTATTTTTTTAGTTTGTCACCTTTATTGTCACAGGTGCTACAACGCAAAAACATGAAAAGAATCAGCTATGTTCATTATAATTATTTACAACCTTTTGCCCGTGACTTCGCTCGCATACAAGTTATTTTTCTATCCCTCGGGAACAGTACTTTTTCTGGATGAAAAGTATTCTATATTCATTTCAATAACCAATAATAATAACAAAATTTAATGATGAGCAGTTGAATATTTAAGGCGTGAAAGCGTTACTAACAAACAAACTCACAACATTCTACTAATATTATAAACGTGAAAGTTTGTGACGATGTATGGATGTTTGTTGCTCTTCACGCAAAAACTACTGAACCGATTGCGATGAAACGTACACGTATAACAAACTTTAGTTAGGGTCGTATAAATGATGACGTATGAATGAAATATGTTGTGTAAAGTGTAAACTCTCGTACTTTTGTTACTATTCCGGAAAAAATGATTTACATAATCAAAAATTTAATTCTCTTAGTATAGATGGACCAATTTCTTCAATATTTTTTTTTATGTGTTTAGTCGTACGATGAAGGGTATTAAAGAAATATATTAAATAAAATATAAAATGCCATGAAGTTTTGTAATTCGGGAATAACTGAAAGCCTTATTTACGACAAAACAGATTTTTGTTTCTTAATCAGTTTCCAAAAGCCTAACGGATTTGACAACAATGCCCACTTAGCGATAAGTGGTCATCTGTGTGTTCTCCCAGATCAACTTTAACAAACTACACATGCACATATCACTTGGTGGCAAGTGGTATCTAAAATATATTTTTTGAAATTCTCTTACGAAAATTGAGCTATAAACTACAAATCTGCTGCCGATCACGTGTTAGCAACATTTTACTCATGAGTAAGAAACTCAGTATCGTACATCGTGTGAATAGGTCCTTAATTCCGTAACAATAGCAATACTTTCAACCCTTCCCCATTGAAACACAACCCATTCACTCAAATCAACTTCCACGCCATCTCTTATTTATCTCGTAAACAAACATCGGCTGCTGTAGTTTTGTACACTTCTTCAAGTTTCATTTAAACGCATGCAAAGATACGTTCCCTCTCCAAACAAGGCTGTTTGCTCAAGACGTAATTAAAGATCCCGCGACGTTTACAACTCGTCAAAAGAAACTCTGTATTTATTAATTTGTCAGCCAATATTTGATTTTAATAATCAGCTCATTGAGCCTTTGAAATGTTACCAAAGCTAAAATTGTCTTCATAAATGTTTTCGCTTGATTAATTTCGTTCTATTTTAAGTGTATGTACAATATCCTCTAAACTTACAGTGTTAATGCTTTTTCATTATTAAAATGACGGACGTGTAATAAAATTGACTTTATAGTACTAATGTCAGTGCCGGTTTGCCTTATAATAATGGCTTTAGTGTAGCGAGGTAGGTATTCTGTTCTCAGGATTATTATTTTTGAATCTAACTACCAACGAAATAAGACCTCAAGACTCAATATCTGTTATACGTATCTAGCTATCTAGTATCACGTTGCTGTTATTAAATATCGTATCTTAAGGAACCTACTACACAATTTCCATAAACTTTCGTCTGAAACTTCCCGAATGTAATTACTTGGGCGTCACCTGTGAACGAAGCGTCTCTATGCAAATCGGAAAATTTCTGCACCTTATTATAAGAATACGAAAATGTAGGGGTTCTTTAGATAGGTTTCGTTTCCTACTGATAAATAAATACGAGTATGCCTCCCAATTTCCGCATGTTCATACATTCGAACGAAATAACACCCACGCCGAAAATATTGGGCATAACTAATTTATTTGGTTATATTTTGCTTTTATAGTATAAGCGCAAGCGATATTCTTTTTTTATTGATGGTTTTATTTATTAGTGACGAAAAGTGATGAATTATCACATGTCTTATAGTTATTATACATATCTATTTATTATTTTTACCTGTTACTCTATTCATATTATAAATACGAAAGTTTGAAAGTGTGTTCATTGTGCTGAAACCGTTTCAGCGTAGTTCCTCTACACTGCATAAGAACACAGGAAAGGCTATCATAATAATCTAATGTACATAACATAATATAATATGTCATGCATAATAATAAACCACATATATTTCTGGCCTGTTGGTCTAGTAGTTAGTCCTGACTGCTGAGCCAGAGGTCGTGAGTTCGATTCCCCAGGACAAATATTGTGTGATGGGCATGATCATTAGTTCTATGTCTGGTTGTAATTTATCTATAATATGTATGTATTTAAAAATATATTTAGTATGTTTATCTCTAGTCTTGTTACCAAAGTACAGGCTCTGTGGCTGTGTGTGAGATTTGTCGAGTTACAATAGTTATTATTATTATTTAGATTAAGAAATTCAATAAAAAAATGCTAAAACCAACACATATTCATGAATAAATATTTAAACTTGTATAAAATATATACAAAAGTAACTGTACCTATCTTACGTAAAGAGGAAAACAAAATCGCTACTCTTAAACACTGTGCACACATGTTAACTCACTTAGCCAGGGATGTGAAAATGAAGGCATGTGCACAATATATTTTAATAACGCATTCTCGAGGGACGAGCCCTGTGATACGGATAACGAAGATGTAAATGCGATTTTTTACTTACCCACCGACTGTATGTTACCTAAATAACACTTTTGTATTAAAACTAACAGATATTATATACATTATTTTATTATTACACGGTTGTTTATTGACAAAGTAGCCTACAAATGCTTTTAAAGGAAACTGCTGAAGTAACTGTAAAACAGTTTTCTTTGTAGATATCTATTTTGCCTTAAATTCACGTCGAATCATCTTGGCATCCATTCATCATTTTAAACGAAAGCATTTTTTTGAATTAATTGTATCACTTAGGACCTGCATATTGAAAAAGTAACTACAAAACATACTCGTATTTCCAAGTATTATGTTAATAAAGCACAAATGATAGTAATACAAAATATTACTACAAGTCCATAGTAAACATAGCATTATTTGTTTTATATGAAGCGCTTCAAACATTTAAAAGTTACTCCCAGTAGCTTATATGCTGGATGAAAGACGGATTATTAGTCTACAAACTTATCCATATTTTTATTTTCGGTCTGCTCCTCACGACAGGATATGTCTCACACAGGAGTTTTCTAAATCCTAACTTAATATTATAATTTTAAAAATTTGTTTGTTGATTACGTTTTCAAGCCTTAACTACTGAACCGATCAGAATAAAATTTAGCATACACGTTGCCAAGGCTACAGAAAAGGACATAGTGTAATAGGGTGATATAGAAAAAAAAATGTTTCCGAGGAATACAAAAATAACTTTTATGCGAACCGCGAGCATAAAATAGATGTTTATAATATATCAAATGGCATATGATTATGATTACTGTATTTTTTTTTTAAACTACTCCCCCATTAAGAATATCCATGTGTCACGGGGGGGTTTACAAACCTTCAAACAACGGACACCCAGACCCGGGACAACTATTTGCGGATCATATAATTTTTTGTCCCGTGTGCCAACCATTGCGCCATTTGTGCAGTAGGTATCTTTACTTAATAATAGGTACTACTGTACTGCAGGCAGTACTGTATATTTAATAATGTAGGTCGATGAAAATTAAGCTTTGGTTCACAGATGTTTTACAAATACAATAATATCTTCCTTTACCGACATTCCTTGACGAGGAACCGCACCTTCTGTCAAAGCTTCATCTTCCTATGACTTTCGTGGAAAGGAAATATGAGTTGCCATCGTGTATCAATCGCGGGTCGTAGAGACGCGCGGCATCGCAGATTGGATCGAGTTAATTTCACTCCACAAACAAATTGACAAAGTTTAGAACGGAGCATATTTCTTCGAGGCGGCCACCTCCCTCTGCCCCGCTGACAGATTCCCGCGCAACGGAAATTAAATTTCACATCCGAACAAGAACGAGAACAGTCGCCGCAACAAACACGTGTCGTGTGGCAGGTTGCGGTGACTGCTGTTACCCTGGTATAAAGATTGATTAGGAATTTGGTTGGAAACCATTATGAGAATTTTTTTTTATAATTACTTAGCAAAACAAACCCATTTTATTTAGTAATGTGCATTTTGATCTTACTTTTTGTCTTAAAATTACTTAAACAATATAATATGTGTGTTTTTTGATAACCTAATTGAGCAATTAGGTTATCAAATAACTATAAAATGTACACAAGTTGTAAAATCATTTTTTTTTCCTAAAACCTGCTTCGTCTTCTAATTATTTAACACACATTTGTTGTTTTTATTTGTAATACGTATATCACCATCTATCTTATCATTATATTAATACATGAAGAGAATTCTTTGTACCCATTTGTAAAGAAAATTTCGCGAACGTTGTATTGTGAATTTTAGAATATTTACAGTTTATATATAGAAGAAGTGCTGAAAGCTAAAATTTTTAAACAATGTCTTACAACAATTTAAAAAATTATATTATATGTGATTATATTACCTGTCATGGTAAGTCTTATACAATGACAGCTTAAGTTATACTGGGCCAATGAATAAACCATGGTCGAAATTTGACCACCACGCGATCTCTAGTACCTATCTATAAAAATGAATCCCTATTTCCCTTGGTCACGTGAACGGTTGTACCAATTTCGCTAATTCTTTTTTTTGTGTTTGTTATTGTCAGGAGAAAGTTCTAATGAAAGAAAAAAATAAAGACGTGCAGAAAATTAGAAAATTTAAGAAAACTTAACGAGGGACTTACGCGGGTGAAACCGCGGGGCGCTGCTAGCTATAAATAATTATGCTTCATACCATTTTAATATCGTAACATACTTTTGTTCATAAACCGGCTACTGAATGAAGGTACGCTTTATACATCGGCATTTAAGTCGAAACTCAAGGCATTTCTTGTAGACGGTTGTTTCTACTCACTTGATGAATTTTGTAAATGACATTTAAATTTTTTGTAATACTTTCGAATACTTTCAATATAAAAAATTTCTTTTTAGGTATTTTAAGATGACTTTATTTAATTTATATGTAATGACTAATGAATGTTTAATGGTTTTTTTTTTATTTATTTGTTATTGAGTAATGTTCTGTGATAGGTATTATTTTTTGTACATTTCAACACAATTATATATTGTTAAGAAATAAATGAATTGAAATGGTACCTAACTGCATTTGCGAATTCATTAAATTTTATTCTACTCTCTCTTTAAGTAAATGCCAGTTAATGGTTTGTAAACCACATGAAAATATATGTTAACTAATACAGAAAATAAGTAACCCCTACATGAGGCCCCACCAGTCACCACAAATAGTGCCCATTCACAACCGTAGCCTGTGACCAATAAAGGTTCATAGTGCACGGTCACAGCATATGAATCTAAAAATAGTTAAATAATAATTTAATAAAATTCCGAAGTAACAAACAGAAAGGACAATGCAAGAAAAGCATTTTAAAAATGAATGAAAATGAAACCTTTATTGTAACATGAGCGTACCTACCTAAATTACACACTACACAACAAAACTAATCCGTTGGTTCTATCCAAATTGCAATTAAAAGCCCATTTACGGCGGTGGCCTGAGACAGTACTAGGGGTCACCTCGAGAAGGTCGCACGAATTGGCCATTAGCGGGCGCTTCGGACCTTGTTTACACCGCGCTTGCCCTAATGACGACCTTTGCTCTGCTTCCCTTCGTTAAGGCGAGCGAAAACCTCACACTAAAAGGCACGGGTCCCCGGACTGGACCCTCAGAGACGGCCGAAACGAAATATACTATATCCCGTAAGTGTGAAAAGGACGATGGCCGATAGCTTTCGGATTAATGCCCATGTAGTCGGTTGTTAAAAGGCTAGCCAACTCACTGGGTGCGCCAGGGTTAACAAGGTTATTACGGGATGATCCCGAGTAACCGCCATCGTAAAAGTGTTAATTATGTTTCACAAAACGGTGTTATTGTCTTTTGACAAGTATAAAATGAGACAATAAAATTATACAGAACTAATTATAAATAACAAGAAATGACATGAGAATTCATGTAATAAGTAAAAAATATTTTATGTAGATCATAGATTATCGAAACCATGGAAAGTATTTAATCTTAGTCTATTAGATTCATTATTTTTTCATGATACTTCACAGAGATTATCTTTTCAGCCAGAATCTCAACTTGACCAGTTTTGGTGGAACAGTGGGGTTCATCAATAAAAGACTGTAGGTATAGGTTTTGAAAGGGTTGGCAACGCCCATGCGAGTTCAATGGAGTTTTAAGCCTTCATAGGCTAGGGTACCCATTTTTACATCAGGCGGTCCGTAGGCTTGATGCCACCGACGCCGACGTGGTATAAAACAAACACGTTTTTAGTGTGTTTATAAAAAAACAACATGTACGTGTCTTTTTAGTTCTTAAATGTGTTCGTCGCAGTTCGCACTACAAATAGAAATTTAAATTCATTAGATTAAATAAAAAAAATATTTGTGCATTTAAATTTAGAGGTTGACAAAATTATTATTGAATTAGTTTTACTAACTACTACTACTACTGAAACACCTAACACACAGCCGTGTGATCCCAAGCCAGGCAAAGCCTGTACAATAATAACCAAACTATAAACATACTTATATGTTACTAAATAGATACATGTAACAAACACAAGGTGACGATGAAATCTTGTCGCTTCTTGTAAAAGTAAATATTCCTTCGAACATATCAGTTCAACCATTTGTACCATATTCAATCACAAGTTCGCAAGTTCGTTTTTCACTTGTTATTTTATTTTATTATTTAGTGAGATAACAATACCAGGCGGTCAATACACACCGACGAAAAAGTTGGAAACTTCGACGAATCCTAATGGACTGAATTGACATAAATGTTTTATTCAATTGTAGCCAGCGCCAAAACAAAAGAAAGTATGTCCTCATCATTACGAGTAGGAAAAAGTTTTAGCATTTTTACTTGTTACTGGTCCTGTGAGAAGTAACTTAAAACAAATAAGTACCAAGACAGCACTTTACGTAATAACAATAAGTCATAATATTATTATCTACGTATTTACGGGAATTAACGCGATCACGAAAAGGTATCACATACCTCTGAATTGCCTGACGTTTTAAAAGTTAGTATAACAATAAGTCACATTAAAATTTCTACTTCTAATTTACTCATAAGGAATCGGGCACGCAAACAGTTCAATTATAACTAACAGGGCCTACACATAAACCGAGGCAACTACTACTCAGTTGATTAGTCACCGCGCACCACGTGTGCAAATTCACTATAAATCCATGCATTAGGTAAAAGCGTTTATTACTTAAGTCCCGTAAAACCCTTATCCCATAACGTTAATAACACAATTACTATAAATCTATCATCGCTGAGCAAACACGGTCCGAATCTCAGCCTAAGCTAATACATTTTGTCCACACCCGTATTCATACTTAACGACTAGGGAGTAGTATTTGCTAAGCACACACGCGGCGCCCGCACGAGCGCAATATAACCTGGAAGACGGCCGGGTCGAGCCCCAGGGTCCTTCCCCAACCCGAGAGGACAGTAATTACGGTAGGCAAATTAAGCAGTAAGGGGCCCGAGTACGCCGCGCCACCCGTGTCCATCTTTGTATTGCGACTCGCTCGGCGGTTTATTTTAGGTTATTCCACGTCTTATTACAATGTAGCTCGCCTCCCCTGCGGCGCGCTCACCTCCGAAACTGATTTGGGCCCCGGCATCAGAGTTTCATTACGGTCTGTCGAAAACAATCCACTCTAAATATCTATTCTTGGGCGCGCGCACTCTGGAATTACATTAGTCTGAGGTGGCGAAGGCTCGACTCAATTTGTTTGGCCGTAATAACGCTACGCTATCAGGTTATAACAAATGAGCTATTGTGCTAGCAAATCGGAGGAAAACGGTTTCGCAGTGTCTGCTCGATTTTATAGTCGGGCGAGCGATAACATATGACTCCGATTTTATATGTTTACATGTCGATATGAATCATGATATATTGTTTAGAAGTTAGAAAGTGGTTGAGTGTTCACCTTCGTACTTTAGTCGTAAGCTTTCGCAATTGAATGCTATTCAATGAGTTTAAACTACTCTAGAAAGTTTTCTAAACACGTCGTCGATTCTATCCACAAAACACCTCGCATGCGAGTCTCGCGTGTCCCTTATGGCTTTAAAAGGCGAACCACTTTTCACAATAGAGTCGACCACGCGACTCCGTTGGGAATTCTGAGCAAATATAATTTGTCCATTAAAAAATCAACAACTGTTGACCACACTCAGAGTGGAGATGGTCACAAAGCGTCTCGTTAGCGACCGTACGTGCCGCTTGTCACACACTTCAGCCCAGCGGCCCTTCGTAAATAATGAGAGAGGTCGGCCCTTACTGGCCAAAGATACACAATAAGCACTAAACTTGGAGAAGGTATTATCAATAGCTGACACTGGTGTCTTTGTTAAAATTGTAAAGTTCTCGCTACAGATACGTCAATAAATGATATTCTATAATTTTATTCAACTGCTTTGTCAAATTTAACACAACGCCCACATAAACGTACATAAAACTATGATAAAATTAACTTATTAAGTAACAACATTGAAACTAAAAACAAACATTCAAGATAATTTTGACAATGGTCAGTAATATAATACCTACTAAGTTTAAAAGTACCCCGCCGCGTCTGTCTGTCTGTCTGCTCGCGATAAACTGAAAAACTACTGAATGGATTTTCATCCGGTTTTCACTAATATACAGAGTGATTCATGAGGAAGGTTTAGGTGTATAATTTGTTAAGATTTTGTGTAAATTGATTGAAATATTATGTTGATGATTGACCTTCCCCATGAATCACTCTGCCTATTAGTGAAAACTGCATAAAAATCCGTTCAGCAGTTTTTTAGTTTATCGCGAACAAACACGGCGGGGACTTTGCTTTATAATATGTAGTGATATAAGAGGAAATAAATCCTAGTATTTACTCAAGAGTTGTACGTGAAGCGATTGAAATTAAAAAACACAAAACTTTCAATTGGGAAGATGGTTTCAAATTATCTACAGCGTGGAATCCAGTGATAAAAAACATGCCACCTCGCTTTTATGCGCAGTCGGGTGAACACTAGAATAGGGACACATCGGTTTGCTTACAGAATAGGGACACTGTTAGTATAGTATGTGACGGTACATGGCGAAACGAAAATATCAATAAAGTGGAGGTGGGTGAAGAACCTTCTACCTCACGATGTCGACGACGGAGGGCGTGCACCGCTGAGCCAGTCAGCCTGTGACCACGTAATACCTTTTCGTGATCGCGTTAATTCCCGTAAATACATAGATTATATTATATCATGGAACGTGAAAGTTTAAAAGTTAGTAAATCCCAGTAGTTATAAGTTGTTATTTAAATCATTCATACTGCCGACTCCATACTTTCCCACATCCAAACCCCTAGGGTATCTAAAACCTACGTGGATGGGGCACTGTCGCCTTGACATAAGTCAACACAAGACTGAATACCTCTTAGATTGCCCTCGACCTAAATATAGACCAAACAAGTAGCAGCTCTATTACCCATCCCACATATCCAACACACGAAGCAGATATAAAGATCCAACACAGATTGAGAAATGTCTTAGGTAAGTATGGGAATTCTATTCAATCGCAGTTCAACTTATACTGGAAATTTATTGCTTGATTTATGTTATAAATAAGGTTTAAATTTAATTAATTGTTCTTGAAATTCGACCACCAGGCAATCTCAGGTACAAATTAATATAAAAAATGTGCTTGCAACCCCTTCTGACTATGCAGTGTGATTGTGTAGGGACACAACAATAGAACGGCAATTTAGGCACGTAATATGTACTTACTTAGATTAGGTACAGAAATAAAAAGGTCTAAGGATAAGCAGTTATCATTTAATTTACTCTCTTAATGCCTGTCCTCAAGAAGTTTTACGAAAACTGGTCAACCTAAAAATCTAGAATATCATTTTACCTTTACAACGAAGCTAATTTCCCTCTGGAAGAAACATCGAAATATTACCATTTCACTGCATTGTTAAGGTAAGAAAAAACGTAACAAACTAAATCAACTATTTACGTTATTATTTTATCATAGGAATAGCATTTTATCATTATTTACATAAAAGTATTTTCTACCAAAACGGCACAAGCTATGATTCAAAACGAATATTCCTAAAAACGTACGGTACGGTACGGTACAGTATGGTTGTGGGTATCATCGCCATGAAAAAAGAGCTATGTCCAACAACAAAATTTTAAAAAATTTAAGAATTTTATTAGCCTCGCTTGTAACTATGTTAACAAATCTTGGAAGTGAATTTAAACCTACTTGTAATTGTTGTATTAAATTGAACCTTTGTATGTATTTGTAGTTTGAATGACAATACTATAATTTGTCATATTGCCTGATCTGTTGATAGAGCCAGGAGGTGGATAGTGAAACTCTTCAGTGGCTACTAGTAAAACCCTCGAGTTGGATACGATTCTTTTTGACGAATGCAACAGTTTGTGCTTGGTAACAATGAATCTCTGATGAAATCTGATGATGAAGCCAGGAGGGGGATGGTGGAACTCTCTCTTACTTTTTAATAGCACGTTTTTTTAGTTTACTAAACTTTAATTATTATAACAAAATGTAACATAATGTTTTCTTGTGATTGTGACAAGTGAAGCCTAAATCGAGCAGCAAATTTTTTATTTAGTTTTCCAGGCCATCATAATCAGCAACATTGTTCATTAGCTTTTGCTTGATGCGTGTCAGATAATACTTAGGTACAGCACAATAATCTAGGAATGAAAAGCTTTAGACAATTTAAAAAACACATCTCTTACAAGTTACTCAAGTTGAATTCGATAATTACGATCTCAACCACCTAGTAACTTGGACACGTAATTCTAGAAGAATTGGCCTAGCGTATCGGGAAGCTATTTACATGAATTAGTCGACATTTATGCGTCTAGAGACAAACCACAGGCGCCACCTGGCGGCGGAGAATTATACGCTCGTTACTCGCTCCAGCGCGCACCGCCTTCAGTCCTTCTCACTTGTACTTAGATAGACGTATTTTATTTGAGAGTAGTAGCAAAGGTTACAGGTAATTTGCAATAAAAGTAATTGCTACAGCGTGTTACATATTTATCTTTCTACTGTTAAAAATACGGCTGTAATTCTTACCACTTTCATATATACCTCGTAATTTCACAAGAGCGTAAACATGTTGATAAATCTAATTTGAAAGACACAGTAGAACCTTAACATATGTATAAATATATTTCGTTGTATTTGTAATTATACAATACCCATCTACTTTGCTGTTTATTTCTTTTCTTTTTCAAGAAACAGGCTGAGTTTGAAATCTTGTAACTTTGATCTGGACGTGATATCCTTCCGCATTCGATCGGTGTTCTGTACGATTCATCCTCTTTGTAATAAAAAACTATTTTTACGCCCGATACAAGACTATCTTCAGTTTAATATTTCTAATTTTAAATAATATATTCACTCAAATAAGTTTACTTTTTCTTTATTTAAAACCAATGAATAAATTCATGACTATTAACCTGAACGAAAGAAATTAAAGTGAAATGCTGTTTATGATTTTGTTATGAAAAAAAAGAACCGATCTAACTGAATTTTGGTCGGGACCCTGCACATATGTAAGTTGAAACAACAGTCCTCGACATCATATTTTATCAAAGTTTTTCTTACTACAAGTAATTTTAAGTTCCGAGTATACGAGCAGTCTCGATTAAAATCAATAATGAAACCACAAAAATTCTCATACGTACACTTAAGTTCCAAACACGTGACTTCATAACGTTCATTCAGAAACACCGGAGGGTCTTATCCCGCTATCTTTTAAATAGCTCCTCTGCGCAAAATCTATCGCTCCCAGCTCGGGGAACCGGAGAGATGTATGCAAATCCGAAAATTTTAACTCCACCACTAACTTTCCAGTGGGTTAGTGAGAACGTGAATTTTATTATGTTACCTAGTTTAATGGTGACTCGTTTAAAAGCTTATTTTATATAGTGATGCAAAGCGAAAGGACAAGAAAAGAAGTAAATAAATCACGTAAGTAAAAGTAAACCTTCTATCAAGAAACACAAAACATAAATTGAAATTTGTCTTTGGAGATCGAGAGGTTTTGATTTCATCTCTTAAATTGAAATTGTAATAACAATTTTAAATAAATTTGTTCGTTCATAAGGTAAGATGATAAGATTTATAGAACTTTTTTTACTAACAATGAAAACATAATGTTTATAAACAATATTTGTATGTATGTACATTGATTCTACATCCTTGTAATGTATAAGTTGCAACGATTTCTTGCATGTTATGACTTATATTGTATGTTTTTACATTGTATGGTTCAGTGGTTACTAAACCACTATCATGACTACTAATGCTGCGTTCCAATAAACAAGAAACAACTCGTTTTGCTTACGGTATAATTGTCGTTGAAAATTCAACGAAATTTTACCGTTCGTAAGCAAAACGAATCGTTTCTTGTTTATTGGAACGCGGCATAAGTCATGTTGATAAAATGTTTCTAGGCGAATATAAAATTACGTTGTTTAATTAATATTAAGACCTAAAGATGGTCAATTCTGAATAATTTTACTAAAAGAAGTGACAGACAGACAGATACATGATGTACATTAACATAATAACGCAAAACAGTGTTGCAAGCCTCCTTCCCACTCCCGTCCGGCGCCGTTTGTCTCCGGCGCACCTCGGCGCGTCCGATTTATGGCACAGTTTTGTGAACTCTTAACCGTTACGTGATCTGCTTCCGAATCCAATTTATGTCCTCCATGGGAAAACTTCGGCAACGGCGCCTATTCTTTACGACTCATCGGGATGTCGCGCGCCAGAACCCAGCGGTAATGGTATGGATATTGTTTTATTCGGCTTTTTAAATCGTATATCTTTTCACTCTCCGAGATAAACATTGTGCTGTAATTTTACATGGTATTTGAAACATAAAGTTCAAAATAGTCATTATTCGCTGGTTTTTTTACGGAAGAAAACGTACATATATCAACATGCAAAAACGTTATATATCAAAAGAATGATTTATATTATTCGGATATACTTAAATGAAACGAAACGTCTGTTATAAACTATTGTGGTGGGTGGGAGAGAGACAAAAGAAACTTAAATCAATCGTATATTTAACCAACCATGACGAAAACTTAGGACAACGCAAGTCCAAATATCTTACACATTAAACGAGCAATTCTTGTCATGTATGTATTTATATATGTACCTATGTATTTATATTTCAGGTATCTCGGGAACAGCTCTAACGATTTTTATGAAATTTTGCATACAGATACAGTTTTGTATTTTAAGTTCAACTGCATAGTTGTATTTCCTGTAAAAATGCGATTCTACAAAAAATATATAAAAATTAAAAATATCAATTTTACAAACAGCTACCTCGGTCTTCCAGGTAATGCATATAAATCTAAAAAAAAGGCTGACAATAATTTGGATAACTATCCAAGTTGGCATTTCCTTGGATAGTTAACCAAGGAATTCCCAACCTGATTTGATAAAAATAAAACTATATCTGTATCTTTTTACTTACATATATGTAACGTTGAACGTCGTTTCATTTTAAAACGTAACTATAAAAAAAAAAAATGAAAAAAAACACCTTCATTGACTGCCAATAATTATCGAATCATACCACACGTGTTCGTCATTATTTTGCTTTTGTGTTTATTACAGGCAGAAACACTTTTCCAACTGATTGGGTAGGTAAAATGTAATCAGAACGAATCACATAGTCCGAATTTCACCCAAACAAATGCAAAGGGCTCTTTGTGTCCTAACAAAATAGACCCTAAATAATTACCATCGCAAACAACTGATTGAGACGTTCCATGTTCGGACATTTGTTTATTTAGATTCGACCCTTTTTTAATACCTGCTTTGATTTATAAAAAAATGCATCTTAAGAAAATTAAACCCTCTAATGACTTATTATTGTGAATTAACTTGATAAAATATAAATTTGCCCACTGTTGTATGTATTATACCATGACCAAGAGATTTCTATCAAACATTTTAGTAAAAACCGAAGAGCATGTTCTCCCATGCATTCCAACTACATATATATAAGTTTGTACGCACAATATTAAGAGATTTACCGTGCTATTTTAAGACTCTTTACTCTTTACTCGCTCGGTAAACCTCTTATAGGTTCGCCTTACCGTTTTTTCGGTCACGGGCATTATGGTATTTCTTTAAATATCTTTGTGCTTAAAATAACAATACATAATCCAAAAAAAGAACTAAGATAATTACAGGACGTGCAAATTCAACGCTTAAACATATCTAATCAAATACCTTCAGGGGAGGTTGTACGTCTAGAATTCTCCGACAGTAAAAAGGTGGTGATAATATACAAATAAAAACATTTTTATGTCAAAAAATAAACCGGACGAGTGCGAGTCTAACTCTGCGTGAGTCAGACTCGCCCTTGTCCAGTTTCTTATATAATAATAATATAGCAATAATTCTCGAATACTTACGCCCGTTCTATTTCGAAAGACAAACTTAACTTTGCGGTTGCGATGTACGACAAAGTCAATTTTCAAACCGCATAATATAAGTTTGTAATCACAAAACAATTTTTTTATGTAATATAACAACAAATGAGCAACTTTCGGATGTTTTCCTTACACGTGCTATCAGACCTTATTTCTTACCAAATTTCATGATTCTAGGTCAATAAGAAGTTGTTCCCGGAGGCTTACTTCTTAGAGTATTCCCGGGTCCCCTGCAATAGGCCCACTTGTGACGGAACACCGTGTGGTTTTAGTAGGTTCGATTGCGCCTTACCACTTCACCATTAGCTCCGGTGAGGTGATGACCCGTGGGGGTTTCAACACGAAAATTTGTTAAAATCTAAGGCTTAATGCCTGTCTTTTGATTTCGTTGACTTAGAAGCTTGATTTTTTACAGCTTCAAAGGACCACTGACATAAGTATTTGTTGTTAATTTTGACTAGACGCCTTCACCGGTTCCTGAGGAAAAAGGTCTTGATAGACCCACAGACACACAGACACATATAACAACAAATTAACGACTTTCGGATTTACTTTTGCTGTGAGACCTTGCTTTTTTATTAAATTTCATGATTCTAGGTCAATAGTAAGTACCCTAAAGGGGTTGATTTACCTGCGAAATGTACAAATTTAGTCAAATGTAAAGCTTAAGTGGCCACATCTTTTGATTGCGTTGACTCAGCACCTTGATTTTTTTACAGCTTCAAGGTACTGTAGACATAAGGAATTGATATTAATTTCACGTTTTATTTCATTGATGCGTCCACGGGTTCCTGAGAAAAAGGGTGATGACAGATAGACAGACGACAAAAAAGTGATCCTATCAGGGTATCCTTTTTCCTTTTCAGGAACGGAACCCTAAAATGTTTTTATAACTTGATATGTAGTAATAATAAAATGTATTAATATACAGTTTCAACCAAAAAAGAAATCGTTTCTTAAGGTATAAAAAGTCCTTATGAAAAGAAATAATAGGTACCTAGCTACTCAGACAGCCAACAACATCTCAACAAAATAAACTAACATAACCTACTAACTGCCGAAACAGAATCGCCCCGTATCGACCTCTGGTCAACATTGGGCATTTAGTATTATTATTTATTGAGCCTCTTTGACCGGGACTCACTTTTCATTGCGCCCCTCAATCCGGGCAAACAAAACGGAAGAAGTAATTATTAAGATACGGTAAATAGAGGGTATTGAACAATTTTATTAAACTTTTTGAAGGTTTATGTAAATAATATCGTTGGAGTACAAATGGTTGAGATAAATCAGGATCACAACACAGCCTTTATTATATTTTTTTCAAACTATTATATTTAAATTAGAACAGTGCAATCTAGAAATTGGTTCCTTAGATTAGGCCTGTTCAATCTATGGGCGTTAAAAGTTATTTCAATAGCTTTTAAAAAAATCCATATGTACTCAATATTGTAAACTTTTCTTTAGTGTATCTTATATGTTAGAAGTGTTACAGTAAAAAATAAATTTAACTCATTCCAACAGAATTGGTAGTTTTATTATTTCGCGTGAAATCTCCTTTTGTTGCATGGATTCACGTTCAATGAACGGGAAGTTAGTACAGGGAGGTGCGCTCAATCGGTCGAATGGAGCAATCTCTGTTTCCTAAGGCCATGTAACACTACCAGCCTTACAAGATACGTTTATCACTATTAAAGCACCCCCATTCCTTCCATAAAGAAATAGTCTCAAGACGCGGGGTGGTTCAGTTTATTTTGGTGCTGGCTATTTGAAACGGAAAGACCTCGTCCACCCTACGAGGCTCGAACGCGAATAAATCAGAATCTAATACGGTGCGACTAGATTGCAAGAAATTTTCCGTCTTATTGAACCTTTTTTGCGATGACTACAAAACACATTATTTCAATTGTCTATATACATAGGCTGCACTAAAAGTATCGGGAATGGAATATTTCCACTGTTTCTGTCATATTAAAATCTTTTTAATTGAAAACTCCTTGGTTTTAAAAATCGAATACCATTTATTTATTTAAAAAAAGATTCTCGGTCTTATCACAAGGATTTGTCAAACTTGTTTAGTCGTTGGGAAATGGAATTGACTCGAGAAAATTCAAGAGCGATGATTTTTTATGACTTTCGAAGTGGTTTAACGCAAAAACAGTGTGTTGACCGGATGATTTCTGCATTTGGTGATGAAGCCTCATCCAAAACCACAATTTATCGCTGGTTTGCTGAATTTCAACGTGGACGTGTCAAGCTTAGTGATGATCCCCGTTAAGGTTGTCCAAAAACTGCAGTCACCCAAGAGAACGTTGATGCTGTGCGTAAGCTGATTAAGGAAGATCGACATGTGACATACCGCGAAATTCAGGCAACTTTAGACATTGGCATGAGTCAAATACAAATAATCTTGCATGAACAATTAGGTGTAAAAAAGTTGTTTTCCCGATGGATACCGCATTCGCTCTGTGGAGAGCAAAAACCGGGTCGCGTTACTTAGTGCGTCAGAACTCTCGAAAGATTCCACGCAGGATCCTCAAATGCTGTATACAACATCGTATCAGGTGACGAATCCTGGATATACGCGTATGAACCCGAAACAAAAAACCATTCACGAGTTTGGGTGTTCGAAAATGAGTTAAAGCCAACAAAAATTGTTCGTTCACGGAGTGTTGCAAAAAAAATGGTGGCCACGTTTGTCTCCACAACGGACCATGTTGCGACAATTTCTCTTGAGGGACAAAGAACGGTTAATGCAGAATGGTATGCTAGCACTTGTTTGCCACAGGTCGTTTCTGAACTCCGTAAAGAGAACTGCAACCGCCGCATCATCCTCCATCACGACAATGCGAGTTCTCACACCGCGCACAGAACAAAAGAGTTTTTAAAGCAAGAAAACATAGAATTATTAGACCATCCGCCGTACAGCCCCGACCTAAGCCCTAATGATTTCTATACTTTCCCTAAAATAAGGAATAAATTACGTGGTCAGAGATTTTCATCACCTGAAGAAGCTGTGGACGCCTACAAAACGGCCATTTTGAAGACCCCAACTTCCGAATGGAATGGTTGCTTCAATAATTGGTTCCATCGTATGGAAAAATGTGTCAAATTTCGCGGAGAATACTTCGAAAAGCAATAAATACATTTTTAAATAGTAATGTTGTATCACTTCCTTGATTCCCGAAATTTTCAGTGCCGCACTCGTATACCTTGGCCAATAAGAAATCTGAGTCATCTGACTATATTATGCATACAATATTAAATCAATTATTTCATAATTGTTGACTTGGTTCACTTACACACAATTTATAATAAGTGACGGACACCATAACCCAAAGCCTTATCAAAGACTAACACCTAAGTATCACCAACACTATACCATACTTCTAAGAGTAGAGTTCCACTAAATTAGCATATATTTAAAACGATACATAGTTTTAAATATAATCATTTAAAAAAAACCTGCGCCTGGAACTGGACTGAGATATTAATAAGTGAAAAATAGTGATTAAGGAGAAACTCGCTCGTCGGAGAGCAATTTAGGTGAAGCCGAGAGCGATGCTCTAATGCTTCTACGTCACCGGATATGAGATAGTTTGTCAGTGCCCGACTCGTGTTGCACAGAGCACGTTAGATAAGTATACTGAGTGTTAGATGGTATTTGAAACCATTAAAACCTAACTTCGTTTACAAAAGACAATTTTAAAAATAAGTTTAAATGTAATTTATTGAATATTTGAATAATTAAAATTTATGGAATTTTTGCACCTCTTTACAGCGTTAAGGGACTCGCTTAAATGGTTTAAAACCTATCAAATTTTTTGTAAAGTGGTCATCAACCTGTCACAAATAATTTTTTATACTTACGTGTAACGTGTGTAACTAGCTGACGGTTCACTGAAAACGTTTTGCATAAACTGCTGTACACGTACACTGATCGATGACTATCACTGTAAAAAGAATAGCGAAGTGGTGAGTCACATATTAAGTTGAAGGTACAACTGTTTGGAAAACATGACTTTTAGCGGCGTGTTGATGCACAATCATTGTCTTAGTACAGCAAACCATCTGTTTTACTATTAATTCGTAATGTGACAAAAAAGTACTCGTCTTAACTGAATGGTCCAAGAAGTAGCTTCTGTTAATTAGTATACTTTTGCAACTACTTACACGTTGTCAATTCAGTAAATACTGACAATACTGTTTTGTGGACGAGAGATGAGATCCCTAGATAAACTGCTGCTTAATATGTGTGCGGAAATCTAAGACTACTTAGAAAGTCCTGTTTTAAGCAAAACTATAGATTCCTAAAAAATATACTTTTATGCTTAGAATAAATGTGATTTAATCCCCAAACCGACTCTGTTGGTCAGTCCTGTAGCCACTTCACTTACATCTAGAAAAAGTCAAAATATATTTCTGATTCAGTTATATCCCTAATATCAAACTACCCTTCGTAAAAACACTCATAAGTATCCACTCATATCTCTGCAGGAGGCAAAGGCATCTACACGAGACGCATGAGTGATTTTGTATGGACCAGCATATTAAGCATACGTTCACAGGACGTGTGCGGAGGGCCTTATTTCATGCTTCGTGGCACATCTTATCGCCTGAGGTCTGAGAGCTCTAATTATAATTACTGATGCTCGTATGCTCAAAGTCGTTTTTGAGAAGGCTAATAAGGCTGTTTTGATGGTAGGTCCGCTGTTCTTGATAGAGTTAATCAGCCCGAATGGGTGCATACAATGTGTGTACTTTAGCCGTTAGTCAAGCTACATGCTAGAACATGCATATTATGGTAACTACATTATGTTGTCGCCACATCAGAGACCCGTATTTAGTTGATTAAAAAGTGCGGGTCTGACTCGAGCACCGAGGGTTCCGTAAGCAAACAAACTTGTATGTAAATGGTACGTCCATCTCGGGATTCAATTCTCGAAGATTTTTGCTCGTTGTTTCCGAAAGACAAACTTTTTTTTATTAATGATATGTGTGTGTGCGCGTATGTGTGCGCGTGTGTGTGCGCGTGTGTGTGCGCGTATGTGTGCGCGTGTGTGTGCGCGTGTGTGTGCGCGTGTGTGTGCGCGTGTGTGTGCGCGTGTGTGTGCGCGTGTGTGTGCGCGTGTGTGTGCGCGTGTGTGTGCGCGTGTGTGTGCGCGTGTGTGTGCGTGTGTGTGTGTGTGTGTGTGTGTGTGTGTGTGTGTGAACGAATATATAGAAATTGCTTTATTTATTTTATTATATAGATGGACTTAACTTTACAGTTAAATATATATATAAAAATACTCTCCCATACATCGATATACGACTAGTCTAGACTTTCCAACCGTAAAATATGAGTTTGTAATCACAAATATTTTTTTGTGCTGTAACCACTAATTAACGACGTTCGGATTTTTTTTCGTTACTTGTACTGTGAGATCTTGCTTTTTTACCAAACTTAATGATTCTAGATCAATGAGAAGTAGGTAAGTACCCTATATGTTTAAATTTACCTGCAAAATTTAATTTTAAAGTTGTGAAAATCTAGGGTTTAATGGCCGTATCAAGTTTAAGGGACCGCAGACATAAGTATTTGGTATTAATTTCAACTTGATGCGTTCTTGTCTTGACAGACAGACAGACGGACAACAGAGCAATCCTATAAAGATTCCTTTTTTCCTTTTGATTAACGAAACCCTAAAATACCAAAGTTGCAATTGCATATTTCCCTCCAAAATTTGTTACGAACTAAATGTAATTATCGTTTCTCACTGGAAAATGAATGGACATTTTCGTTATAATATTTTAGGATTTCAAATGTGACCTTAAACCGGAAGAATTGTTTGATAGACTTCAAATCGTATTTGTAGACCATGTCCCTTTTAAGACAACTGTGTACTGAATTTTCAAATAATGCTAACGAGATAACTTTGGCCGATTAAAACAGATGTGGCCACCACATCTGTTTTGACGGCGACAGAAAACGTGTCAGAAAGTAAAAATTTCATCGAAGTGAAGTGGCGAATTACGTATAAGTATAAAGAGATTCAGTGCATATTAAAGATCGGTTCAGAAAGCGTTTACAAGAATTTACATGGGCAATTGCGCACGAGGAGCACAGTTTTGAGCTTCGTACCTCCACCTCCTCTACCAACCTCACCGATGCTCAGAAGCAGGCTCACGTTGAACGGAATGGTGCCATGATACAATTGCTACATAATTTTGATGCAGGTTTGTCTCGGCACGTGTCCGATATTATGACAGGCGGCAAAACTTGGTTTTATTAAAATGATCCAGAAACTAAGCGCCAGTCAACAGTTTGGCTTTTTCAAAATGAGCCACCCTACTAATTTGAAGAGATCGAAAAGCGCAAAGAAGATTTTTCCCTATGACAGAATATCTGGTGTCAACCTTTACGGGACCAAGGTAGCATTAATGTCTATCCTAACAAATGGTTGCCATTAGTATTCACTGCAGTCAGCAGCAAGCGACCGAATATAGGACTCCGTCAGCTGATGCGGCAGCGCTTAAAGCATCCTGGTTCTGAGCGGTGAGCGCACGGGCCAGTATAATGTCCAGGAAGCCCCTGCTTCCTGGACATCATACAGGTCGCTAAACTTCTATGTCATTCTTCTTACAGCCTGATTTGGCAGTGTGTGACTTCTTTTTATTCCCAAAAATAAAAAAATCGACTTAGATGTATACAGGACGCATTGAAAAAAGGTGTATCGAAAATTGGTTTAGATGCTTGAAATCTTGCATAAATAATGGTAGAGAGTTATTTGAAATGATTTAATAAAACAATTGGGTATATAAACATTTATTTTAGGATTCATAGTGATTGTCCCACGACGTACGTAAGTTTTTTGAGTGCCGAGTGCCGAGCGCTTATCTCACAAACAATAAGTCTCGTAAAAAAAAAAGGATTATATTGACGCCTTGGTTTTTTATGAGGTTTTGCTAAAAATTGTTTGAAATAAAATTGTTATGTTAACAATTTCGTTTCAATTTTCATTAATGATTTTTTAATAGAATTTTGTTCACGTTATCAAATCCTGTTTAATAGGTTTTTTTTGTTTCACTAATATTCAATTCAAATGAATTAAGTATTCACTTCAGAAACTCAACAGTTTCTTTCTAACGTGCAGAGAAAAACAGTTTCTTCTTTATTTAGTATTATTTAATTTTGTTTGAAATACTACAAAGTGCTTCTGTTACTTTTTATACCACAATATACTACAGAGAAGAAGATAATGTTTTTAGAAGTTTTAAAATTTGGTAATATAGAACGAGTGTTACATTTACGAATTATGAATGAAATAATTAAGAATTATAAATAATTTAGATCGTGTAGTCAAGTAAATTACTGGTAATCCCACTGACACATCAAAGTGCAACAGCTTTTTTTTTATGGTATAGGGGGCAAACGAGCAGACGGGTCACCTGAAGGTAAATGACAACCGCCGCCCATTGGCACCTGTAACTCAAGAGTCACCAGTGCGTTGCCGCCATTTATGTTGGGAATAGGGGAAGAGGGGAAAAGGAGGAAGAGCGGGTATACGGGAGAGGGGGATTAGAGGGGAGGAGAGGGCAGAGAGGGGAAGGACGGGAATAGGGGAGAGGGAAGGGTTAGGGTCTTCGGTAACCTCACTCACGCGGCGAAAAGCAATGCAAGCATTGTTTCACTGCCGGTTTTCTGTGAGGCCGTGGTATCAAGCGGAGTCGAGATGGCCCATACGTGCTGAAGCATGGCTCTCCCACGTATGGAAGCATGGCTCTCCCACGTATAAAACTATAGCTAAGTACAAAACACGTTGATTTTGTTTTCTTTGCAGTTTCGTCAGGATTCCTTTTAGCAGCAACATGCTATCATTACGGAAATGCTGAATGCGTTTATCCTCAAGGTCCGGTATGTGGTACAGACGGGGTACAATACAACAATTTATGTGAATTGTGGGATCAGCGCTTCAATGACCCCACGCTAGAGTTATCCCATTTTGGGATCTGTGAAACAGAATCAGTCATAGTCTTAAAGGGCTATCCGGCAAGGAAGTAGAGGTAAAGGTTTTATTTTTGTACTTTGCAATGACTTACTAAAAACCAGTAGTATATACCGGTTTTTACGAGTAATAAAAATTTTGTAAGTATTGTCGATGTAAATAAAGCTCAAGACTCAAAGTTATAGTTTAAGTTTAACCTTTTTGGAATAATTATAAAGATCCATTTTCCCATTCTGACAAGTATTTTTTTTAACGTTTTTGATATTTGTTTTTTATCCTACACGATATACATGGAGAAACGGGTGAGGCTGCTCGTTACCCTAGCAGAAGTAGGCCTGAGACGGTGGCGCAGTCAAAGTCTGCCAGGGTTCTCGGGGACTTTCTTTCTAGGGTATACCCGAGTCCCTTGCAATAGACTCACTTGTGACGGAACACCGCGTGGTTTTAGGCGGTCCGATTCCTACATACTACTTCACCAGTAGCCATGATGAACCAGATGACCCGTGGGGATTCCACACGAAAAAAAAAAATACATGGAGAACTCCTAAAATTTACTCCTGAATAAATTTAAGTATCTCTTGTAATTAAACATAATTGTAAAATATGTGTTTAGATGTAGATATAAAGAAAAAAAAAACCTTTAATATGAAACTAGCTGACCCGTGCAACTTCGTCTGCGTTTGTAAATTTTCCCCGTTTTTGCAACATTTTTCATGGTTGCTCCACTCCTATTGGTCGTAGTGATGTTATATAGCCTATAGCCTTCCTCGATAAATGGGCTATCCAACACTAAAAGAATTTTCAAAATCGGATCAGTAGTACCGAACATTACCCCAAACATTCAAACTTACAAACTTTACTTCTTTATAATATTAGTATAGATTAAACCAAAGAAAAAGCAAACTGAAAAGTGGATACTAATAAGTCTAAAGAACAAAACTCTAACAAACCAAAGTAAGTTTTGAGTCGGTGTGAAATAGTAACACTACAAACTTTTAAACAAAAATTAAAAACATCATTTTACGATATGCCTACATACGTGATTGCTTTGCCTTTTGATTAAAGTTGTTGCAGAAAGTAGTTACAACCGCTTTTCGCAACACCAGGATTTAGACTCACAGCATTCTCAAAAATCTCGAGTCGACCGATATTAATTAATTTCTAATGTTTTATTTCGCGAATTCCAAATAAACGGTATTTTGACTACCTTCTCCGTAATTTAAAAAAAGTAAACTAGTTGAATTTGAATTCCTCAAGTTTTTTTGAAATTCACGTTCTGCACACAAAAGTTTTGGCTGTTGTTTCGACAAATTTGTGTTATTTTAATAAGTTTACTTTTCGTTTATATTACTCGTACATAATATTCTTCAATACTCAGTGATACTGCTGTAATTCTTACTGAAGCTGCTAAAGGCACCATCTTCTAATATACGTACATCAAGTAATTAATTTTATTTTATTTCCCTCCTCTCCCTCGGTGTTGCCATCGAAATTCTCCCAGTAATTGGGAAATTTATTGCAAGGTGTGCACCAACGGCGTGATGTTTCACTTTCCCGCCAATGATTTATAGTCTTTCGAAACAATTTTAATTGCTACCAGTGACACAATGTAAACAACTATTCGATTAACTTAATTCCATTATTTGAAACGCTGGTAATTAATTTAAAAGCGAGCTAAATACGGTTTAAACTTCGCATTATTGGAGATTTCAAGAGAATTAATGTACGAGTACTTACCTTTGTTGCTGAATGCTCAAAAAGTTACATTTTGGTTATATTGTTTAAGGCAAATGAGCTTTGCGATACTAAAATTTAAGATTTTAGTCAAATTTTAGATAAATGTGCAGGATTTAATTTTTTTTCAAAATTGACATGTATGGTACTAGGTACTATGGTATGGTAAAAGCACTGTTCCCGAGATAAAGAGAAAAAGATACATAGAAAAATAACAATACATATAAAAAAATAACAATTTATAAAGAAAATTTACATTTAATCTTTACTATCTTTAACCGCGGCCTCACTCGCGTTAATGTAGATTGTAACTTTAGTGCCGGTAGGAAAATAGTCTATCGGAACACGACACGAACAATGACGAACATCTACACCTAAGTAAACTTTACGAAAAACCGTTTATATTAGCATTAAAGAGACCTCCATCAGATAACTACTTCCACCCTACAAAAAAAAAGCAAATCAAATGAGTAGTGTTTAGCAATATGTCCTTGTATTGGTGTACAATAAAGATTATTCTATTCTACTCTAGAAACCTTTTTCTAAAGTTTTATAAGTTGATGTTTTATTAGAATTCAAATCACTTAGCAGTGCAAGTGTTGTAATTTGTTTTTTTACGGAACGTTCAGTCGGTAGCTAAACTAACCACTTAGTAGTATATAGCCTGCCTGCTAGGCTATATACTTGATTATTCTAGTAAAAAATTAAAAACCTCGAAGCTATAATTAGCTATACTTTTGAAAACCATACCTACCATTATTGAGAGTTTATTAAATATCATGCTTTTCTTATCAGTAACACGTTGTTACTTAATCGAGTACTATTTCGAAAAATGTATTTAGTAGTTGTTAATTTAAAATTGAGTGAAGCCACCTGCATATGTACGACAGAAAACAATAAACGTGCTTTTTAAAATATAATCTTTTAAAGAGTATCCGAATTACAACAAATAGAAATAATCACTACATATTATAAAACAAATCCTCCCCCGTTTTTTTTGTGCGTGTCGAAACCACCGCTGTTTTCAGTGGGGCGGTGTGTCGAAATCTAACCGCCTAAAACCACACAGGCGCAGTATGGAAATACTGCGCCTAAAATAGGAGGGAACCGGGACCAGCTTTTATTAAGACATCCGAAAGTTTTTAAGAAACTATGTACTATGTTACTATGACAACGCGAAATAATGTATGATTTTCGATTACTTGTATGAAAGTTGTATGAACAATTGTGTGCCTAACACACAATAAGAATAAGAATAAGAATTTTTATTTGCGAGATACATGGTTACAGGCTGTTACAGTAATAATTGTGTATAGTACAGCATGTCTCACCGTTAACGGTGTGCAAAATTATTATTGTATTGGTATTACATATTGATATCATGCAACAATTAGAAATAACTTAAAATTAATGAATTATTCAATTTAAATATAAATACCTAATCAATCAAACATTAGCAATCAATTTAAACATTTTAAACATTAATAACCAATCAATTTATATACAAGTAATCAATTTAGACATAAATAATCAATTTTAACATTAATAAACAATTTTACCATAAACAATCAGTTTCATCGTGAATAAATAATATAATCAGTTTAAATATTAATCATCCATTTATTTGTTATGTTCGCATTAATGCTAGCTTAGTGAAATAAATAGTGTTTTATAGACACTTAAATACTCCTTGTGATCCGGTTTCAGGATTCGGCTCTCGAGTGTATTTTGATCTTTGTGAAATGAGAAAAGTAGGTACATTTTTTACCACTAAGGGGACGAACAATCTTGCGGCCCTTATCTTTATTAGACACCGATACAGGTTGTATTCTGAAAAAAATATTAAAAGATGTAAACACATTTCTAACTGTTACCTACTGTATGTAATACGTATCTATTTAAATAAAAAAATATTTTTAATCGAAAGTCAGTCAGATCAGAATCAGTCAGAAAGTACTTGCATTGTCCTTGGATCATAGTGTCCTAACATGTTCTCTTAAAACGCATTGAACTGTTATAAAATTCATCGCATTCTTTTGGAGCTTTGGTGAGTACCAGTGTATAAATTTCTAAAAACTTTATCGCAAGTAAACACGTTTCTCAAGACAAAATACTTAAATACTAACTCGTTAAAAATACTCCGTTTTGTGTTTTTATTCGGATTAGATAAAAGAAAAATACAATATTGGATTTCATAAATCCAAGCAAAATTGTTGTTTTTAGAAGATTCCAGAAGTATACCGAATACAAGCCAAGTTCAGAATACGTTTTCTACAACACATCAAATAAAGAAGAAGACTATGAGCCGTCACACTCTCATCGCAGGTAGCACACCCACTTACCGCTGTAAATAAGAGTATATCCGCTGGGATAAGAAAATGAATCGCTCTTACAAACAATTCCTGTGTCATTCGAGATATTCTGTTCTGGTAAGTTGAAAGTCTTAGGCGTACAGAATATACTAAAAGGATACAAAATACACCAATTAGGATTTTATATACTGGTATATATTACTAATATGGAATATATTTTACTTTTTTGAACTGAAAACTTCTTGAACAGCGTTGTGTACTTTTAGATGAGTAAAAAATATTAAACTCGCGTCAGGACACGCGACCCTGATGTCCGTCCCCATCAAAAATTCATACGACGGAGCCGAGTTTGCTATATTTACATGTACAGCATATGAGAGAGAGAGAGAGAGAGGTCGTTTCTTTGCTTACATTGAAACAGATCTACTAACGCGCAGCTCAACATAATGATTTAAATCCCGGAAAAATGTCTTACTAATTTTTAAACATCGAAATCTCGAAGGCATGTCCACATTAACTTACACTTTTAAATTAATCAATCTACCTATTCCGACCTATGGCGATAATACAAGGTTTGAGCCAGAGTAGCAACAGTGACATCTAATAATATCTACAGATCGACCATCATTTATTAACTTTTTTTTATAGGGGGCAAACGAGCAGATAGGTCACCTGATGGTAAATGACTACCGCCGTCCATGGACGCCTGCAACTCAAGAGTCACGACTGCGTTACTGCCCCATACGTACCGTAGCTTGGCTCTTCCATGAACTGTTTTGTTTTGTCATGGAAAAGCCAAGCTTCAGCACGTATGGGCGGGGTCGACCGGAGTGATACCACTGCCTCACAGAAAACCAGCAGTGATTTTCGCGCAGTGAGTGGGTATAACACATATATACAAATTTTAGTTTTCTGCACTTCTTCTACATATAAACTTTAAGTATTACAAACTTCACTTTCCTAAGTATGCGTTAGCTTACAAAGGCTACAAAGAAATCTCTTAATGACACTGAACGTATTAATATATAGATCCTGGGACGTATTAAAAAGCGCTATCTAAACCAAAACTAAACAGAATATATATATTGTATAACATACATATAAACGTGTAATGTATAAATACATAGAAACACCCAGACCAACTCAAAAATACATATTCATTCATATCAATCGACCTACTTTGAGGAACTACTTTCATATCTGTAAGCCAAGGAGTATCTATAAAGTTCGGAATAAATACATGTATAATTAGTATTTTATATAGTTTATTAAACTAACGCAACCCCAAGAATATCTACTGAGCTATTATTTATTTCAATATGGTGGAATGTCGCATCAGAGGAGTACACATTTCGGCACTTAGCTGGGTGTTAATTTGACGATGACTGTCGCTCCATCCGTCATTGCAGACACGTCTTTATGACGGCTAATTTGAAGATCACCCTGTGAACTCAAGGGGTCTTATTGTAAGAACATGACGAGCGGTTTTGTCTGGAAGTTAAGTGTCATTGACACTAACTGCTGTATCTTTGTTGATAATTTTAACGATAAAACAAAGTTAAGAAAAGGAGTAACCTGAACGAAATTAAATAAATTTTCTACACACAATATTCTACACCTTATACACTTATATCATATACTTACACTACTATGTACTGACAAATTTTCTTTGAAAATTCAACTAAGTTTTACCGTCCGTAAGCAAAACGAATCGTTTCTTCTTGATTATAGGAACTCAAGTGACGTAACATCGTACACTCTAGGTAGGTTTTTAAGGTTAGAAGGCTCCGACTTTCCGGCAACAACTAGTTCGAGTTACAGGTATGTCAGCGGCCCTGATCTGCTCTAATTATTGCTAAAACGGTATACATACGATACGATTTCACTACCTGATCAGATTTGTGATGGAGTTGGCTTACGAACAGCTTTCGCATCCACACGTAACGATTAAATTGCCAATTTTCATTTGATTTTATTTTCTGTGTTAGACGGACGTATGTAGGAAAGGTTACCGCATGTGTAATCTTTTTTGTTTTTGAATAAATGCTACCTGTATTGATATCTTTTATCTTTATTGTTTTAAAAGACAACTCAGTCATTAGGAATTACTCCTGTGTCGCGGGGGACTTTACAAACATACAAACAACGGACACAAAGAACACCCAGACTCAAGTGGGAATTGAACCCACGACCTGTAGCATAGCAGTCAGGGCCACTAACCACTAGGCCAACAAGCCAGTCATATAACAAGCCAGATATAATAATATAAATCATCTCATAAATGTAACGTTTATCACGATTTAATGGGAACAGCCTAGACACGATAATAGTTCAACAATAAATTTTCGACGACACGGTGACGACAGATAGTTAGCAGTGTATTAGCAGTGATAATATTAATAGGTAGACACGACAGCCTACCAACGATAAAAAAGCGTTTCGACACAGTGGAAACGCTCCCTTAGGGTAATAGAATGGACTACATTTGTACCGAATATCCTACATTACATCAAACACTTAATTGCAAACATATCTCTCAATATAAATACAACAGCTAATAAATTTATTAACGCCTAAATAAAGATGTTAATCGAAACTAACCAACTTCCAGGATGCCGCTTTCGAACAATGTATCGAAAGCTTCTATATTCGATCCGGCCTCGGTTTGAAAATCGTAACAAAGCTTCCACCGCGATAATTGGATGTGGCCGTTCTGAATACGCGCTAGACGAGACTTAATTGAGGTTTTAGAGTTGGGCTAATTCGCCCACCTTCGATCAGTCCTGCTCCCTTGGTCCCTACGTTGAGGGGCTTCGTCTGGCGGTTACCAAGAATAATAAGGCAGGTTAAGTGGGCTCTATCAATTGGTGTTATGTTGCTTTACGTACATAAAGTTCATTCGTGAGAACTTGGTAGTAATAATATTTTTATATAGGTTATCATGTACGCTATTAGCGATAAAACCGCCCATTGCACTTGCCGCTTAGTATAAACTGTTACTATTTTTAATTTCTGTTCAACTGTGGTGTACAATAAAGAATGTTCTATCTATCTATCCACTTATATGTGTTTGGTTTCATGAAATTCAAGTCTACAACAGCACATCAGTAAAGGTTCAAAGAAAACTTTGTTGATATATTCTTTATATATGAAAGTAAAAAAATATATCAGTATAACTATAATTTATGTAACTAAATGGTAGAATGGATATCTCTATGAAAACCTCGCTCACAAAAGATAAATATACGGCTCACAATGATTAAGATTTCTCTCACGTTCTACACAACAAAAAGTAACAACTAAATATATCAGAGACGGGCCGATAGAGGTCGGGTGCGGATAACAAAAAGTAGGGGCTGGCCCACGGACACACCCGCGCAGATATGATAATCCCCACTATGTAAAATAGTGAAATTTAAGGTCTTTCCATGTGAAGAATTGTACTCGCTCAGTAGGCAAATTATTCTAATGCGACCCTTTTATTCGAGACACACACCGCCTACGGGTCGCAGAGCTCCTCCACCACTCATTTGTATTTCAATAAAATACCACTAGCCCTATCTAAACAGAGCTATGATTTGGATATCGATTGCGGCTACAGTCAAACCAAAACCACGAAAAGTGTATTACATTGTTATTACAATGTTTTCGGTCCGAGTATTTTCACAAGCCGGTCATCCATTAATGAATCAATTTGAATACATTGAACATTCATCGAAGTTTATATAAAGTTGGCGGCTGTGAATATACCTCGGTACAGCAAACAAAAAAGTCGCCCGGACTGGTTCAATAAGTTCGCTCCCCGGCATCCGTCCGTGGTGCATTTGTCGACGCACCAATTCATTTTTTTTTATTAATTCGACATGTCTGTACGACGTTATTCGGTTGTGCGTATATCGTCTTACCCAGCGGATTTGCATGGCGTTGAAAAGTTCGCAATCACATTTACCTCATCAGCCTGCGGGGGACGTAATTCTTCGTTCCATCTGCCATCTTCCTGTATCTACCCTTGTAGCTCTTTTTTGCAGGGGTCCGGCCGGCGGCGTTGTCCGCGATACATAAATTTTCACGATCGGTCATCCTTTAAAAACAAGTTTAGCTCTTTATCCATAGAGGAGCAAGCTAAAGAATGGCTCGACCGTACGTTACCCTCCGATTCGTTACGTATTCAAATTATTCTACATCTTGTTTTTGCTTTAATTTGTGTTACAGATTGTAAATACTATTTCTTTGTAGGAGCTGATTTTGAATGTTGATAATTCGTTGTTTTGATAAAAATGTATAACAAATGCATGGAGGTATGGATACCTAAGACGAAGATATTATTATGCTACGTCTGCGAGTCTACACCAGCCTGCGTAATTAATAAAGTGCGTTGTGTGGCGAGACTTAGGCGGCTGTCGGCTGCCCCTTGACGAGTCTTCAAACAGGTCGCCCTAGCTCAGGAATCAGCACTGACTTACGGCCCTTGTGCGTCTCCCGCAGGATAATTAAATAATGAGGTTTAAATCCGTCCTTTTGTGCGACTAAAGTTAGCAGACGTGTGGAGTAGTGTATTTGGAAAGTTAAGCAAATGAGTACAGGTCTAGATAATTTTAAAGCGAACAGGAAATAATAGTGTATGTTTATTACATAGAAATAGAGGAATATGTAGTGTAGTATATAAACTGAATACATTTACCACCAAGTTGGCAGATGAAACCTATAGCAACGCGCACCGACTTACCAAAAATACAATACCATAGCTAGTAATTCTGTTTAACCTTGATCTTCTATAGATACTAGGGTTTACACTCGGGTTACCGCGTTCCCGCTCGTCTAGTGGTTAGTGGTCCTGACTGGTGAGCCGTAGGTCGTGGGTTCGATTCCCACCCAGGACAAACAATTGTGTGATGAGCATGATCATTTGTTCTGTATCTAGATCTAATTTATCTATAATATGTATGTATTTAAAAATATATAAGTATGTTTATCAACAGTCTGGTTACCATAGTACAGGCTTTGCCTAGTTCTGGATCAGACGGCCGTGTGTAAGATGTGTCAATTATTATTAGTATTCCTTCATTTTTGCGGAAAATCCAGTGCGGGATATTTTTGAACACTCGAACAAGTCCGTGTAGCGAACACTTGTCTCTTGTTCACAATTATCCAAACACACCCCTAGAGTCAGAAGCTGAGAGGATATTTTTTACAGGGGCTATGTATGTGAAATAATAATAATAATAATAATAAAAAAAAATAATAATAATAATAAAAGTTAAGCAAATGAGTACAGGTCTAGATAATTTTAAAGCGAACAGGAAATAATAGTGTATGTTTATTACATAGAAATAGAGGAATATGTAGTGTAGTATATAAACTGAATACATTTACCACCAAGTTGGCAGATGAAACCTATAGCAACGATAAATATGACAATAGCCAAGATCTTAGTGATACACACTCTATTCTCTACTGTGCGGCTGTCGCAGCATGTCGAGTAGCAGGAGTACATTTCTCTGTAAATACCGCTACTACTCGACCCAAGCCTGCTGTGCCAGCCTGGCAGTGTAGAATCGAGCGTCGTATTGCTGAGGCCAGGACACTCATCGGTAAGCTAATCTGCTTTAGATCGGGTAACACGCGGCCGAGAGTGATGCGCTTTGTGAAACAGGCATTCTTGGGGACTGACATTAGTACTCAACAATATATGTCATGTGTCACAGAGCGCATAGACTTTCTAAAGCAGAAAGTTTATGCATGGGCAAATAGGATTCGAAGATACAAAAAGCGAACAGATCGGTATAATCAGAATCGTATGTTCCACAGAAATGAGAGGTGGGTTTACCGAAAATGGGAACAATCGGATCCCTGTGTGAGTGACGGGCATTTCCCAGATGATGATGCTACACATGAATTTTGGCGTAATATCTGGTCGGTGCCTGTCACTCATTCAGAAGGTGATTGGATACGAGATGTCGGGTGCTCATGCGAGTCTATACAAGCAATGGAACCAATTTCCATAGCCACAGGTGACGTAAGTAGTGCAGTTCAGTCATTATCAAACTGGAAATCGGCTGGACCAGACGGACTGCACAACTTTTGGCTGAAATGGTTCCGAAGCTCGCATGCTCGTTTGGCATCTCAGTTCCAAGCAGCATTGGATTCCGGTTCATTACCCCATTTTTTAACAACTGGCGTCACCCACTTACTCTATAAATCTGGTAGTGCCATGGATCCCAAAAATTATAGACCAATTACATGCCTACCAACTATGTATAAGCTTCTAACATCTATTCTGAGACTCAAAATTACTACACATTTAAATAAAAATTCGATCATATCTATTTCTCAGAATGGATGTAGAAGTGGGACCCGTGGCACTAAAGAGCTCCTCATCATGGATATGGCCATTAGCCAACAGGTGCGTCGTCACCGTAAGAATCTGGTGACATGTTGGATAGACTATAAGAAGGCCTTTGATTCGGTTCCACATACATGGCTTTTGAGAGTGCTGGAGTTGTATAAAATTGATACAACTCTTTGCACTTTTTTAAAGTCATGTATGGGGCAGTGGAGAACGGCACTTCGCTATCCAGGATGTCAGCAGATTGCGACAAACGATGCACCAATAAAGATCGAGCGGGGTATATTTCAAGGTGATAGTTTGAGTCCCTTGTGGTTCTGCCTAGCTTTGAATCCTCTCAGTACGCTGTTAGAGGGTTCAGGACTAGGCTATAGGTTGCAGAAAGACGATCGAGTTATATCTCACCTTCTGTACATGGACGATTTGAAACTTATTGCCCCCACTAATTTGCAATTGACAGCGTTACTGAAGGTGACTGAAAACTTTAGTAATTCTATCAAGATGGAATTTGGTGTGGACAAGTGTGCAGTCATGCATGTAAAGAACGGCGTGATAGTAGAATCTGAAGGAGTCGAACTTTCAGATTCAACAAAACTCAGATCTCTGTCTGCAACTGAAAGCTACAAGTATCTAGGTATATCACAGTCATTGGGAATACCTGAATCTCATATGAAACAAACGCTGCAGGAGCGCTTTTTTGGCCGCCTGAAAAAAGTACTTAAAAGTCTTTTATCAGGGGGTAACAAAATGCGTGCCTGCAACGGTTGGGTCATGCCGGTTCTGATGTATTCCTTTGGTATACTTAGATGGACTCAGACCGAATTGGATGCCCTTGACAGGAGAGTCCGTACACTGCTGACTGCATTCCGAATGCACCACCCACGTTCATCGGTAATGAGGTTGTATATCCCGCGAAAGTTTGGGGGTCGTGGACTCTTAAACATTAAGACCCTACACAATCGCGAGATATACAACCTTAGAGAATATTTTCTTCATACTGACGTGGGAGTGCATCGTAGTGTGGTAGCAGTGGACAACGGACTCACTCCGCTCGCTCTGGCTAAAGAGAACTGGCGCAAGCCTGTAGTACTTAGTACTAATGATCGCAGGGAGGTATGGAAGGGCAAAGAACTTCATGGTCGTTTTTATCGAGCCCTAAATGGGCCTGATATAGACTTTAAAGCTTCTACATCTTGGCTACGGTTTGGTGATCTTTTCGGAGAAACCGAAGGTTTTGTCTTTGCAATTATGGACGAAGTTGTTATGACGAATAACTATCGGAAATATATCCTGAAAGATGGTACGGTGGACATCTGTCGGGCGTGCCACCGTCCCGGTGAATCTATCAGGCATATTATTTCTGGTTGTTCTCGTCTTGCCAACGGGGAATATTTGCATAGGCACAATCAAGTAGCCAGGATTGTACATCAACAACTTGCCCTTAAATACAATCTTGTGCATTCAGAGGTGCCATATTACAGGTATGTGCCCGACCCAGTTCTCGAAAATGGTCGTGCCACATTGTATTGGGATCGATCTATCATCACTGACAGAACTATTGTTGCTAATAAACCTGATTTAGTGCTGATAGACCGATTAGAGCGCCGCGCAATGATTGTCGATATCGCTGTTCCTCATGACGAGAACCTCGTGAAAGTTGAAAAAGAAAAACAAATAAAATACTTGGATTTGTCTCACGAGATTGTCGATATGTGGAATATCGATTCGGCAATCATTGTTCCGATTGTCATATCTGCACATGGATTAATAGCCAAGAGCCTCGATCAACACCTTAAGAGGCTCGCGTTAGACGGCTGGATCAAGGGACTGATGCAGAAGGCCGTTCTCCTTGACACGGCCCGTATAGTGAGGAGGTTCCTGTCTTTGGAGCCCTAACCACCGGTGTCTTGGTCCCTGTACCCGATGTCGGTGGTCTACTGTTTTTTATATTTTTAAATATATATATATTGTTTTGTACATATTTAAAAATGTAATTTATAAGTATTAAGATAAATAAAGAGGAATAATAATAATTTGTTTATTTCTGTCAATAAGGTTAGGTACATTGATTCACGACTAAATGGTACAATAAATGACACCTTAGTGAGAGCTGGAGTTTGTAGTAGGTTCGAAACCTGTGTGACAAATCTCCAGGCTCTCTCCTTAGTGTTACAGTAGTATAGGTACAGCTTGGGTTTGAGGGACGTGTCACAACAATATGTATTTAAAGTTCAATACGTTAATATATAAAGGTAATCAACATATTTTAGTGTGTGACTACAGACATCGCCAATCTTAACATAATAAATAAACTGGGGAAAAGTCACTAAATGCCATTTGTTTTTTGTATATTTATTTTGTGTTCAAATTTTTTTCCGCGTGTTTCTCGCAAGTCAATGGGACTTGCGGAATTCCGGCATTTGTGCTTAATATCCTGCGCGGGATATTTTTGGACACAAGCATGCGTATACTTGTCGTACATTTGCCCTTGCGTATACCTACTATCACACCTAGAATCATAGAAGCGGACAGTATATTGCTACAGACGGTTATGTCTGTAGAAATGTGTGTGTTGTATGGGTATGTCAAATAAGCTAGCGGACAAGTCAATAATATATCTACATTTATAAAAATTTCGTGTACCGTTGTTTGTTCGCGATGAATTCCTAAACTAATAAACCGATTTTAAAGAAACTTTGCACACTATGTGTAGTTTGGCCCAACTGGAGAGATAGGATAGTTTTTATCGCAATTTATAGTCACAATATACTTTTATTTACGGGTAGCTATTATATATAATATTATATATTATTATATTTTAATTGTTTGTAAACTTTCGCGACTTTTTAATTTTTAAAAGAAGTTATTGCTAATTTGGTAAATGGTTTTAATACGTTCATCTAAATAACACACGATAGTAAGTTCTGTAGTACTTATAGTACGACTAAATATTATTTGTGACTAATAATAACTTGTAGTCTCCTGTTTTATAATCTCTGCAATTTTTTTATAAAGCTAGTAATTCAACAACAAGAAGTGCATTAAGTACTTTGATAGATACACAATCTATTTACTATAAATATATCTTTAAATCGCTTGCGGGAATTACGGAATACCGCTGTAAAGGCGAATTCAAACCGGAAGAGAGGCTGCGGGATTGCTTATAAATACTTCTACAGTTAGGCTCATGTTGTAAATTTGCTAGAATTATAGTTTTGCTACATTCAATCATCTACTAAATGAATATAGAATACCATAACATATTTCTTTTTTTGTCGAAAACGAATGTTTATTAGATATAATAATCATTGAACTGAGATAAATGAGGATCAATGCATGTAAACAAAAGCTCTTGTCTTGAAACAGTTTCAAGACGCGGTATTCACACACGAACGTCGGAACCGTCCGTCTCGCATCACGTAACACAATAGACGTGCATGTGTCTTATGTCTTGGGCACATTTATTAAAACGTGTATACAACGTATTACATAAGCTTATATTTATAAACTTTTAGTCAACCTGAAACCAAACGGTTTCTGATAAAAATATTTCAATGATTTTGCTTAATTGTTTTGAAGAAATTAGTGAGGAACTGTTAACGCTACATATTTCGTTACATTTAAATATTTTAAGAAATGCAATACGTGCTCCATGCTCCGAAGAACGAAGCTTGGACCTCACATTCGTATGCAAACAGTCATGTCATGCTAGGAGATCATCAAAATCTCAATTTTATTTAGTCCGCAAATAATTCATATAAAATATACAATACAAATATATGTTACAATTAATAATTTAAACCACTACTAAGTAATTAATCACAGTCCTCGTCATGGCTCGATAATACGAGTACAAGACTTCAGCCTCTTTAAAAGACAGATACTATCGGATTGTGCTGGTCGCTTTCAGATATTTTCAGGTTTCCAATAACAATGAGACACAGCGACATATGAAAGTTAACAAGAATGAGATTAGATATTTTTGGATCCCTTATACAAAATGTTTTCGGTTTTAAGTATTCAAACATCTTTAGTGGTATTCTCCCAATTCCTAAACATAGTAATAAACTTACGTACAACCCAGAAATAAAGCTTGCCAGAACCTTTGACGTCAACTCTTCAAATTCAGCCTAATCTACGTTCCGTTATGCAGCACACGGCATTCAGCGACTGCTGAAAACTTCAAGAGAAGATAAGGCGTGGTCATGCATGCGACACACGTCGACTCTTTACAAATTCTGTTCTGACGCGATCCATTCAACGGATAAGTTTCGTGTGCGCCCGGCTGAATGCAGTGATAACGCCACAATGACAATCGTGAGTTGATTCTGTATAGCGAATTAGAATGAGCTTTCAAGTTGTTGTGTTGTGTTTTAGCAATTAAAGAGTTGAGAATTGGGACATTTCCGGTAACGAATATTAACATAAACGCTGTAAGAATCTTTTAGATTATTTTACTTTGATTTCCCTTAATATTAGTATATAAAAGGGATATTGTTTAACTTTCCGAAGTTGACCTATTATGTGCTCAAGAGTTAACACTTGTTAAATTTGGCCCTGTTATTTTATTTATTTCAGTTGGGTAGGTGCTTTTACTTACATAAAATTTTAGTTTAGGAAGATTTAATGGTCCAAATCACTTTAATCATTAATTACATTATTTAATCATGCCGACAAATACCGCATTTATTATACTTACCTAGTGTCGCTTTCGCTGTAAGCTGTAAGATTTTCATTTACATTAAAATTGTCTATACATATGAATTTCTTTTGCGAACCATTCGTAAATGGATCCGTAAACTGCTAAAATCACTGACCTTGCAGATGAAACCAATAACAAAAACATCACCCATGTTATATAGCATAAGAATTTCCAGAATATTCGGCGTACTATTAAACCGTAACACATCCCATTTAGTCGCTTACAGATTTATCATAACAAAAGTATCACCGGACACATGTCGCCGTGGCATTAGAGTAAAAAGCATCGAACCCGCGAGCGTTGAGCGGAAAGCCGAAACTCGGGAACATTTCGAACAAAACGTAGGGGGACCAGCGGAGCGTGGAACGGTGAATCATGCAGTTATTCAATAAGCCAAGAACGCTTGTACGGATTTACGGTACCGTGAAACTTTGGAAATGCAACTGTAAATAGACGATAATATATTGACAAGTGGATTACATGGGTTGTATTTTATTTGTAAATATTTAGGCATGTAACATAATAAGGGTATTAGTAAAGTCAAATATATTTATTTCATTATATTTATAAAAAAAGCTTGAAATGATCTTTTTTTAACTAAAAATTATAAATCAACAAAGTCGCCACAACAATAGGTTCCTTTGTCTAAAGTAAAAATATTATAACAAAAAATAATAAACAATACCTTATCCCACTAATATTATAAATGTTAAAGTTTGGATGGATGGATGGATGGATGTTTGTTATTCTTTCACGCCAACTACTGAACCGATTGCGATGAAACTTCGTATGTAGATAGCTGGAGACCTGGATTAACATATAGGCTACTTTTATCCCGATATTCCCACGGGATCGGGACTTACGCGGGTGAAAACGCGGGGTGCTGCTGGTTGCAAATATGTAAGATAGCTATCTGCCATTGTCGATCTATAAACGCCCGTTCTAAAATAATTGAGCCTTGTGAGAAGAAATCTTGCAAACAAACTCACAGCCACTCTTAAGTTACCAGATACGAGTAGTTATACAATATTTAGTCAATTATATAGCCTGTGAATCTAAAAAAAATTAATAGCGAACGCTATTATCTTCCATACATTAAATTCACTATTAAGTAATAACCCGTCAGGCATAGTTTCTGTTTTATTACGAACTTAAATTGGTTCAGACTTAAAATATGTATATTGTTTGGGATTTTATTGACCCCAAAACAAGGTATATTTTGGAGCCTAGACGCACCCACAACAAATTGATGTTTATGTCTGTGTTAAAATAGTGTATATACATTTTTTCACTGAGCTTTATCTTTAAGAATATACTGAAATATTTTTTTAAAACATACTGACATGCCACCGTGATTATATTTATTTATTTAAATTTTGGCCTCAGTGAATCACGATTGCCTAAGGTATAAATTGTTCGGATAGCCTTCTCTGCACCACGAAGATAGATTTAATATCGGCGGCCTTCCCCCACAGTAGAATGCCATACAACGTTGAACTATGAAAATAACTAAAATGGACCAATCTGGCTGTCTCAATATATAATATTCACGAAATTTTCTAAGTAAACGTTTTAGTCGGTTCGAGTCCGACATACCACTGTTTGGTTTGTCTCATAAATGAAATTCAACATCCCCGAGAACTGCTTTTTTTTGACACCAGCAAAATTAAAGTGGGCTTGTTTTTTGGATTCGAAGTTAGTCAATGCACGACTAGAGTCAACGATTCCGAATATGCAAAAAATAAATTTGAATCACCAAAATCTACTAATGTCATTCACTAAATTGAGTTCACAAAGCCTTTTACGTAAAACTTATACGAAGCCCAACTTTTTATACTAAGTTATGTAATAATATATTAAGATTTCTGCATTAGATACAGTTAATTGTCGGTGACTAACAGTCACAAATAATAAAAAGTAATTTAGCTAATTTAAAACCGTATCCGAACCTAAAAAAACAAGCGGTTGCTTTTTTGCATAACGACTCTTTAATGCTTACGAAATCACAGTAATTTACCAAACACTTATTTCCTTACTTTACGAAATTGTTTGATAAATATTTGTACGACTTCGGTATATAGAAATGAGCAAGTTTCCCCGATACGAATGCTTGCGTAAGGCACAGCACGTGCAATCGACACGGGTCTCGACCCCCGATACTGGCGAGACGCACAAATCATGCGACATGCCGAAGTTTCGTACACATATACCCTACATATGTTCGAAGTTTACATAAAAAAAATCTTATCTAAAGGTGCATGGGCATTGTGTCATACATAATGCGACTCAATGCAATAAAGAGTACCGTTATAGCTTAACGGCTTTGTGTTACAAATGATACAGCAAGTACGGCTGCAGTCCCAATTTTACAGCGCAATAAAATATTGAAATAAAAATTTGCGAACCAGCATTAAAATAAAACCCTAAGTATTTTAATGGCGCCGACAATATAATGAAATAATCGTAACGGCCGTCCACGTCACCTTGAATTGCTCAATAAATCTTCCTCGGGTCATATTGTCCGCAGTCCTCTTGGCAACACTTTAATATCGAGAAATATCATCTCGGTAATCGAACGGACTAGCCACTCGGCATAAATCACTCCCCCGTACTCGTCTGTCGTTTATTTTTTAGACTTTCCATTTCCAAATAAAGTCCCAGAGCATCGGGCCAGTGCTTCCTCTTTCCGGGGCGGTTTTTATATGATTTGTCGGCTGTCGGCCATTTCCCTTAATATTGTCAATATTTCAAATATTAATTGTTATAAATCAGAAAAGTTTTCTCTTCCACTTTTTATAGCCATTTTCGGAATTGGATTTTTATTAGAACAAAATTAGCTGTTGATACGTTTCCTTCGCTATGGGGACTACCATAGTCATAAGTGAGTTGTTTATGACGGCTAACTGAATCGATCAACGAGTCACACGTTCGAGGGGAAACGTGTTAAATTATGTAGGTACACTTAGCGCGTCAATCTACGCACTACTTTGAAAAAGTTCCGCCCATAAAACATTAACAAGCACTCAAGAAAATTCCCGTGCGTGCCCCGTTCGTTAAGTAGTGTCAGTCGGTAGTTTTTCCCACCTCGAGTTAGCGAGTGTCCACTGAAGGCCGGAGGGTCGCTGTCATCGCGATTGGCGAGCCGATATGTCCCAAGAGTACCGCCTTTCCGTTACCAAGGACTTCCGCACTAAGATCATCGCAAAGCCCTCAATTAATGACAAACAATGGAGTGGCCCTTGTGCGCCCAATTTTCACTTGTCGCTCTTGTTTTGCTCCGTGACAGTTGGCACGGGTCGACCTACTCACTCTACATCGTCTTATTCCCAACGCTACGGCCTTTAGAACCCTGAGCACCCTCAGGGCTCTAAAAGCCGTAAGATACATACAAGAAGTAAGATACATAAAGATAAATATTCAAAAAACATGCTACAGCACCATAACCTCGACAAACCAATAGCACTCACTAAAATTGTAGAGTTCACAGTGTTCTCGCCACAAAACACGTCATGGTAAATACTGAGGCAAAGTGTTGTCCGGTATTTTCATGAGGCTGAGAGAGCGGCGCTCGCTCGACGCGCGCTATCGATCCACGGGCACGGGGGGTGTGCCGCGGGGCGCGGGCGGCACAAATTTGGGAAAACTTTGAAAGTTTCGCGTCTAATTCAGGCGCACGCACACACTCACACAGACAGCTCCAATTCCAACATAGCCTACAGAGGCTTGCTTGTGTGCGTTGCCTCGTAATTTTGTTTTGTACCCGTTGTTTTCGAAATGTCACGTGTCTTCGACCTACGTGCTTGGACAAGTCCTTGTAAAGGGTTCACACGCACAAATTACGTAACTGGAATTTGAACGTTATTTACAAATATTAGAACTACATATTATATGCTACATTGGTTATATAAGCAAAAATTATAATCAAAATAAAAAAAAACACTAGAAACAAAACTTTTCCAAACTAGAACTCCTTACAAACTTAAGCAAAGTAGAAAACTTGGCCAGTCTATTAAGGCAATGTTGCTAAAATTAACGCACATGATCACGCGATGATCAAAGCGGTCATTATCCATTGTGGTCTGAGTGCTTTGGAAGAAAACAATTAAGAAAATGAGAATGGGACACAATGAGACCAAAGAGTTCCGGCGGTACGATGAAATCACCAGTTTCTATGTGCTCTGTCACTGGACTCTTCAAGGCAAAAAATGGCAGACATGTATGTCAACAATAAAATTTTAATGCATTATTAGTATTTGTAGTACTAATTCAAAAAGGTTTATTAAATTTTTAGCAATGTCTGTTGAGTAAATGAAAAAAGACAGAATTGTTAAATAATTTACAGAATAATCATACCGTCACCTATTTCGTGGTGTACGTTTTGTAATGTTAATTTTACCGGTTCCATTTGTAGGTATATTATGAAAAACAGAATGTGCTAAAGTTTTATTTATTGGTCAGCCCTTATTATGTAAAGCATCCTTTCATCTTTCATATCAAATCATTGGCTTTATAATTGTGTCTTAAAAAAAAGGTACATTGACATTTAATACAATAAAAAAAAAAAACAAATATACGGGTTGCCTTGAGAACCTCCACCGTTTTCTCGTCCGTTAAAAATCTATTGTAAATCGGAATGGGCATAAAACACTTTCAGTTTTTTAAGCTATAAAATTTCATTTTGTCTTAAATTTATCGTTGGTATAATTTCCGAGTCCTTTGTAGTACGCGGTTGTTAGTAAACAGGCTGTCTGTGGCCGAATAAAGGAATGCCATTGCCGCTTTTGCGAACAAAAAAATGGGGCTGAAAATAAAAACAGAGCGCAATTAGCGTGATTTAACGGCCATTTAATCAGATTATAATTAATGTGATATTTTAACAAGTTATTTTTTGTTTAGAACGTTTTATGTCGGGATGTTTCTATTAAATTATTTTTTGGATGGCGCTTCAAAATTATTCGTATTCAACATAGAAAATTTAACATAACAATATTGTATGTTCCCATTAACTTTAGTTAAGAGTTCTTTTACTTACAAGTTTAACTTATAAAAAAATATAAAATTTAATCTATCCATTTAGAATCCCGCTACAACGTAGGTCAATACATTATCTGTAGCGACCACGAGTATATGCGAGGTATGACACTAGGTCCTCACCCTTTACTATTTTCGTTAATAGAAGTTGCCGTTACCTTATTACCTTCATTGGATACAAAAAAAAACTAACAGTTACATGGAAGTTTTTGAGTGAGGACTATGTTGTATGTATGTTGATGACTAAGGGGTAACGAATTCCGTAACTAACAAACGGTGAATGAGCCGTCACAAAAAAAAATGAAGATTATTATTTATTTATTTTGAAAGATTATTAATAATAATAATTATAAATTATAATTTATTAATATTAACAATAATTTTAAAACAAAATCCTTTTAGAACAAGAGGACTATTTAAAACATCATGGATAATAAACAAAACACATAGATCAGAACTCGTAATGTGCATTGTCGCCCTCTAGTAATTACCATTCGACCCATTAGTTAATTACACGATCTCTTTTAGTGGAATATTATGATAGATGCGACTTGTAACTTGTTCTATGAAAGTGTTTTATTGTATTTGGAGCGTACCTAATTGCTACAGTGTAGATTGATCTATTAGTACGAGGTCTAAAGCTGGGCATAACGAGAAAAAAGAGACTTTCTTGAGGCTAATGATATTACATATATTTCTTTGAATTGTGATACATTGTTAGGTTTATTACACCAAAAAAGTTAAATCATCATCAATCAGCGTACTATTTCTTCTTAAAATTCATAAAACAATCTGACTTGTAATAATCACAAACACTTAAGACAACAAAAAGTAGATAAAACCTAACACACATAAAAAAGTTAAAAATAATATAAAATAGTCAGCACCAATATCAAACAATTAATTAAGATCATTCTGTATTTAAAAAATCTAAATAAATTTGCAAAAGAAACCGGCAATAAACAGTTTATGTTTACATAATTCATTTACATGTTGTTTATTTTATAATATAATATTAATATACACCTTCAAAACTTAAAATTTATCTGCTGAGTGAGCGAGCTTATGTACAAAGCTTCCTTAAATATAGACGACAAAACCGCATCAACTATTTTTGCCTTTAAGAAGCCACCTCTAAGAGTTGAGTCGCACTGAGTCGAACCCATCACCTGAATATATTTTCTCGCCACTTTACTATTGTTAAGCTCTGGGAATTAATTAATTAAAATCGTCGATTGGCAATCTCCTGGTACATCTAGAATGGAAAACCCCTATAGTAAGTTTTAAAAAATTAAAATGAACCAATAGAAACTTCGATTTAAGTACGACAACAGTAAATATTAAAAACCTTCAGTTAAAAATACACAATATAATTGAGTCCCAAGTTGTCTGTTAACATGATAGGTAAGGCACATTTCAATTTGCCCGTCGGTTTTATCTTTAATGCCTGGCTGGTAATTATACCGCCAGACAGTGGGATTCCAACCCCTTTTTACTTGATATCGGCTACTATTTATATGTGCTCGACGTACTACACAGAAATTAATTTACCTGCCTTTAGTACTAGGAGCTAGAAGCCATTAGAAAATTGTTTCGTCATTAGATAGAACATATTCATGGCCATTTGATAACGGAGTAAAAAGTTAGTATTACCTAGTTTTACTAAATGTTCTGTTCTCTGTTTCTATCAGTTTTACCTCAGATTTAGAATTAGGAGAAAAAATACGTAATCGAGTTCCTAGTTGTTTTTCTTTTATTTATGTATTTACGGGAATTAACACAATCACGAAAAGGTATTACATAACCCTGAATTGCCTGGTGTTTCGACCAGCTTGCACTGGCCGTAGTCAGCCTGTGACCGAATGAATGGGCCCGGCTCGACCGGAGTGACCACGGCCTCACAGAAAACCGGCAGCGAAGCAATGATTGCACTGCTTTCCGCCGCGTGAGTGAAGTTACCGAAGGCCCTAACCCTTCCCTCTCACCCCCCTCTTCCCGGTCTTGCCCCTATCTCCCCTCTTCCCCTACTCCCAGCTTAAAGGGCGGTGACGCCTTCGTGACTCTTGAGTTGCAGGTGCCCATGGGCGGGTAGTCATTTACCATCACGTGACCCATCTGCTCGTTTGCCCCCTACATCATAAAAAAAAACTTGTTTACTGTTTGTTCAAAATTTGGTTCGGAAGCGTGTATTAATTTTTACTAAACTATAATTATTTTAGTGTCGCTGTATGTTTTAACTACATCAGCGCTTGGCAACGCGTTCTTCTTCAACCCCGGTTTCGGCAATTTCTTTATAAAAAAATATGATTTGCTAAATAAATAAAAAAAATTGTAGAGGTATTCTTATTTTTTATATTTAATTACAATTTGTTTATTTATTGATTCCGCTTTCAGCACAAAGCCGGTGTAATGGTTACCGTTATTTATAAACGGTTTCTTCCATCGTAAACCTCTTATATTCGAGAATCATAAATTCTATGTAACAAGTACTTTAATAACATACCAATTGAAAACTTAATCTCAACAAGTTACTAGAACCGTAAACTTTAGTCAACAGACACACCACCAAGAGTAAAATAAATAATTTGGTTTGATTTAGGTCCTGTTTAAAGAGATGGCAACAAATAAAGCTGTTAGCTGTGAATTGGCAGTCGGGTCACGACGCAGGATCAAGTGCACTCAAATAGGGCTATACACGAGAATAAAGGCGCTGGGATATCGTAGTGTTGGCCAAACAAAATAGAATATTATTTTTCGGAATCAATTTTTTTTATTTGTACGTATTGACGATCAAGACCCTTATCCAAATGAGAAGTGAGTTTGTTTGTTTTGTTTTCCGCTATAACTTAGCTGATCATCATGAAATTTTGCACACACGTTGTCAGGTATACAGAAAAAGACTTAAGGTACTATTTCCGAGGGATATAAAAATGACTTTTACGCGAGCAAACGCGAGCAATAAATATTTAGCCCGATACATACAAGAACTGTATAGATTCCATCCATCCATTCATCCATCAGTTTATTGCAGTCCATTGCTTAACATAGACCTCTCCAAACGTGCGCGTAAGCACCCGGTCCGCCTTCCGCATCTAATGTACAGTTCGCAATGCACAAGTGACACACTTGGTTTTGCAATTGTTTATAGACCTCGGTAACCGCTTACCATTAAGTAAGTCGTACACTTTTCACCAACTTAGTAGGTATAAAAAAAGTTTTAAAGTAATATAATGAAGTATTACAATCTTAATTTGCACAAATGGGATATTATGATTTTGATTATTTTTAACTCAACTGTGACTGATGCAAAAATGTAATTATTAAAATAAAAAAAATATTTGACTCAGAGAAACTCGTAAAATATAATTTTCTTGTGAGCTTTTAAGTAACCTTAAAAATGTATGCATATGAAATGAAAACAGTCGCACGACTGTTATGTGCAGTTTTGATAACTGGTGAAATACATTATAATCTGGAGATATATCTTGACTTATCCTCTCTCGTAGAGGAGTCGTCGTCCACCTCACAAGAAAACCGAAGTGAAGTAATAAGAAAAGGTAGAAGTGCCCCATTGAATGATAACTCCGGGCCCTTTGTCTCGCGTCCGTCTTGACGAATCGAATTAAAAGGCTTATTGTGTCTACGTGACAGCCTGGCCCCTCACAGGCGCCGACACTTTTTGTCTCAGCTAAACTAAAATATTACAGGCCATTCACTAAATCCCCCCACCCCAACGTTGGGGAAACTTGCTACTTGAATTTGTACTCAATTTTTAACAGGGACTGTTAATTAAGAGAGTTGCTCTTTATTGGCGAGAGTAGTCTTAATGCGTTAATTGTAGAAATGCAATCTCGGAAGAGGGCGTTTTTAATCATTCCTACGTCATATTTTAATTTAGAAGTTTCTTTTTGTGACGTAATTGATGAATTTTAATTAATGTCATTGTTTAATGAATATTTCGTATCCTTCTGATAAATAATTTTGTTTTCTTTTTATTTTCAGGCCTCCTTGCGACATCGCCTGCCTTCTCCATCTGATCAGGGTAAGATTTATTGCTTGCAACTTTACATGCCTTGCGATTTAAAATATTTATTTTTGTATACGCCAAAATATTTCTAATATAGGTCGTGAACCCGGGGCTCTAATGCAATAATAAACAATATAATATAATATGTTCGAGTTAAAAACGATACATTTACATTAAACGATTGAGGAACACTTTACAGGTAAGCACACTGCACAAACGTAAGTAGTGATCTATAGAAGCACTAGTTGCCATGAATAAATTAAATTTCTAGTACATGTCTTAAGTTTATTACAGGGACAAAAATAAATACGACGTTCATATTTCTTGTTCAATAGATAGATACTCGTATAGATATAAAAGTAAATGCTACCCCATGATAAATTGAATAGTAAAAAATCAGTTTGTACACCAAACTTTTCTCCTAAAAAACACCCTCAGCTAATTTTTACAAAGTCGGCCGGCCACATTACTCAAAGCCGCGATCATTTGTCGAACGAAGCCTTGAAGAAACGGCACTTCCCTTGTACAACATGTCTTAATTATTCATCACATCCCACAAGTTGCAGACGCCGACCAAAAAGCGTACCATAAAAATATATACTAAAACGAACACGCACATTAATGAGGGCCGTGCAATATTTATACACAAGGAACCCTAATTGCTAGGGTGGAGAGTGGAAAAAATGGGCAATTTCACGTAATGTAATATGTATATTTAAGGTGAGGTTCCCAAACGCAGCTCGCCCTGGAATTTTGTCGCCGTCGTACTTATTACACAAAACCACTTCAAACGTATTTCTACGTTGGCTTTGGTTGCGCAATAGGAAAGTTGCTCTGCTTAGAAATCAGTTTCAGAAAAGCATTAAGCAAAACAGATTTATTTTGGTTTTAATAATGGTATTTAGATACTTATTTCATGTTAGTGTTATTACATGCCAGTATTACAGTATACAATTATGTATTATTTATTTACATTGTGAATTTTATGTCTCATCTCTCTCTCCATAATCGGTTTAAAAATGTAGCATACGGATATATTATACAATCGATCATCGATCTTATCAATTGATTTTAGACAGACGTCAAAAATAAATACTTCCCTAATATTTTAAATGCGATTATGTTTGTTAGTTTGTTACGCTTTTACACCTTAACTACTAAACCGGTCATTTTGAATTGTTGTAAAAACAGGGATACAGAAAATGACATAGGTTGCCTTTTATCCTTTAAAAAAGTACTGTTCCTACAGGATAGTGAATTTATTGACAAAACCTACATTAACACCAGCGTACCCGCAGGCAAAAGCTAGTAACAAAATAAAAAGACCCAATAGAAACAAAACATTAAATAATAGTAAAAACCATCACCAATTGTGTTTTCATTATCAAACTTGAGAAAAAAAAACCGGTTAAAAGTATTTTTTAACTCTGAAAAAAAAAAAGTATTAAATCACATTGCTAATAAAAAGTAGAGTAACTTACACAAACATAACGCAATAAGTAGCCAGGATTTTTATTTTTTCAATATGTTTAGGTGCTCAGCTTGCTCCCCTCGCCGCCACAATTTCCTCTTGACGGAAGCCCTCAATCTAATGATATGGCTGTGTTAAAAAACACAAGGAAATTTAATAACGCCAAGAGCCCACGAGAGAAAACAAAGAAAATTTAATTTCGACGATTCCCACATGCTCAATATCGTTGAGAAGTTATGCACTTCTAGGAAACGTGCAAATTAAAAAATCCCCTTGTCCAATACAGGTTATATTTAAAACAATTATTTTATTATCATTATGAGTAAATTAACAGTCAGAGTATAGTAGTAGCATTTAATCTTAAATTAAAGTATTTAGTATTATCATTAAGCTTCAAAAAACTTGTGAACAAACTGCTTTTATCTCTCATGTTAATTTTAATTTTATTCAGTAGTGAGTATGTAACATACTGTAGTTGTATGTTACATACACACTTTAATATTACTTAGTACAGTATAAATAAAGCTGTTAGTTGGTACTCCCTAGAGTATAGAACCACAAGGCCAGAAAAATAAGCTGATAACACACTCAGTTGACTACTTTTAATTGGTCAAACACATCAGCAAGGATTGAGTCATCAGCTGAAAAATAAAGAAATAATAATAAGTTGAGATACCTCACACATGGCCGTCTGATCCCAAACTAGGCAGAGCCTGTACTGTGGTAACCAGACTGCTGATAAACACACTTATATATTAATAAATACATACATATTGTAGATAAATGACACCCAGACACAGAACAAATCATCATTCAATTATTTTTCCTGGATGGGAATCGAACCCACGACCTACGGCTCAGCAGTCAGGATCACTAATCACTAGACCAATAATGTTCTTATTTGCGGTATTAAAATGTAACGTAGCGCAGGAAAAACCAACAGTTTGACCCTGCGGAAATCTGCATATCACGTTACAGAGACGGTAACCCTACAATAATTATACGGGACAAAGCTTAAACATTTCAAAGGTAAGCAAATTAGTTCCGCACTTAATGATCCGACAAAGCGCGTAAATCTTTTTAAAATGCGCACCCGAAGTGTTTCCTCTTCCTGTGGGGTAAGTAAACAGTACGTTAAAAAATATATTTGCATAATCGCGGGGCACGTATGCAAATCTGTCCCGTGCAGGGAAAGGCGGTGAAAATTGTATCAAATTGTTCCACCGACATATAGGCTTTGCCAGCAATTTGTCAAGCGAGCAATAATTATTTTGAGCCCCCGCTTCGTCGAACAGCTTACAATATGGGCTGGCATAAAGCGTATCATTTGTGTTAAACATTATGACGTGTCGCGATTTCTACTTTATTTATGGCAGCGATATGAATGTTTAACTTTTCAAAATGAAAATTGCTTTATGTAAATTTAAAGGTGTTAACCTATCTATCGTGCTTTGATCTAAATCCATATATCTAGTTGTAAATAACATAATTAAATTTCATTATCTTCATATTAAATATTAACACAGTCTAAGATAATAAATATAATGTCATCCATTTAGAGATTCAAAATCCTCTCACCCTATCAACCCTTTCGAAGCGCAAAATTGGTCCAATTGTCAATTTCCCACGGTTTTCAATAAAAACAAACCATAGAAAATGTGTGGGATGGTCTCGAATTAAGCCGGTGGGCTATCAGCGGCCGGTCGTGCAATGGCCCGTCCCGACTGAAAAATGTTATACGCCACCTGTGGCTCGACGTGTAATCGTATGCGTTTATCTCTGCCCGGAACGTATGCATTGGGCTTCGCCGGATAATACGAATAACAAGGATATAGGGACATATTTGGGAATACCATGAATTCATTTTGAAAGATTTAAAAAAAATTACCTTTTATTTTTTCAAGAATCACCTTAGAAGTAGCAGTCTCTCGTATATATATACTAGTATTTATCACAACGATGCTGGATTCATGAGGCAATTCCTGTATAATGGGTAATAGTAATGTAATAATGGGTTCAACATGTAATACTTAATTTTTAGTTTATGAAGCGTAAAACATCAACTACAAACAGCTTATATGACAATGTATATTCTTAGTTCGTCAGCTCGGAGACTCTGAGATTCTTGATTATTTCTATAAGATTTAAAGTAGTTTTAAACCCCGAATTTAATATTTTTTTATTTATAAAGAAACTCAACAGCTTATTTACATTACAAACATGATATTGGGACAATTACATTTAATTCTTAATAAAAGGTGAATATAATTAAGAAAAAATAGATACTAGCGCTACATATTTAATAAAATAGAACAAAACAATAACAAATTATACAAATAAATTAATTTAATTTCTTAATTACTGGTGAGTATCTTCACGATTCGGCTGCCATAGGACTTCTTTCAAACTTTTCCGTGTATGTAAGTAGTAGTCGCGTCATAATAAATGTGTATATCTATTCAAGTGATTTCTGCGTACAGAATTTCACAGTTGAAAGAAGCTCAAAACTGTCAAGCCCACCACACAAAATGTCAAACAGTAACAACATATCCAGCATCATACGTCTATCATTGTAATAAATTTACGTAATTTGTTTCACTGATCCAAATATATGTATGACATGGAAACATCTAGGTGGTTTTGTATCAATGTTTACACCATTAATACCTAGTAGACCATGTGTGCATCCATTCAATTCCACACCAATATTCAGAATTTATACGGCGCTCAACGCTCGGGCAATTATCATTCACGCAATGACTGGCCAGTGTCCACTCGTCGCTCCGGCCCCGAGCGTCAGCCCCGATACATTCCCGCACCCAGCCAATTAACACGCCCATTGCATCCTGCTCAATTGACCAAACGATTTATTGACTAACCTTTTTTACCCAATATTTTTATCCCGTCCATTTTGAGCATCAACAACAATTTTCCCACGGTTATGAGGTTCTAATAGTGAACCACGGTCCTTTATGAAGCCGAGCGAACACAATAACGATAAAGGTGAGCAGAAAATCCGGACAATAAAGCCTCGACAAAAACGCTGAGCGGGGGCTAGTGCAGGCCAAATAGTTCGTGAAAATTCGAAGGGTCCCGTAGTGGGGTACGCGCACTGGACAGGACACTTTACGACGGTCCTCTCAGTAAACCTGCCCATTATGTTGGGTTAAAGGATCGACCTACTCGAGTTATAAAGATGCCGAACGCTAGGCTAAGATTTGTAGCCGGTTTATGGATGTAGAAGGGTTGTTAGATGCAGCGGAGTGTATTACGATCATGTTGAGTCGAGAGGTCGTATCATATCCAGAAGTCAACACGGCGAATTTGATTGAGGACTTTTAAAAGGGCAGTGCGGAAATATTGAAATATGATGCTGTTTTCTCCAGCTGCTATGTTTTTACGTAGTGAGGTTTTGTAATGGTGAAGTAGGTACCTAGCAATTTTTTTGTTTTCATCTCTCGGTAGGTAACATAGGAGACGTTACCTGACGAGAAATGCCCATTCTCCTTAGTGTGTTGGGCCTAGAATAGAATGCAACAATTTTCAAAGTAGCTGTTTGTTTTGAGAATTTTAAGTATAAAAATACTTTGGTAAAGTCATTAGTGATGTCATTGTGAAGAAATATAAAGAATGCGATACCGATTGATAATTTTCATACGTATGTTTTAGTGGTAAAACATTGGTGTTATGCTTATAAAACCTTTTTATGAAAAAGTTGTTTAACTGCATACTTTATGCAAAGTCCTACACGTCTTTGTTAAAATTATGTTGTATTAATATTGAAATCGATTTATATGGATAGTGAAATCGAGAATTAAGTGCTGGCAACATTTAGCTATAGCTATAGCCTTATTTTGAAAAAAATTAATAACCAAAATACAGTTCGTTACAGAGTCGTTTATTTGATTGTTCATGTTCACTTAAAGAACGCTTTTTTACATAGGTATTCTTAATTTTAGATTATAAAATTAATTAAAAAGCTTGTTCACAGTGGGCCCAAAATAGCATTCTTCTTTGTCTTCTACGTCATAGCTCTTAAACGGATAGTTCGATAGATATGCCTTTTTTATAAAATGTCTTTTAATTGCGATGTTAAATTTCATAAAGTTAAATTGGTTAAAAATTGTTTAATCATTTCGAAGATGGCAGTGTTAGTTATGTGTAGGGAGTTTTTTAACCGACGAAAAAACGTAGGAGATTTTGACGCTTAACCGACGAAAAAACGTAGGAGATTTTGACGCAACCCGTATATTTTTTTATTTTCTATGAATGACCATGCATTACTTTTTACAGGAAAGTCCGATTTCGCTTTTTTTATTGTATAGGGAATACTTCAAAGTTCGTCCCTTTTAAATTTTAAATAAATATTTCAACCCTAAGGGTGAAAAAATAGAGGACGAATGATTGTTCACCCATTCACTTTTCACCTGTAAACCGATTTTATTAAAACTTAGCACACATAATTTGTAGTTCTAATGATACTATAACATGACGGAGACCTGTAATTGATTGTATTAGCCACAAAAAATTAATTAAAAAAAAACTTTTTAACAAAATATTTTACCGAGAAAAGAAGAAACAAAACTGAAAAGTAAAAATAAAATATATAGGTAGTCATGTATTAAACACTCTATCACGAAATAAACAGTTTTCCGAAAATTTAATTCATTTTCGCTAGCTGTGTAACACCTTAACGACACTCAAAAGACAACACTACATTCAAACGTACAAAGTTATAATACAACGTTTTCATCCTACCTTCATAGCGTACGCAATAGTAACTCTTACTGTCACATCTTTAGGTTCGAAATGCGTTGTATATTTTGAGGTGGATGTACACTATAAAATGGTTTGTAGGTGAGACATCTGAGGCTAATTGTACAGGGCAATCGTGAGTCCAGTGCAAACAGAGACGAAGGTAAAGGCGTTTACAGGTGTTTGCTAACAGCCCTCACGTAAACAGCTCAGTGCCTACCTCCTTTTGAAAACGTTCTCTTGACAGACTGGTTCTTGGTTAAGTTACGATTGTTTGTACATCTTGCTGTGGATTTGAAATAGATGTGTATTTTAGTGTAAAGACTAAGAAACAAATTACCTCATTTATAGTTAGCTGTTACTGTTCCATATAGTCGCTTAAAACCCTGTAATTGCACTAACAATTGAAAGTAAAAGTTAAGGCTCTCATAGACATTAATAGAAGGAATTTTCTAGATCCGTTGAATCTGTTTTCTAGAAGTTGTAGGTATAGACGTTACTTATCGTAGGAAGGAACCCTAACGAATCTCTACTAATGGAAAAAATATATTTCTCCCATGGATAACAATATTCAATTCGTAAGAACTCGTTCGTTAGTCCCTGGGAATAGCAGGAATACATTGCATAGTTCTGAAAGTACACCTGCCTGTGTAGGTGACAATTTTTTAATCGGAACTATGGTAGCACTACGCATAGGACTTGACTTTCGTTGATCTTAGTATGCAGTAAAATAAAAATTGCTTGCATGTCAGAAACAAGCTAACTCATTCTAAACTTACAGTGTGTAAGTTTCTCAAATATTAAAATAATTCCAAACATTAAAAGCGAAACCGATAAACATCGGTTGGAATTATTGGTGAACGAAACAAAGGTTGGTATTCGTAACAAGAAAACTTGTAAAGTTGTACTCGAAATTAACCACAAAGGTGGAAATGTTCACCCAAAAAGCGGGTGTGGTTACTGAGCGACTAGGTTGTGGTATCACCGGTGGCGCAGACACGTCTCGGTCAATCCTTTTGACGCTTTAACCTGTCGTGTGAATCGGCCCTTTGAGCTCTCACCTATGACCACAAACGTTTTGTGTATTCTCCTCTATGGTGAATTAATTTGGTAAGATTGGGTGAGACTTGTTATGCACCTACTGACTACTTCACACGCTTTCTGTTATTGTCTACTCGAAAATTTTAATGTGCTAATGAAACAGTTCTTATTTATTTAAAATCTTTTTAGGGTTCTATTCTGTGTTCTGTATAAGATCACTTTCTTGTCCGTCTGTCTACCTAATTAGTATCAAATAACATCAAATGCTTATACGAACTTTCGCGTTCCATGATATAATTATGTATTTACACGGGAATTAACGCGATCACGAAATAGGTATTACAACATACCTCTAAATTGCACAAGGGTTGCACTGGCCGAGGTCATAGGCGGCCAGTGCAACCTATTTCTTGATCGATGTTGGGAAGTTGTATATATACTAATCGGCGCGAGAACTCTCATAGCGCGGTGCAGGATTAGTAGGTTGTAGATGATGTTGGAGTATGTTTCTTTTTGCTGTATGTGGAAGTCGCCACAGCGTTAATTCCTACGTTAGTCCTCCTTCATTATGTGTAATCATAATTTTTTTGTGTTCTTATAAAATAATGAGTTTAAATTTCTATACCCATACTTAAAAAATATTTATTTTAATTTGCAAATACATCTTCAACAAATATAGAAAAAGGGTTTTTAGCTGGTTTTCAATGATTATTATTTTCAGTTTTATGTGTTTGATTGAGAATCAATTACATAATAGTTTATATACTTCTCATATTGACCAGGCTATAATTTGAAGTGGTCTCTCAATTTTAATAAAAGTCTACATAAATGAATTGAAAATTAGGCATTTAAAGGGTGTCCAAATATTTTGTAGTTGCATCAGCTAGGTTTGTGGAGACGATCTTTGTTATTCCCTTCTCTGGTGCATATAACGTATATAAAATATAAACACTTTATTCAATATTTAAACAACATCCATCTACTGCCAATTCGGATGCAGGTATTAAAGTAAAAATACAGATCGTAAATCCTAAGTTCCTAAGCCAGATACTTGGAAGTTTGCTCGTAGAACCGGGAATTCGCGCCAGAGGTTCTTAGGGGCAAAATATGCAGTGCACCAACATCGGACCTGCTTACTGCATATTACATGAGACAAAGTTTTGCCGATTTTTTCAATAATTCACCGTGGAAATCCCACACTCCGTTGTAAATGAAATTAAATATGTTCCGTATATGTAATCCGTTGAATTTTTCCGTTAATCGTAAAGTTGGAATTTACTAAGAAGACTACTTGCAAGTGAACTGTCTACACAAGGCTTTTGGAGCAAAAGCAAATGACCGACAATGGACGTTGCCGATACAGTCGAATAACGAAGTGGTCCCATAAGAGTTCCTTTTTCCTTTTGAGGTACATACCTAAAAAGTTGAGAAATTTTTAAAACAAGAATTGGAGTCATGTTAATATACCTAGTAATTATTTTCAATAAAAACATAATTATGATTTTTTTTTTCTTTCTGGACTTTCAGTTCAAAATCGAAACATTCTCAAACTCCCTAAAAATCCCGCTTTAAACTGTTCATTAATTTAGAGCCTTTTAGAGATTTTCACTTTTATTTAAACCAGAAATAATCATCGTAGACTTTCGTTAGTGATTAAAACCAGAATTCCAGGTTCATCATTTATAAATTCCAAAACGCTAATATTCTGTTCTCGTCGACCTTAACATTTACAGAAATAATAATTAAATTTCACGAAGAAGCAAGTGACTACAAAATGAATTCAATTGTAATATCTATTCAATATTGTTCGTATCGACTAGTTAATAGAAGCATTGTACTAGCATACAATAGTTCCCACACTGACATTGCACTCGCTTTAATTTCATCGCCTAATACACGCTCGTATTTGGTATCCATCCATGTTTGCACTGCACCTCATTCATTCTACCAGACGTCGCGATATTTTCCTTTTGTCTAGACGAAATCTTAACGAATATGTAAGTGTAACAAATTAAATGTGAAGTGTGTTGTATATTCTTTGTGTGAAAATGTGCAGAACAAGATGAGATGGTATAGGCTCATACATATGTATAGTAATCACCTTTCGTGTAAGGTTATGCTTTAAAAACCAATGTTCTTCACAGTCAGAATCGTCGGTGAGACAAAAAGTTTTAGATATAACATGCATGTCAGAAACACTTAGAAACAGTTAAACTTGTCAAAAAGTAAACTAGTATTGGTATATATTAGCTATACATGTATTGCCCTGTCATAGTATTCTGGTAAAATCCATTAGGTAGGATTAATTTCGAAATTAACAACAAGCGAAAATAATTTAGTAAACAAAATATACACGTCTATTTGTGAACTAAAATAAACAAGACGAATACAGACATTACATACATATTTAGCTAAAATATTGCAGGTTGCCGTCAATTTTAACTGAGTGCTGACCCAAAAGGTCAGCTTCACTATCACGTGAAATGTTATGCGAATACTATGTGTAAAGAAACAATTTTGATCATGGGAAGATTTGATAAGTATAATATTTCTAACATACTTATAATTTTTTTTTTATTGGTTTGTAGTATCCTGTTAGGTAAAGTACTTTTCGTTCCTAAAGAAATATTAGGCTCACGCCATTGTTACGAGGTTTTTATAACGAGGCTGCAAAGCAAAACTGAGTATCTCAAACGATCGTATAGTAACAACAAATGTAAGTTGGGAACGAGGGCGGTATCTCCAAATTGCTCATGTAAGACAAAATTAACCCTCGCCCACATTAACACAGATAAGTCGGCGAGCTCATTTGCGAGCCTTCCGGCTGGCGCTCGTTACATCTTGATATTCTTTACCCCTTCACCGATACCCGCACCACACGAGCAATAAATGGCGCGGAAGGAGCCGCTATCGCGCAGCCCGATATCTTCCATCCGAATTAATTTCACAACGTTCCTTCTCAGAAACGAACTAAGTTCGCGGACTTGTTATTTCGACGCGCACCCGAGCGAGCGCGACTTCTAATCGCGAAGAGTCGCGAGATAAAATGGCGACCCGTAATTACCATAACGCGCCTTTCGAAGATATGTGGAGAATCTTAATGGTACGGTGGCTGCGTAAATAATGGGCTCTTATGGGAAACTTGGTAAAGAGCACTGTTTCGTGTGTAATTTTAAGGGTTTCCTGCCTCACGTGCTTTTTGAATAATGTGCTAAATACGGAGCGAGCGCTAATGACGCTGGCGTTTGTTTTGATATGAACTTAGACAATAGATTCTCTTTACGTTCGCCCAACGGCGCCCTTGTACCTCTGAATCATTTTATTGTGTGACAACCTCCACTTGGTGGAATCAATAACGTTTAGTTGTAACATAATACAACTATATAAACTGCACACAAGACTTGCTATACCTTACATAACATTCCCTTTGAGATATTCTGGTACACCCAAGATATATAAATAATATTTACATTAATATATTTGTGCTCTTTAAAAAAATCACAGTGTTGTTGTCATTGGACATAAAGTTCATGTACCAATTAGAACATCCGCAGTAAAAAATCTTTTCCGATAGCAACCTTTCCTCCACAGTAAAGTGCTACTCCGTTCCCTTGAACACTATAAGGTCTTTTAACGCAAATTTAACCTTATTTTTCAAGCGTCGCGTCGTACACGTCTGGACACCAATTATTTTACTACTTATGAAATGTTACCAGGCGTATTAAAAAATTGTACAATCACATTCATTACGTTCATACAAAATATAAAATGATTATTAAAAACCGACAATGTTGCCTTTAAAAAAAATTAATATACATAGTTTCGTTGTTGATACCGATTAAACTAGATGTTCATTTAGTGATGTTGGCAAATAGCAACGGTAGTTAATTATTGAGCTGAAATGCATATAAGAACGGGTGCACACAAAGCGTTCGGTTGCGCGCTATCAGCGGCAGGATGCGGCGGTGTCGTGCGCGCTCGCGATTACGAGTGAGTTATGAGCTATTTCTGAATTGTGGTCGCCCGCGGCGCGCCGTGTCGCGCGGTGTGCCGCCGTCTCGTAGCTTCTTTCATTGCCAGTAATTAGCCCTTTATCTTAAAATATACGACAATAACCGTTATCTCAAAATTTACCTACTAGCCTGTTTTTCACTTTTTACTTGGAGTTTGTGTTTGCGTTGCGTTGTTTACAAAGTAAGAAATCAAAATTTATAAAAAATCATACAAAATTTAAACGATTCTGCTTTTTTATCTGCATTCGTGCCGCATCAGGCTGTTTATGTACAATATCAACGATCACAATGATTGCTAAAACAGGAACCCACAACTCCAAAAAAATTTACATATAAAATACATTAAAACAAATGCTTCCACATTTAAAAACTAACTAATAAATATGATCCTTTAAAACCTTCCAATGGCAGTAATATTTGAGAGAGAAAAAAACAAAATATACGTAAATTTCATACCAAACCCTGCTTACCCTAACCAAAAAATGAGATAATATATTTAAACACTACAGTATTTGTATTTAGCTACAGTATTTGTTGTATGTATTTGAGCGTTAGACACACTCGTAACATCGGTAGTAGTAATATTTGCTCAACGCTGTGCATTGTTACTAAAACTGAATGCATATTTACAAACCCAGTTAATACGTTCCAAAATACTCGCAGCATACACAAAACGGTGTTCACCTCCACACAAGGCACTCCGCACACCGAACGTGTTCGTTCAAATTACAAGCATTGTAAATTAGGCACCAAAAACAGTTTCATTTTCCACACGAGTGCTGCAGCTAATATTGTCTCACCCCTGAAATATGCAGACTTACCTGCGGGAATGGTCCGGATCTAGTGTAATTGTTGCATATACCACATCGTTTAATCCTAGCTACATCTTCTGGAATGTTCGAGAATGCAGCCAAGATTTGCAGGCAGTCTGCGGCGGACTTGGCCTCGGGCCTAACACTTAATACACGGCTTAGCTTCACTCGGGATTTCTCGATGCGTCCCACCGCGAGCTGGCTTTTAGCGACACTACTAAGTAGGTCTATAAACAAACATTAAAAACTCGTTTACCTTCGGAAACCTTTTAAAAAGAGTTAAAGTTGTAATACCCCAGAAACGCCCTGAAACTCAAGGTGACTGCAAACAGCCGTCAGCGTCGTCGATGAAATTGCAAAAATGTAAAAGAGCTAATGTTTGCTCACCTTAAACCCCTTCCCGACCCCACGTGCCGGCGTGACGAGCCGGATAAAAGGCTTTAATACACCCTCATCCCTTATTACGAAACTTGAAAAAGACAACAATATAGATCCAATGTGTCGCGGGCGCGGGCAATCATACGCGCATCAAAGGTGACGCGCCTAGGAGTTAGCCAAGTGTGGAGACGCCTTTATGTAACGACGTTTTGTATTACCATTCTGTATGGAAATGTCGAGTCAAAGGGTTACACGCGTTATGAGATCTGAAACAATACGGATTGTGACAATTCTGTTTCCTTTGCGCAGGAAATGGTATTGGAATGTTTAATGAGAAGCCTCAGTCATATGTCTAGAATATCAGTAATTCTATTTTCAAAAATATGCCTTATTTGTTACGCTTCGAGACTAACTTATACAATTATTAAAAAAAAATTAGGATACTTGGGCATAAGAATCCAGCCAGCAATATAAATACACCTTGACCTTATTCAATTGTAAATATTTAGCAAGCGTACCATGCAACTCAAAGTTTGGGAAAGTCAACCTCAAAGCAAAGTCAAATTCGTCACTAGTATCGTTAGAGTATTCTGCCAAGTAAGTTACCTTACCCCAGTTTAAAGAAGTTGACGATGCCCATTTATGTTCGATTTGAATAGCACTTTTTTAAATTACGTCATTCCTCGAAGATTATCAGACCACCATAACTTAAGAACAAAACTTTGTATAAAATCTGCTTCCACACACACCTCGCCTGAACACATCAAGTAGTCATTACCGCCCTCTGAAAAATCTCTGCGTGCTGCTTTGCAAGTCAAAACTCCTTCGGGTACTCTTGGCTCCCGGGAGATGTCGAGAGTGGAACGCGTGTGAACATTTTTCATATTGAGCTCCTAGATACAGGTGACGTGTTAAATGGCTCGATACTTAAGATTCAGACAAGGGAGCAACAGCTATATATGTGTTACGTGAAATTTGCATATGGTGATGTATCTTAAATATAAAAATGTGTATATTATAGGAGAACATTGTATTTTCATTGTACTTTTCGTGATAAAATAACAGCCTTGTTAAATTACTTCATCCCGTTGTTTACATACAACACTTACTCGGTACACCGGTAGCTGATGTTACTGGTACAAGGTTAGATGTCTGGAGAGAGATATTAATGTATACGTGCCTCTTATTACGAAGATACGATTAAAAGAAATAAAATATATTTACGTTCCACTCAATATTGCAAATTAAAGATTAAGCTTAAACCAATAAAAAATCTGGTAAAAAATATTGTACAATTGGCGGCCTTATCGCGATTTGCGGTCTTCCAGGCCACTTGGATGGGGAGAAAGATTAAGGATGACATGAAAAGTTGCAGTGTATGAATAATGAAACAATGTTATAGATTTAAATATTTTCGAAATTTCTATGGATATTACATAATTAAACTATTATCATAACCAAACCCAAATTTGCAAATACTAGTTATTTATCGGCATAAAACTATTTGTATTCACTTGAACCTTAGCAATTAATTGAAAGAAGATATTAAGAAAATTATATACTGGTATAATGATTTGTTATGTTTTCCCTAAATGCTCTATACATGACATGGAGCGTTACACATTCCACACAGGTGCACTTCAATTTAGAGATTAATACTAGACTTTTTCTTTTAAAGCGCGCGCCAAATTTTATACCAGATGTTGTTAGGTTTTATGTTATTGTATTACACTTTAAATTCACTACATAATGCAAACAAAAAAAATCTAAATATATAAATGAATCAAATTCAAAAGAAGTAAGTGTTTTTATAAACCACTTAAAGTATCATTATTGCTCACCTTATAATATGATCGTTCATCAATATACACACATTATTTAAATGAATAAAATTTTATAATAAATCGATAAAATCTCAATTTTCTCCCGAAGACAAAAGTACAATCGATCCAACAGATGTTACTAACACATCGTTAAGGCGACGTGTACACCGTTACTAGAATTATTCCGTCGTCCGCAGCTCGACAAATTGACATTCAATCAGTGTAGCGACATTGTTTCCCTATCAATCCTTATTGAAAGTTGGTACACGCGCCGATATGCCGCCATCAAAACGCAATTTGTTTATGAAAATTTATTGTATTCGCCATTACCGTGGATTCTTTTCCCTCGACGACCCCGCGGAACGAAATCACCTTATTCAATTCCCTTTTTGCATACATCACACACGGCGTCTTGGAGGGGAACATAGCCGGTTTTGTTCTGAACATGTGAATCGCGTTTGGGACGCATGTTCTCATCTTATTAGTCTGGATTGGATAAAGGTTTTTCTTATATCGCTTAGGGGGTAAGAATATACAATGTTTGTAAAATGTTTTTCAAAGAACAGGGACTGAGGCCTAAAACAATTATTAACAGTATCCATGAAATTATAACATAATTCTAAGAGTAATCTCCTCACTTTTATGAGCGTAATGGGTGTTTTCTATTTCATGAAATTATTTTTTCTGGTGAGTATATGATCGGAGATTGTCATAAAGAGGTCGTGGCTTCAAATTCAGGTTTATTAGGATACCTTTTTTCTGCAAAGGAACCTCTCTGAGTACCAATACACCGAGGACGTGACGAAGTGGTTATGTCGACATCGGATCTGTTGACAGTAATCACCAATTGGTAATCTCGGCAGGTAGAAAAACGACACTACTGTCCCACTGGAATTCTGTCTGTTGATTGGATGACTAGCAGCTCTTCCATATGGGTAACTATTTACAAATTTCTTGCCAACGTAAGAGACTCTCGTTTCTGTTAGTTGCTAATCAGGGCTATAAGTTGTGCTGAACTTCCGACAGAACTAGACCAAGTCCATCCTTAGAAAAGAATCCAGAAATGAAGAAATCATCCTATCCACGCTGTGTTCCTACTATATCTACTCAGAACTACTATATATAAATAATCTCAACGACGTTATCTCAATATTTCACCGCGGAGCCAGTCAGCCTGTGACCACGGCCAGTGCAACCTGGTCGAAACTTCAGGCAATTCAGAAGTATGTAATACCTTTTCGTGATCGCGTTAATTCCCGTAAATACATAATTATATCATGGAACGCGAAAGTTTAAAAGTTAAAATAAAAAAGCAATTAAAATTTGGAATAGGCAGCTCATGATGTGTTATGGTTACATGCCACTGACATGACACGTCAATGCCACGTATACGACCACGTTTGTTACACTACTCTGTGAATGTTATAATATTTAATTATAACAAAACCCATCATATTATATACCATACTCAAGCCTTTAACAGTTTTTTAAATTCTTTTTATTTCCTAGTACTTTGGTTACGCTACATACATATACCTACTGTATTCATCAAGCATGACCGGGTAAATCTTTAGTATCTAAATTTAATTTTATTTGCTACTACCTGACCTGGCAGCCGTTTTCACGTCACAGTCCCTGAAAAAAAGAGTTAATGTCAGGATACCAGATGCCCTAATTACTATTAGGTTTTAATTTTTCCGAAATGTGGTTCGTTTTCTTTCATTTTACTACGTTAAATCGATGCACAAGGTGGGATCAAACAAAGGAGCAACAAACAATTGTACAATGATAACACCTACAAACCATGTGTGCTCTTATCTTATCAAATGCGCGGAGACGGATTACCAGAAAATTTCCAATTCCAGATTTGACGGAAATCATTTGTCAGTGTGGAATTAGCTCTTCACACGTAAAGGTGCCCAAGTAAGCGGCGTGAACGAAATGACGCTCTTCCCTTCTGTTTCGAGGCTTTACGAAAAGAATTGTCGCATATATCACACTTAATAGGGTGAGGAGAGAGCACTACTTATGCCTAATGCGACAAGGAAACATGCTACGCGCCCGTACGCCCGAATACATTTCCAAAAACTGGATTTTCAATGGCAATAAATATGTGAGTGAGCCGAGCGACTCCTGCTTTCCACAAAAATATGAAGATTATACCTATTCCATAATTCATTTGTCGTTTGTTGCATCGATTTCGTATTAGGGATGTTTTTGTCGCAGATATTATTTATGACTTGTCTTGTTATGCTTATTACAAGTAGCTGAATGGAGATGATACACCTGCAGCTTTACAAAAATGTGACATTAACCCCTTTTCTTGTGATATAACAATAAAGTGGTGACGTAGTCGTAAACATGGCGAAACGTGGCTTCGTAAAAAGCTACGATGTCGGTAAATATGGACAGACGATGTCTTCGGTCGGTAAAACGTTGGGAAAAACGACTTAACACGCTTTTACCAGCCGACAAGAGGTACTAAGCAAATTTTTTATGGACGTAGTGTCTGTAGTGAAACCGGTACATATAAGGATACATTGTAAATATTTTAAGTATTACATAAAGGAATTAGAATTGAGTGATATAGTACTGTAGTATATCAACTTCTGTGATATGAGTTTCGTGCTTGTAATTGAGAAGGGTTACTAAATTAATGTTCTGTTTTTTTTGTTTGTAAAAGAAATAAAAGATTTTTATGAAAAAAGGTGACGATCGAAGAAGACTTAGAGTTTTGATATCAAGATATAAAATATATAAAGTAAATGTGGGAATAAGTATTCGTCGCAATGTAATATTTATTTCTAGATACCAGTATTAAATTTCTCATCTCCAGTAAGATACACCACTTTCCCGAAGGAAATCCTTTCGACAGAGCATTGCGAGTGTATGCGACGTAAGTGCTACAATGTTTATTATGCACCTTGACAGCAAATGCATTTGATATAATATTATGCGGTATGATAACTAGGAACTTATTGAGTAAAATCGATTGGTATCATATCGTAATCCGACAACAAATTATAAATATTGAAAAGACACCGAAAGCCCCAAAATTATTTTAATTGACTACAATATGTTTAGTATAGTAAATCGACTGATCGATACTGGACCTAAGCTATCATCGTCGTCGTCGTTTAATTCGACCCAAAATATCGGAATCGTCAATCACGTTGCTATTGTATCGATATTCTACCATAAAGGTTAATTGTTATTAGTGGTATTTACATTTTTAGATTTTCCATGAAAATCATAGAGTGACTAAACAATACCTTTTAAATTAAAGAGCTACGGCTTTCCACCTAGTTGATATATACATATATTTTTTTATTCCAGGGGAAAACTCAAGTTAATTAAGTTTTGCACAACTGTCACTAAATGACATCACTATGAAGCAATATGAATAAAATCAGACCATGTAAACGTATCTTTAATTTGGGTACATCGCCGCAGTTTATTGCCCTTTTAAAGTGTTCCTTAAGTCTATAAATTAAGATAGAAACGCACCGCGACCATAAAACCTAATATAAGTAATCTTTATTTCCTTACACGCCGCTAAATCAGCAGATTATGGTAAATACTGTAGATATTATTGCGCATACAACGTTCGCATACATAACTAGAGTTTATAAACCGCCCCTGCTAAAAAGCTGTTATATTTTCAACACATGATTATGTAAAAGAATTCCAAGATTTCAACATACGAGGGAAAGGCAATGTGTGTCGTTAAGATGCGAGGTCTCTAAGATTTGCATCTTTACCACTCTTTTGTAGGGGTGTGTTTTCTCACGATAATACTAAGTGTTACTCTGTATGTGTATATTTTAAGTACTTACCTAATTCTGAATTTGAATGCATATATTTAAGATTTTTTTTTTAGCTATGTACCGAACCCAAAGGAGGATGATTACAAACCGTGCAAATCTGCTTTAAATTTCTATGATTAATCTTAGAAGGTGATTATCCTGGTAAATAAATATACTGTGAAATAATTGAATCAGATTGATAGACAGAAAGCCATAAATATGTCGTATTTTACTTTATAAGCCTTTACTCAGTTACCGACTCATTTTGTTACGGCGAGTAAATTTGAAAGGGGCATTCTATTTTTAAAGATGTAGAAAGTTCTCTATTGATATTTTTATGTGTTCATATTACTTCCGCCACTCCTATTTAAAAAAAAAAGCAGTAAAATAAAATAATTATAAATTCAATGGTTATTTCACTGACCAGTAAGTAAAAGAACAATAATCTCTCTATTGAAAAGTCGTACACCTGTTAACTGCCCAATACACAAATCCATTGCATCTGTCCATCTAAAGGCTGTCTGTAAGAAATCGCAACTAGCGATAAGACCGCCGCTTGTGTCATTATTTTTTTTTGTCTTTGTAAATGTTTTAAACTGTTCATGGTGTACAATAAAAAGTATTGTATTGTAATTGATGAACAGTCTATTACTAACACAACACAGCAATATTTCCCACTGTCACAACAGTTAACAGACCAACGTTGCAGGGTTAAATTACTTTTACCAGTCGCCTGTCGCCCTCGATTTTGTTCTGTCAACGAAACGTTGCAGTTATAATATACTGTTTTTGTAAATTGTACTCAATTAGTTAAGTTACTATTTTTATAAAAAGAGGGCTCTTAATTCATCTGAATGTTTAAATTTGTGTTATATCTCTTCTGTTTATGTACAAATTCATGATTTTTTATTTAATATTGTCTCTAGAATCGTCTCATATAACATAAGAAAACACTATCTATAAATCTAAATTAAAAATGACTCCGATATAATTATTAATTTTTGTAATTTCTGAATAATAAATTATTGCATCAAAGAAAGACTTAATAATCTTCAGTCATAAACGTTACAAAATATAATCCAACGTCTCCCAAAACGACTTCCTCGTCAAGTTAATCACGCAAAACAAATTATGAACAGAATCTCCTTGCTCAAAACAATTAATCAAAACATTCGACCGTACAAAAAAAAATGAATAATCCTTCCGAGACTGAGTTCAGTCGTTATTATTATTTAAATCTTGAAAATTAGTCGACAAAACTGCGCAATATAGATATAAGTCTGCAATAACCCATTTGGGAGGATAAGAAAAAGGGATGGTAGTCATTAGCATATAATGACAGTAATTAAAATACACAAATAGAGCTATAAAGAAGGCCCGGCGTTGAAGGGTGGTTGGTTCATCATCCGCCGCGTGAATTTATACATGGCAAATATTTTGGCTGCGGCTGAGGCTCAAGATTTAAGAAGCGTTGTTTAATTTATTAATTAATGGCGGCAGTATTGCGGAGATGACGAGCAATGCTGAGAGGAATGATTATTCTGTATCAATAAAGCAAATTTAAACGTTTGTGGGGAAATAAGTAATAATATCCGAAAGTGTTATACGTTCGTTCGTAATCCATGAAATATTTTAAGTATAAATAAAAAATCGTGAAAATCAAATATAATTGTCAATATGACCGTAAAACGAAGCCAAGGGAAGGTTCACCACCAAACTGTTATTCTGCTTTTGTTGACGACGAGAGACACATCGCTCCCACCACAGAGGTCCCATCATCTGAGTAGAAGTAAATGATGGGCTGGAAAGTGGTTAAGAATTGAATCTCACCTAACTAAAACCAACTGTACAAGATACTTAATTGTTAAATCTATAATAAAAAAATACATTTTACCTACAGAAAATGTTGATGGGTCAAAATGTTTTTTCAAACATTACTATTCTGAAAATACTAAATAAGTATACCTAAACATACATAAAGGTTTTTTTGCCCATTCTTATCTAAACTAATATTATAAAGAGGAAATATTTTTGTGTATGTTTGTAATGTTTTCACACAAAAACTACTGGACCGATTGCGATGAAACTTGGTGTGTAGATAGCTGGAGACCTGGATTAACGCATAGGTATACATAGCTTTTTATCCCGACATTCCCACGGGATCGGGACTTACGCGGGTGAAAGCGAGGTCGGGTCGAGGCTCTGCTAGTTTTTTATAATTTTCTGTCCTGTTTGTAAAGTTAGAGGGCTATGAAATTGTAACTTTAGAAGGGTGTATCTCACTAACCATTAGCTCAGAATAAAAAAATCATTTTAAAGACGTATCGTCAATAGCCTCATGCTTTATTGTGTATGTTTTTTTCTTTACTCTCATTTATAGGTATTTAAAGCAGTGTCGTATATATTTTTACATTGTAATTTTATTACAGTGTTGATAACGGTTCATAGAAAACACCTTGAAATTTTCATACATAGGTATAGTGCCTATCTTCGAGTAAACAGTTTTGACATACGAACGGGCAGATGGACAGAACCATGAGTATATAACATCATCCTCCTCCTCCGCGCCTTTTCCCAACTAAGTTGGGGTCGGCTTTCAGTCTAACTACGATACGGCCGAACTTTGATATATTACGTGAAGCGACTGCCATCAGACCTCCACAACCTAAGTACTAGGCGATATCGAAGTTCTGCAGTTAGACAGGTTGTCAGACTTTTTAGAATACCACAGATGTTTGTATGGCACCCGGGACCGACAGTTTAACTTGCTCTCCGGGGCACGGAGGGGTTTCAATGTGTTAAGAATGGTCACCCATCTTAGACTGACCGTGCTTATATCACTTATACCTATATACCCTTGGAAGGAAGTCCTCGAGAGGACTTATAGAACCTAAGATTAAAAAAACTGTCACGCTTGATAATATTAGTAAGTATTGTTATTTAAATAACAGTAACTTTAACATAACCAAAGACTTGGGCTCAAGATTGTGACTTTAACACGTGTTTCACAACGAGTAATAGAGTTTCATTCACAATACTTTTCCCTAGACCTTTCAGCAAACCTTTCTCTAGAATTATTTCAATTCATTTCTCGTCCTAACTCTGCCGTCTCCGTAGACAATGGCGCGGCTAATTACGAGATGTAAGGCTTTATTAACGCAATCGCGTGGTTATTAACATAAAAAAATAATATTTACTGGGCCCGAGCCGGCGAAAGTGCTTAATTTACGAATATTGCGGCATTACGCCGTCCCAACCCTTCCGTCTTACAAATAATTGCAGCGATGTTACGCCTTGAGGAATGGAATAAGCGCCAAGATTAAAGCTCATCAGAGTTGTTACACTGAATAAGATTTAGAATCCTAATCACTGGCATTTGAGATTTCGTGAAACTTTTACAAAATCTTTCGTATTCATAAGTGAATCATATTGATATGCCCCTCGCATAGTCTAAATTTTGACTTTGTGGGTGCTAAATAGTCGTCTCCCAGATTACCTATTGATATTTTAATCAAGAGCCCGTCCCTTCGATTTAGAAATGTCAATATTAGCATATAAATGGCAAGTAAATATGACATCAGCATTTTAATTTTTGTATATTACGAAGCGATTTACAAATTAGCGGGTAAGAAAAACGCTGTGGAAGCCTTAAGAGGGTCGACCTGCTCGCAGATGTTCTATTTAAATGTAAATTTCTACCGACACGCCGACGACAAGGATGAAAAAAATAATTTAGCATCAAAATATTCGACGGCACATCACAATGATTTGTAATATTAGCAACAAGAGCTTATTATTCAGACATCTTGATTAAACTGTAATGATATTACTTGCCACTTTTTGAACAAAATAAATATAAATTTACGCTTCAAGTTCTAGTCTCAGGAAGGAAAAATTAACAAAATTTGACAGCGGTATTTAATCAACGCTCACAACAAACACTACGGGAGGGTGACAATTGCAGGCACCGGATGAAAGAAAAAAGTAAGTATTCTTTTCAAGAAAGGGCAACAATAAGAGAAAGAATTACACGGAAAGGTCCGGAAGTGGAAGTGACAGATCGCCCGACAATGGTAGAAAGTCACACCTCTTGTTTACGGGACGTCGAGCACGGCGCTGAATTAGCTATCATTTACTTAAGTACTTTATATAATTAAGTGGGAAGGCCATTAGTGTCACAAGGGTCGCAATATTCTTTTCATTGCCGTTTCTAATTGCAACTATTAGTGCGAGCGTGAACTGTGTACGTGTGCGGAGAGAGGATATCGCCAGTTGACTTTTATTTAAAGACGAGATGCCTTTCATATTATATCCGTCTTAAGTAAAATAAAGCCTTTTAACTCGAACGCATATTCAAAAGATATAAAGTACTTTTGATTTGCCTGACATTTCGACCAAGTTGCACTGGCCGTGGTCACAGGCTGACTGGCTCGTCATCAACAACAGTTTAAAGTTAGCATTAAAGAAAGGTTTGAAGAAGCTCTTTACACTGCGTGTAGACCTCTAATATGAGTACGTACTCAGATAAATTGGAGCCATAGTTTCCCAAGGTTTAACTATTTATCATCATAAATAATTAATGACTCTACACAGATACTTCAATATTTTTTTATTATTATTTATCAGATCATATACAAATATTTATGTAGCTAGCTAGAATACGTAAACTGATGGTTGTATTTAAAAATTTGAGACTTGTGGCGGACAAAGAGCTCATCAAACAAGTTTATTTCACGCTGTGCCAATCATTAATAGTGTATTGCATACATTCTTAGGGTGGTGCTGCAAAGACACGTCTGCTGAAAGTTGAGAGAGCGCAAAGAGCCATTTTGAAAGTAGGCAACTCATTACCTTTCTTCATTCCTACCGCTGATCTATATAGAGAGCTAAAAGTGTTGACCGTACGTCAACTGTTTGTTCTTTACACAGTCTTAAAGAAACACTCTTCCATTGGCTATAAACCTGAACAGGTAAATGCTCTGCGTAGAAAAGATAGGGTTTGTGAAATAATAAAATACAACACAACTTTTGCACATAGATTTTTCTGTTTTCAAGGAGCAAGTTTATATAATATAGTAAATAGAGTTCTGTCAATCTATTCACTCAATAAATCAAGATGCAAAAACACTGTAAAAGTATGGCTTCAAGATCTTGACTATATCACTACAGAAAATTTTATAAATAAATAGAAATGTAATATGTGCATTCTCTTAACTCATTGCTATCACAAGCACGCGCACATACACACACACACACACACACACACACACACACACACACTAACACATTCACACATACACACACATTTTGAATAAATATATTATATAAAAAAAAAAAAAAAAAAAACGTTCTCTTCACTTACCTTACTGGGCCATATTGATATTTTAGTAAAAGAATATACATATATGGTATTCTAATTGTCCAAAGGTGGGGACCTGGTGATCTGTAGGACAGGCATACGCTTATGTCAGACACCAGCTCCTCACATATACATAAATGTATGTATCTAACTACTAATCTATCATTGTTTTATCATTAATCTCATCATTATTTATGTACCATTGAGTTGAAATGTATATTGTGAGGAGAAATAAACCTATTATTATTATTATTATTTATTAATATATTTCGAAAAGAAACCGCCCCCTTTCTAACAATACTTATTGTTATATCTCTTGGATGAGAACTGAATAAGATGGCTTTCTTGTCGTTAGAAATCATTAAGGCCTAAATACTAATACAAAACTGTTTCAAAGTATATACATATTTAAATATAATAGTATCTCCAAACTCTTTCTAGAAGACACTCTAGTTGGGAGATTTGGGAGAATAGATTCGGTTAGTGATAATAGCTGTTTCTTGTTTTTTTCCAATGTCAACACAAAATACTCGTACCTAATCGGGACTTTAAATCTAATTTAATTCCCTTTGCATCTCAAATTAACGAGTCGATCATAATTGATTAAGTACAACGTGAAGCTAAGGAATACCACAAAGGAGTCCATTCGGACCGCTGTAGAAAACAAAAACAAGAACCCCTCCCTTTTTTGACCGAATGGCGAAAGCGAAATCTCGCTTTGTTCATTTACTCGGTAAACCGATAATTTCATTAAACAACAAAGTGGGACTCGTCGGGCGCTTTGTAAACACGCCAAGAAGCCAATGTCCCCTAAGATGGGAAATTCATTTGGAGAAAAAATTCTTGTCTTAGCGCAACGCGGCGAATTAGGAATCCATGGACCCTTGCTTGTTTGCACGTTAAAAAGTGTTCAAATTTAATTAAAATCAGCGCTATGTTAAGTTTTGAAACATCCCGTTTAATTAAACGCGGTAAAAGTTCTTGTAACGAGAAAAAAATGTGTAGAAAATTAATTCACTATCGAAGTAAAAACGAAGTCCTTAACCCTTGTGAGCAATCCAGTTAATATCGTAACCTAAAACGGGTGCATTCCGCACGTTAAAAATATCGCGGAGTAATTTGGAGCATTCGGCCGGGCTACTCGCATTAAACTTCGGTAGCAGGGCAAATTAAGCCGAACCCCCGATATATTGCGTTTGTTCTTTTGATGCCGTCGGTGAAGGGTTAAAGCCAAGAATGCTTTGCTTTTTATAGTAAACTCAATAAACTGGGGGCCGAAGTTGTATATGAGTACCGGGCCTATATGAACTCGTTTGATGAGATAAATCATCAAATATTTAATGCTGCAAATATAAGAGTGGGTTATACTTGTAGCTGTCGTACGTGACTGTACCTACAATGTAAAGTGCATACGTAGGAAAAATATATTGTAGTCTGTAAGCTAATATTATATATTCTGATAGTCCTCGATCGTCAGTCATTGAAGACACTCTTTGTAGGAAGTTGAAGTAATAAACACGTTATTATCGCATACCATCTTTACAGTTTATCCGTCGCCTAAGCACCCCAACATACATATACGTTATTACTTTTACGTGTATTTAATATCATCGTCATTCTGATGTACTGTACACAGGGTGGTCCTCGTAGAGTCCATCAAAATGATGATGTTCTTCTCAAATATACTTACACAATAAAAGGTAATTAAATTTGTCAACAAAATTTACAAGCCTGTTGAGAGCTTTTTGCTTTTTTTGCTATGGGAAACCTAACAGTGGCCATTCTACAGTGTGCCTTCTTGGCCACATTAATCTAAAATAAATAAATACAGATCTCATATTTAACTGTCGTAGGTACAAAGTAGAATTACATTTGTAAATATAGCTCTTACTTTAATTTTTGACCTGCTGTACACATAAATTTGAAGCATGTATGTCAAAGTCATTAAGATAACAAACAAGTCAACAGTGCGACTGATTGAATACGATTATTATTAGGGGTCCATTTGTGTTAAACCGATATTTCTAAATAAACATACATGATAGAAAACATAGAAAGCAGCAATGGCATTAAGGACTATCAAAGTTTTTAAAATCGTTTATCTCAAAAAATAGTACCAAATAGTAATAGAATTGTTTTTAACTGTAAGGTCCTGTAAAGTAAAAAGGGAGAGGCGATAATATATGTTTACCGCAGTCAGATTACAATTGACTAAAATGATACAATGTTCTGTCACGGGGTCTATGCCCGGGGTTTCAGGCCTGCTCTAAGAAAGATATGTCTGAAACCCTGTTAGACTTTGCCCACCCATTTTACAATAGTTAATTTCAATTAAGACAGACATGTGCTCAAGGGTTTGCACTCCTGTTTCATGCCTTTTTTTGTTAAGGTGACGCCTTTAGACCATCGCTCATGGAGACTGTACGAAGTATTTTTTGCGGTATGATAAAATGCATATTGTTATATGTATGTTTACGATCCTCTGTATCTATCTTACGGTACTGTTATGGTGCAATCTTAGTGAAAAATAAAAGTCATAAATACACATTGAAAATTAAATAAAAAAATATACGTGCATAACGCAACGCAATAAATTTCCAAACACCGAAAATAAATAATATTGGTGCCGTGTTAGCCTGTAAAAAGTAATAATATGAATTTTCTACACACGAGTATCCACAAATAAATACTCGTTACACAAAGCCAATGAATTATACCTCAGTCAGGTAATTAGACCGAAAATACCATTAAATTAATAAATAAAAAACAGGAACGGACCCCATCGGCTCTCGGAACGACGCATAGGCCCCTCACTCGAATAAATTTATGTAAAAATTTTCATTAATATTTTTGAGGCCGGCCGTCCGCTCGCCCTTGGGACTGAAAATCGAGTTCGCGGTCGCGATGGAAAAATGCAAACCAAAAATTATGGGGTCTCTCGCCTTGTATTTGCTTATGAATACCGGTACCTGCCCCCACATCATGAAATATAAATATACGATACGATACGAGTAAATAAATTAAAACAACAATAGAGCCACACGAGAACCGATTACAGTAGGATCAGAGGACAAAATGTAACTTACCTTCTTCCCAAGTAGTTTTTTGTCGGCCTCCGACCTTTAAGGCTATAAGTACACTATGAAAAACGCCCCTCGCGGGATCTTTCGAGATTATGAAAGATTTGTGAGTCCTGGAGTGGCGCCCGCGGCCAGTCGCAGTGAGCTTAAGAGATTTAAATCGCTCGCTGGCCCGGAATGCCAGATACAAACAGATTTCTTACTGCCCTGCGTTAGTAGAAATGATATCTTGGAACGAATGTACTCAAGTTTAGGGTAGATAAACGCATATCTGTGTGTTTTATTGCTCCTTTAAAGTCAGATATTTTCCACAGAAAGTTCAATTTCTTACAAGAAAACTTTTGTCGTACTGGCAAAAGATTTCTTATTAGAAATTCAAAATTTGACTTGAAATGAGTTATGGTACGAATGAAATAGTTACTAATAATTGCAAATAAAGTGGAATTAGAGTCCCATATTAAGATTTTCTTATACATTTTCCTTAAGCTAGCAGTAGTCCCCAGCATAATGCAAGCGAAATCTGTAAGCGATATCTTTCCACGAAACCTGTAAATCTTTCAGGCATTTTTATATTCGCCGAGTTCTCCCCAAGTCTGAGGGCTAAGCAGGTCGCACCACCATCCCGGAGATTATATCTTGACACTTGATGGATGAATGGTTATTGGATCTCAACATTTTTATCATTTTGATACAGTTGCGGGCCGAAGGTGCGCCGTTGAGTTTACCACACTGCAGGGGACATAGTTTACTGATACATTTTTCAAAGTTAAGTTAGTTTTGTATGCGTCATGGTTTATCGTGAGATCTCGTGTTTAAACTGTTTTGGAGGAGAAAACTGAAACTAAACTCTATTAGGGAAATAACCATGTCGATGTTTTTATACGGCATGGATATTGACTGCACCATTGCTTTTGTTAAAGGCTTGTTAAAATTATAATATTCCCTCATTTAAAAACTGTAATTTATCATTACTAATATTTAGTTCTTTCATTATGATCATTCATAAAAACAAAAAGGAATAATTGATTTTCAAAACCAAAAGGTTTTCAATTGTTTATCTTATGAAATCTTCTAAGTATACAATTCTTAAAACATTGCTTTTAGAAGACAGTTAATAAAATAACTTCTATTAAAATCAGTCTATAAATCATAGTGATATATTGGTTCGCTATCCAGAGCTTGTCTGCTGTGAAATATGTAAAATTGGCAATGTTCTTAGCGTGCAGTGGAGTGGCGGGCTGACACTGCGACCCGATCGTTTGCACTCTTTACTACACCCCTATCTCACACTTCATATCAACCATACGGTGTGCAAAAGAATGATGTCGTTTTCAAAATTATACATTTTCAAGGTTCACTGACGCTAAATTTATATTAAATATAGATATGAATCATAACTTTTAACTCCCTAGCTTTTTTAAGTCACGTTTATATTAGAATTTAAGTTTCGTTTGTTTAACAGTAATGTAAAATATTATGGGAATACCTTCAAATTTATGAGAATCTCCTGTACAAATTAATATATGAAATGAAATGCCCACTACCAAGTACCTGTCCTGATTCGTTAGCAGTTATTGATAGTGAAAAATAATTTGTTCACTATACTTCTCAGTTTAATATGTAGTAATGTAGCATTTAATATTTGTATATTTAAATATTTTTACAACCCTTTTTTGTCCAACCCTACACACACTTTTCCGAGCGCTTTGCCGCGCATCATAAGCGATATGTTCAGAAAAACGCCGACCGCTACCGTCACCGTACCGTTAGCGGAAACATATCAATTCAATTTGAGCCGAGGTGCTCTGAAATAGGGCTGCCACACGCTAAATCATGGCACCTACACACGATAAACATAGGGGCACGTTTTATAAGATATGACAGCGGGTTTTTATTTCGATGCTTGAATGTTTATCACACGTCAGGTATTGATACATCAGTGTTTTATCATAGGCGTGAGCAAAGTTTGAGCATTTAACAGCATGTAGGCACAACATAATACACAAAAGTAATCACTTGAACCATTTATGAAATATCGTTAATTATATATTTTTTTTAATATTATTATTTATATATTGTTTACTTTACAGTGATTAAAACGCACATGACATTGCATATCCTAAAACCATGATTTACGGCAGATGCTTCACGAGTAAAAACGTAAAATGATAAGAAGTTTCAGAAATTAGTTGTAATATATTATGTTCATACATCAAGCAGTGTGCTGTCATCCCACTTTTACAATCTTTCTCTGTTATCTTTTCTAAATCAATATTTTTTTTAGATTTTATAAATTTGAAATATCCACTTTGTTACATTTGTCACTAAAGTTTTAGGTTCTTTGCTGATAATAATACTTCGTTTTAATTTGCACTAAATCTAGTTTGGTCATGTATTTAAGCAAATTACAATAATATTAAATTACGGACCATTAAATTCTAATGTTTCGCATATTACATTATTATTTTTTAATAAATAAAAACTAAAATAATTGGCCGTAGCTTCTGTTCTTAAGTAGGTGCAAGATTAATTTTTAGAAATACTTCTTACCAAAAACAGAAGACTACCAACACAATTACTACTGTTTTTTATAAATTCATGGAGCTCTTAGTAGCACATTTTTAGCCTAAATTAAAACCCACAATGCTTTATTGTGTTTCCACAACATTGTGTAACAATCTCTTCTAAAAACAGAGCCACATTGTTATAAGCCTTGTAGTGCAATTAACCTCCTTGTTAATAAGACAGAGAGACCAGCTTCAGTAAAAATTCATCGCGTCATCTACGCCTCAGTGGAGATAAAAATTAAAAATGCACACTCGCCCGCAATGCCTCAAGGAAAATATGTTCAACCGGCTGAATGCTTCCTGAAAATTTAAAAGCATAGTCTCTCTTAACAAGGCCTAGTTAAGATGTTTTTTTCGTACATTTTATTTATTAAATTTGATGCTTGCAGTGTAAATATTTGAGAAGATGATACCAAGTATCACACCGTCTGAAATATTTACGGCCGTTTAAACACTTTTAGTTTGTCAGCATGTATATATATATATATAGGTACTTACTTACTAGATATACTATCTAGATATACTATTTAGTTGTAAAACTTAACAATTCCGTCGATTTTTAACTTGATAACGTCAAAACGAGTTATTTTTCACAACACGTCAACGGCTTTGACAAAAAAAAATTACCGTAGCTCATGCACATTTGTAACTAACTAGCTACACCCCGCGGTTTCACCCCCGTAAGTCCCGATGCCGTCTGAATATCGCGATAAAAAGTAGTAGCCTATGTGTAGCGGGTAGCCTATGTGTTAATCCAGGTATCCAGCTATCTCGATGCCAAGTTTCATCGCAATCGGTTTCGTAGTTTTTGCGAGAAAGAGCAACGAACATCCATACATGCATACATCCATACATCTTCATAAACTTTCACGTTTATAATATGAGTAGGATTTATTAGCTTGTGAACAACTTGTGAAGAAGTGGGTTCACATCGAAAGTGCACTGGGTGGCATTCATTCCCGCAACCTCTTAATCGTAAATCTCTTGTACTAACCTACATAATATATCGAATCTAAAATATATTCTGCAAGTTACAAAACGTTTTCATTCTCATGTCTTAATAACTGACTGAAACACATGTATCAATAGATAGCTCGCGATTTAATATCCCAGTCATAATTGAAGCGAACGTTCTTCCAAACCCATTACGTCGAGCTCCTAGACTAGGCTGGCGAGGTAATGAACTCACATTATAAATGCAACGAAGCATCGCCGACGATGTTCCGATGTTCTGATGCACTGAACACTAGGATGCGAAGAATTAATTCATTTGCATGTAAAACTTCACCTACGGTACGCTACTTAAGATTAGGGAGACGCTGATGGGAATCGATATTAAGGGCTGGTATGTGATAAAGGAATACGAGTAGATATTTGAATACGAGTATTATTGGGCAATATGACCAATAGTTAAAGTGAATGATTTGACGTTTTATTATGAAACCCATTCATCTATATGTGTGTATTCTCTAGTAATTTAGTTTTTAGGTAGTCCACTTTATCTCCGCAATGCCTCTAACCACTTATTATCCTCCTCCTCCTCCTTTCCTCTGTCGATTTAGTTGCGAATTTGGCAGGACGTGTAAAAGAAAGAAAAATATCTGTTATTTTGTAACCTAAATAAAGAAAGATATATATATAGTTTTACTTCTTTATCTTGAAGAAATCTCCGCCTTCATTTGTTTATGGAAAGTGTAAAGAATGTGTAAAGAAAGCAATTCGGGCTGGTCGCAACGTGAGAATGTTCTACAAATGTAAATCCAGCAACATGCAGTAAAAAAAAATATATTATTATTATTAAACATATATGTACCTCCACGCTTATGTTCTACATTCATTGGCTAACAAAAACTTACCTACTTACCTTCGAGATAGTTTCAAGTCCTTAGTTCGTTGACATTAACCGCCGCGGAGACACCTGCATTACTCGGTGACTCTTAATGGGATCTCAGGGCCCTCACAGCAGCTTCCTAATTCCACCTACTGAAGTCGAGTACTTTTTACAGACACTTGGAGTCTCTAGAGGACAATCCGATGTAACGGTGCCGTGAATTTGTTTAAATGAGTTCGTTGATTGAAAGTCGAAAGAGACCTTTAATTTTTTTTATTGTTTTGCGATTTGCATAGTACGAAATTATTTAAAGTTTTAGTATGATAATAATATCACGTATATTAAGACCACAAACAGCATTATCAAAAATCAGTATAATCTTAGACTTATTCCATCGACTTTATGTTACCCCTTACATAAAGACAGTTTTCATTTCATCCATTTTATTTTTTAAATTGATGAAATGTATCAAAATTTTAATGAAATAAACTTTGTAGTTGACAGAGAGCATTATTTTTTGCTCCTTATTTTTGTTTTTTTTTTTAAATAAAGTTTGATGGCACCAAGAACAAGGCTTGCAAAATAACAAAATAAATTAAAGAGGGTAACACAATAGGCAAGTACGCAAATAGGAGTTCTCCAATGAGTAGCGTCAGAAAAAAGCTTTGAGTACGCGTGATCGTCCCCTTGGGGGCGCACTTATCATTGACATTAACTTTTTTGTTGTCCATAATATTTGCATAACTCTTAAACTCTGTATCGGTACAGCGCCTCAAAGCCTCGAGGCGACTTCGGGGAGAGCCTACACTTTGTAAGATCATTTTCAGACTTTACCAAACTCTGTTTGAGTCTTCTGGGCGCTATAAAAGCAGGGAAGTCATTTGTAAATTACCTTTAATGGCAAAAAATGCTTATCTTGAATAAGAATAATAGTATTGCCCTTAGGTATCGTTGGAAGTCAAAAAATGAATTAATACTTGATAATAACGACATTACATCACCAGGGTGCATATTTAAAATGTAATCTTCGAATTAAACTCAGAATGTCCTGATCGTGCAAAAACAATTAAAACATTAATAGGTATCTTCAGGCAGTAAGAATAAATTTGACGAGGATATTTTGGCAGCTGTCATTCGCAGACAGCCCTTCGGCAAACGAAGCTAATTCAAACCCCACGATGTCTCACACGTGATAAGTAAAGAGCATCATTTAAATTTATTCCAGCTACATTTTTGTTTTTAAATCAAAGATTATGACTGCAGATGGCATAAAAATCAAACTAGATGATAAAAAAAAAATATTTAAAAAGCTTTAAAGAAATGTAGTCGCTCGTCAATGGCTATTGTTGACCTGTAGCTCCACAGTATAATTGCTAACATAGTACCACAAAACAGAAACGTTAGAATTCCTAGCTATGTGTTAACCTAAAAAGTAGGAAGAAAAGGTCCTTTATTTATAGCTGAATTGTCTGAATAAATATTTTTTTCTAACAACCATGTTTACGCAGTGTCACTGTAAGCATGGATAAGATAATTGGCATCCAAAATGGCCCCTTAATCCAGCTTGAGATTATAATTTAAAAACATGAGCAAGTTTAATGGCACGGGACAAGGAAGAGGAATGTTCTTTAGGTATTTATAAGTAGACAGGTAGAGGTGCTTGTAGTGGGCTCGATGGCTTAATAAGTAGGTATCACTGGCAGCAGCTGTTATGATACCGGCCGAGTGTTGCGCTACTCACCCTTAAAAAGATTTTTTATTCATTGTATGGAGAAGACTTCTTTAAGAAATGTGTATTTAATTCGATACCGGTGTGATTTGTGCCTGTTGTGCTTGCTTGTGTTAACAGCGTTTGTAAGAGGCAGTATAAAAAAGTTGTTATAAAAAAACGAAATGAACGCAATATATCAGTTAATAGCGGCGGGGCTATTTTAATTATATATATTTTTAATGTTTATAATAATAGTTCGCAAAAGGTTTTCATTGACCTAATAAAATAAGTTAACAAAAAAACTATGTTAAACGGTTTTGTTGTAAAAAAACGTAATCTGTATCTGTAAATATGTAATGTATGACGTGGAGCGACGATTTTATTTTCATTTAGCTTTTAGTACAGTATCTGCATCATTATTGTTTCTTTTTTTTTCTTATTTTATTTCCAAAATTTAGTTTTTTGATAAAAATAAATTATGGTCTTCATTTGATATCCATATTGAGGGGATTGTAAAAAAAAAATAATCGATAATTTTATGGCGCCGGCCATCTTAAATTTACAATGACGCTGAATACACATAATTGTATACACTAAAGGTGTGTACCAAATTCAAGAGCAATCGGTCTACATGAAGAGGGTAAAATTTCAATTACTAAATTTGACCCAAAACAGGGCAAGCAAATTATTTAGCTTATAGGTATAGATTAGAAAGTTCGAAACACACTGAAGTATTTTTTTTTTCTCAAGGTCTAAGCTCTTGCAGCTTAATAATTTTGGATGAAATGGCAGCATAACATTCAAGGACAGATATCAACACAGGTGGAGCCGCAAGAGCAAAAGCAATTTCCAATAATATAATGTTCTATTTTATTTGAAAAATTTTATTGGTAATTTTCTGTACAGCATAAAATTACACATAAAATTTTCCAAATATTTATTTTTATGTTGCAAAATCATAGAAAAATGAGTTTTACAACCTAAATATACCACTGTTTACTCGTATACACATGCAGTGTAAAAACTTGTACTAGAATTAGAAGATAATTTTTTTTTAAATATTTTTTAAATAATAATACTGCAATATAAATGTCTATCGCTACAAAGTACATTTACGAGGTATAGCTATTAACTAAATCACACTCCATGTTAACATCTAATATAACTACATTTGCGTTTACGTTGCGATGAACGATAAACTAGTGAACATTCCAGGATCATCTGCTGACCCAACAACGTTTTTTTTATTACTAGTTTGTCACTTACTGTGTTAATGCTGTTTCTATGTTTTCATTGCTTTACGGTAGATGATTGATCATAGCGTGATGGCAGTATAACACTATTAAATCAGGTAACAGCACGATGATAAACGGAATCCATTTAATATCTATATTATTGACAGCAAACGAAGCACCATTGTCAGGCGCACATCGAACTAAGTATCGCGTGATGCAAACAATTCCCAACACTAAAGTCAAATATCCTTACGTAATTGCGTTACTGTCAGATGACTATAGAACTGGTACTGGCACGCTATTGTCACGAAGATGGGTTCTGACCTGTGCACATTGTGTAGACGACATTACACATATACAGTATGGAGACATGACGATTCCAGCAGAAATCTCACATACAAAACGAAAAGTAAATAAAAAACTAAAATTACCAGGATATCAAACAGGAGAGTTGGCTAACGAAATCGGATTATGTAGAGTGAGCTCAGTGCCTATAAAGACTTTTGGGAAGTTATCGACTATAGAATACAAATCACTATTAGGCCTTAGCGTCATTTATGCTGGGTACGGTAGCAGTCAATATTCGGATGATAACGGTGGACAGCGGCCGTTACAGGTCAGCGAGGCTCTTGTGACTCCTTGTGGACAGAACCATCCACGAGGCCCGTATTTGTGTTTAACAGTCGATATAAATATTAAATATCAAGATCTAACTGAAGCTTACACCGGTGGGCCTGTTTTCAGTTATGGAGATATTGTTGGCATAATCAGTTACGGTGTTATAGACGTACCACCAGGACATATAACAGCAATTTTACCTTACAAGAAATGGATCAATGACGTAGTGAGTGGCCGCATCAAGTAACATTAGAATGTTTATTTACAGTGTTAGTTTATTTGAAAATGCTTTTACTAGGTCATCTAGAGTGTTAAAAAACTTTAAAGAACTTTCATTTATTAGAGAATTTTTAAAAACTATCATAGATCCATTAGTTAAGTTTTCTGTATCTGAAGCTCTGTTTTTTTTTTTTTTTTATTTGAGGGTCACAAAAAAAACAGTAAGTAGATTTCGAAGCCACATATTTAAATTTTTAAAGTAAAATACAAAATGGCATTAAGCATATCTTAATCAATTTTATTTTGATTGATTAGCTTAGCTTAATCAAAATCAGTGAAGAAGAAATCTGATACGATACAGACAAAAGCTTAATAAAGCTTTATGTGCTCTTAACATACAGGTATTTGTGTAAGGGAAAAGACGGGTAAAGCAGTAAGCCGATGTTGATCTAGAACCTCAGCACCGATTACTTGAAATAAAAAGGGAGATCTGCCTATCTTTTCTATCTTTGCTTCTTACTTTAGAGTATTTATCTAAGCTACTTTTAAAGGATATGACAGTGCCAAGGGTACTCACAAAAAAATACACAGAACATTTTTCAGCAGAACCCTCATGCTGGTTTACAACCAAGCCCATCCATAATGATGATATGAATGTTTGATCTGATAGCTTACACTTAGTATATCAATGTAAATGCAAGCATATACTATATTATATACAAGAGTCTTCTATACATATACAGATATGAGTGACAAACAAAGTAAAGTGGACAACATCTAACTTAGAGCATTGTTTCTCACGGTTTTTCAATTAACGAATAGAAATAAAGATCAATTTTTTTAAATTAAAATTTCTGATTTTATATACTATATACATATTTATAAAGCAACGCGCATGCGAATTTTCTGGAATTATTTGTAAGCGTCCTTAGGCTACGGTAACCGTTTACCATCAGTTGGGCAATATGCTTGTTTGCCACCGACGTAGTAAGTATAGTGGTAGTAAGTAATTTATAAAACTAACTCTACAATAGGAACCTATCTGAATAACTAAAATAATTTAATGATATCCGTCTCCATAGTTTCCCATCCAGCACTCACTCTAAGGCGACCGCCTTTTTTCTCGCCCCAACCTTCGGAAAAAAAATGGGGGAGATTCCTATCTTGTCGCTTCTAATTTACTTATTCCTCTTTTAAAGACTTATTTACCTTCAAAATCCCATTGTGTCCCGAGCGGGCCGGGCAGAGGTATAATAACGGCGTTCTACGTGTCAAACGAGGATTTTCTTAAAAAAGCAATAACAATTTACATAAACAGCCAGTGCTATTTAACAGTTAATAAAGTAAACGATGTCGCAATTGTCAGGCTCTCGCTAAATGCCTTTTAGCTATATTGTTTTTACAAGATCTTGGATTTCATTGTAACAGGAAAACTCATTACTCCTACTATTAGATTATATTCCTATACAATACTTTGGCTCATTAAAAATTTAAAGATATTTTTAATATATATATATCAGATAAAAATTAGGACTAATTTAAAGAGTGAAGTTTTAATATGTCGTTAAATATTTTGTCCTACGTTATAATCTCGGGTAACTATCTTTAACAAAACATTTGATCAGCAGCCTTCTATTTAGTATTCAGAGCATGTATTTGTACGAGTATCTCTGCTAATATCTGAAAGCAATCAAATGAAATCCGTGCCTCACGAGCGTTACGCGTAAGTGTTGTACACAATGACCCAAATCCACTCAAGTTACGGAATTGTTTCATTAAAACCGACCCAAAAGTTTGACGCCGACCGCGGCTGGGCGCTCTACCCATCCGCGATCGATCCCTGGTTCATCGCACTCTATTCACAAATACAAAATGTGAACTAGAAATTAAACAAAATCAGGGGATAGCCCCCTAATCAAAAGCGAAATATCCCCGTCATATTCACCCTCAAGTTAATGACGCGAACTGTCCGCCGCATATCAACCCCTTCCCATTAAAAACTTCCAGCCTTCAACTCCACTAATAGTAATCTGAAACAAAGTTCAACCGGTTCAAGGTCGCAATTTAAAGTTTTTCCAAAACTTCTTTTCCCGTTCACTTTTTTATAAGTATATAAATCTTTTTGCCGGCAAAGTTCTACCAAGTTTGTGGCCCAGATTGTCATCGATTTTTGTTTGAAGAGTTTGTTTTTTCATTGTTCTTCTTTACTTGTTTGACGGTTAATTCATAAAAAACTTTTCCGCCCGCACAATCGATAACAACTGTACAGGCGGCTTGTAAACAAAAACACGCTATCTCTTATTTGAACTTACAAACTACAAGTAAATTTTACATCTAAACAAAAATATTAGAAGGAGAAAATATAAGAATAGTCATGTAACATAACTGTCAATTGAATAACCATTATATTCTATGTATAAAACAATAAACCACATCATAGCTGAATGTACGCGGGTTTCCCTCACATGGGTAGCAGCGTTATTTTCAGTCGCTTCATAAATATTACGTTTTCGCGCCGGCTGTAAATATTTTCCCCATCATAAAGGCTATGCATAGTCGCCCGGAGGGCTCTCATCACCTCTGTCCTGAATATTTTCATATGTATCGCAAGGGTCCCTCTGTCTCAACTTATGTAAATGCTGCCCTAACACTTTCTCCGTTTTTCTCGCGTTTGACTCACAATACTGCGCAATTTGACAATGGATCTCGATATTATCCGCAGAAGGGCTCACCTCGCGACTCGTACGGATTCACAAATGGATATTGTGATTTAAAGTTTATTTCGGGGATTGAGACGAAAGCTTTTGATTATATTCCCTGGTTTTTAGCTATTCAAACTGAATTGAAATTGTAAAAATAAAACACATAAAATAACAGGATAAAACAAAGATTTTTTTTGCATTAATTGGTAGACTGGTAGACAAAGAAGAACATAATGAATAGCCGTCCCCACTGTCCGTCTTGGCTGATTTATTTCATGACTTTTCAGATATGCAAATAGCATTAACATTCAAAGATGTAGGTATCGTCGCCCCTTGGAAGGAATCTGCGCCGACCGCAGAATGATGCCAATCCAGGGTGAATCTTAATATTTTATGTTGTGTTATTTCCCTTTTCTTTTCCTTCCTGATAATATTTATTTCTTCGCCGACAATGAGATTCCCACTTCGGCACGTTATAAAAAAGAATTATTGTTCATCTTTTTATAGCATGGTGTTTTGTTGAGTTTTATATTATCGTGATTGAAGAAGTGCTACTTAAATTTCTTACCACTGTCTTTATAACACGAGATTTTTTGGGATTTTATTTGATTATTCATCGGAGGTTCGGGGTCCTGACTGGGAAGGTAACCTAAGAAGATTGCGGTTTCAATAAATTTCTTTTGGTCCTGGTCCGAAAATATTCTCTGCTGTTCCTTTGGGTTCAAGAAGTGATTTGTATCTTCTAGGGAAATATCACTCTTTTATATATTTCTATATTTTATTGGATTGGAAAGTTTACAAACCACTTTGGCCTATGGCCTTAATAAGCTAAATAAAATAAAACATTAATTCATCAATAAATCATTGTATTCAACTCTCAACAGGTATATGTAGATCATCTTCAAAACCAAAAATAATAATCCATGTGAGTTTTAAAGCCACATCCTTCCCGCAAGTGATTAACTAGCCCCATGAGCTTACCACGAAGAGTGGGAAAAAATCATCGTGGCCAGGGGAGTGATCGGCACGATGATTGATCGTACTACTAATTGGATGATCGATGATCCAGGGATAACGCGGATACCAGGTTCTGTGGCTTTGGAGCATATAAAAATATTTGGAGATGTTCGAATCTTCAAGTATACGTTTTGCCTCAAGTTTGGCGTCTTCAGTAATGAAATTTCAAAAAAGATGTTAGATTGTTAAAAACATTTGTCAGGCAAGATGCCCTGAAAGAATGGGGATTTTAAATTGTTATATTATTTACCTATCTATAATAGGTTTTATTTTTTTTATTCTTAGCAATGCCAAAAATGTATCAAATATTCCATAGTAGTGAAGTTATCTCTTGTTTATTGATCAACAACTTTTGTTGCTCAATGTGAAATAACAATGTCGTAAAATTAACAGATTCAAGGATAATAAATCGTTGATGTTGTGTATGTTAATTAGCATAGCAAAGTATTTTAACTGTTTATTAATTTTGTGTTTGCAACCTTTGTGATTTTAGACGGCTTAAATTAAACTATATCTATAGGATTAGTCGCAATTTTAAATATAAACTAACTATATCTAGTACATGTTATATACCTAAAAGAATTTAAACCCCAATTAGTTTTATTAAACAAACAAAATCCGTTATGTTACTTTGAATACAAGTTTTATCGTTAGTAAAGCATTTAAATTTGTAACTGTGTAATATTATATATTATCAATATTTTAGGAATCGAAGTTAAATTAGATTTTATAGAGAATAAGAAACAAATATCAACTAAACGTGAGGCAGGTAAAAGGAGTAACAATACGACTTATAGATAATTTATTATTACATATAAATTCAATTCCCTTTTTTTTTAATTCGTCAAAAGTCTAATCGACCGAACGAACAAAACCGAAGAGTTGGCCAAATGAATACTGAAGCTACATCAGCCTCCATACCAATTACCAAGCATTCTTTTTTTATGGCCATGAAAATACATTAATTTATTTGAAAAAAAAATCCGATGTTGCTATGCCCATTATTATCACTTGCCAACAAAATTCATTAAAATCAACTGTGTACATCAAATATTCGAACAACTAACGTACTAAATTGCAAATTAAACATCAAGAATGTCTCCTCTCATCCATCACAAGCTAATGTGATATTTGGCAATAGTAATTAAATTCTACATTAGCGTACAAAGCAGAAGATACGCAGCGGAACCTAATTTTCATAGCTGATTAGACGTACCCCACATGGGATCACACGATTACCGTCGCTACTTATTCTGACACTCGTAGTATTCAACATGTTTACTTTTACAATTCGGAATTATTTCCGGTTATTTATATATATACGTAAATATATGATACCGCTTACCTACCATCGGGTCAATCTTGTCCTTGTCTACTTAGCCCAACGATATATGATAATCTTTTTGACGACCGTACCATAACTTCACGCTTGTAGCACTGGCCTATCAATTCGACTAGAAATCTGCTCTGCATATAAACTAAATGTACAAGTACAATGTACAGTATAAACTAAATTCATGAAAATACAATTGTCTGTAAAAACTGTTTGAAGGAAAATATAATTAAATTATTATTAGTCCTCAAACTAAGCACAACCCAACAGTAAATAATATAAATAAAATATTTAATTTACGTAAATCACTACATAATATAAAACAAAGTCCCCCGCCGCGTCTGTCTGTCTGTTCGCTATAAACTCAAACACTACTGAACGGATTTTCATGCGGTTTTCACCAATAGATAGAGCGATTCACGAGGATTCAATTAGATATATAATTTGTTAAGTTTTGTGTAAATTGGTTTAAATATGATGACGATTGTTGAAGATGTCTCTGCGAAATCGGGGCGGGTTGCTAGTAAAAATATAAAGAGTAGTTTGTTACTAATGAACATTGCAAGTCCCATTTCCCATACATTTATTAAAAGACATTAGCATCAATGCTACAATCTTTATAGTAGGTACTTAACAGATTCCCATGGAACGTTCAGAATAAGACCGCGGCTCCTTACCGTGATGCTACCCCCATCAACTGTCTAATGCACGCACGTCACCGCTGACGTCATAGCTGACGTCTTACCAATGAAAAACAAACACCAAAAACGCACCCCGCTCATTTCTGTAATTACCCTGTCAAATTTTGTTTACAATCATTCCTATTTAGCAATTTATAAATTGAAGACGTTTCCTTTTGTCTAGTTAATCCGCTATTTTGTTCAAATCAAGTTTTGTTGGTGGGAAATTTCCGCTAATTGTGTGTGTCGATGGAACACACTCCGCAATAACGATATCATGTTTTATCAAGAGAAATGAATACATTTTCTATGCTTTTATGTTTATAAAAGTATTAAAATAAAAAAAATATTTACATAACTTTTCACCGCGGTTAATCCTCGTGGATCTAGGTTTCTATGTGCCTTAATGTTAACAGGATACAATCTGTCTGTGTACCAAATCTCAGATACGGCAATCCACCTTTTCAGAGTAAATGACCAACAAATTCACATACACGCGCACACGATTATATTGTTTTGCATTTATTATTACGAGCGTTGCAATACTTGCATTTAGGTACAATCCAATGTGAACAAATGAACAAAGATACAAACCCACATTCACTCATAGCACGATCTCTGATCTTGAATTTAGTATTATGGAGTTGTATTCGTTATATACGAATATTTTATTAGTCTTTAAGAACCTGAAAACTTTACTACTAATAAAATAGGTACTTAATTACTAAATCTATTTAAATGGCATGTAACCTACAAGACTTTAGCTCCCTCTCCCATTCTCTAAAACATCGGACATCCACTGGTACATATGGGTCTCTCTCAGTAAAAAACCTGATCAAGTTAATACGTTCTGATAAATTGTACGAGTTATCTTGATACCTCACCGTGTTAACCCACAATGTAAGCACTTGATCGACATTGAGATACGAGGTGGGTTCTACTTATAGTGCAGACGTAACGTACTTAAAAGTAAACCTCATCTTTTAACCCGTCAATCTTCAAGTATACAACACCGCGAACACAGTGTAAAACATTTCATCAAACGCTATACATACAGGGTAAAGAGTGGGTGCATATAAAAGCTGTCTAGAAAGTTTTCTGTCGCTCGACGCGGATCGATACCGCACTGAGGTACGTCCGGGAATTACACCGGGGTAATGAACGCAACAACAGCTAGTTCACTTGTTAATTTGGGTTATTATGTCATTTGTGGTGGTTGTTAGTTTTAGTTTCGGATATTCGAAAAATGTGGATATTCGACTTCTTTATTTGTTTTAAATAATATTAAGAACATTTTAGAACTATGAAAATCGGTGTAGTTTACTTTAGCCTACGAAACAAAGATTCGAAACCCTCAAATTTAGAAACGAATCTTGTTTGAAGAATAAATCAGTTTTTTTATTCAAATTCAAAATCATTTATTCAATTAAGACACTAAGTGACATTTATGAACGTTAAATTTAAGCTAGCGTTAAAATCATAGATCGGCGCAAACAGACGCCACAGCATGTCCAGTACATGTCGAGGTAAATTAGGTGAAAACACCAAAATCTACTGCCTGCTTGTGTCGATCTATAACTTCCAGTTTCGAAAATGCGTAGAGCCTTATGAGAAGAATAACTTATAAGATTGTTGTTTTGTGTACAATAAAGAATATGAAAGAAAGAAAAAAGAATACTGGTAAAGAAACTCATGGCCACTCTTTTCAAAAGTCAGATCTTCAGGTACAATAGTGTTAGTTTTACACGAAAGGTAAACAGGATGCAAGCTGATGCCACCTGAATTTTATTTTATAGAAATGCTCCAAAAGCTAACGTACTAAAAAATAAAAATCACTCAGTGAAACTGTTGAAGGTTTGAACCTATTAAACATAGAAATCATTCAAGGTGCACATCTACCTTCATTCAGTTACAAAATCTATTGTTAAAAATAATAGTAATAATATAAATAATAGTATAGGCTAAAGCACCGCTGACTAGGCCGACCAGTCACCCCAAGCAGCACCCGTTCACGAGTATGACGCATGGACCAGCCATCATCTCCTTCGCCATATCAGAGGGAAAGAAATGACCCGCCCCATGTCGACACCGCAAGCAATGACATTTTAGTGAGCATTCTGTATTTATCATCGTTATTTCCTTTTTTTATTTATCATGCATGCTAACCAATTTAAAACACTTTTTCAGTTTTACTTACTAATGTGAATTTCGAGGTACATAGGTACGTACTTACACATTTAAAATCTATTTTAACTTCAAGGTTATTTAATGCGTAGTGTAAGAATTAATAGAAAATAAGTAAGTAGCACCTACTTACATCTTCCAAACCTACCTCGAGACATCTCATGCTGGTTATTAGAGCTGACGTTTAATAAACTTGAGTTACTTAATAAATAAATACGCCACCCCATTTCTTCCCTTTGAGTTTACCTCGTATCGGTTAATTTCATTAATTTCCGTGCCGAACACGCACTAAGAAACCTGTCCTTGTATAGCGACCTCACATGGGGATTTGGTCCCAATTATGTATTAGCAAAACTTGGATATACCGCCCGCATGCGATATCGCAAGGGATTATCAAACTTTTGTGTGTATAGTAGGTACTTATGTACAATTATACATAAATAGAGAAGAGTAAGTAAAATTTACTACTTGTTATGTTCTTGGCCACAAATATATAAAAACGCAGTATACTTTCATATTTGGGCAAAACAAAAATATAGATTTACATATTTTGGCCGCTTTATAATGTACTGAATTGAAGAAATATGTTATTGCATATTACGCAATCATAAAGTTTCATGACTATACTAATATATATATATGATTTTACAAGATGAAAACGTTCATTGTAGTATTTACTTATGTACATTACCGACTATTGAAACTACCAACCACAATCTGCAATTAGGACTGGGGCACACACGTCACGTACCGCCGGATTAGTGCCGGTGAACGCACAGCCCGTGACTCGACCGGTGGTAATTTATAGCCAGGAGTGTGTCCGCACCTTTACCCCGCTCTGGTGATGACATGCTCGATTTATGGACTTGTGTGAATTGCGCCTAAATACCCGAAAATAAGGTAGTGAAATTTTAATTTACGGAAACAGGAGGTATGTGTTTTTAGAGGAATATCTAAGGTACTTTAGAGTTTTTTATTGTCCATTGTAAAAAAGAGCTATAATATTATTTTTTATGATTAAAACTACTAATTTAGTTCAGAGTAATCTCTAATATATTTAACAAATTGCAATGGACTCGATGTCAACGTAGAGACCTAAATAATATGTCTAGGTGTAAAGTAACACAAGTATAGTGAATTACTAACATTATTATATTGTATTTATCAAGTTTCCGTTTTATTAACTGAACTTTAATTTATTTCGCTGCTGCACAGAGCAGTGCACGACATCAATTTCAATAAACTTCAAACTCTAACGTAGCTTTGATTATGCTTGGTCACCTCAGTAACCAACTAGGTTCTTTTCACTGGAACTAAACTGGTTTCAGCGCGCTTCTGTTTTCGCTTCGCAATTAAACTGCTGTTAAACTTCTTGCAGCGATGTTTGCAGAGCACCTGAACGGTCTGTGAAAGTTGTGCGGGCCCTGCTCCTTGTTTGCCTGCTAATTATCTCGGTTTCGGAGCGCAGTCAGCGTCCAATATGCTGACCCGCTCAAAATGGTCAAACGAAGCTAAAAGCCTTTCACAGCTCCATTCAAATAAAGATTCGGTCCCACCCTGTAACCATAGTGACCGCCTACTCCACGCTATTATTGCATTGTATCAACATTCATATCGACATCACGTGTAACGTCGGCTCGATTAAACGAGGGGCGGCCCGAAGCCAGATTTGTCAAGTCTCCTTTCAAATTAGACGCTACGGTCCGGCGTCCGGCGTTCGCACTTCACGCGACGTTTAAAATCAAAAGCGCAAAAGGGTTACGTAATCCGGACCTTTTTCGACGCGACTTGTGTTTGTGTGCATGTCTCGTCTTTTGTCACGTATTCTTAATTAATGCCCGCCAGCTGGCGAGTTACCCTTCTCGTCACATTTTCATATCGATTGCGAGAGGGTCTTGTTTAGCCACCGCATTCTGTATTGCACCGATAAATCTCTATCGGTTAGAGGTTTTCATTTTTTAATCGGCAAATGCGACATCGAAAACGAATCTGCTAACGCCCCTCTGTTTGCGGATCGGAAGTAAAGCCTAATAAACCGGCGCTTAACCTCTCGCGACAAAGCTGATACAAAGTGAGTGACATCCCGTCTCTAAAGAGATCTCGCGAAAAAATCCGGCGGCGGCGACGTGTCAAAGACACCGCAACGCGACGAGCGAGGGGCTCTTTGTTGCCTATCGAAATATTTTTTAAAGCTTAACTCCTTAGTGAATTGAGAGATTAAGTCCTTTTTGAAGAGGCAACCGGTCCCCGGGGTCGGGCGTGATCATTCCTTCAGATCTCATTTCCGTGGATGCTCTATTTGATTGTTATTTTTGTTACTTTTTCCCATTTTGTCCGGGCGCCGGCGGGATTTGAAGTGACAGTCGACGATTTGCACTCGAGCGCGATAAGTGTTTTCCAACGTTTTTTATTTCATAAACAGCTTTGTTAGCGTTGCTTGTTTCCTTGACTTTTTATTTTGTGTTTAATGGAAGAGTCGCCAATTATATTTTTTACAGTAGAACAATTTACAAACTTTGAAAGATAGGTACTCGTTTCACAATTCCTTAGTAGTTTGAGGAACCCACGTTTCAGAAACTCAATTTTTTTCAACGGTAGTAACAATATGCACGTTACACGTACAATATTGGGTATCTAAACGTACATAATCCAAATATGTCCTTCTAAATTGATAAATGATAACTCCTCAATGCAGATTGTTTTAGGCGGTCCACTTAAAGCATTCTGCAGACATATTTAGTTTCCACACCAGCGGACAGCGAGCATAAAGCCACAAGAAAATATGCAAATGACTGTAAGGCAGTAGGTAAGCGCTCGTAAGCCATGTAATTATTCACATCGGATTTGCAAATCTCGCCTGAAGCGTTCCGTTTCCGCACTCGCGCATTAAACTGACCCTTAGAGCGCATTTAAATCAAAACACATGTGCTCGCAGGACCGGCTTAGCGGACGCTGATTTTCAGATGAGGGCTTCCCCTTTTTGTGGGTCCCTGCGTCGATTCCTTGGCGGGCGATGATCGATACCTCACCCCCGCCGCCGGCCGCGACCCTCCCTCCCTCGCTCTTAATTAGGACTCGGAATCTGTGGCGGACACACACACACACGACAACTCCCGTACACAGTATAATGTTAATCAACTTTCATTATGCACTAAGGAATTATATGGGTACGCCTGAGGAGTGATTATCCGCGTTAAGGCCGCGTCCCCGACCAAGAAATCATACTTTATTATGATCATTCCGTATTCGGCGCGGCTTTACGGCGGCACCTCGCGGGGCGAACGTCGCATTAGAATTTACTGCGCATATATCATAAGAGCTTGTTACTTGTGCACTATTGTCTACTATGTAAATACAGTGTAATTAACGATTGCTACTAAATCTCGACTACCATGTAGATAGGTTCATCTAAAATCAAGACCAAACAGCTCTTCAACTGATTCAAAAATTCAGTTTGCGTCTGCGTATAAAACTTCGGTCAACATAGCTTCTTAATTGATCGCAATCAATATTACAGGACCTGCATAGGCCTCTCCTTATGTAGATAAAACACATGATTGTTGTCTATCATTATAAAAATATCCGCAACTAAATTTAATAAACATAAAATTACTGCTAATGCAATGCTGTAATTCTCGTTATTTGTCGTCCGGACTAATGTTATATAAAACTAAAACTCAGCCTGCCTCTGTTCTGCCTGTTCAGGACTGAATCTTTGTACCATTTCTAACGAAATTAGGCAAAGAACTAACCTTAGACCAAAGATATAGGCTACGTTTCATCATGAATACTTTAAAGGTATCGGTATATGAATTATTTAGTTTCTTATGTTACTAGCTTTCTTTTTAAAACTATTTATAGTTACATAAGAAAATAAATAACCTAAATTAATCTAAAAAATAACATAGTAGGGGCACCTAAGACATTTTGGAGAAACTGTTTTCCAAAATGTCTAAAACTACAGAGCATTAATATAGCAACACTGAAATGATAGACTCTTTATATATAGCGGTGGTGATTTAGAATTTGTATTTTAAAACAATACGTAAATATTTTACAATCAATTAATTACCTATCATACTTATTTCGTATCAATATTTTTGCTTGCTTTTAACACACCTATACCTGCCTACTACCTACCGACTTACACTATACCTACTAACGCATCTATACTACTTAAATACACACATTAATACTCAGTATCCATGTTTATAACGCGTGAGATTAGTCTCGTGTAGTGGACCCACGATATTCGCGCACTAAGCGCTTACATCGTGATTAATTTTACTGCCAACCTTGCTATAGACAGAGATCTTTGAATATATTTGAGTGGAAACCCACGGGAGTTCGTCCGGGTCGAATATACTGTATGACCCACTCAACTACTATAAGATATTTGTCTACATATAATATTTCATACGTTTTGATGTAGTATTTGTCATTTACTCTTTTTTTACTGGCACTATATCCGGGTTCACGTATATCAGTAGACCTACGAGAGGCTCAGCGATGCCCAGATCAAGATTTTTGTTAAGATTACTCACACATTAGAACATTATCTGTCTCAAGAAAAACTTACAAAAATTCATTTAAGGAAATCAATGCACATCAGGATATAAAAGGATATATCATCAGTATTCAAAATGGCTGTTTGTGAATCACACAAAAAACAATGTTTATTCGTGGCTAGAAACAAACACTCGACTACACGTAGTACACGTGTAGTCAAATTCGTACGTTATCAGAAGAAATTAATAAAAAGTTGAAAGTGATACATGTATTTTTACTTTCCCATTAAAAAAACGGAAGACAAGAATGAAAAAAATGTTCTATAAAAAATCGCCTCGAAAATAGTTGACCATCCTAATTTAGACACCGTTTATTTAAGAGATATAATACAATTGTAGTCAATAATAGAATCTTGAAGAAGTAATTAGATATTGTAACGCTCGGTTAGCCTGCCGACGTTACAAGTCATTCTTAGATAATGTTAATGACCTTAGAGACCGCAAGAAATACAATACAGAGTTTATTTCGAGGTAATTTCCCAATACATCTACTCTCACTGCTGAAAACACATACAACCATATTATACCAACACTATCCAGATACCGCTAAATATCTATCCCCAGCAAAATAATTGTTTTGCATACCACACATACTAAAGGCTCGTCTGAATAGGCCCAAAATAGAACAGTACACATCTTCCCGTTTGCCCCAAGAAACGCCGACGAGTAGTATTGAGATCGCCCTTTAAGCTTCGGTTATGAGGATAAACCTCCAATAAATCTTTCACTTAGAGAACCATTTAATTAACGCATGTAATAAAATTTAATTGATCAAAGCGAATAGTTTGGTAATAATTTATGGGATCACTTGAGCTACCTTTGTTTGGGTTGTTATGACGGAATGGTATAATCGCAATGTAATTTACAGTTTTAAAGTTATTACAAATTAGCAACTGTTAAAGGCGTACATAAACACATACTGGACACGCTTAATTTTCAAAAAGTCCTTTTTTTTATGTTTGCTAAGCTCAGCTCTTTCGAGGGTACACGAAATGCTGAGTCATTAACTCATTATACAATTTGCCTTTTCCCGTTGGTCCCTTCATTTTATTACAATTGTTTTTTTAGTCTTCTAATAAACTAATTGTTTTCTTAAAACTACACAATAAGATAGTGAAATATTATTTGCTAATTCCATTCTGCACAGTACACTCTCCAATCAAGCACTTAAGCGTTAAAATTCACGTTACCTTTTTGATAAATGAATTTTCTTACTTTACTTTCTTCACGGGCAATTTATTTCTTATGTTAAGACTATATGACAGTACACCCAAATTACCGAGACCCCAACGTTGATTAAATTGTAATGAAATAAGTAGAGGTGTGATGGGCCTCTTTAGATCGGTCGGTACGTGCACACGTGTATTCACAGGTCCTTGTACTAATTTAATAGAAGAGGTGTTCCCATTAATTACAAAGAACGTCGGTGGCAGCTCACCACGGGTAACGAGAACAAATTAATAAGATTATTAACGCCTTCCGACAAGTCATTCTTTCTCACACTTGATTACTCTCATGTGTTGTATTCATACCTACTTTAGGTTTATGTACCATTTGGAAAGTATTTTTCGTATAAAAATAACATTTTTGTTAAGGGTACATGGGACTGAAGCAGAGGCTACCATACAACTTTAGCTTTAAGAACTCGATTCAGGAACATTCCTACGAGTAATTACCTAAAAAATATTTTTTTAATAAATTGATTTCATTTGTTTTTGTTTTTTGTCGTAGATATAATCTCGAAAACGACTTTACGTAAAAAGTAATTTTAACAATCCTGTCCTATTTTGACATATAGCCTCACATAGTAATTTAAAATTAGTTGTTCAAAAGTTGTACTTTTATAAACTCATAGATATTCAATTGAGATTCCGAAGTTTGGAATTGTACTCGACACCTGGCAGTAACCTGACATCTGACATAATATACAACATACCTACCATTACATACGAAACCAAACATAAACATGCGAAATGTGAATTCCAAACGCCTCTGCTATTATGGTATGTCCATGTTTAATCAATTGGATATTAGTTTATACTAACTTTTAAACTTCCGCGTTCCATTATATAATTATGTATTCACACGGGAATTAACGCGATCACGAAATAGGAATCCTCTGAATTACCTGACGTTTCGACCAGTTTGCACTAGCTGTGGTCACAGGCTGACTGGCTCAGTGGTGCACGCCCTCCGTCACCGCGTCGTCGAGATCGTGAGGTAGAAAGGATCTTCATCCACCCACACATTTTCGATATTATTAATTTTTTTTTTGTTTCACCATGTACCGTCACATACTATACTAACAGTGTTCCTATTCTGTAAGCAAACTAATGTGTCAGGCAATTCAGAGGTATGTAATATCAAATATTTTTATAGACTTCAGCTTGGTCTGAGCAGAAGTTACAAGTCTCTTTCCTATACATACTTGTTTATATTCATAGTTTTTGGTACAAAATTCATGGAAAAGTAGTTTGAGGAAAGTGTCACAGTGCTTACGACCATAAATATACCTATTGACAAAAAATCTTCAGCCTGATCTTTCCACAAACATCCAGCACAACCCCTTATCGCAAAAACTTGTCCAAACATTAATGAAGTCGAAAAAAATTCGTCATCCAATGCAACAAGCTGTCTCTAACAAGGGCGGCCACATGTGATTGATTGTTAATGAAGTGGTGGGGTGATAGTTATTAATGACCCGCGGCTCCGCCCGGACCGAAACACTTCTTTATTTAACCACTAACACCTATTAGCGGTAACCGTCCGCTACAGACCACGATATATCATCCCGACAGAAGCGAATCAATCAATTTCCCGAATCATAACATGGAAAATGTTACAACCTTTTATTTTGTACAGTTGATATGTGGAGGTGTTATTAGAGGACGTGTCTAAAATAAAGTGTTGAAAAATGTATCATCAGTGTTAAATATGTATCATAATGATATTTTATTTTAATGTATCATAATGATATAATATCTATACAATTCACACACCTCTTTATAATGTTAATAAAGAGGTAAAGTGTTTGAGTTTGGATGTTCGGGGTAATCTTCGGTAGGTACTACTAACCCGATTTTGAAAATTCTTTTAGTGTTGGAGAGCCCTTTTTATCGAGGAAGGCTATAGGTTATACAACATCACGCTACGACCAATAGGAGCGGAGCATCAATGAAAAATATTGCGAAAACGGGAAAAATTTACAAACGCAGACGAAGCAACGCGGGTTAGCTGGTTTTGTGATATAGATAACTATTATGCATGCTACATTATACTCAATGACATAATTAATCTCTTCTTTTCTATAAAAAACAAGTATACCGTCGCATCTCCAATCAATTTAAAATTAAGAAAAATTAAATTACCTGTTGAAAAAACTATAACCTTAAATTTGTATTGCAATACGCGATACTTATAATCTACAACAGTGTGTATTTTCAAGTAATTTATATAACAAATTCAGGGAAAACCATGGATTTTAGATTGCAGTTCTTAGTCCCCCAAATCATTACGTTTGTTTTATTTCAATTAAGTCGCAATCACAAAGAGTTGAAACCACGACAGTCACTCTATCGTCAACGATTTAAACAGATGTCGTGTTAAGGAGGTCCTCTGGAATATTCGTTTGGAATTTAAATTGCAAATTTGTGAGGCGGCAGGTGCAGCATCTCGATTGAACATCGCTCTCTCTTTAAACTATTCCCATCCCTTTCACACACATTTCTCAAAATCAACGTATAATGAACATTAACAAGTAAAACTCGACCGTTACTAATTACTTGGACTGCTCAAACGCAGAAAGGTAATTTTTGCAGTTAATTTGGAAGAAGAGGAAATCTCGAAGCTAATGGCGTTAATTTAAAAGGAGGCCGATGACTGTGATTTTTCTTTCGACACTGAAACTTCTCAAGTCGTGATTTATTGATACTACAAACCCGGCTTTTATCTCCATCTATCCTCGACTATTCTTTGAGGTTTAAATAAAGTCGTAAATAAAACGTCAGTCACACACTAGAGGTCTCGTTTCGTAACTAAACAGAGGGTGAGACGATTCATTATGAATGAGTGGTCGCAGGTACCGCGGCCTAAATTAAAGTTTTGCTCATCGTGATGTGTACAATGTAGCGACTACTTCGGTAGGCCGATCACGGAGCTGTGGTGGCTTAATGAATGAAGAAATTCCGGAGAGCCCCTACACTTGCCCTCGGCTCTAACCACCCTCGCATAGATTGTAAAATTGTACTAAGAATACAGTACTTTAGAACGAAAAGCTAGCACCTCAAATTAGTGTACTGTTTGAAGTAAAATTTTGTAATTATAATACACTATACAGAAATCAACAACACATGAATGTAAAAAAAGGGGTTAGCTGTTGTCTGAAAATATTACATTATGACGAAACGGAGGAATTCATTAATTATTTATTTAAGCTAAATAATGCATACTGTCAGAATCGTGTCGTAGGGATATTTCACGCACGCACTAAATGCATACACACAAACACACATTATTTTATTTAAAAAAAAACTTTTAATAGATAGTATTACAACCGCCGAAGGAAGTTATCAGGTACTGTAATGTCATTGTTATGGAAGAGCGTGGCCTTCTGATACCACCTGTATCACCATATTTTACTTAACAGAAGGTCGTAATCAAGAGAAAACACTATGTAACATTTTGTTAGAGAAGTAAATATTATTATTATTACTAGCTCCGCTTGTCGATATCGATTATCGCGAATACAGCAGCGCCTACAACTTTGTTGTTGTTGTTGTGCGCCTACAAAATGTTGGTTGGTATCTATGAACAGATACTATCACAGTTTGTAATACCAATTTGGATTAAAATAACTCTTCAGTCATTTCTGTAGTATCTACAACTTTGTAACTGAGTAATTAGCTTTCCAATTTAAAGACCGCCTCCACGTTCAGTACGCCGCCATCAATCCGCGCCCCTGCCCGCATCGAATCGATAATAATTAATTATTTTTGACATAATCACAGCTAAAATCCATTCTCTTTTTGCTAATTCACGTCCCTATAATAAAACGGGACGACGCTTTTAAAGCTCGCCCGAGTGAAATTGATAAAAAATAAATAAGAGTGATCGCAACTTTTCGCCTAGTCAAACAAAATTGGGCGTTAGCTTACGGCGCTGCTTGAGTTTTGATTAATAATCTTTCACTTATCTTGATAGTGCTGGGCTATAAAAATAAATATATACGTTCCTTCAAGAGCGATGGATAACGTCAGTGAGCGATAGTATCAAACCGAGACATCCGAAACCCATATTCATTGGTGGTGACGAGGGATCATTGTGAGATAGATACTTCGGTACAATCTGCGGGACGTTGTGTCAATATTGGACACGTCACATAATAGACACAACATTTGAATGTAGGTACTCACGTACAACTCGCTAATAGATGGAGGACCTTCGACTTGATACGTATGACGCGTTTGTTCCGAAGTTCAATAGACCGATCCCAATCGTCAAACAATGAATTCTTACCTTTTTGTTATAATACTTGTCTGGAACTGTCTATTTTTTTAATTAATGCCATATAGAAAGCGGTTATCAGTGCTTACAAACATTTCAAAAAAACAATATTGTCACTTGTGTGTTACCAAAAGTATCTCCCTCCGCCAGCTCTCATGATGAGTAGAGTAAGCGTACTAAACTCAACTAAACATTTCTGCAGTCTGATATGAAACAAAGTCTATATTTTATAAACAAAAAGTAACACAACACTTAAATAAAATAAGTACTAGAGAAAGGAATATTGTTCAATGAATACATTATTGATACAGAGGAATATTGAGAGCAGGACCGCGTTTTGAATGTCGGTACAAGTTGCCGGTACTTAAAAAATACATAGTGAAAACATTAGCTCCGCCCGAGGCGGGGTTGGGCCGTGATTAAACCCAGCGAGGCATGCATAACGAGCCCGGTATGTTTGAACGCTTACAAATACTTTCCAAGTTGGCCCGGACAGCGGTTGAGGCGGGCCTGCTACACCTGTGCTTGTTTATCGCCGCTAAGACTGCCGGCACCCACCCACAACCACTGATATACTGTTTATTTAGGTTACTGAACAATCCAATTCGGCTTATTTATTGTACTTTAATAATATTCTATAATAAATCAATCTTATCTTAGGTACAGTAATTAAAGATACGTGTTCAAACCCAACAAAACACATTTCTAAAATAAAGCCACTAATACCACAAGCGTTTAGCTCAGAAGAATAATCGTTTCTACTCTACACTCTAATAACATCGTTCCACCATGTTCTTAAAGGTATTTTAAATAATAAATGCTTAATAATAATGTCCTGTATGTATGGATTTCTTGAAACCCGTTCCAGATACCAGTCCCAACCGAAATTAAATAATATTTTGAAGGGATTAGTATCATGATTGGACGGACACATGCTAATGCAAGAAGTTTTTAATTAAAATCGTTCGCCGTTAAGAGGCTGCGTAATGGCTGATCCTCAGGAGGGATCCGATATTGGGTGTGTACTGGCAAAGCCAAAATACAAACATATTTAGGTCCGGTAAGCGTAGTGCGCGCCGGCTAATCACTGGCCGGGAATATGAAGGATCCGTATACACAAACCCCTTGCTATATAAAGATTATCGTTTGTTTCAGATGCACGTGACTGCAACGACGAGGACACGAACAAGGTAAATGAGAACATTACGATTGAGAAAGTTTAAACAAAAAAAAACATTAAAGTCTGAGTGCTCCCCACAAACGCAATCCAAACTTTGGCGACGAGTTTATGGCTTCTGTGACCGCCAAAAGTCGCCGAGGAAAAGTGCAAGCTTGTTTACTCGTATATCAGCGGGTCGGGTCGACGTTTCTTTCCGATAAGGCCAGCTCCCCCGCTGCCAATAAAGTGATTAAGTCACAAATCGTGGTGCGACGCTCTTTACCGGCCCTGTGCTGTGATATACCGACACGCGGAGCTTGCGGAATTGCTTTTTAATTTATATATTTTGTCCGTTATTTTCTGTTCTGTCCTTTCAAATCGATTGTGTTATAGCAGATATCATGAAATTGGATATTCCGTTATTTACGTGTTAATTTTCACTACACAACCTACAAATGGTGAACTTACTTATCTAATTTTTTTTTAAATGTGCATTTTTATTTTCGTTTTAAAATAATAATAAGAGCAAATGATTTGATACCATTAGAAATATAAAACATAACTAGGGGGCTCGTGGCTAAGCAGTAACCGACTAGGTTAGCACATTGCAAGGTTAACATATTCTTAACACATTGAGACTCCATGCCTCGGAGAGCACGTTAAGCCGTCAGTCTCGGATGCCTTACGAACAACTGTGGCATTCGTTACGGGTAGTTGGAGCCCTAAAAAGTCCGACAAACTACAAAACTTCGATATCGCTTCGATCGTTTCGTAGTTGAACTGAAAGCCGACCCCAACTTAGTTAGGAAAAGGTTCGGAGAATGATGAACTAGACATTTGTCATGTTATTATTATTGCATTAAATCAAAAGAATTATTCAAAATCAAAATATTAATTACTTTGTTTATGGTATGGTATATGGTAGCTGAAGCGTAGGTCATTCCTACTGAGATTCTAGATTCTATTATAGTAAATAACTACTAATTATTGTCTTAAAAAAAGTTAGACGTGCTACGAATAACTCCAATAGTTAGACCACTTAAACACAAGAACAAACAATTTAAAAAAATAATCCTATTAAGAAAAAATACAGGAGAAAAAATATTTCGTATTCTATAATTAAAAAAGTAGAAATTACAAATACATGCTATATAGTTCACTGTCAAATCAGTTTCTCTAAGGTAAACGTCAAAACTGCAGGCTCTGTAGAAACTTGTTCGACATAACATCTTGTGACGTCATACCATCCATTCCAGGCCTTGACCATTTCTTCTGCGAATAACACAAAGAGCCAAGTTCCACTAAGCACGAAGGCTTAAATAAAAAGCAATTCTCACTTCCTGAAAATAAAGTGCAAACTGACTGCACCTCCACTTGGTTTCTACTATTTTATTTTTTACCATTAGCAGGCCAGATACATTTTTATTCAGTAGGGTTCCGATTTGCGATGTTGAGTCAAACGTGTATAAACACACGAGGAAAACAATGAACAGCCTGATTAATAATTTAGTCCTTAAAGGAATTAAATGTTCCATGAGGGTTCTAAACTAACGCCAACTTTTTATGTATACCCAACTTTTGTTTTTGTATATTTTAGCGCTGTAGCGTGTAGTCATTTCGATTTCTATGCCTTCTTTAGTAAAAAATATCTACGATGAACATGTTTTCTTTATTAATAGAATAAAAAAACCGTAATAACCGTAAGTAAAAAGCAGTTATCTATCTCTTTTAAATATCTTAATAGTAATCGATATAAAAAAAATTGTAGATACACAATAGAACCCAGGATTTTAAAGACGTAATGTACTTTTACTTTTTTAAACGAAATAACGACAACATCAAAATCTTGCAGCGTAGTGTCTTGCGTGAACATCGCGTCCCTTCCTATTCTGGTACCGTGGCAGTACTCGCGATTAGGGTGCCTATTTCAAGAACAAATACAATGTAAGGGTTTCCCGTTCCAGTCTCTGATTTAAGTAATTTAGAATAATTTAGTTAGGTGTTAATAGTAATTTTTTTTCTTTTTCAAAATTTTATGTTCCAATCCATTTATTTATTTAAGGCAACGCCCCTATTTTTATTGCCACGTTGAAAATATAAACTATTTACTGTCAAGTAAGCCTGCTATGAACTGTTACGGCTGGTCTAAAAAAATACTTCACTAAAATAACAGGCAAGACAAAAACTATCAACAATTGTACAAATGGTGCAAGGAAAGACAATTAGTAAATACAAAAAATAAGTTTCGCTGAGGCAAAGGTTTTTAGTTTTACTATTACAGTGGGTCCCCCATCGAACGGTTCTATTACAAATAAATTGCCCTTCGAAAACGCTCCGCGTGTTATAAATTTCATACGTGCTGAGAAATGACATACGGTATTATTTATTACGAACAGTTTTTTCGGGGAAAATACAAAGAAGACATTGTGACGTAATTGAGCTACGTATTACTGTGGCACGCTACAATTCAACGGCAATTTTCTACGACAAAAGAAAATATGTAGTCACTTTTATATTTTACAAAAAAGTTCAAAGTTACAAATCGTTTAAAGATAGATCAATGTATTCAGGGTGCAATTCCATTTTTTTAAATAATTTTGGATGGATATAACATATGGATGGATATATATATTCTGTGCTCAATTTCAGATTAGTCTAATTTGATCTGTCTATAATAATAGTATGGATTTTGACTGTAAATTCTCAAGACTAGACTAAAATGTAAAAATAATAAGTACCTAACAGCTCTTACAAAAGCAGTAGTGTGCATATTGCCAATAAACATTAAGTAGCCGTGTCATCAGTAGAAAAAAGTCTTTTAGCAATAATTTAAACCTTCTAAAAATGTACTTGTAGGCAATTGTCCAATTTTAACCTTAGAGAAAATGTACTTGTAGGCAATTGCCTAATTTCTTTTGGCAACATTAAAACAATTTTTTGTCGGATAAGGATTTTTTTTTAATTTATAAAATATTTGTAACAGCTTACCTACGTGTGGAAAGATTGAACCTTGTAGTATTCCATTGCGTCATTTATTACTTATGTCCACTCAATAAATAGTTAAAACCTTCAGCTTTATTATAAGCAAGTTAATTAATAAATAAATATATCTGTATTGCGGTATCATTAACGTGTCAGGAAGGCTTCACTCCGCCCGGTCCCGTGTTTACACGTTTTCAACACGGCATTAAGCTGGCGCCATTAGCTCTACAAATGACACTAAAATGAAATCTATTCATTTCCTTTGAGCCGAGTCAATCGACGGTTGATATTGTACGATTTCACGCGATCCGAGCATTACCGATGTATCCTCGGTGACGACTCTCACCGGTCGGTGTGTAATTTGTAACGTAAACCCCTTAAAGTCACTGATTTATTTGTGCTGTTTGACATACATATATTTATGCATTTATTGCTATTACATTTATAAAATATTTCTTTCGAAACATTTTAAGTCCTAACCTTTTTTTTGTAATATATCCAATAAATGCAACTTTATCTTATGAGTTTATGACTTAGTCACTACATATTATAAAACAGAGTCCCCGCCGCGTCTGTCTTTCTCTGTTCGCGATAAACTACTGAACGGATTTTCATGCGGTTTTCACTAGTAGACAGAGTGATTCATGAGAAAACTTTAGGTGTATAATTTGTACCCGTACAAAGCTGGGGCGGGTTGCTAGTTAATTATAAAAAAGACAAACAAGGATGTCTATAGACTTGTCCTGGAATATTATGAATATCAGAAAAGGGCAATCATAATAAATAGCAAAATCAGTGATAAACATTATGTACTAGATGATATCATCTATCTCAATTTAAGCGGTAACAACATTTGCTTAACTTATTTGTTTTTTCACTACAAAATAATAACAAAATAATTAACCGTAAATTGTTCCAACATAGTGCATGCTCGTGACCGTGCACTATTTCCATCATTACAGTGATGGAAACAATTAATATAGGTCATCACCACATTGAATTCTAAATATGTCCTTCAACGATTACAATATAGCGGTGAAACTCAGAGACATAATATGTAATTGCTGTTTTGGTGTGGAGGAAAATAATAGAAATCGTGTGGCGATTTCCACATACAACAAGAACATATTTCAATGTCATCTAGCAAAGACTACTAATCCGGCATCGCGCAATGAAAGTTTTTGCATCGAGTAGCATAATTAGTATACAACTTACCAACATCAACCGCCGGGCCGCGGTCCGCCAGGCATGGTTGCAGGATTCTACCTTTGTGTGAGATGGACATGACACCTGTTCCTCCACAATGGTTTTCATGATGTATAAAAATATACGGTTTTATATAAGTGGGCTACCGCACTATTTTAAAGCGGTTAAAGGTAATAAAACTTTTATGCTAATTACAAGATCAGCTATATTAAGACAAATCTCAGTTTTAACTAGCAATATTTCGATACCATATTTTTCATACAACTAAATAATTTCAATAAAAAATCTAACTAGTTTACAATAAAGAATATTTTCAACAATAAATATTTGACATATGTACGCATACGCATAAGAAAGTGTAATATATTAATTGAACCTCAGCTGTGGGTGGTTTCATTTAAGCCCCACGCCTAGATAGCGATCAAAGGGTTGCTAAGTAAACCCTAATAAAGTTACAATTTTTAGTTTTACTGCACAATTTTAATTTAAGTTTAATGTCGATGCCAACTTTACTTTTATGTAGAAAGAAGGCTGCACTTAAACACAAATAAATAAAACGCAACTTAAATTAAATGAACTTTTTTATAGAATCAAGAAAATATTGCAAGTTTTGACAAAATGCTAACAATTGACAACAAATAGAAAAAGATAATGGCTATAATTTTATGCAACAAAGTCAAATTATTTTTCTTCAAATATAAAAGAGATGAATAAAAAAAAATCAAAAGTTAATCCCTTCCTATCAAAGGTCTGATTAAAAAATGGTAATAACCAAAAACAAAGATGAAGCAATTTCGCACTTTGTTTTAGCAATGTTCGAGACTACAAAATATTTGCTAAACATATTTTTTATTCAATAAAACAATACAGTGTTGTATGAAAAGTCGTAGGTATAGGTAACCCTTCCCACGGTTCAGTGGAATCAGTTTAATCAATGTCGTTATGGCGCGTAGATGTCGCGATACGGGCGGTTGGTATCGAGGCCTACAGTTAATTTGTTACGATGTTTATCGAAAACAGCCGAACCCATTTGTTTGACACAGCCACGAGCATCGGAGGGTTAATTTTGACATATGTCAATTTGTCGCAACATGACATTTTAAATTTCACCTTCTAGTTTATTTTTTAATATAGATCAGTACTTTTTTTGCTGTACTAATACAAAAAATGCATATTTTCATTAATTATGTTATATATATTATTATTTATCATTATGAAAACAATAAAATAACTAAAACAGTAACGTAGATTCATCATAAATCTTACTAAAGAAATAGTGGAGCGTTTACATTCACTTTGCTTGTATTAGGAGTGGGATCACGTCAATAGCAAACATAAGAAAATAGTCACTTCATCAATAGTAAGTCTGACGTTTTAGCAACTACGCAACCGCTAATTAAATTAATTAATCCTTATCTGGTAAAAAAAAAAAACAAATAAACGTGAACCCATCTGGAAAGGAGTCCAGGACGTCCCGGCTACAGAGCCTTTAAACTGCTTAAATAATTTGAATAATTAAATATTACTTACTCGTGTCATTACCAAGACATCATTCAAACCCACAATGGCCGACACCAAGAGTTCCTTTCAGCCCACACCGTATGACCTTGGCAGAGAAGCAAGATTGATAATGCTTCAAGTCGCTCGTTAACGTGCCTTTGGAAACGCCCATCGATTATCAATTTGAGGATTACATTGCCCCGGAGACAAATTGCGGGTAACACCAACCGAAATGGACGATGACTGGACTTGTTCATGAATTATAGGATCAACTTTGCTAACAATTTATTAGGCTTGAATATTTTATTATACAAGCGCTATAGTTATATATCTACAGAAATTTCCACCTCCTCGTTTTAGCAATGGTTACATTAAAATCCTACAGAGGTAATTTTTTCCACTTTTAATAATACACAGACAATTTGTAAAATATTTATTTGTACCGAAAAAATATTTGTTTATCATCTATCTAAACACTGTAAGATAGACTTAAGCTAGAATCAAAAAGAGTGTATCTTTTTTATTCTAGCTTAAGTCTATCTTTCAATCAGGGATTTGGTTGTATAGTATCCTAGCAATTCTAATATATCTTTTGTGATTAACTAATTTCGCCTAATAAAGAAAACAAACTGAAATTATTATATCCTGTGATTGGTACTATAAGCATAAAACAAGGTAACAGCAAAGAAAATCCGACTTAAAACTGAGAACAACCCTTTTCCGGATGGTTAAAAATGCTAGTCAATGTAGCTATAATTATCAGTTAGAGGTGACATATGCAAAGACTACAATAGTATAGACATATGATTGTGATAATGATATATTATTTTACATTTATTATTGCTATTTGTAACATAATTACATGTTGTGTTACGTTTGTAATAACAAGGACTATAATAGATAGCTATTACAATGCATACTTAGGATTTAATTTAGAACGATACTGTATAGTCCGAATTCTAAACCATTAAATAATAAAAACAAAGTTTTTATAAGTTCTTGCAAATACAAAACCCAATTTGATTATGCGAAATGTTCTTATAATGTAAAGTAATAATGAAGTCGCTTACTCAGCAGACCAACAATTTATAAAATGATGCAAGTAGTCGACTCAATACCGTGCAACGATTATTTAAATCAATAGCTTAACAAGAAAATGAGATAAATGGAATCAAACGACTTTCAAATTGTCAACAAAATGACACGTCTACGTATATAATTTACTCCTTACTTACGGAATAAACCAATCGAATCCACCCCAAAAGCATGGTATTATCAAAAAATTGGCTTTATTATAGAACTATTCGCCCACGGCAACTATCTTCATCAAATAAAAAATTAACATGCCGTGAGGGTAGTCGCACGTTACGAGGATAAATTGGTACGATCGCTCAACAGAACCCTGCGGTAAAATCGTATATTACACATCACTAGTCATGTTGTTCATGTGTATTTGATACATCTGCATATACATTTCTTTTACTCTACAAAAATTTACATTGCTTTAAAAACGAGAGTCTGAAATTGAATCGATTTAATAAAATTATACAAAATTATGAAAATAAAAATGAAGCGGCGATGTACTGGGACATTTCTTTTTGTGTTGCTGGTGTAATTCTATTTTATGCCTTATGGCTCAGATTCTTTAAGCCACTGTGTAAAGGTTCAGAGTTTTGCGGCCAACACTATAAATTGGTAACCGCATTCGGCGCATCGGTCGCCGGCGTGCTCCGAATGTAAATGTTCTCTTTTTGAATTTTCTTAAATTATAAAATCAATTAAGCGACACGATGTCGGAATCAGTTCAATGTTTTTTTTTTTCGAAATCACATTGGTGCACAGGAAAATAACAGGTGCAGCAAAGGACAATAAAGACGTTTTTGAAATACCTCTCGGAACCTCATTTTCCGGTTAACTTTTACTTGTAACGATGTTAATTCACGTCTACAAATTATCGAATAATTAAGGATGACTTATTCAAATTTTGGAGAACCAAGACAAATACATCTAATGAATCCTGTTCGGCTAATTTGGTCATCTCAATTCACTCTCTCTCCTTATAATAGTAATAATAATCTTTATTGTCTCAGATAATACAAACACGTTACACATTACAATTTTATATCAGGTAGAGCATTGTTGTTGTAATTTAAACAAACTAGGCGAGTGCCTGTATTTTTGGGGTCAGTGTCCAGCCCTAGAAATGATGCAGTTTAATACAAACTTGTTTCATTTTGCAAAATGCATGCAACATACAAGCATGTTTAAGATAGAATTTTCATATTGTGTGATTATTAATAGGTATATAAATCAGTTGGAATTGAATTAAAATGAATTTTCAGACTAACATACATATTATTGATACACCCATATTGTTGTCGCCACATTAAAAACTCTTATTTATTTTATTAAAAATAGGGACAAACTATAATAGATGATAACACAGTTTACTATTTAATAAAAATAAGTTAATAGATATTATTTTGACTGTTTATACCGGTAACGCCATACTATTGGTCGATGGATAAATATTAACAAATTGTGGGATTATAAAATGGTAGGAATATGTTTAGAACGATTGACTTGAGTGCAAACAGAGATACGAACAACTTGGCAGTTTCTGTTAGTTAGTGATTTTCATAGTTTATATCAGTGGTTTTGAGACTGTTTCTAACATCAGAAGTGAGATAAAGAACGCGCCCCAATTGAAAGAAAAAAAGTGTTAGTAAGTAAAAAGTTTCTTGTGCAAGATTTTGCTATTCGCAAATCCCAACGTCCTCATTATGGTGTTCATCAAGCAATCGTGATGCAATGAGTATACACCTAACAGTAAGCAAAAACGTTTTTATTAGTATTATATTTGCCACAAAAACATAACTGTTAAAACTTTGATTGCTTGGATTAATTTTTGCATGACAAAATGGTTAAAAATGGGTTTTACGAGTTATTACGTTAAGAATTTTATAAAAAGTAAAATAAAATAATTCGGACTTTAATTCGAAGTTTTTATCAAAAGTACTAGTAGTAGGTACCTACTAAGACGAAAATCGAAAATGAAGCATGGTTAAATATCCCTTTAAAGTGATGTTAATAACTGGTTTTTGTTGATATATGAAGTAGTCACAATAAGTGTGTTGAACACCCCGATCCTGTTAAAAGCTTTTAAAGTAGATTTATACTCTCTAGTTTCGCAAAAGTAGTCTATTAACGCTTTAAGCAGAAAAACTATTAGTGCCTGTTCTCCGCTGATATCAAACAAAAAAGAAAAAATTGGTTTTTATCAGTGCAATTGCTAGGTGCTAATGTTTTATTAGACACTTAAATAATAATAATAATATGTCTTTAATTCAGAATAGTTTCCATATAATTTGTTTCTAAACTTCTTAAAGGCAGGCCAGGCCGAGCTTCACAGGAAAAGAAAGTACGTCGAAAAACTTGGTCAGGCATAAAACGAACCAGTGGCTATCAAACATTAAGAACAACATGTGTTAAAATATAGATACCTTGGACTAAATTAGCAGAACTTTATGAAAACCACCTGAAATTGGACAGACCAGGATGTTGGCCATTATTTATATTTCTGTATTTGTGAAATCTGCCTAGTACATAATTATGACTGTGTCATAATTTTGTTGACTGATATTTGAGAGAAGTATGTATGATGATAGACTTATGAGTAAGGAATAAGATCATAAGAAAATATGTATGATATTTAGTCTAGTACATTTGCTTCGGACAATACTGTGTAACCTATATGCGGAATTTACTCGTGTAAAGTCAGACGTTAAGACCCGTTGTGATATGCAACTAGGGTTGGCCAAAGGCATCGCCTAGGGAAAGCTTCGGGTGCTTGACGCTGGCTGTATAAGTTACCGCCGATGACAGCAACGAGGGCTCTTCCATCTACTATTGTACAACGAGGGCTCTTCCATCTACTATTGTAGATGGAAGAGCCCTCGTTGCTGATTAAAAAAAAGTGATCGATGCAAAAAAATATATTGAAATAGATACAATCTAATGGTAAATACTTTGTCCTCAGCAACTATACCACACCATGACGCTATCCGGGACAGATGCGTACGCAGGAGGGCCGTGTTGTCGCCACATTAAAAACTCTTATTTGTTTTATTAAAAATAGGGACAAACTATAATAGATGATAACACAGTTCACTATTTAATAAAAATAAGTTAATAGATATTATTTTGACTGGTTATACCGGTAACGCAATACTATAGGTCGATGGATAAATATTAACAAATTGTGGGATTATAAAAGGGTAGGAATATGTTTAGAACGATTGACTTGAGTACAAACAAAGGTACGAACAACTTGGCAGTTGCTGTTAGTTAGTGATTTTCATAGTTTATATCAGTGGTTTTGAGACTGTTTCTAACACATACATAGAACAAATGATCATTAATATGCTTGATATTCTAATTATTTGTTACAAAATCAGTGTTACTCGTACATTAATATATCGTGACAGTGGTTTCATAAAAAAAACACCTTTTTTAAATAAATTAATTAGATTAAAGTTCAAATACATTTATATTAAATATATTTAATTAAATAAAAAAAATTATATCATATTTTTTTTTTATTCAAATCAAAAAGTTTTAAAATGACACTATTGATAGAAAAGAAGAACGACCTTTTAAACCGGTGCTCTTCCCGAAATATAATCCCGTTTGGTCGAAAACATAAAGAAACAACCTCGACCGAATTTAACGATTCAAACGTAGCTAATTGTATTCAAAAAGTTTGTGTTACTAATAACATGAATTAATGATGCTACATATTCCTAACGAAATTTATAACAATCAATAATAGATTCAATTAACTTTATTTCAATAAAATTATTCATAGTCGAGATTTTATAAAACTCGACGTAACGCTCGAGCAGTCAAAAACAATACTTATTCAAATGAAACAAAAAGCAATTAACGGTTTAGATATCCCTCCGTCCTCGGAGGATACACCAGAAGAGAGATTATTGAAAAAATAATTAATAAATATTTATGGCGGGCCACCTGAGGAACGACACTGGGAGAGATTCCATTTTTATCCAGTACTCGAGTACGCATCTGCAGCGTTACAGGGAAAAGCGGTTTATTACAAATGCAAAATTTTCCATTCATATTCAAAATTTTATATCCCGATGTGGCCGGGAGAAAGCTAATTTATTCCGGGGGAGCGGCTAAGGAGACGTCCCAGCACCTCGCGTCTTGTGGGGGATTAAGGAAGGGTTGAATGCTGCGAAATTGACAGGTGCCCGTCAAAAATTACAATTAATAATTGAGACAATTGCTACCGCGGCTGCTATGCCGCAACACCCACGTATTAAATGCATTTTATTTAGACAATGCTAATTTTATTTATTATTAATCATCCAGTAATAACAAAAATATAATAGAAAATCGATTTATCCAAGATAAAATACAATATTTGGAACTATATTTCTACCGCAGCTACTACAGTATGTACCTCTATTCGCATATGCCTACGTGTTCAGGATACCATCTATCTGTGCTCCAGTCAGAATCCGTTCAGTGAAAAGAACGTTGTTGAGTAATAAATATCTTCCTATTAAGTGTAAAAAATCACTTTAATTTTTCTAGAATTTTTCAATGTTCCCGCTGAGGTTTGCAAACCTACCTTCACTAATCAACTCGATTAAACATCCAATTGCTTTTTGCATGGAAAACCTAAGTGGCAAATTGCTCTCCGAGAGTAGGCCACATCAATAGTGTCCCTCCTCGTCCACATAATAGACAATAAACATCGGGGTGCGCATCGATCACTCGTTTTACAACCTCCGCAGTGGTTAATGGCGGTAATCCACCACTAAGAGCGGTTTACTACATTGTTATTGCCGTCTAAATCCACTAGCACTCACCTATTATCCTGAAAACAGACTTAAAACTGATATATGCAAAGAAATTAGGGTTAAGTTTAACATTTCTTTTCACGTCTTTAAAGAATTAAAGATGTGACTTAAAAAGAAATGTGCATTTCGACAAAATATAATTAGTAAAAAATCTGATATTCTTTAGATGGATCACATTAGCCAATACAGTAGTCAACAGTTAAATAATAGAATAAAATTATGATATGTTAAGCACGTTTATAATATAACATACTTTGGTATTTTGTTCGTGCTTAAGGAATCAGCACCTTTGATAGATTTGCGTTTATTAAGAGAATAAATTTTGTTTGAGAAAATCACAAATTCTTTTTATCTTACCTACATACCTACCAACAAAAATAGTATTATATGTGATATGAGAGAGTAATAATGAGAACTTGAATTGAACTGAAAATAACTAGCAAAGATTGCAAATATGAAAACCATAAACAAAAATCTATTTAGCTAAAACATTATGAAAGTTAGACAATAAACAATATTCACAAATAAATTGGTAAGAAGTTCTGATTATAAAATATTTCATAGTTGTACATTTAATGTAACTAGAAATCCTTACGGTCGAATTTCGATCATGGTTTTTTCTTGGCCAGTATAACTTGACCTGTCATTGTATAGACTTACTTACCATAACAGGTCAAATACTGGACGCGTGTAATTTCATTAAACCGTTTAATATTTGAAGCTGTAAGACATATATAACTATAACTCAGCCTTACCTTATATTAATTAAATCTTATTTAAATGAGGCAGAAACACTGGTGAGCTGCAAACATTACTCAAACAAATGAGTTTGATATTCGTAACCCACAAATCCAACATCCGCACTTAAAGTCTGTGTTCACAGTTTACATCACTATTTGGCAGCCACGCACTGCGTTTCAGTGCAAGAGTTCGATTTGACAAATAACGGCTATCTGTCACGGGGTTCAGGCCAGTTCAGGCCAATGAATGTCGGATGTGCTATTAGTTGCCAGCCAGTGATTGGTGGATATGCGTTTTCATATAACACGCAGATAAAACCTGATAAAACTTTTTCTATAAATCGTAAACGGCAATCATATTAACTACATTCAAATCAATTACCTCTTTAGACAGGTTGATGATTAATGGATGATATTTTTCTCTTAAGTATTGTATTTTCGTCTTCGTAAGTATCAATACTTGCTAATCAAACAACAGATCACTAACGGAACAATTAATAAGTAATGTTATATTCGTTTGTGATTGAATTTTTCTCGACTTTTATAGTGTGTGTGTTATTATATTTCAAAATTTTAAAATTATGAGATTCTTTTAAATTACCCTAGTCCACTGCTGGGCATAAGCCTATCTCAATTTGCGGTCTTTCGCCTTCTGCATCCAGTCTATCCCAGCTATCTTCTTCAGGTCGTCGGTGCATCTGGCTGGGTGGCGTCCTACTTTCCGTTTATCGATTCGTCATTTCAACTCTAAGATTCATTTGCTCCAACGGCTATCTGTCCTTCGTAATACTTACCCGTTTTATGAAGATAAATAATTTTATAATTAATAGAAATAAAACAGGTACAGAATATAACAAAATTGACGTATGCAAAGGGTACCACAGATTAAACAATCAATCAGACATCGATAGGCAAAGGCACACGTCTGTTTTGACCGATAGCGTGTTATTGATGGCGACCGTTTTTCACACGCGGCCCCGGGCGAGCACTCTGTCTCTATTACACGAACCACTGATACGTTTGTAAGCACACTGAGTTATTTGTTCTACACGAGTATTTGTAGAGCATCTATGTCATTGTTGGTGCGGAACTAGAGAAATTTAGTGTTAACAATTGGCGGGAGTTTTTAACTTTATTCGTGAAATTTTTAAACTGAGATCTTGCAGATAAATACTCTCACTTGTATACTATTTGGTTTATTCAAATTTTAATTAGATTGAGGTCAAAATTACTGACTGTTTAAATGTAGAAAAATAGGCTAGTAATCAAAGGTATAAAAGTGCTTAGTACTTGCAAAAGGCATCAAAAGTTAAACAAAAGTCGCGAATAATTTCTTAATCTCCTCGTCGTACTATTAAGCGAAATTTCAATTGTGCAATTTCATGGTGGAATTTTCATTGCGTCTAAGTCATAAATATTTTGTCCGATAAACCGTTCGTTCGACAGCCGCGAGGCGTAAGAAAATGTTAATTAACGAATCCATTGTTTTCCCGCCCGGCGGCTCCAAGATGGTGCCGCTTCCGTTTCCGGCGGGCCTCCTTCTTTATGTGCGTTTCCCGCTTATTTTTACGTCAGTCGGCTAGAGCGACGGCATTGTGGCGCGCGAGTGCGGTGCGCGCCGGAGTATAATGATTTTAATTTCCTCTAATCAAGAGCCTTCGGCACAGCTTAAGAATTCTAATCATGCACTGAACGCCGCCACCGCCGCCGCAGCCGCAGCGGGTGACAGAAACATCAGCACTTATTCTGATTGCGTCGAGTGTGGCGCTGAATAATTAATACGCCTTTATTTTGCGTTATGCTCCCGTACCAAAACAAAAGAATCGCCGAGTGTTAATTTATGAAATTGTTCTATACATCTGATGCTACAAGGAATAATTTATGATGAGATAGAAAGCACGAACTTTTCACATTTTAACAAACACATGGCTTACGTAATCACGTAACGGTCAGTGGTACCGGTGACAGTAGACATTTATCAAGTACGTCATTCCCTTCTAACACCCTCTCTATAGGGCTCGGACAGCCTTACATACAATAAAACAAGAAATCTACCCACATAGTTTTGGTCAAAAGTTTTCTTCAGTAAGGTGCTTCAATAGACAAACTACTCCAAGTCTGCCATACCTCCTATAGAAATAATTTTCATCAACATATAAGTCTTGTCTCATGACAACGAGGTCAAGAACAAGTGCTTATTAACACTTCACAAAGTTTCGAGAAAGTTATAATAAACTGTGTCTTTCTCTGTTAAATCCAGTAATCATTCGTTACGAATATGAAACGAAAATAAAAAGTAGTATTTAATAAATTTATAATGGTGGTCGAATTTCGATCATGGTTACTAGACTTTAGACTTACTTACCATGACAGGTAATCACATCTCTATACTGGACTCGTGTAATTTCATTAAGCCGTTTTCACGTAATTTATAAAGTTGTAAAACATATTTTTTTTAAATTTTAGCTTTCTGCATTTCTTCTATATATAAACTGTAAATATTCTAAAATTCACGTTACAACGTTCGCGAAATTTTCTTAAAAAGGGGTACAAATTATAATGATACCGATGGAGTGACTCATGTAAAGAAGCGTACATAATACTTAATTACAAACGGTTTTACACACATTAGGTACCACGGTTTGAAGCTAGACTCCGTCCCGAGATCAATGTAATAGTATTTTTTTTTTGTATAAATAATAACCAATAGTAAAGTTTAATTATGTAGGGGTAGCTAAAGTCACCCTTTGGTTGAATTCGCACTAACGACCGCATTTCAGTCGCCTAAATCACGAGGACGCCACTTGCAATTAATTTTTTGACTATTAAAATGTCTCCGTCGTGATTGCTTTGCGCTTAATGGTGGGCAGGAAGGAACGTTCACGTAAAACAGTTTACTTACTACTAAATACATGTTTAATATGAAAACAAATTAGCAAAAATAAATAATTGACTTTAAAAACAACGTATAACGGACATTATTGAAAATGGTGGTCTGTGACAACAGTGGTTTCAAGACGAAGTTTATTGACACTTACGAAAAAAATGGCGACAACAATATAATGTTCATCATATACGGAACTCTTTTTCACAACCCCACTAATATGATAAATGTGAAAGTTTGGATAGATAGATTGATGGATGGATGTTTGTTACTCTTTCACGCAAAAACCACTGAACCGATTGCGATGAAACTTGGTACGTAGATAGCTGGAGACCTGGATTAACGCATAGGCTAATTTTTATCCCGATATTCCCACAAGATCGGGACTTACCGATCGGGTGAAACCGTGGAGCGCTGCTAGTTAAATTATCATGCGAGAAGAAGAGAAATTTATTTTTTGTAAGTAGAAAGAAAAGAAAGAGACAAAGAAAGAATATTTTATTTGGTGCAGTCAGAGACACTTAATTATTATATACCCATCCATTAAAACTTACAGCACTATAAACATGTACCTTATTTATAAAAGCGAACGGCGCGAGCTCAGAAAAATAAAAAAGAAAGCTTTTACTAGTTAGTAACTAGTGAGGCCTCGGTGAAACACACGTTAGCAGAAACCGTTCTCTTTAATAAACAAGTAGTGGACATTACTCACTGTAGTTATTATACATACCAGTAATTTATTTATTTATTTACCCACTTAGGATGCTAACAATTTTCTATATAACTTATTCTGTGTCTCACTATTGTACCAAATGGGCGTCCAGTTCAGCATGTGCCAAGCGAAGGCCCTGGTTTTCGACTGGAACCCATGGTGACTCACGGACGCAACATGCAGCGTCTATATACTTCAAACATATACTGTTGCGTTTAGAGTAAATTATACTTGAATATTAAACGGTGTGCTTAATATATTTATCCATGCTATTTGTATAACTAGAAAACATATATTACCTATACTAATATAAAATACAGCTGAAATGTTGGTTGGTTGAAAGCTTTAATCTATCGAACTAGTCGTATTTGAAAAATATTTAACATCACACTACGAATTTTGAGAGCAAAGTAGTGTCCATAAACATGGGCGAAACTGCGTGGAGCACTTAAAAGCGCACTTAAGAAATAAATACTTTTTCTTTCTTTCTTTCTAAATCGGTCTGTTCGTTTGGGAGCTATCGTAGCGAACGTAGAAGCGTAGTAGAAGAAAGAAGCTCCCACAGACAGACACACAGACACACACATACACAGACAAACTTATAACACCCTTCTTTTCGCGTCAGGGGATAAAAATTACAAGAATAGAACAAATACGTACAGTTTCCTAAACACGAGAAATTCCAAGAATCGTTCGTTAGAAAACAGGCAAGATTTATTTACCACAGCAAATGATATAAATCCACGCAACAGAGAGACCCACATAGTATTAAACACATAACATACATTCCACCATCAACAAAATACAATCAAAACTGTATAGCTATGTGCATTCGCATTTATACCCAATCATATCAAAACATTATATTTAAGATTATTTAAAGTTAAACGCATGAATGGTTTTATGGTATTAAGGTGTTTCTTCAGAAAATTAGACTATGTTTAAAAATGTTGGATGCTAGTACATATTAGCAAAACATGTATGTGCTCTAAAAACATATGTAACACTTTTGTATACCATGTTTAACGCAAATAAATATATTATTATTTTAGGAAAACATTTTACTTTCATAGTTTCCGAGTTTGTTGAAATTTTATATTTTCTTTCTTTCGTAATAAAATAATACTCAAAACAATGTACATTATTCCTCAGCGTAGTCAAACATCGTCGTCACAATGAATAGTACGCGAACGGTTGGTGTTTGGTGGGTGCGGTCCACAAGGAACACCGCACAATTAAGGCAACCCTTTCAGGATGCGTACTTAGCATTCTAATCACTCCGAGCAGACGCCTTGCGCCACAATACAACGCTTAACGCCGCGAAATTAAGTGCGAAAATAACAGGATCCCATCGCAAGCCCGACTGAATTATGTAGCGAACAAGATTCTAATTTTAAATTTTACGCCAACAAACGACTAATTTCCAACAAGCTTATACACTCAACCATACTCACGACCCTCATACAGCAATAAAATGCGAAAAACGATTACAGATCAATGAAGCGTGCCTTCCCTCCTCGGAGCGCAAATAAAGCCAAGTACACACTTCAAATATGCTTTTCTTAATCGTTCTCATAAAACAAAGATCAGCCGCTCGCGATCTCCCCTGTGCGGCAAAAAATAAGTAAAAAAATCTCCCGTTGCTCATATCGCGTCTATCAGTGCGGATTTTTACCGCAAATTGTTTCCCGTAAACGCAACCCTCGTGAATCAATATTGTTTGTATTGGCATCGTTGCTTTGGAAGTTATTATAGGTATCGCATTAAACTGAGAAAAGAAATTATATTATGGCTCATTCTGCACACTCCTCTCACCGCGCCTGGCCGCCGAGTTGCGTAAATGTTTTCTAATCTTTGCATTGACAACAATTCTAAAAGTATTTGTTGGTTTACTTGCAAAAAAATATATAAACTATTAGAGATAAATGTTACCTAAATTAGACATTTAGGTTTTGATAGGAAATAAAAATTCTGTTAGATATTTAATTTTTTTTTTAAAAGGCATCTCCCGCATTAGGAATTACTACTGTGTCGCGGGGGACTTTACAAACATACAAACAACGGACACAAAGAACACCCAGACTGGGGTGGGAATCGAGCCCACAACCTATGGCATAGCAGTCAGAGTCACTAACCACCAGGCCAACAGGCCAGTCATATGAAAATACAGAACGCGAGTCACATTAAGTAAATATTAGGTAAGCAATGAAATATTCAACATCTAAATCAACATAAATTTCTATTGAATCGATTTACAACCACAACTTAACTACTTTATGTTTGTAATATCCTACAAGTTCAAATTTCATTACGACGTTCGAAATCCAGCTAATTCCTCGTAATTTATATTTTACCTTAAAATTTTCTGAAGGAAAAAACATTGCCTACGGTATCAGAAATCCTCAAAGTTGAATTGGCTTAAAACCTCCCGGCGGATGTGTCATTATAATTTGCAAGGGAGAGATGACGGATCCATCGCACCGAGCGCTCACAAATAATACCCTAAGCTATTTTAATCTTAACTTAGTTAAAAATCTTGCGTCCAACATTAGCATTAATCACTTTTGACAGACACCGTAATGGATAGTGTAATTAATGTGTTTTAAGTTATATTTCTTATACAGCTGTACTTTTTTTAAAAGCCTTAAATTAGTTAAGTTGATTTAAATTTGCATTAAAAAAATCTGTATTCATCAGTGATCCTGCAGATTCCAGTAACTTCCTTGTACATGTTACGCAATGACTTTCACTGCAAATAAAAGTAAAAGCCTTGTTAATATCTTTAATATATCTATGAAACCTCAATAGATTCGCTCAGTTACTTTATAAAATAGAATCGTAGCATAAAATTGATTTATTAAATTTCAAGAAACAAAGGATATGCCTTCATCAAGAGCGAATTTTAAAGCTTAATTGAACGTCGACATTGAGAGATTTCAATTCAATTACTAAACCATATTTAACGAAATCCAATCCCCCTTTCCCTCGAGAAATAATATTATTTATTCACAAAAAATAATACAAAAGGCGGTTACGGCGAACGCTCTGTTGGTTCAGCGGAGATCATTCGATGTAAAAGTTGGAAGCAGAGGACGGAGGCAGGAAGAAAACTTGGATAAGCGAAACCCTCTAAAAATGATTGATGCCGTGCCGGGGCTGCACGCCACCGCTTGCTTTTAAAACGAATAAACGTCGAACTGTTCGAAATTCGAAAATGAACATCATTAGCGCTATATTGGCACGGCAAATTCCCGCCGATTCATTATTACTCTGTGGAATTCCACATTTTTAGCTCGTTCATTTTTATTGACGTCTGTCATGTCGACTGAACCATAGAACGATTAGATTTCAACGTTTGAACTTGTAGTGCAGTCGAAATTGCATAACAAAAGCGCTCGAACTACGATAGCATTGCAATCGCGTATAGCCAATTTCCTAATGTATTGAGAATGTCGTTCGATTGTTTGAAGACATGTTATTACAGCGAGCGTTTAGCCTGGGACCTAACAAGAGTTGATGTCATTTGTTTCTGCATCTCTTTGTTCGAAATATAACAATTAGGGAGACAAAGCGGCCGGTAGCGGTCGGCGTGTTATCGCGGACGATTCGCGCCGGAACACAATGGTGTGCGCGACAATGCACGCTCAATATCTTTATGCTCCTTCGTGTTGAAGGCCGATGCACTCGCTTTTGAATCAGCCATCTTGGTTGTAAATTAAGTACCAATGCATAGAATAAAATAATGTGTAGACGGTTGAGATGAAGCAAGGAAACATTTTCTTTTTCATTACATACAAATTTTAATTATTAGATATGCTTTCACAGGACTAGGTCATATGAAAACTTGCCTTCCTGATGCAAGTATACTCACTTAAAACATACTCGTACAAAAGCCAGCGATGCTAGTACTACTAATAAATTGATCCGGTTAAGTTGACTACAAACAGTTAACATTTAAAGTTGTACCTTCAGAGAGTGCTACGAGTATGACAAATAAAAAGAAGCTAAAAGTGTCACTTTGATCAGTAATGAATAGAATATAGAATGGGTAAATAAATTAAAGGTCTCAAACAAAATTTTAACCCATCATAACTGTAACTTTTAATAAAGTAATGTATTTACCAACTAATTTTTTATAATGACCACGTAATCGTTATAATCAGCTTTAAAACTTTAAGAAATAACTTAAAGAAAATCATGTACTGTATAACTTACAAATGCGTTCCAATCGAAGAAATATTTTAAATCTAGTTTCTAATCGAATCGGCCATAGATTATCCAAGGAGTAGCCTACTCTATGGTCGGCTTGCCGAGACACCTCTAAGCATCCCGTGACGGGCCTTTGTGCTGTTCCTTCTTCTTCCGGGCGTCCCTCACACCCCACCTGAATGAATGCACATTTGACGTCCCACCTACACGCCACCGAAGATAACGACGCATTGTGTGGTATACGGTAATGCCATGTCGAGTTTCCGTTTAAGCCTTTGTTACGAACATTATTAATTAGTTGCGAATAAGTTTTGTATTAGTAATTATTGATTTTATTGAATCTGTATTAAAGCTCTTGTCTTTCTGCTCCAGTACATATTAGAACATTTATCCATTGATCTTTTGGAACTTTTTTTTCTATTAAGGAATAAAAATCAGCAATAGGTACACGATTATTTATTAATGGTTATTTTATGAATTTCAGACTATTTAAGTAACAAGTCAACTTATTTATTATTTGTTTTTGGTCTTTTTTTGCCTTTCAAAAAAGTTATCGCAGAATCGGCACAAAGAAAACATATTTACATATTTTTACAGGTATGATGGAGTTCATATAACATCATGAAACTAATGTGCTATTCAAGAGAAGCTTCAAATTTTTCCTGTAGATATTTTGATATAAAAGTATTTTATAGGGTTTATTCTTATTTACATGTACGCATGTATGTTTATATCAACTTATATTGTTTATTTGTTGTTTGTTACTACTATGTTTGCAAACAATTTTTTTTTTTTTTTTGCAAAAATAGTTGCCAGCTCGTATGATGATCCGCGATTACGATCTACAATAGCAACACCAGTGGTCACTTGTCCTCTGCCAAACCTATCCCATCCCTCATAGAGCTGTGGCAACCGCCTGTGACTACCAACCAGCAGAAAAAACTTTAATACGGAGGTAGTATTATTTAAGAGTAGTTTTCTGAAAGGTGAAAGCGCTTCGCCTGTCGGATATATCTAATTTATGCACAAATAGACTGCTAGGGGAGCCTTTGTCAAAATATTTATTACATAACTTTTTAAAGCCAAACAATTTGACGTAAGAGTGATACCACGGCCTCACAGAGAACCGGCAGTGAAGTAATGCTTGCATTGTTTTTCGCCGAGTGAGGCTTTAACCCTTCCTTCCCCCCTCTCCCCCTCTTCCAACCTTCCCCTACTCCCACCTTAAGGGCCCGCAATGCACTTGTGACTCTTGAGTTGCAGGTGCCCATGGGCGCCGGTAGTCATTTAAGATCAGGTGACCCGTCTACTCGTTTGGCCCTTATACCATTAAAAAAAGGGGTTTTATTTTGATAAGTACTAGCTTTTGCCCGCAGCTTCATTCGCATGAATGTGGATTTTGTCAATCAATTCAGATATCCCTCGGGAGTAGTACCTTTTTTCTTTATGAAACGTATTCTATATTTCCCTTACCGTACCCTCGACAACATACGAACAAATTTTCACGATGATCGGTTGCACAGATTAAGCGTGAAAGCGCAATAATGAAACTCACTTTCCCATTTATAATCCTAGCTGTTGCCCACTCCTTTACTTCGTACATTTTTTCGGGATAATAAGTAGCCTATGTGCTATTCTAAACTATAATCTATCCCTGTACCAAATTTCATCCAGATCCGTTCACCGGTTATGGCGTAAAAGAGTAACAAACATCCATCTCTTCTTCCATCCATCCTCACTAAACTTTAGCCTTTATAATGTTAGTAAGAATATTAGGATAATTAAAATAATAGAAACCATTCTTCACTCAATAATTATGTGTGTCAACAGTATGGCACAATTTACAGAACAATTCACCTGTAAATCCTTACAAATCACGGCAGTGACTAGTGACGTGTAAGAGCTCGACACGTCGACACGTCGACACGCCGCAGAGCGTTTAATCGCATAAAGAGGTAATTGTCTGTGCGGATTCCACAGGTAAACACTACACACCACTACTCACTACGCAAATACGCAATGGAGGTATAAATGCGGGTCTGTTTTTGGAGGTGATGATTGGAGCGAGAGGGAAATAGTAGCTGTCTCTCTGTTAAGCCTTAGGTAGTAAAACTATTGGTTTTCATTACCTTTTTTGTACATTGCATGTTATTATGATGTCATTAAAGGTAAGTTATCGCACTTTGTAAAGTAAAAATGCTTTTGAAAATGACAGCATTACCTAATTTAATATAAAGGCCTCAACTTTGGAGCTTTATTGTATTCAATTTATATAGTGAATCGAACGCCATCCTACTAATATCCTACTAATAATATAAACGTGAAAGTTGGTGAGGATGTATGGATGTTTGTTACTCCTTCACGCAAAAACTACTGAACTGATTACGATGAAACTTAGTATGTAGATAGTTGAAGACCTGGATTAACGAAAAGACTAGTTTTATCCCGGTATTCCGAGGGGATCAGGACTTACGCTGGTGAAACCGCAGGGCGCTGCTAGTGTTTTATAAATTTCGAAGAAGTGTTAGATGTGGAAACTAACCAAAATAACCAAAAATAATAAATTTCATCCATTATATGAATTGTAGACCACAAATTTCTACACTAAAACATTCCTTCTGTACCATAGTGACAGTATCGCTCTTGCAGGTTTTTTAAAACTCTGCATACAACTGTAAAGAGAACGACTTAAACTGCAAATTCTGATTAATCTCGAGATTGCTTTTTTCAGTAAAAAATATTAATTATTTATCTTACCATTATTATGCGTACGTTCAAATAATCATAGTCATATGGAAATTAGAATAAACATTCTCTATCAATGGTGGACTTAAACTTAGAACTTCTTCAAATTTAAGAGCTAGGCTCTTGTCGGTGTAGCAATCGCCACTCCTCTCTATCCTCTGCTATCATTTTGACCTCTTTATAAGCCTCGACTCCCACTTTCTCCTTCACTTGTTGTATATAACTTCTTCTTGGCCTTCTTCGTCTTCTTTTTCCAAAACAAAACAATACAATGTCTTTTTAATTATCTCGTAGGCTATCGTAGCATTTTCGTAGCTCTACGAGCTACTCGTCACTACACAAGTGATTACATTAAACGTCGATCATGTAAATGTGTATTACATTGCTACTGGTAATCATTTGACATGAGTTTTTATTCGCTATCAGAAGCTTTTTAACCTGTAATTAGGTGGTTCTACGTTTTATTGTATGAATAATTTAGGACGTTGTTTAACATGTAAACGTAGCAGATTCGCGCGTAGTACGAACAATGTTTCTATATAAATTTTGAAAAACAGCGATGAACATAGCCCACATAGCCCTGAGTGTACGGTTATTATATTGAAGTACAATAATATTGTCTTTCTAACACTATTCTACTGTTAATCTGTTGATTTAGCTGTAAGTCTTCCATAGAACAATTTTTTTAATAAGTGGACACACATGTGTGGCATACACACGGCCGTCTCATCCCAAACTAGGCAGAGCCTGTACTATGGTAACCAGACTGCTGATAAACATACTTATATATTTCTAAATACATAGATATAATATATTAAATAAAATTAAAACTATCACGCTAGACCATATATTGAGAAAATATTTGTCTCCTGCGTGAATATGATAGCTCTCTACAAAACAAGCGATTCTTCTGGTCTTCAGAATTCCTTTATATTTTTTTTTGTCACAAAGACGAGCACAGCATTCCAGGTTGATTTCACACAGTTTTCTTCGAACACTGAACCCCGACTGTACCTGATATAATCCGACTGAGGAATAAGAAGCCTAGAAATAATAACCTTTTAAAAAAGCAACACGGCTTCAACAAACCTAAATAACACAACAAAGTAAATAAAAAGTAATTTATACATTTAATTTGCAGGACTGCTTTTTTGCCACCTCTGTGATATAAGAATAGAATCAATTCCCTTCTTCTCGTTAAATATTTACAGTTGCTCTCTGCGTCAAACTTTTACAGCCAGATCAGTGTAAAATCACACCACACAGCGCAATAGTGTTATAAAATTATCATAGAACAATAAAACGCAGTTAAGTCAACACAGTATTTTACAACTATTCGGGGTATTTTTATGTGACAAGGGGAGAGTTTAACAAAATGAAAACACAAGAGGTCTTGCATGGTTCTCTATGAAAATCTGAATTATGTTTTATAGTGGACGTGAGGAGAATAAGGGCGATTGAGGTAAGGTGCGGCTTTGATGCGACGAATTTTTTCACGTGACATATTTTCTTGTATTTATGATTTGGTGTTCGTAATTCGTATCTCCCTTTCTGTATTTTTTTCCATTTTTGAATAATTTATTGAAGTAATTAAATGTTTGTAAAATTAGATTTTAATGTATTTATCAACTCAATTTTACAGTAAAACAATGTTATTTTGTAAATTAATGCTTGTTTTTACTAACAAAATAGCAGTAGGTACAAAATATATGATTTATTAAATTGCAGTATTGCACCCAACTACTCTCTAATAACCATAAATAAAACTTTGTTACCAATCGCTTACATAGACATCATATTTCAAAAGGGCGTATGGTTAAATGGTTAGTGTATTTCTTTTTTTATTAGCTGTATTAGAAAAAATGCACATAGTATATTTATAAAACTACTTCTCCAGACAGCCAGCACTAATTATTATGTTCAAACTGTTTTTAACAAACAGATATATTTAGGTAAGTGTTAATTAAATTTTAAAAAGCAGAAGCTTATTAGTTTACATGATGATATGCTTTTGTTTAGGATCGTAACAAACATGCTTACACACACGCGTACAAAGCCATGACTTCGTCGTATATCGCTGTATGTGACAATATATCAGGTCACTCAGAAAAATGTGCGAAAACGAGTTTTTAAGTACGGAAAGTCTTATTTTAATAGTAGGATCATTTATGATAAAAAAATACAAAATACTTCCAATTCAGTGTGGACCAAAATTGGACCAGAAGAATTGAAGAATCGTTTAATAGACTTCAAATTGCATTTGTAGGCGGAGGCTCTTCTAACTACGACTAACGACTATGTACCGATTTTTCAGCAAATTTAAGTGAGGTCGGGAAACTTTGTACGATGAAGAAAAATGTGGTGGCCTTTTGATATTGAAATGTGAACTAAAATTTAGATTAGATGCATTTAAGTTTGCGTAAATAGTGATGGAGAGTTATTTGAATACATTTATTTAAAAAAAAATGGGTCCATCTAAGAATCGCGTCGCATAAATAAAGCGGAATAATTCAGCGTATGCATTCCGCACTAGGTGTCGCGTCTCGTCGTCGGCGTTCGGCAATTCTTTATTATTCATGGACCGATCTTCCTCGCGGAGTGTTTTATATGAGCGACGATAGAGTATCAATTTGTACCGAACGGGCCTCTATTAGCATTTCCCGTGTAAGGCCTACATTGTTTCACTGCGAGGGTGGCATACATGATAGCATTCCTTTGTTACTTTTTTGTGGTAAAGGTTGTAATCTGCAAAGAAGATACAACAACCCTCATTTATAAGTAAGAATATATTATAAATATTCATAACTTTGCACGTGTGTATCTTTGCATAAAACAAAAAATACAGTGATAATGTTAATTGTCTCATCATTATAATGATATTACATCATTATCATCTTAGCCAATGGACGTTTGCTGATAGACATTTCCCTCTCGTAAACACTTCCATAAAGAAAAGTTTTGCGCCGACCTCATCATTAACTTAACTGACATACCTCTTCACATATCCTCTCCTCTCTACATCTCGCATTATTTAGTTTTTATTTATTTTATTTTTTAAGAACTGACACATGTTGAAGAATGAAGAATTATCTTGCGCCAATGACCTGGTCATGATCTACATATTTTCATAACTAATTACCATATTGCACAGGTAAAGTGTATTCATAAGTATAGCTATCAAGAAGTTGCGGGTTTCAACCCCAACTAGTACTCGTACATTTTCGACGTGGGCTAACTCCTAAAACAAGCATTTATCTTAAATGCGAGGTTATAAAGAATACGATTGGTATGTGTCGAAATTAATCTTTAAAAGTATTATTACAATACCAAGATTAAAATAAAGGCTGTAAATGAATCGTTGTATTGTACTTCCATACTTAGTAGTGCATTCAATAGAGACCTCCATATCTAATTACACAAAGAAAAAGTAAATAAACCCCTATTGAACTACATCGTGTCATTATCATCATTGTCTTTGCTGGTGAGTCGAGACACCAGAGCTCTATGGGTTAGTGGGGTGTGGGGTGTAGAGTGAGATATAGGCACCGATGGTCGCCTGTATTTTCATTACGGCTGAGAGTCAGCCTGTGACCACGACCAGTGTAACCTGGTCGAAACGTCAGGCAATTTAGAAGTATGTAATACCTTTTCGTGATCGCAATAATTCCCGTAAATACGCAAATAATATTATATCATGGAACGCGAAAGTTTAAAAGTTAGCATACAAATACTGTCCTGCCACGCAAGTATAATACAACAGAGAAGCGCATGAAGATATTTAATTGAAGGATTCGCCAGATTTACTATCTCTATAGAAACCACAGAATATTTACAAAATATATTATGTATGCACCCAACCACTAACGAACCAAAAAACTGTGTCTTAAGGAACACAAATCCACAGAACTCCCTCAGCTCATTTGAGTGTTCAGAAGCTAGGTAGCGCTTACTAACGTCTCGCCAACACAATACGTTTAGTACTGCGCTTATGAGTGTTCATTAAAGATACGATAAAGACGGCGGAGGCGACGCTGGCTAAATTGGCTGTTTCTGACTACACCACCAAATGCCGACGTCACTAAATGGAGTTATAAGTAAATAGATGCTCTTTGTAATAGCTTTGCATACGATAGTTTACTTACGAAGACAAGATTTAGTTATTTCTATTTTAAAAATAACTACATCTTTACTTCGCTTAACACTTAGTGGTATAAATGTAAGTTATACCTTAAATATACTTACGAACAGTTCAAAATGTTAAAAAACACACCAGAGAATGTTATGCAATTGGGACACAAAGTACAGCTAAACCCAGAATAATAAATTACATAAATAATTGCCCTATGTGCAAATTGAACCTGCAACACTCACCACAGTAGCTGTGTGCGATAGGACCACTTAAACCACTGCGACACCCCTGCAGTCGCAGTTTAGTTAATATTTAATATTCTTTCCCTTTTTAATAAAATTTATTAACAACATTCATACAATGACTTAGTCTGACTGACTCCTACTCCTGACAATTCAAAAATACTTATTATTGGTTTATTTGAAATAAACGGTTTTACCTGGTCATTGTAAAATTTGTACATGGCTGTAAACAATGCATGTTCATAGATTAGAGCTCATTTTCGAAAGATCTAAGTCCCTAGAACTACGTACAAAAAACTATTTCAATTGAAGTATTTCAATTGATTTTTTATTTGTTAACTTCAACATCAAATATTATTACTACATCACTACATATTATAAAACAAAGTCCCTCGCCGCGTCTGTCTGTCTGTCTATTCACGATAAACTGAAAAATTTCATGCGGTTTTCACTAATAGACAGAGTGATTCATGAGAAAGGTTTAGGTGTATAATTTGTTAAGATTTTGTGTAAATTGATTGAAATATGTTGATGATGGTTGAAGATGTCGTAGCATCAGGTTGCTAGTTTTAAATATTTTACGAAATTCTTATTACAACGTTTTTTTTAACGCTTCTTTACAGACTGCATTTTTATACTCCACATTTTAATTTGAAGCAGTAAATGGCATTAACATCATTCGCATATTCATACGTGTAACAAAACATTACTTGAAATTTCCGGGCACGTTATTATGTCACGAACTCACCAGCACGCGGAAATGCGACACTAGTCTCCTCCGATTTTCGCTTACCAAATGAACATTCATTTCAGTGCAGATGTACATAGTTCAACTAACAAGGGGCTGTTAATTTAAATTTAGTATCTTAGCTCGCGTAATGAACGGGAAGGTGATTGTTATAATGGGATTGTAGATTTCTACTTGCGAACACGCGACTTACTCGCGATATGTATTATCCATGTAGGAATATGTAGGTATACACTCTTGATGAGAACGAAGTAATTAAGTTATGAATGTGTAAACATCAATAGTTTTGTATTGTTCTGTTGGTGCAAATTTTGACTTAGCATTTAGAGGTAGACGGGTTTGTATATAAATATTGGTTCTATTTACATATTAGGTATGTAAATAATAAATTAACTATTGTTTATCTGTTGGGTGGCGTGGGTTACCAATTGGTCCCTATGATGGGTTAACAAGAGCAATCGACACTTTTTAACCTTTTTTAACCATAATCCTTTAGTATTGATACAAGCTTTAAGCTTAATCACCTAAAAGTGTAGGTACGCTATTTTCATCACTTTTAACTACTTTTCAACGTTTATCAAACGTAACTTACAAGTACCACGTGTTTACGTAACAATTTCTTCTATAAATATTTAATTCCTGAGGTTATGCCTATGGTAGAAGAAAATCCGAAAATTACAGCAAAATACATAACAAGAATATTTTGATTAAACTCTCTGTGTTTTCTAAACAGTTGAGGAATGCATCTATTAATTTATTTTGCCTTAATGACTTCTAATTCTAAATTTTTATGAAAAATATCGTCGTATAAGTCGTGTAAGTAAAGGCCAATGTTTGGCAGGGAATGGCCCAAGACTGGAATAAAAAAGTAGATAGATAGAATATATGATGATAATGGTGATAAAATTACGTACGAGTGTTTACAGCACTGTGTTAATATTTTTTCTCTCACAAGTTCACTGGCTTACTAGAATTTATATCCGTATCGTATAGCAAAAGCTTCGCTTTGTTAATGTGTGCTTACTTCACTCAGAAATATTTCGAGTTATTAAACGGTTTAATTTAGCTTGACCTGTTATTTATTTTTTGGGTCAAATTTAGTAGTTGAAATTTTACCCTCTTCCTTTTGACCTGTTGATACGCCCCCCGGATTTTATTTTTTTGTCTGATCGATGCCCTACATTAATGAGGAGAGTGGTTTAATGGTTGGTACCTAGGACCTACCCAATAATTTTTTAGCTTTTAGTACCTTATCTACATCATTATTATCTTTATTTTCAATAAAACGTTTAACTTGAAAAAAAAATTACTTATTTTATTTATCATAAGCATGTTATGCCCAGAAAGAGAATAGAGGTACATTTATACCCAAAAATCTTAATTTTTTGAGAAACACAATTGTTAATAAAATTAGGCTGATGGTTTTCTTGTGTTTGATAAATAATTCGATGTAATTTGGTATATAAAAGTTGGTAAATTAAAACTTCGCCAAGTGTTTTGGATTGCACTTGTTAAATAATTTGGCCCAATCAATATGTACTCTTGAAATAGATATTTATAAAATCTAACTTCTAATGAAACACGTATATAGAACAAACTATGCGTCAGAAAATAACGAGTCTACTTATCCAGCAGTACACACTCCGTAATCAAAAACGAAAGTCTGCTCACACCTGCTTATTAGAACAGCGTCTTTACGATGCGGTGGAAAATTTTTAATTACCAGTGTGTCTGAGCATCTGTCTGGAGCGGGATTGTAAGGAGGCGAGGACCAAGGCGGCGAGGCAGGTGACAACGCGACGCGTCGGGAGCGGTTAAGTGTGGCATTTTACCGCTTTTATGCATATTTGATGACGCCGCCATAATCTCTGCCGAGGGGGAGCTTCACCTGTATTATATATGAATTGCCTTTTGAGTATTATAAAAATTGTTTGTAGAGTGCCTAAAATTGAGCACGATGCTCAGTGTGCTCTTTTCTACTGGTTAATTTTTTGACTGTGTGGTTAATACAGTTTTTTTGATTATTTAAGTGGTTTAGTTTGAGTTCAATTTGAAATATATATATATTCTTGCACTAGAGAAATATTCCCGTGTCGCGGGGAGCATTGCAAAAAACAGCCAACCACACATAGAAATAATTTTGTAATATAATGTTGCGAATAACTTGGAATTATGTACATACATTAGTATGCTATATATATAAAAATATATGTTTGTTTGTCCTCTATGCATTCCGAAACCATTGATCAGATTGTGATGAAACTTTGGTAGGGTGTTCTGGGGACGTCCGTGAGGGTTCCTGGCCCAAAACATCTATCTAAAAAAGGCAATGCAACGCATGCCAGGTACAGCTAGTATGTTATATTTTTCACCCTTTTTGAAATGCATTTATGTTTTTTTTTGAAACGACAACACCAAATATACTAAGAAATGAAATAAAATATCTATGGAACACAAGCTATCAAACCCACGACACTCGACGCAGTAATAGTTGCTAAGATGACCACTTAAGCTAGTGCTTTACTGACTTATTGTTCCGTTTGTCAGTAAATGTACATGCATGGGTAACACAACTTATTCTTTTCTTTTTTTTAAAAAGACAACTCCCGCGTTAGGAATAATCCTGTGTCGCGGGGGGCTTTACAAACATTCAAACAACGGACACAAAGAACACCCAGACTCGAGACAACTATTTGTGGATCACACAAATTTTTGTCACGTGTAGGATTCCAACCCACAACACTCGGCGCGGCGTAGTGGCGAGGTGACCACTTAAACCATTGCGCCATCCGTGCAGTCAATCCGTGCAGTGAAACCCGGCGAAATTGAACTTTAAAACGGACGGAGCTTAAATAATCCATCGTTTAAAAGGCAAAGCCGATGAATTTGAAAATAATGACAGGCATTAGAGTCTTGCTAAGAGGGCTGTATCAATTACTGGGCAAAGCAAACAGGGTATTACACGCTCAATATTAAAATCAAATTTACGAACCGCCCCCGTCCGCTAGGAACATGGGATATGGTGACATGTGGAATGTGGTCCTAAGTGTATGGATAGCAAAAAAAAAAAGGTTTTACATTGTGTGCGAGAAAAAATCAAAAGTAATTTTTTAAGACATAAGTGGAATTCCTTTTAGTAAAACTAGGATTTGAGCATCGTATAGAATACTCGTATTTTAAATTAATCTTTAGGTTTCGATTGTTTTGCGTTTAACACGTTACAGTTCGTAGTCTTAAGAAACCTTGCCATCATTTCTTCATTTTTATTATAATATTATTATAATATCTCACTAACTAAATGTCTTAATATAACTATATCGTTTTTCTACAATTATTAGGATAGTTGCTAATTTAGTTACTTAACTTCATTGTGTATTTTTTGAAAGGATAAGAATAACTATATATTATTTTATTTTATTGAGATTAAAAAAATGTTTTTACTATTGTTCAATCAACTATCCTCTACATTTCTGAAATGAGGACTTGCAGTGGGCCCGGAGAGTGTACCTTGTGATGAAAGCTATAACAAAGTACTCTGAAACTCACTGTACACTGTGTAGCCAAGGTCTGCAGGGATTCCCGGAGGATTCCTTCTTAAGGTATTCCCGGGTCCCTTGCAATAGACTTACCATATGGGGATTTCCACATTATAAAAAAAAAGTATGCCGATTAGGTATAGAAACTATAAAAAAGTTAAGAGCATATTTATAACATTGTAGGTTTTTATCAAATTGATTAAAGTCATTTCAAAGATAAGGTAACTATTCAGTTAAACAATAGAATATTGAAAAATTCACCAAAGTGTGTATGTGACAGTTTTAATGTTGTCGGTACTAGTTAAAGTGTTTGTTGAGCAACATCAATTAAAGTCACATTTTGATACGCCTCGGACACGTAATGTCGTCATTTCCATACAAGTACCTATCTGATACTAAAACAGGGATTATTTCACAATTTCACCCTTCCAAAACCAAATGCGTAATAGTTATACAACCTAAACGTATAATTACGGGTGTTATTTGTAATTTAATTCGAAATTCATTGCCCATCAGTAGTTTAGGAGAAGTGATACTTTTGTTACATTTATAATCTGAATGTTATAATTATCTTAGCACTGTAAGTAAAAAAATACCAAATATATATTAAGTATAAATTCTAAAAAAAATGAGATAAGAAATCCATTTAGTCTATGCCACTAGTCGATTAAAAACACGTTTAGCACAACGCAAAAAAAAATGATAGATGATTTATTTAGTGATAGGTATACGAAAAAAATAGATCTTCGGAAGGTTAACTCATCTGCTGCTAACTTGGAAAATAATATTAAATTATAGGAGGCGTTCATCATGCTATTTTTCTTATAAACTTTTAACACTATTAAATAAAATTATTATTATTATACATAATTTATATGTCCTGAGCCAGTTGGCTGACGATATCTTTAAGTAAATTTTTCTGCTACTAATCCTAAAATATATATTTTTTCATTTTAACACCCCCGTAATTTGTTGACTAATTAATGTAAATACTACTGACCTTAAAATAATTACAAATTATCAATGTATTTCTTATATACTTACATTAAATCATTTCTTATGTGATTTCTAATTAGTGTGTACATTATTTTCAATTGTAATATCATGTTAAAGGAGCGGTTTAATGACAGATCGAGTATCTGTCATTAAACCGATACATTCATCCAAATCTACATAACAACTATAGTAAAGTAGAGAATAAGGGCGACCTCCAACGAACCATAATCTCTTAGGGTATTTTACTTCACTCACGTCAATAATACTTTTTTTTCCTTATTTACAGAACAACGACGATCAGATAACGCACAAATTATTCAGACCGTCCACCTCCAAACTGTAAGTAAATTTAATACATACTTAATTTTTTTTTTTTAATTTTTTTAAATTTTTTTTTAAATGAGTTATAGTGACTCAAGGGCTTTCACATCAAGTAACATACTTTAAGAGACCAAAGACTGGCTTCGTTTTAATTAGAACAAGCTAAAATAAAAAATAATTTTAGACTTCAGTAAACTTTCAAACAATAGCTTTTAAGTCATACCAGACGCTCAGAAAACATAGAAATATCGTCGTTGTTTTAATAATACATAAAGATTAAATAAAGTTTGTTTGTTGTGTAAATAAAACAATTCTTCGTAAATAACGTTGAAGAAAATAACTGAAATCCCAAAAAGGGGGTTTTAAAAAGACTAAATGTACACGATGAAATAATTGAGAAACAAACACTGTCTTATTAAAGCCGCAATCACAAGTATAAATACAGCATGTAACCAAAACATTACTATAAAGTTAAAGCACGATGCCCTGCAGCAACGCCATATACCGTATAATTGTCGCGTACCATATTTCCTTAATTTACGTGTACATATTTATGCGTCGAACATAAATATGTGCGGGGGAGCGTGATCCTTCGTTCGCGGTAATTATTGCGTGACTTATTTGCAAAGGAAGATAACACGTACTTCGCGACCAGATTATACAGACCTATTCGCATTCCTGTAAATACTCCTCAGAACTCAGTTTCTATTTAAAGTTTGAGGGCTGCGGTCGATCTTAATAAAATGGTGGTAACGGCCACCGCTCCGAGGGCTGTGGCGGCTTTATCTCGCGTTTGACTGTTGATCGTGACTTTCCGACAGAGATTTTGGTAATTCTACTGATTATATACGTATCGGGTTGTTTTTCTTAAGGGAACATAAGGTCTAGAGGAAATTAAAGCAGTTATAGAAGGTGAAATAGAAATGGAACTGAGTGTTATAAATTATGTTAGGACGATTATAACCCACAGGTTAAAAAAAAATATTGTTATAAACTTATAAAAAAAACTTAACAAAAAAACATATACATACATATGTCTGAATTATCAGAGAGTCAACAAATTTTACCTTATCACTACATATTAAAAAACAAAGTCCCCCACCGCGTCTGTCTGTCAGTTCGCGATAAACTGAAAAACTACTGAACGGATTTTCATGCTGTTTTCTCTAACAGACAGAGTGATACATGGTTAAGGGGTAAAGTGTATAATTTGTACGCGTGCGAAGCCGGGACGGGTTGCTAGTAAATAATAAAAATATTGTAGTATCGTATCGTACTCATGAGTACCTAACGATTTATCTTTTATACGTATAAAAAATATACAAATAGTTCTAGATTGGTAAAATGAAATTTTAAAATGCATAATTTATATTTCTTGGCAACCACAACCTAACTCCAAATCCAATCTTCTGTGCCACACAGAGGATTATACGCCTATGTGCCACCCATCATCACAACCATTTTCGACCGCTTGCCGTCTACCGAGTTCTTCTTAGGCCCCGTGCTGCTTATGAGAATTTCCTAATTAAAAACTCAATAACAATTTGCTTAACCAGGAGACGAAAGCAAGACCTCACGATCGCACGTAAACATACACCTATCAGGCCTTTCTTACTTCGCGGCGTAGTACCAAAAACATATTTACGCCGGATGTCTACAACTGACCGGACCTACCGTCGGGATAAATCGTATATCATTTTTATTTATTATTATACTAGCGGAGTATTGAGTTTGACAATAAAACAAATAGAACATTAAAATCAAGACACTACTATCTTAAAAAAGTAACAATAACATTTTGGTAAAAAAATACAAAATATAATTTCTTGAATCTGGTTGCAGCGCCACCTGTCGGGTCTAATTGTGAATCTAAACCAACAACGGACTCATTCAAACAAACAACAAATAAGAATTCTAGAACTCGGTTGCAACGCTACCTAGTGAGTCAAGTTGTGAATCTAAACCATCCAGGGGCCCATTCCAATACACCAAAAATTTTCAGACACTGATTCCTCATAAAATAAGATGATTGTTTGGTTACTATCAGTAGCCAGCTGCAAAATTAAAAAATTATAATTTTATAGGTGAAAATATTACGAAATGGTCAAAACATAAACATATGGTAAAGTAGGCCAAACACAATTTCAGTTCCCAGGAGTACTTTACCGTCACCGTTATTATTGGTCATAGTTGTCCCACTGCTACTTATATTCTTCGCTCTCTTTTTGCAATCTGTCCCGATCCTGAGTTGATTTTATCCTTATCATTGACACACCAGACTGTAGGAAGCCCAAATTTCCGCCTGCCTTAAACACGTCTCTGAAACTGCCTTAATAACCGCTTGCTCAAATTGAAGCTATTCCGTCCATAGAAACACCGTGCAGAAGACCGTTTTATTTCTGCTGGTGTGGTAGGTTGTTCAGCTTCATGAGACAACGGATCGTGTTGGCAAACTGCCAGTGACATCACTGCTATTGCAATTGGGCAGATGCTTATGCTCAAAATAAACTATTTCGCCAAGTCGGGCATTAAAATAACTTAAAATACTATGAAAGTTTTGTCCGTTTTATTTTGACGTTTTTAATTCGTTTTTTAATCGTCAAAATAATAAAAGCATATGATTTGATAACAGTAAGGCGTGACGTCATACCTGAGTATTTTCGACAAAACAGTACCGCATCTATCGTTTAGACGTTTACTACAAAGATATTCATTAGACTTGACAGTAATCTACCCTATTGTTTATAGGCTTACCATCAGGCGAGCGGTGTTCTTGTCTGCCAACATACTTGTATCACTGAATTTTCGATTTCTTTGATAAATCTTAATAGTGTGTGAACGTTTTAATTTTTCAATGAAACACCTTCTGAAACACCCAAATGTTGAAATGTAGGTAATGCCATGTGGCATTAAGTCCGACCCGTGCAATGTAAAATGCAGGCAGTCTTAAATAAATAAATGTAAATAAACGCTTTAATTATTGGTTCAATAATAAATAACTAATACCAAATATATAATATACATAACGATAAATAATAAAAAAAAATCGCAATTTGTATACATCAACTTAAAGAAAGCGGATCTCTATCTCTTATAACACTTAAATACCTACCCTGACCACGATCAATATACGTCGATTAAAACATCGAGAAATCAGAGGTACATAATATACTTCGAGTATTATACGCGATTGAAAACTGTTGAGCTTATTTTTAATAAATTATTTTACCATGTTAGTTTTTCTTTCTTTTCTTTCTTTAAAAAAAAACAACTCCCGCATTAGGAATTACTCCTCTGTCGGACTTTACAAACATACAAACAACGGACACAAAGAACACCCAGACTTAGGTGGGAATCGAACCCACGACCTCTGTCTCAGCAGTCAGGGTCACTAACCACTAGACCAACAGGCCAGCCAGTAATCACTTATAACGAATTTCATACACAACAATGTCACAACCACAATGCGCTACGTCAATTGCAGCTGCGGTAGACATCTACACCACAACATAACCTTGTAAGTACGTACGGCTTATTTGATAATTTGTATCTTACAATGATGTTAAATGCCATGTGAGAACATATGAGAACTATACCTACATCTTACAATACATACTTATTGAAGTAAATGGCTGCAGATAACCACAAAAGAGCTGAAGTTCTAATTGTCTACACTCTGTCTTCGCTTGTTCCGCAACACAAATTAAACAATGATACTTATTTAACCTTGTTGCAAAGTTTGATCCAATATAACAAAGTTTGGAACAAACGAATGCATTAAAGTCACCCGCAAACTGATCCAATCGTAATATCGCACTCCCAGACATCGAAAGTTAGTATGCATTGACTTTGAAAAGTCGTCCAAAACTAAGTTGGGTTATGTTTATGAAACTATTCGGATGCGGGTGTGTGCCGCCGATACACATGCAAGAACTCGCGCCCAACTCGAGGCATAGTTCGCTAAGTGGAACAGCTGTAAAACAAAGTAGCGAAGGGTCTAGGAACTTAGTGTGTACGTTGGCAACTATTCGGCACTGCGAACACATGTCGTCGGCGCGGTGGCGGTAGGCGCGGCGACGCTCCGCACTAGTCGGTCTCATCTTCGGAACTTTGACAGTTTAATTCGTGAAGTAGGCGCGCCCGGCCGACGACCGCCGCCGATTTATAAATAAGTTAAACTAGGTTTTAACTAAAGTATTGCGGTGGGATGATAACGAACTCAGCGCCTACGCTCCACCCCGCGGCCCCCCTCACGAGCCCGCGTGCAGATAAACTTTTAAAATGACTTTGGAAGCTTTTGAGCTTTTAATCGGTAAAGTTGTACAGACAGACAGTTCGGGCACAATCCTTGAACCGCTTGCGCCGGCGACGGCGGCCGCAAAACTTTGTTTTACAGGACTACTTTTCTTCTTGTTTCAAGGTTGGACTCTTAAAACAAACTCCGGTTCGACGGAGTTCGCGAACTCGGGCGCGAACAATTTACAAATTTCTCTCTTTCATAACAACTAACTGCCGCTCGGCGCGCCGGCGAAAGTTGTCCTGCGTAGATCTTAATCGCATTGTCTGTTGCGCTCGCGGCGCGAACAGCTGATTGTGACGACACAGTTTATCGAACTTTTGCTTTAATTCACGTACCCAACGTAACAAAACAACAAACTGCCGGCTATAAAAGTCAACATTACTACGACAAGGGAGATCATATCTACGCACAGATACAAGATGAATGAAGAGCAACGAGAATGGGGGACGGCGTATAACAGGCAGGCGTTTTGGAATATGTCGAATCGACGATCAAATCGGACAGTCGTGTTGATGCAAAAAGGCCCGCAGATAGACACCGGGCGCCCTCCGACGCGTTTATTCAATTCGTTTAAGTGACATCGATAGCATCAGCTGCGGTCAAAAAAACTCGTCTGCCAAATTTGACGGCGAGTCCCCCCGGCGACCGGCGGCGAGTTCTTTTTTCAGTTCTCGCCTCACCTGCCCGGGGCCAGAAGTGGCCTGGCGTGAAATACACTGATTGGCGTTTAATGTTGAACCGTCTGCCTTTTATTTGACCGGTGTCGAAACTCTTAAAAGCTTTTTATTCGACAAGTCGTAGGTTTCTTTATATACCGTCGGTTATGTACAGTGCGTATCGTATTTTCTTGTGGGAATGGTGTAGTTCGGTATTAATCGGTTGTTTTTCGTGCGACTCATAACACCACATTTTCATTACTGCTTATGTACTGTGGCATGCGAGATGATAACATAAGCTAAATGCAGTATCGGGTATTGCGCGTAAATTTTACGTAACTAGAAATAAATAGGTTGCGGGTGTGTGGGGCGGGGCGGTGTGGGCGGCGGCGTGCGCGCGCATCTGACCCCCTCCCGCCCCCTCCCCGCGAGCCCAGCCTGCCAGCGGCCTCCGCATAGTCCGCGAATAGCGCCCCGCGAGCCACCCGCACCGTGGTGCGAGCTCCGACGTTCGCCGCCGCCCGCTACGGCCTACGGGTAAACTTTTCCGCACGTAGACGTGCTACGGACTACGATATGCTACGTATCGAAACACGGTAGTCATAAGTGCATTTTTTGTGGAGTGGTTTTTTTAATTCCTAGTGGACTCGTGTGTAGATAAATAAAAAAATATTAAATTAACAAACTTAAGTGCGCGATGAGGAATCGCCCCTCCGTGTTATAGCGATGTCGGCTCTCGTCCGACCCATGTGGTAAGTCGCCGTTTAATTACCAAAGTCTCGTTTCCTTGCAACTATTTCCTTCTTAAGGTAAATAGTTGGACATGCGTTTTATCGCTTTCGATTGCGTCATTAGTGTTTAAAAATATATGCGGTATTGTTATTTCAGCGGTGCATTCGTCGGTGAATTTGAAGAAGTGTTCAAGAAATTTAAAATGTTAAAAAAAATACGTTTACGCACAAATCCCACGCTCGTAAAACCATTTCACTAAATGCTTTCATAGTGTGTCTTGTAGTAAATATTAATATGATAATATTAGGTTTGTATGGCTGACGGTAATCGGATGTTTGAATGTGTGTTGTGAGGTTGATTATTCCTCCCTCGTTTGGCATATCTGCGGTAATGGAATCACCTCAATGAGATGAGCAAGTAGGCAAATAACCGCGACATTAGTTCGGAGACGGAATACGTAATCGCGCGACGCTAAATACATTAATAACCCTTAGATACATGCACAAGCCACAGTGTAAATAGCTACCTAATATGATTTGATTACCGATAACTTATGAACAAATAATAATAGAAGAAATTTTTGCAACAGTAACTAATATTTAATTATTTCTTTTTTATATTGGCTATTACTAATAAGGTTTTACTGTTTAAGACATTCAATATTCAAAAGTCTTAAACATCAGTTGTCAAATAATTTTATTCATAATTTGAAGTAATTTTATTTAACATATTTTATATACAACTAATACAGTTAGCGACACCCTACAGCCTACGGTTAGTTACATAGCTATCTATAATATATAACCAATGTACATATGGAATAAAGGAGCTTTCAAATGGCGTAAGAATTTTTGATATAGATATCATGGTTACGCAATTTGGTCTTCACATATTCTCTTCTCACGAAATTTCTGGTTATATTTTAATATATTCTTAAATATCTGAAAAAAAAGGCCAGTGATTATTGGACAGAGGTAATAGATCTTACTTTATATGGTGAAGGTGCTTCATCGACATGTGTCCAAAACTTTGGATATCGCACAAAAAAGGTATTAAAATAAAAACATACAAAAAAGTTTTATTAGTAACAAAGCAAAAACTATTGAAGCCAAAAAACAAAACCAACAATCTAAAATATGTTCACTCACATAAATAACATGAAAATGACATAATCCCTAATTTGTTTAACGCAAATCAGCAAGTCAGTAAACGTCAACGGCATAATAACTGGCATTAAAAACGTTAACCGTACCGTGTAATTAACGTAAACGTTTAATTCAGGCGAGGTGAGGCCGGTTTCACGTGTAGCGCCTCCGCCCGCCCATCTGATAACAGCTAAATTGTTTCCACTCTGCCTATCTGATAGGTCGGAAATGTGCCGCATTTTACCGAGTATTTTATTTAACCGGATTTATTCGGTATGGGATATTCAGCTTTTAGAGGTTGACTTGTTTAAAGACATATGGTTTGCTTAATTGGACCATTTAAGATTTTTATTTTAGTTTAACAGTAAAAGTTACAATTTAAAAATATTTTGATTTAAGTTTATATCATTTATTTTTAAGAAAAAAATAATATGTCACATGGTTTGTAAATAAACCCGAAGGATATGTTGACTTATAGATTTGTTTGATTTTTTTTTAATGAAAATGAAAAAGTGTTTATTCTCAGCAAATACATATTTTAGAAACAGTTTTTACTTCTGCCAAACTACAGAGCTGTTTTTAGGCAGATGTAGCCCCCATAGAATAATATTAATTAATTTCACTTGTTAATTACCTACAATTTCTCAAATATTAAACTCTCATGTTGGTAAACTTTCGTAGATATTTTTGTATCTTTATTTTGTTAATAGCAACTAACGTAAGGAACTCGTAACATAGCAATGAATATAAACTGTGGTGTATATTGCGCTTTTTAATAAAATTAAATAAAACAGTAAGGTGACAAAGACGATAAAATATTTTGAATCATCGTCGTAAAGACGAACACATGAGAATGCTACATTGTCCTTAAATGTTACTATACGTCTTATGTTTTTAAATGTAATTTTTTAGAATTATCAGAAAAATATTTCAAAATCCTTGTAAAGCTTTTGAAATATTTTAAAAATATTTCCACTTAACAATTCGGAATGCCACTGAATGCAACACATCTCAAACGTAGGAAGGGTCCTATACTCTGCACGATAACCCTCCGAAAGCAAACCCTTAACATAGGGCTGCTGCCAACAACATTTTATATATTTTTTTATTATTATTATTTCTCTTTGTTTAACACCAGCTAAATAATACAATAGATAACTTTAAACTTAGTGTTTTGTACAATTGGCGGCCTTATTGCACAAGACAATCTCTTACAGGCAACCATAGGATGGTGACAAAACGTTATTAAGAGGAGTTATATTGCAGTTTCTGGTGTATTGAAATAGAAAGAGATTGGATGATAATAATATTGTGATAGATACAACTGATACATATAATATCGAAGTATTAAACATATAATAAACACATTTCGTGTATATATATATAAATATAATGAATTGAAGGATAAACAGGGTTTGCTTAGACAGAAATACTGAAGATTGGAAAAAGACAATGATAATGTTAGTGTGCTATAGTGTGCCTTTACAAAATTTTTAAAAATATGTATCGATTGAGCACATCTTATACTTACCGGCAAGGCATTCCACAACCGTACAGCTTGCACAGTAAACGATTTGTCCAAGAAGTTTGTCGAATGTGCCGGCATTACCAACCTCTCAAATATTTACTATCTGATTTCTCCGACGAACAAAGTGTCGCATTATTTCTATTTACTTTTATCTAAGGCCTAAACTAAAATACTTTTTAGTTTTTTATATGACCATCAATATTGCTACAACACGAAATGTGTCGCACTCACACGTTACCAAGAAATAAGTTTACTGATAAAGAGAAATCCAAATTATAGTATTTATTTTCTAAGAATGCTTGTATTTATTAAAAATACTATGCAGGGGAGTGTGTTCGCATGCACGAGGGCTTGGTACACCACGCGATAACCCTCGATACGGTTGGGCTCTTGACACAGGGCTAACACAACGGTTTTGTGCGATGTTTATATGATTTTATAACTGCAATAATACGTTTTTCTCTAAGTTAATGGATACAATAAACTTGACTGGTGTCGTACACTTAGTCCGATGTAAAAATCCCTATACATACAATGTGTTTTTAATTTTTTTGTCACATTAGTTTTGTAATATCTATATTTATTTTATAATAATAAATATATATATACATATAATATTACTAATAACTTTATAGATAGATAGGTACTTAATGATAGAAAAAGCTTGTCAAATATTTCTTAAATAAGACCATTGTATAAGTTTTTTTTTTAACATAATATGGATATAATTTTACTATTATATCTGATCAAAAATAGGTTAACAAATTGCTTTTACTCCAAATATATTAATATAAAACCCTAACACTTTATTTACTTGGTTATGAAATATTTAATTTTTAAATATTTTAACGATTTCGAGGAAAAACGTCCTATTTGATGATCGACAACCCTACTCCCCAACTGGCCGGGGTTAGGGAGCGCGCGAAGCTGCCAGTTACAATGCACCGCGCAATGCTATTACCCCACTTATTTAGTCACTGTAACTATTGCTATATTGATTTTTGCACTCATATGTTCTGTTCCGTGCTCCTTGAGTTTAAATGCAATCGATAAACAAATGCTTTAGTTGCAGGTTTTTATTGTTATAGCCCCTATTCTAATACGCCTAATATTGCCCGCGATGTCGTTCGCGTGGAAATTTTGATGCTTGAATCGTAAATTTTTCCGGGACAAAAAGTAACTGTGCTATTCCAGACTATATTCTACGAGTATCTCTATGCCTAAATTATCTAGATACGTTCAGCCGTTCTGGCGTTATTGAGTAACAAAACGTCCGTCCATCCAAAGCTTTACATTCATAATAGTAGTAAGATTGGTGAATTTATTTCTAAAGCAGTTAATAAAATAAACAGAAATCACAATAAGTAAGATACGATACATAAGTCTCTTGTACCTAAGTATTATTTCGATATGACATTAATAAACATAGATCCATGATACGTAGCAAAACATTAGAGTCCCATATCTAATGTGTTGTATTGATGACAATATAAAGGAAATACTTGTTCGAAGCATGTACTTCCTGTAATGTTTTTTTTATTCCGGGATTACAAAGATTTGATAAACATAGATTTCCTCTTGTAACTGTGTGTTTTTACATTTTTACACAATCGTTTTTATATTTACAATACTTTTGATATTTTTAAACTTTGGTTCGCGAATTACTCAAAAGTATAGGAAGCGGTCATTATAAAGGAATAACTTTATACCGCAGCTGCACAATGACTGAGTCGTAATAGCAGAATAATTCTCTGCCATTCTCCTTATGGTGATTTTTTATTTGGTACTGGCTTATACCTGCTACTTAGTGTGCGTGGTATTCGTAATGGCGATGTCATAAAGAGGTACCTTAGGTTGGTACAAATTTAGATATAATAAATCGTTTGATGATGGTGGATGATGACGATGATGTAACAACTCGATCACGCCTCGGAATAGTAGAATATTATAATTATCATTTTACCCTTTCTTTGGTTGTTGTGAAAATGGTTGTTCTGTGTTCGCGAACACTTTTTTTTTGTCAATAGATCTGAATTTAAATAGTTTTAAATAGTATACATTTAGGATAATAACGAAGTACTCGTAATTCTTTCTTTCTTTCTAATATCGTCAATATTAGAGATTAATGATTTGTATGTGTCGAATTGGTGAAAAAACAAATGGAAAAATATTTCTACGACTGGGCGTGTAGATTTCTTTCTATAATTGAATAATCTAATTTCTACAAATATATTTCTATCTAAAAATAAAAAAAAGTCTCATTTTAATTCTGAATACTTGCCAACAAGCTGAATGGTTTTTTTTATTTAATTAAGTTAAGTGTACCTACAGTAATAACTTAAAATGAATTTATTTAATGTAATGTTCCTGGGTCTTGGTTAAAAAAAATCCGTGACTGCAACGATACAGTGGAATAATTGCACCTCTATATCTAAAGTAATTGGCAAACGCTTAAGGAATATGGTCAGAACCTATGTATTTTTAAAATTTACAATCTTTCAAAATACTAGTGACACGGCTTAGCCTCATGTGTCTAGCCTAACATTTTGTGATTAATATAAAAGCTTATATATCAACATTTAGCACTTGCCCTTCACTGTCCCTACGAAATTAAAAAAAAATTAAAAAGAATCTCTGGTCCTGAAAGGATAGTAACCGTCATCAGTATCACCCATCCTTAAAAGACCCAACAAATAAACAGCACACACGTTTATTTCTGCGGCAATTACCTTCACGGTATGTATATAGTGTACCGATCATACTGTACCATCCATTAAACGGAGTCCTCGCTTTACGATAAAAACATTTCACAATTAATTTATTTTTAGATTCACAATTAATTTACAACACAATTTTTTTATCAATATTTCAGAGTTACCGGAGGAAATCAACAATAATATTCTAGTTTATTGCATATTTATATGTATTAACGAATATTGACAACTTTCATAGTGTTACTGCATTAATTTCGAGTCCATTAGCGTACATTAACAAACAACATTACACTGGTCTTCGTATTTTTCAATGTGAGTTGCGTTGCGGTACTTTATTTTTAGAATACTAGCAACCCGCCCCGGCTTCGCACGGGTAGCAGAGACATCTTCAACAATCATCATCATATTTCAACCAATTTACACAAAACCTTAACAAATTATATACCTCAACTCAATTATATATCTATTGGTGTAAACGCATGAAAATCCATTCAGTAGTTTTTGAGTTTATCAGGAACATAATATATTATGTAGAGATGCGCACTTTATGGGTGACGCGCAAAACGGTTTTTAAAAAGTTTATGATCTTTATATCGTTTTGTCTTCTTATCCACTTCATGAAAACAATAGCATATAACCACAATTGAAAACTTGATACTTGATACTTTGCGCAGTACAGTTTTCAAGCAACGCTCACTATGCTTTCGTGCGGTACATCGAATTACATGTCATGTATTATTATTTGTAAATAATATAAAAGATAACAGGAAAATAAACTGATGTCGTGTTCTTATTCCAACGTTTTTATGAATTATTCAGAACAAATAAATAATTATAATCTGTTCAAAGTATATTTTTCCATGTATTTATTAAGGTTAGTTATCAGACTCATCAGTACTCTGCTATTTAGCAAAAATTATAACTAATAATAATTTTAATATCCTGGGATAGGATATAAAAAAAAATATTTGAAAAAGGACAACTTACTTAAAGCACTGAAAGGGCATGACTCCTAGCATCGCGTTGCAATATGAACTTTTCAAAAAAAACTATCCGATTACAAGTTTTGATCGTTTGAATTTCCAGGTATTTTTACCGTTTCTCGTAAAAGCAGGTGAAACGTGTAAAGTTAAAGATTTTAAATCGTACATATGTTGTTATTTTATAACTATTCACTCAGTTATTGAGAAAATTCATTAAAAGAAACTTGAAAAATTTTCGAAGTTAGTTTTTATGGATTTCTTAGTAACGGAATGAAAAATTCTGATTCGGAAAAGGTAGGTTAATAAGGGAAGGCAGTCGGAGAAAAGGTAAGGATTTGGGAGTATAAGCGATAGCTCGAGCAGGTCAGGTCAAATCGAATTGGCTGTTACATTATATTAAAAAAAAACGAACTGTCACCTTACTAAAATCACTTCTGTTGGAAGGCTAAATAATAATACCTTTAATTAACAAATAAACGTAATTACTTTTGAGGTGAAATATTTTTAAAAGCATCAAAGATGTCGACAAACAAGGCGTATTTTTCTTAAACACAAGGAGTATTCTCCGAGATGGCAAAGTATTTCTAGTGGTCTTGTGTACTACCCATGTTCCACACCTATTGTATGTGTACATTCATGTACATTCTGTAATGAAGAGGTAGTTATTTTATGTTCGTTAATTATTGCAAATTGTCTTCACATCACGACAGTAGCAAACTTTTTGTATGTAACTGTCGGCCATTACGATATGTTTTTATTTTTATTTATAACTAGCAGTTCCCGAGCGGCTTTACTCGCGTGTACATACTCGTATTTATATATCTTACACGGAACCCTAATAATTATGTTTATATGACAAATAGACACTTCAATTTTTTTTTTTTATATTGATGACCAGAAATCTGTTATGTGCTACCCTGCTTGCTCTGGAGTGATTTCAGTAAAGTGACAGTTCGTTTTTTTTTTTAATTAATATAACAACCAGATCGATTTGACCTGACCTGTCGAGCTGTCACTAACACTCCCAAATCCATTCTTATAAGCAATATACCTGTTCTCCGACTGCCTTTCCCTCTTAACCTACCTTTCCCTTTAAATATACTCCAAATTTTCCCATCATTAATTGCCAAAGTGCCCGGTTGACGGCAATGGGCTTGCCCCTATTATGTGAGTGCGACAAAATCATAGTTGGCAAAATGTGGATGTTTAATATACCTCTGCCTACCCCTTCAGCTTATAAGTAAATTGGCTTTTACTACAGGAGTAATAGAAATATTTTTTACTGAATTACGTTCTCACCGCCGAACGGATTTTAATTTAATGTGTCAATCTAGAATAATATTAAAAAAATTCAACCCAACCAAACAAAAAACCCTAAATGATTCCATCCTTAACTTGGGGCAGGGGCGGGGAAAACCAAAATTTGTTGGAAACTGCAGACCTTTTTACAATCGATAATATTTTTAAATGAAAGCAAATTTTTTATTTTACTTTACAATGTAGACATTTAAAGTTTTTAATGCGACTTATATTTTTGGAGATAAAAATGAAAATAAAACACGAAATCTACCTCTGCGGGCCTGTTGCGGGCCCGGTTTTTTCTTTCCCCTGTTCACATCTAGAACTTTTTTATATTAAAGTTGATGATGACCAGCGATTACCAAATCCTATAAACACTCACAGCGTCTGGGGATTTCAAATATAAACTCGAATTCCGTTATTAATATTTCTTTAATAAAGTATTTATATTAATATCAGACATTAAATAAAAAGAATAATTAATTTTCAAGGTTTTGTTATGTATACTGTCGTCTTCTAAATAGATTTCTACTGCCTACATATATAAATATATTCCAAATATTTTTCCATAATATAAATTAAAATTAAATACTTTTTATCGATAAGCTCATAATTTAAGAACTTTTCTCAAATATTTGTTACAATAAGAATCAGGTTTTTAGGAAAAGAAAAATTGTGAAAGTTCCTAAATAAAAACTGCACTACAGCATTGTTCATAGATTAAGAGTGTATATAACAAACGCAGAGAATGTTAAAAATATGTATACTTTTTAACTATAAGTATTATAATTTCCCAATGGTCAACTATGACTGCGTCTCTTGGTCTAAGTTATCCTTATATTTGAGTGTATCGTCAATCAATAGTTCCTAGATTCGATACCTATTTCTATTTCGTAATATAATTGCTATTTCGTCTTTCTATTAAGAATTTCTTAGTCACACGGTGTATATAAACGTGACCGACAGATGGCAATAGACTTATCCGCGATGATGTTGAGCACCATGAATGTAGTAAGCGTAAGAATGGTGTCTAATATATGACAATTAGGGCTGTTTTTCTCAGTAGCTTTACGTATTGGGTAACGAATGTTTCTTTAAATATAAAAGCAATGACTAAGAACCCTATTACAACGGATGCAATTTACTTTATCTAATATATAAAATTGTCGTGTCGCGGTGTTTGTAATTAAACTCTTCTCATGAAATTTTGTGTGCATATTGGGTAGGTCTGAGAATAGGACAACATCTATTTTTTATCCCCCTGAATGTTAAGGGTAAAAAACTTGGGGTGGACCCCCTAAGTTTTTTTTCTAATTTTTATATATATATTTTTTTTTTTATACAGCATTAGAAAATAGATACAACCTTGAATTTTCAACCCTCTACGATGAACCCCTGTTTTTTAATAGCGATATTAGTATTTTTACTTTCATTGGTACAATTTTTTTAAAGTATTTAACCCATTGAAAATAGAAAGTGCGATTGTTATAATAGACGGGTCACCTGATAGTAAGTGACTACCGCCGCCCTTGGGCACCTGCAACTCGAGAGTCACAAGTGCCTTGCCGGCCTTTAAGGTTCGAGTAGGAGAGGAGGGGAGATGGAGAGATAGGGGGGAAGATAGAGAGAGGGAAAAGTTAGGGCCACCGGTAACCTCACTCGCTTGGCGAAGTACGACGAAGCATTGCTTCACTGCCGGTTTTCTGTGAGGCCATGATACTCCTTTCGAGCCGGCCCATACGTGCCGAAGCATGGCTCTCGCACTGTTAAACTTTAAATATGTCAGTTAAGTTAATGAAGTACTTTGAGTTAAGAAAATGAATGGTTGGTGTTTTGTTATTCTTATAGGCCGTCAATAGACCACAGCGCTCCATTCTTCTTTCAGTCATAGACCCCGTACCCACAATAAGTTAGTTATTTTTTATTTGGCTACCAAAATATTCATTAGAAATAGTTAATATTGCAAAACAACGTGTGCCGGGTCAGCTAGTGGTAGTATAAGATGATATAACATACATATATTCAATGAAAATTTGAAATTTCGCAGTGGCAGAGTTTCGCTAACAAAAACTAAGCCTTTTACACATATTCAATGAAAATTCCGCAATGGCAGAGTTCCACTAGCATACTCGTAACACGCTAGAAATTGGCAACTGCAATGGTTTTAGGACGTCATTATTCTCAGTAATAGATTCATTTGTTTAATGTACACCTTACGACTTATGACTAACAATAAACTTTTTTTTAATAAATCTCCTAACCTTGTACATATAATGTTACTTTTATTTAAAGTTTATAAATGTTACTTTATAACTAGAAGTGATAAATATATTATTCTCTACCCTTTTTTAAATTTTCATCGAGGTCGGCGCAATAGGTTTTGGTTTCTTTTATGGGCGGCTGCCTGCCTGACGCCAACCCTCCTTGGGAATAGTCGTTTTCAGACGGGAAAGAAATAAGAAGGTAAATTTGTATCAGGAAAAATGGGTAGGGAGAGGAACCTAGGGTAAGGGATACCGCAAGTCTCGAATGGGGAACGGGACTGAGACTGCAGTAGCTCACAGAGGCCGGGGTTACGTACCCGAATGTTCTGTATTTCTTGTGAATATGTTGTATGACTGGGTTAAAAAATATAAAAAGTTACCTTACGAATTAAAAGAATGTGAAAATTTTAGAACAAAACTAAATATAAATTTTTAGAACAAAACTAAAGAAGTATGTCAGTGAAAATATATTAAATATCATAATTTCGATAGACATAAAATGAAATTTATTAAAAACATATGTTTAAAACACAAGTAATATTATTTGTGTAATCAATACAAATAAATAAAGTAGAAGTGTTTTTGCCTAAAAATCAGTTTTTAGAAGTTTTGTCTGTCTGTCTGTTTGTTCCGGCTAATCTGAGGAACAGGTGAATCGATTTTTACGGGACCTTCACTAACAGATACCTGGTGTTATAAGGAGTATCTTTACCTACTTTTATCTTTTTTTTATAATTTAGGTTCCTCGCAAAATATGAAAACGCGAGCGAAGCCGCGCGGGAACTGCAAGTAATTAATAAATAACTAAAACCACCAACTTAAAATAGCAACAAAAAGTCATGAGTACAGTTTATTTTGTATGTATATGAAATCAAATTTACTAGTATTTGCATTATTTCAATGACTACGACAAATAATAAAAAAATAAAACAAATAATGCCTTTGAATTTTTTCTCTAGAAACAAAAATATAATATTTTTAAATTTGTGATCACTACATCACTACATATTATAAAACAAGGTCCCCCGCCTCGTCTGTCTGTCTGTTCGCGATAAACTGAAAAACTTCTGAACGGATTTTCATGCGGTTTTCACTAATAGACAAAGTGATTCATGAGAAGGGTTCAGGTGTATAATTTGTTAAGATTTTGTGTAAATTGATTGAAATATGTTGATGATTGTTGAAGATGTCTCTGCTACCCGTGGGAACCCGGGGCGGGTTGCTAGTAATTTTATAAAATTAAGGTACAGTGTTCATATGTGTATTCTCACATTAAGTTAGTTAGTTCTTTTTGTTTTGAGTACAACAAAGATCTTTAAACCTATATATTTAAAAAAACACAACTCTAACTATTATCTAAGCGAGGTTCAAATGTAACATTTTTCTACATAAATCTCATAAGCCCTACCAGCTTTTGACTAGACGGTCTGAGTAATTGCATTATATATAATGGAAAATAGGTATGTAACAAATTATTCTCTTTATTCAAAGTGAGTTAGGACAAATTTAGTACCACAAGTGCCAACATATACGAGTATTATGACATAAATCTAGTACATTTTTATCTGATAATGACATTTTTATTGTCACGAAGGTGCCGCACTTTAATCAGTTTGCAATAGGGAATATGCATGTTGTTTAAATTTACTTGATTAATTTTCTCTTGAATCTTCATTGTCCAGATATTATGCCTAAACAATTATTTTCTTATTTAGTTCGTGTTGCAATTCAACAAATATTAATTAAAATATGCAAAATAAGGGCGCGAAATTCAACTTCGTAAAACGCTTCACCATTGGTCGAAACAAAATATGACGTGTCATTCCACGTTCTGTCATTTATCGGCGCCTAAATTCGTAGTGTTACGGAGAAATATAGGTGTTCCTGTGGTTTTTGCTCTTAGCTAGTGCAATTTAAGCATTCTAGTGATATTAGAAATCATCTAGGACAATGACTGAATGTAATTTTGTCAAAGCACAATCGGACAATCTACCGAAAATAGGTGCATTCATGATGACTTTATATTATGCATCAAATCCAGATTTTACGTCCGCTGAGGTTAAAAGAGTGCAAGCCGCAAGGTAATTATTATAAAATCTTAAGGTTAGGTAAGATATGTATAGTTAGTTATATTCATGAAGTTTTATTGAACTTTTGTTACCTAGTTTAAGTAGACAAGCAAGTTGCCTTCTGCTTGATATTTAAAACATGAATTACTGCTGACTAATTCACACTATACTAGCAATTAAATTGTAATTTGCTTACATTAAAGTGATTTTCACAACAATGTAAACACGATACTGAAGATACTTCATCTCTTCTCATTAATGTACACCATTGTTTTCGTATTTTACATTATTATTTTGTACAGGAAAAAATACTGTATTGGGTGTACTTCTTATAGTGTTTTTACACTTAGGGACAAGGCAATACCTATAAAATGGTTTTTAAACTTTATCCATCGTCTATTAATTACAATACATAGTAATTACAACTGGAAATCGGTTTAAAATGCACTTCAAGTAAGTGTATGAAACAAACACTAAGCGTGGAACGTGACGTCATCTAAGGCCCGCGAAATATGGCGGCCTTCAAACAGATCAAATTTTATCGATGTTTTCAATGTTATTTTAAAAATTAATTTGAACATTGCCAAGGTTATTTATATTTTTTATTAGGGTAGAATGATGGAACGAGTCAATAAAAGATAAAAAAAATACATGCATATTCCCTATTACAAATTTTAGTTGCGTAAATTACAGAATGTTAATTTGACACGGAGTGCGAAACCCGCTGTGTATTTCTTTCTGTGGATATCGGTTACGTCCTTCCCTAATGTTCCAACTTCTCTAAACATTCTTCAGACATTTCTAAACGTCTCTTCATCTCAGCGAATTAGCCAAGTAGAATTTTATTGGCCCACTCTTAAACTAAGAGTATGGCCACACTGATTCGATGCTAGCAATGAAATAGTGGATAACGCGCATATCGTTCTTCAGGAATCATTTGGTGGGTGGATGACGCTGGCAGAGGTGCATGTGTCACTTCATTAGTACGGTCACCAGTTAATAAAATCTTCTTACTTGTTAACATTGAAAGAACACGACACAATTTTTTTATTGATATCTTTTCTGTTCTGGTCTAAATTGCAACGCAATCATAACATGATGATGTGTAAAAAAAGTAATGGTTACAAAAGCGTTTAAGAATTGTGGAAGATGGATTATCTAAAAAAGAAGGAGGTAAATCCACTATCAAAAAATAAAACGAAAAACAGTGTATTTGAAAACTCTAAAATGACATTTCACAATATGGAAACCATTATAGGTCTGGTTTGGTTTTGCGGTTTTTTTTTATAGATTTCATACAACATTCAGACCCTGAACCACCTTGGTATATGGTAATAATCGTTGCGCCTAAATGAAGCAAGAGCACACCAACAAACACATTTTCACTATAAGTAGTAAGGATTCTGGTATGGAAGAATTGGTAAGAATTCTCTAATTGAAATCCGATACTACCCACGCAATATCACAGTCACCTTATTAAACCAAAAATATTATATCTAGGTGTCCCAGTAGATGAAACTTCATAGTCTCAAACAATAAAACTAATAATAATCTTCTTTGTGTAACAGTCGTGTACAACTAAAGGGTTATCTAATTATTTAAACGTGAATAACCGCGACCAATAGGTATTACATATCTCAGAATTGCCTGACGTTTTGACCAAGTTGCACTGGACGTGGTCCCAGGTTGACTGGCTCAATGCTTCAGTGGTGCACGCCCTCAGTCGTCAAATTCGTGAGATATCTATAAGGTTTTTCGTCTACCCGCAAATTTTCGATTATTTTGATATTTTCGTTTCGCCATGTACCGTCACATACCACGCTAACAGTGTCCCCTTATTCTGTAAGCAGACCGATGTGTCCCTATTCAGTATTCAGTATATTTATTTAAGAACAACTGTTACATTGTGTATGAATTAGTTAAACAATATTAGAAAAATAAACACATGTTCAGGAAAAAAGAGAACACAAATCTTCGAAATAATAATAGGCTTTTAATTTGGATTCAAATTCGCTGCTATAAATTAGACTTTTTAAATCCATGTGTAGTTTGTTAAACTTCCTTATAGAGTTATAGATTGTACTATGTTTGACTATTTTAAGTTAAGGTTCGAATTGGCCCTGAAAATCTTCCCTGCGCCTGCTCTGTTTTCTTTCTTTCATCTTCCAATTCGTATTCATGAATGTATTTAGAAAAAATTGTTAACAATACTAAGATGTACAACCCAAATACTGTCAATATGCCTAAATTTTTCTCTTGGAAATTTTTCTTTCACGACATGTTTTTTTTTTATGGTTACAATGGTTTTTATGGCTCATTTTTGTAAATCAAAAGCTCGCTGAATGTTATAATCATATCTTTCGCCCCAGAAAAGGATACTATACCTGAGACTTGACTCGATTAATGCATAATACAACATTTTTAGATGTTCTATGAGGACTACGTTTCGAAGACTTCCCGTAACATAGCCAGCTGAGCTTACTGTCTTTTCTAAGTGAGCAAATTCATGTTTCCAATTTAAAAATTCATCAATATATACCCAATGCAAGTGCAATTATTTTTAGCGCTGGTTTTAAATAATATGATATTGTTCTTGTTAGGGGTTAGTTTAAGACTGTTCACTGAGAACCACGTATAAAACATATTTAGAGCTTCATTAACTTTCATTTTTCTGGTGTTTCTGTAATCTAAGAACCATGCCGATTCAAGCGGCTTTCTTATAAAAGAAACTGATCGATCTCTCTGTTATAAAGCTTCGATGGGACAAACAGTAAAGTTGACTGTCAAGCCAAATCAGTTTTACTTTATTAAATGTCAAAACGGTAGGTTTTGTAATAAGTTGTATGAAATAACATCTTGTGACGTCATACTTTATCATAGTCAATACTTTTTAGACCCCACAAGTTTAAAAAGTTACGGGTTTACAATAGCAAAATAATAAAAATAGCAAACTGGAAATTATAACAAATAAAATTTTTTAAAGCCTTATATAACACTTAATTTTACGAGAACTGTTAAATAATTAAAAAACAACCTTGTTGATGATGATGATGATGGCATTGGCAGATGTAAGTTTTCAATATTTCACCTTCTGTTAACGTTGGGGCTTAAAACAATAATGAAACACCTGCCTGTACATGACAAAATTTGTAATTACTCCAAACAATTTAATGTCCAGTTATCAATCACCCCCAGTTGTTAGCTGTAAACTTTCAACAGAAAGCCAATTCGGCTATAGAGCCAAATTGGGAGTGTGAGTGTATTTATCTTTACCGAGGAGTCCATTTAAAAGCAAAATCGCGCGAGCACAAGACACCATTATCGCTGGCACCCGATCCGCAGGCTGCGGCAACTCTATGAATCTAATCCAGAGGATTTACCCGCTGATTTACAGTCGAACGAGGCCGAGGAGGGCGCGACTGCTTGAAAGAAAAGTGATAATGTCTTAATCCTACCACACTCGAGCTTTGCCAGTACCTTCCCCCCCCCCCCCTCCTTCCAATTTTATGGTCGCCCGCACAGACGGCACGTTTTGATTTATGATTTCAATAATTAAGAATTCTAAGGTGCAATTTGAATTTGGAAGCAGTTACGTCAGAGGGGCCCGCGGGAGGCCGACGCGTGTTTGTTATTGCTCCAGGGCGGGAAAGGGTCTTAAGTCGTACCGCTTACCTCACGTTTTCTAAGGAATTATAATAGAGTTTCAAGGAATTGTGAGAAATTATGAAATTGTGATTTTCGAAATGGACATTTTCTATGAGGGCCTGCGTCTGAAGTTTCACAACGTATGATTTATGAACGATTAAATGTCAATGGTAGAGTTTTCTTACCAGATTTACCTATATTAATATATATAGTATAGACAAAATTAAGGTTTGAATAAAAGTAATGTAAAAAAAAACACACGTTATTGTAGGCATAAGATGAAGAATTGTGTCCACAGACACAAAAAAATCTTATGCATATAAACTAACAACTCACATTTACTAAAATTAAAACGAAAAAAATACATAGAATACTGCATATAAATAATGAAATCACCGGCTGGAGTAAGATTTCTGGTATTTAACTAAAATTATATTAGTAAATTAGCAAACAAAGAGAAATTTAGAACTGTGTTGAACAGTATCAATTCACCATATAAACCAGTCACGTCTCATCTTGGCATCTCTCCTAATCCCCACGCATTCCTTGCCGCACATTCGCGCCGCGGCCTCCTTTATATCGCGCCCTAATCTCCAGGCATTACAATTAACGCGGCCCCGAGATAACCCGCCACTCGCCACCCGCTGGTAAAGGTCCACACGAGCACTAGTTTAAACTGGTTAAGCATCCACCGCCCTCAGGGTTTATCTAATTACCCTACGCCAACATACGAACGTTACTCCGAACGCGAAAATGGACGTTTCGGACCAATCCCGACGCCTGGAAACGTTTCACGTTTACGTAATTTTGGTTTACATTGGTACTGACTCGGGGGTACGTCACGTACGTAAATGTTTGCCGGGCGTCGTACTATCGGTATTTTGGCCTTCCGGTGGGCTCCCCCGAAGGTACCTCCGTCAAGGACCATCGATTACTATCTTGAGTTGAGTCGGGCGCATATTGCACAACTTTGAGAGAGAATATCGCCGATCAATAAATCAGACCCGATTGCTTTATGGAGTTATAGCTCTAAGTTTGTATTAGGGCTCGGAAAACACGATAATATTGAGGATGATATTGTCTGTTGAACTCTGGGCACAGTATTCATACGACGTGAATGAAAACCGTATACGGAATCAGGGTACTATCCAAAGAAAGTCTTTTTCTATAGTTCAGCGATGTGTTTTGCCTGTGTGTGTATGTGTGGTGTGTGTGCATTGCTTACGATATTTTGCAATATAGCTTGGTTTGAACACGAGAACTATACAAATTTTAATTGAAATACCTGATTTAAGGTTCTAAAATTTACTTCAATATACTGCTTGAAATATTACCTACTGAATACTACTTACTATACTTGCACTTGGCAAACAAATTCGCACTCTATTTTATTCTTTACACGACAACTATACCCTACTATCAGTGTAAACTTCAATAAAAATGAACTGTTTTCTTAAAAAATATATTTATTTATATACAACCTCAAAACAACAATCAATTTGAAAACCATTAACTAATGACATAAAAGTTTATACAAAAATAGTCACGTTGACAGGCCCACTTCAAAAACTTTTCTCCAAAAGTTTTACTTAAAGTTTATATTTACCAACAAAGTTTGAAAGCCAGAAAATATGAAAACAAAACGTGAAAATTGATTCCGTCATGCGTGGTGCGGTACTTCTAGGATATATCGGAAATAGTTATCTTATCTCTATAATAATAAAACCCAACCAAAGCATCAGATAACATAAGCAACACGAACCTTTAAATGAATATGTTTAATTTGGCTTACCGAGATTTTAAGATAAAACCCTGGTGACGTACCTACCGTCGGCGGTATCTACTACTTGGTTATTCGCCTTCAACGAAGTCAAAATTATTATTTGGTCTGAAAGCCCTTGAGTGAAATGGTTTTTACGTGGGAACGATTTTTGTGCAAATAATCATAACACCAAAGTGCTTCTAATGTGATACGTCGATTGGAAACGCCGAGAATCATTTCCGCGTAAAAATATTCTGATTGTGGATGGAAAATCGAATCGCAAGTACCATATTAATTATATTATTGATGTCTTTCTTTGTGTTTGTTTCACCTAGGCGCGGAGGCATATCTGACTACGGTGTTTGTTTCAGGACGGCGCCGTTGACAACGCAGTCCTCGTTGTCACAAATTAACAAAAGAAGATTGGAGTTCGGAGTGGATGTAGAAACATTTAGGTCTAACGATAGGCGCTTAGAGCGAATAAGTAGCGAGGGTTCCATGGAGGAAGAAGAGGTTGTTGGAAAGAGAAGACGACGACTCCTCGACGATGAGAGACGAGATGATCTGGATTTTCGACGTCGACCTCTTCCAATGCATAGACCTCAGGCTGCGCGGCCGTTAGACGATGATGACGAGACTCTCATCCGAGAAACGCAGGCGGCTTTAAAGACGCTATCAGGTAACTGGACACGAGAGCCATCAACGCACAGCGGAATCGGACATGATGAACCTAATGGCTTTGAGAATCTTTTTGAAGAGAAACGGTCGGAAAAAATTCTACAGTCTTCTCCTTCACCATCATCAGACAGCGCCGCTTCACAGAAAAGTTACACCACGCGTCATCACGACGAACACAACATGAACGGAAACACCGAATTCGAAACCAAAAGAATTCGATCAGACAGAGAAAGGAGCAGTGACTATGATAGACACAGTAGAAATTCCAATCAGTATGATACGCCAAATTTTGATGAACTGGTTGATTCGTCTTCCAACGATTTAGAAATAGATATATCCGATAGATGTGACGATAAGTATGACGACGGCAGAGAATTTAAACACAAACGTAAGAGTGAAATGCATTCCGTTAACAAACAGTCACTGTACAACGCTTATAAGGCTGCAACTGCGGCGCTACCGTATTCAACACAGTCAGCCTTCAAGCCCCCAGCGGAAGTAAAACATAGGCTCCATAATTCGTCTCTTCCAAGCGAACCTTTCGGCGGATACTCAAACGATCACGAGAAAAGTTCCATACACAAAGGATCGAAGCAGTATACCGTGTTGCAACCAGCTGGTGCAGGGTCGCGTGCGGCGACAGCATTGCAAGAGGCACGCGCGGTGCCGTCCGCGCAACCGGCGCGCGACTCCCGGCCGCTCAACCCGCTCTCCCCTCCGGCTGCACGAGGTACCAGCCACACTTACCTCCAACGACGATAGTCAAACTTTCTTAACGACCTGCCCATAACCTACAACTCCGCTTTGAACTAACTCCAAGTTTGTTTCAAGGTCGCCTTGAGATATCTCACACCGTAGCTACCGGGTTGATGTTGTATACGACTGTCATGCTTAATTACAATTTTGTATTTATATTCACATCTAATAAAGCTAATCCACCTAGTCGTTCGAGGGGATTACCTAGCCTTAATCCCGCATTATCATTCCAAACATTCCTCGTCTGCTCATAAGTACAGATTTGAGTTTGTAACAAAAGCTGACAACAAATCATCTTTCATTTATAAGATGTCTCCATAATTTAGTAGAAGACGGTCACAATAAGGTTGTGCTCCCACCTAGGTCGATAACGTATAAAAGATACCTAAACGTTTTCCTCTTGTTGCTGGGTGATAGCTGGGTTTATGCCAAGGCGACGAGCAATAAAAACGGGTCAGGCGAGGCAGGGGGCGGAGCGTTGGCGCGCCGCCCCGCCGTTCCTGAAAGAAAAATGTGAAGTCCGCGCGCAGCCGCTCGTCGTTCTTTATTTTTTTCTTTTAAGTTGTGCGTGGGGTGGGTCGGGCGCGGGGCGGGGCCGCGCAGGTACGCCCCGGCCGCGGCACGCCCGCCGGTATCGATCGGCCGCTCACGCCCCCACCCGCTCATCACGAAAACACTAATTTGTGCACCGCTCGATTTGTTCACAGAAGGCAACAAGTGTCCTACACCCGGGTGCAATGGGCAGGGCCACGTCACCGGCCTTTATACTCACCACAGGAGGTGAGTCATGATTACCATGATTTTCAGTATCACCATAGAATCAACATACACAAGCTCGGTATATAAGACGCCCGATATAAAACTACACATGGGACGTGAGTAGATGTTCGTATCACACCCCTTAGCTGTTCAAGTGTACTTATAGGCAACAGAATGGTATAAGATTTAGTATTATGTGTTATAGGTTGTGTTACTGAGCCCTATGTAGTAATATAATATGCAATGACATAAAATACTGATAAAAATTTATTCCTTCAGTCTGTCAGGATGTCCAAGAAAGGATAAAGTCACACCCGAGAGTAAGTAACGTAAAAGAATTCCTAAATAAAACTTTTTTACCTTTTATATTGCATTCAGTTTTATTTTATGTTGTTTCGTTTAGAGAATATTTAGTGTTAGATCTTAAATGATTTGCTTAATTGTAATTGGTTTATAGATAGTATGTTTTTTTTTGGTAGAAATACAGAGAACAAAATGATTGTATCGCCCCAGTGGCGTATAGGTATCCTGGCTCTGTAATTAGAAGTTATCAATTTCAAAAAGCAATAAGCACATACGAAACTACGATTAAGAATAGCAACCCTTCAAAAGTTTTTGTACTGTTTTCAAATCCGAGTTACATTTAAATGTTTGTTAACAATCTGTTAACCCATTTTAAGTTCGCTTGTTGTTTGATATAGTTATGTGTACCTTTATACTGATGAGTCGGTATTTATGAACATCTGTGTACAGTATTGGCGTTGCACGAGACAATCTTGAAGTGCCCCACTCCGGGGTGCAACGGGCGCGGCCACGTTAGCTCCAACCGAAGCACGCACCGTTCCCTCTCAGGCTGTCCTACTGCCGCGGCGCGCAAAGCCGCAGCCAGATCACAAAGAGCCAGACCCACTGGTGAGTCACCAGGACTAATACTTATAATCCCCAATTAAGCAACAGATGAAGAACAAACCAAAATTCACATTATTACACGTTATTTAGATGTATTCAAAAACAAAATTCCATTTAGCCATTTCTATCTATACTAATATATAAAGCTGAAGAGTTTGTTTGTTTGTTTGCTTGAACGCGTTAAACTCAGGAAATACTGGTCCGATTTGAAAAATTCTTTCAGTGTTAGATAGCCCATTTATCGAGGAAGGCTATAGGCTATATATCATCACGCTAAGACCAATAGGAGCGGACGTGAAGCGGGGGCGGCTAGTAGTTAAATAAAGTAATCTTCGGTTTCATATTACCTACTTTCCAAAGAAACATAAAACCTTATCATATAGCTCTAAAAAGAGTTTCGTACGTTTCAAGGGTACCTACTAGAAGTCAGTGAGCTACTGGTGTCTTCCACAGAACGTATCAGTTATATTGCGTGTAAAACAAACATTTCTAAAGTTTTTTTTTATAAACTTATTGTAATTGATGCGCTGCAGCAATGCTAAGGAACCAATCCAGCGTTAACGTAGGCTAAAAACAAATTTCTTAGTTAGTATTCCTGTTTAGGCCAAATCGATACCCAACGCAAATTTGATAAGGGCTATATGCTATGTATGATAGATAAACACATTAAATTGTCCATATTGTATCTTTAAACATGGGAGAGCCATGCTTCGGTACGTATGGGCCGGCTCGACTCCGCACGATACCACGGCCTCACAGAAAACCGGCAATGATTGCATTGCTTCACTGCCGGTCCTCACGCTTTTCTCCGCACACGGCGGCCCTGACCCCTGAATTGAGTGAGGTCCTAACCCTTCCCTCTCCACTATTCCCGTCCTTCCCCTCCCCCCTCTCTAATCCCTCTCTCCTCTCCCTACTAACTGGACTGAAACTGGACTACTCCCACCTTAAAGGGCGGCAACGCACTTGTGACTCTTGAGTTACTCGTACAGGTGCCCATGGGCGGCGGTCATTTACCATCAGGTGACCCGTCTGCTCGTTTGTCCCCTATAACATAAACAAAAAAATTTTTGTTCGATTCAGTATGAGTGTTATAAATAAACAATAATTATATAGCTGGGTATATTCTATCCATCTAATACAAACTTTGACACAAACAAATACTAAATAAAATGACTTATAGATACTTAAGTTTGGTAATGGCAGGACGGCTTTAGGTTTTAATTCGTGGGAGAGCCATGCTTCGCCACGTATGCGCCGGCTCGACCGGAGTGATACGGCCTCACAGAAAACCGGCAGTGAAGCAATGCTTTCATTTCTTTTCGCCGCGTGAGTGAGGTTACCGGAGGCCCTAACCCTTCCCTCTCCCCTAACCCTTCCTCTTCCCTCTCCGCCTGCTCCCGCCTTAAAGCGCGGCAACGGACTTGTGACTCTCGATTTGCAGGTGCCCATGTGCGGCGGTAGTCATTTACCATCAGGTGACCCGTCTGCTCAGTTGCCCCCTATACCATAAAATAAAAATCCAGCAGCACCTTTCTCATTACCGCTTCAAGAAGTATGTTTTAAATTTTAATCAATTTGACATGCCTTTTCTCAGATTAACACGTGTATTAAATGATTATTTAAGTGAATGTATCGATTTGCTAACAGTGTCCCACGGCTCCCTCCCAACTCCCTCAATCGCGGCATCGGAAAGTGCAGCGAGTTCCACGACCAGTGTGTCAGTGCGCGAGGCATCGCCTCGCAGTCCCGGCGTAAAGCGCGAATCGGCCGAGCTGCTGGTGCCGAAGCGAGAGGCCGCCGAGCCTGAGCGCGACTCCCCCACCATGGAGACGCGCCACGCCGGCTACGGCGCGCCACCGGACCAACGATCCCCTTACGAGAGACCGCCTGACGATCACGTCCGGTCATACAGGTACGCCATCCCTCGTAATACTCACTTTTCATTTCATTCTTACAGTGCCTCATCGTGTACCTACTGTTGACGTTAGAAAAGCTAAAGGTTTTAAGCCACATCAACTGTGGAGTAGTATAATCGTAGTTTAAGAATTGTTTTAGTTACACACTTCTCTCAGGAACTTATGTCTCAGTACCTTCGAATAGTACATTGTATAGGTTGATGACAATTAAAAACATTGAAAAGCATATAACAAGTTTATTTTTTATAATTGACCAAAACATATTATCAAGTTCTCGTCCTATCTTCGTTATGCGATTACGCAATAACGAACTTTCTAGTCCGGTGTTTGTATAAGGACTAAGAACGTTTTAGTTATACAAACATAAAAATATGAAATTGCTGTCTTGGACTATAGTTTTTAATTCAAATTAATGATTATCTAGTTACATATTTTAATAAAGATACATAAATTAAGGGTAATGTTAATTAAGAATTTCAGTCATACCATTTACTTTTTAGTTAATTTCGCTTGAAACAAAATCGTGGCATTCTTGTGTATAGTTTCAGTAATACAAACACAAAAGTCCTGTGTGTCATAAAATACGGCCGTAGTTGAAACCTATTTATCCAACACTAGTAACATGCAAATTTTTCCTACAAAATAGAGTACAAAACTCAAAGTTACGCTATTAATTTATATTCAAATCAACAATAGTGACTGAAGATCAATTTTCGACAACTCCCAGACAAAAAGGGAAAAATCTTTATAGTGGTGGCTTTGTAGATGAGTGTTAGGTGTATAAAATATAGAGCTCTGTGATATATTTTGTTTATTTGAATATTTTGGAATGCAAATGCTGTTTTACAAATGTTCCTCCTTCAAGAACGCTATTTGCTCAGTTTTGAATTTAAACGTAATTTAGGATACAAAAACAAATAACAGGTACTAAGTAAAATACTTGGTCCGTAGCCAAATGAACGAAACGCGGTACGGTTACGAGTCGAGGTGCTACGAAGGCGCGCCAGCCTTCGAGCGCTACGACCCACAGTGCCCGCAGAGGCCCTACGGCTGGGAAGAGGAGCGCTACCACGATCCCCACCTCCCTACACCCATGAAAACAGACCAGTCCGAACAGGAGACAAGCTCCGGCCCCATATACCCTAGGTAGGTTTTATAAGTACTTCTGTGCCGTCTAACACACGAACATGTGGTAAACGGGATGCTTAGATCCTTGGTTGGCTGGTTAAGTCCGATTTAGTTCTTTTATGTACCGAAAGTATGATGGAACCGCGTTGTCCTCCCAGACCAATGTACCACTACGAGGCTGGTAGCGGAGTAGGCGGCGTCAGCGCGATGGGCCCCAGCGTCCCCCCGGGCTTCTCGGCGATCAACTTGTCAGTGAAGATCGCTGCGGCGCAGGCGCAGCGACCGCGCAGCCCGACCCCAAGGGATCCGCGCGACCCACGCCCCGCCATAGATCTTTCCACGTCTAGTGGTAGTCCACAGGTGAGAACACTAAACGGGATTAGGGTGACAAAATAAGCATAGGCCCTTTTAATATAAAATATTAAAATAAATTTTGATAACAGGGTCCATACGCATCGCCGGTGTACACAAGCGCCGGTGGTGGCGGCGGGGGCGGAGCCCGTGGCAGCCCACAGCCGGGAGCTTCGCCCCAGCTCACAGCCAGCCCTCAGGTGCCCAGTCCACAGGGTCAAACACTCGACCTTAGCGTGTCCCGTTTACCACATAGGTGAGGCACTGTTCAATAGGTTATTTTAAAACTGTGTTTAGATTGTATTAGGACCTACAATAGTTTTTATTTGGTAGTCGCAGTTTTCCTGGAGGAGTTTCGTACAGTCGAGAATCAACCCCAGATAGCGGCGGCAGCCATCCCTATCTAGAAGCTTACCATCGAGACACGGCCGGTGAGTTCAGACTTGACTTAATTATCTCGTATGCTTTAATGTAATCCTTTATATGGAGGAGTAATGTTCTATATTCGGGGTTCATGTAAGGGTGCATACACGGTGGTGCGATAAAACACGTCGTACAAATTAAAAGGCGACCGCGGTAATGACTCCCGCGCGCGTCGGTAGCGTCACTTGAACCGCCGCCCTGTTCCCGCACGTCGCGGTTACATGCCACACCGCGGTTTTTGTGGATCACTGTGTACGAAGCTTTAATTAAAATTTATAATAGCTACTGAATTCTCACGGCGCTCAGTGTGTACTCTGTACCGTGGTAGGAAAACAGGGCGGGATAATTTCATAATGTGCTTGTACCTTGTGTAACGGAAAAGTTTTGGAAACAAGTAATATGCTCTCATATTATGGAAGCAACATTTTGGTAATACGTTTATTTTTCAAGTATTTATGTCAGTAAGCAGTGGCGTAACAATAGGGTGGCAGAGCGGGTAAAATGCCACTGGCCCATGGCCCTACAGGGCCCCTGGCCCTGACCCCAAGGCCCTAAGCACACGAGGCACCAAGAGTAAACTTGTGCTCCATCCGAGGAATTAGCCATGGGCCTCAGATGGTATAGTTACCCCACTGTCAATAAGTTTGGATTTTTAATGAAAAAACTGAATTCACCGAACAATGACGTTTGTGGCTCTTTAGAGGATGTGATACACTTATTTACGGAATGTGTCAGATTTCGATCTGCAAGAGAATGTCTTAAGCGAATTACATGTAAATAAATACGTATGATGTCGGTATTACATCACATATTGTCAGCTTAGAACTCAAAAGCCGGCTTTAGTATTTGTTCCTGTCATTACGTTTAAATAAAATTATATTATATATTTGCTATAAGGTACAATGGGACTGACATGTACAATTGTATAAAAGTCCCTATTATTAAATAAAAAAAGGAAAAAAATAGTATTTGTAAAACTGTAGACTGAATATATTTTGTTTATGCATTATATGACAAGCTGTGGCCTAATTAAGCCCTGAAACATGTTCGTGTGAACTAAATCCTGAATTTTCTTTTTTTTTTGTTTTTTAAAAGACAACTCCCGCACTAGGAATGATTCCTGTGTCACGGGGACATTACAAACATTCAAGCAATAGGCACAAAGAAAACCCAGAGCCGGTACAACTGTTTGTGGCCCACACCAATATATATACCATATATATATATATACTAGCTGACCCGGTGAACTTCGTACCGCCATATTTTATTTCTCTAATCGCAACTAAGGAAATAAAACCCTTCCGGTAAAATCTAATTAGCTAAATTGAAAATAAAACTCAAGTACTCAATTGAAAAATTCATATTGTTGTACAAAATGACTCGTCCATCAGATGTTAAATCGCAAATAACAGACAAATAATTAGCTGAATTACACGGTATTTCGTTCACTACAAAATAAATTTAATTACTTTTATAGCGTCAACAACACGTGGTAATTATGCTGTTAAAATGTAGCTTATATGACACGTTCGTAGATTTACCATAGCAGCGCCATCTATTGATTACTTACTCAACCCAGTCGAAAGGTATCGACATCTGTTAGAATCATTTGGAGTTAACAGATAATTGTGACTGTCAAATAATAACAGACAAATAATTAGCAATAAATTAAAATTGCGACTATAATTTGAGATTTAAACTATCCTATCTCTCAAGTTGGATCGAACTGCACATGGTGTGCGAATTATATTATAATCGGTTAAGTGGTTTAGGAGTCCATTGAGGACAAACATTGTGACACGAGATTTATATATATTAAAAAGAAGATAAGATAAGATAAGATAAGATTAAGATATGTATATACACACATTATAGATATATATCTCTCACTCAAAAACTGTTTTAATTGTTTTTAATTCAAATCAGTAGACAGACAAGCACACGACCAACCTAATATTAAGTGGCCAAGGCCGCCCACCGCCCATGCTTACCAACACAACAACGTCTAATTTATTTGTTGCCCGCACACCTAAACGTACTTTTTATTTATTTCCTCTTAACCAATGTGTGCGGTAAGCATTACCATTAACTATATCTTTATTAGACACTTATCTTTCTATACTCTTCTCTTACGCAATATTTTGTATAAAACATCCATAGGATTTTTTTTCGAGATAATGATTGACTCCGGAGTCCTTTTTGCCAAATATGAGTTTATATTTCTTGTATATGGACCCACTGAGATAGTAATAAAGCCCATGATCATTTGATATTAATCAGTTTTATATTATATTTAATATAATTTAGACAATTGACAAACAGACAGCACACATTACTGTTGTGTTGATGAAATACAATATGTTTTTGCTGTCTGGCCACAAGCTGTCAAAAAAGTTATATACTTTACTTGTTATATACTCAAGAATATATCCGTTTAAACAATAAATTAATATTTTAATCTTAAAATAGTATATTTACTAGATAATGTTCCCCTAATTAATAGGAATTGTTGTATAAACGCTATTAATAGGTGACTAGTCCTAAAATATACTCCCGATCATTTTATATATACTTATAAGAAATTGTTTTTGCTTTTAATACATAAATACGTACACTAATGCCTATATAACCAAAGGGGTAGGCAGAGCCGTATTAAAGGTCCACCTTTTGCCGATATAATTTAGTCCCACTTACGTAATATGAGACGAGCCTATAGCCGTTAAGCGGGCACTTTGGCAATTAAGTGGGAAAATTGACTGTATATTGAAAGGGAAAAGTAAGTAAGAAGAAAGGCAAAGGGATGTTGCTCATATGGATGGAATAGAGAGTGTAGCAATTGCTCGAGTAGGAGTAGTGTCGCATACCTGCAACTACCATCTGGCTTCCACCATACTGGCTGTTGCCGGAAAGTCCGACTCCTCTAACATGCTTTTTAATCTGTAGATATATAATTCTGGTATTTTTTGTTGCACAGCTTACGGCGGCGTGAGTCCCCATCCTGTAGCAGGCTACGGTCTCGGCCAGCCCGACTATGCGGCAGCGGCGGCAGCAGCCGGCTACGGTGGCTACCAGTACCAGTGCGGCGCGTACCCCCCGCCACCCGCGTACCCCCCACACGCTCCTCCCTACTCACCTCCCTGTTATATGCCACCCCCACACGCGCCGCATGATAAGCCTAAGGATAGCAGGTGAATATATATGTAGTTAATCATTACTAATATTTTTCCACCCATAAGTCCACAATTGTTACACTCATTAATGTGCGTGTTACAAGTAGAGTAAGCGGAGATTTTTCTGGAGGGACTACAGTATGGGATTCTTTAAGAATTAAGCGTACAGGTTTTTAAAGGGTCAGCCACGAGCATGCTACTCCAATGAAGTTGCAAGTATCCATAGGCTACGGTTATCGCTTACCATCAGGTTCCCCCGCCATGGTGTAACAGTCATTTAAGCGACGTGAACCCACTCCTTTTTTTTTTGTGCGTGTGGAAACCCCCTCGGGCCGTCACCCCACCGGGGTTTTCGGTGGGGCGGTGTATCGGAATCGAACCGACTAAAACCACACGGTGTGCCGTACTGCGCCTTAAGTAGGAGAACAGCTTTTATTAAGACATCCGGAACCCTCCTAGCGCCTGCCCGCAAAAGCGCGGGCACCACCTTCGGGTAAGAACCTCTCAATTAGGCGACGTCCAGGCACACGCGGACGCCGCCTCCTCGTGGAGGGCCACTAAGCGGGTGGAGGGGAATAACCCGTCCCGTCCACCCGCGGCCACACTTAGGGCGGCATGAGGCGCTGGTAAGCGCGCCTCCGCCGCCCGGTTCGCCGGCGGCGAATTAAGTCCGAGTAGAGGTCGTCCTCCCGGACTCATTCCGCCACCTCCTTCTGCGAGATGACTTCCTCACAGAAGGTTGCGACCGCCGTAAAATTCCTGTCGCTACCGGCCATGGAGCGTATGACAGCCGGTAGCGACAGATCCACTCCGATGACTGCAGTGAGGGCCCGACGCTGCGCCGCCCAACTGGGGAAAACCGCCAGCGTGTGCTGAGCCGAATCCTCACTGCAGTTGCAGTGGTGACAGGCGGGAACGTGAACCCACTCCTAACACAAGCATTTAGGTTAGCTGGAGGGGTTAACAAGAATACTAGTAATGTGTGACCCACATTACTAGTAGTCTTTTTACTAAAGAAAAAAAAAATGGTTTTGGTTAGAGCTAAGTTAGAAAACAAGCACGTCTTGTTTGACGTTAAGCCGTAACCGGTACCTATACACACTTATAATACCAGTTGTGTCACTAACACGTTGTCAACCCTGTCCCAATATCTTTTGGGCCACTGGTGACCCTATTCACTAGTAAAAAACAGCTGTAGTTATAATGTAGCAAATTATACATAATAATACAGGTAAAGAAGTCACACTCCGCCAAATCATTTAAATAAATAGCGACTCTTATTCCGACACAATAAAGTCGCAATTTAGGTCACACTGCGCTAATTACCTACAGTTATTTTTACCTAGAAGTTGGTTTTTACATACCAGTCATTCCCCGCAGTTATGGGACGACTAATATGAGCGCAGCATTAATGAAAATTGTTGCAAAAACGGGGAAAATTTACAAACGCAGACAAAGTTGCGCGAATCAGCTAGTTATCTAATAAAACAATTCAATACATAAGTTGTGATTTTTGCAAGTATTTAATTTATAAGCTTCCGTTGTAGAATAGACTATAATGAACATGCCAGCTATTAAAATTAAGACCTCCTCTATTTATTTATTTTAAAGTACATAATAGTATGTACATCGACACATATTTATAGATATTCTTTATTAACAACAATTGGTACATTTGGTATATTGCTCTGCTTACTTTGAGATCAGACGGCCGTGTGTGCGATGTAAGAAATTATTATTATTTTATTGAATAATTTAGTATATATATTGCAACTATCATTACATAGTTCTCACTTGTTTCTATAAATAAATTTCTAATAGAGGTATTACTTGGCGCAATAACCTTGAAGGACATTTTATACCGATGAAACCAAACGCCTGAAAAAACTTTACAAGCAATTAAGTCAGTAAAATTGTAAAGTAGCTATATCGATTTACACGAAGTTAATATTTGAATAAAAATCTTTAGATAGAAAGGATACCTCAGCATTACTGATTTTGTGGTCAGATATACCGTTTTCTACGACGCTGTAACCAACAACTCCATATTAATTTATAAAGAAATATTTACGTTTTTTATACTATATACTACTATTTTTTATAGACGGTGAATAGCCGTCAAGAGCACTTCATTTACATAAACTGCGAATGATTAATAAAAAACTAGAAGGAGTATGTATGTAGGTAGATGCACTGAGGATTAGTGAAAACAGACTAGCAATTTCTCTATGTTCGTTTTGCAGTACAGCGCATAATTCCACCTGAAATGTTTCTCCTTCTATCTTTGTTTGTTAATACATACATCGACGGACTTACATTGCTGACAGAACAATTGATTTTATTTGTTTTTGCAAATGTAAAAAAGTCACGTCACGCCACGTGCGCTCCATTCCATAAATTGCACAAAGGTGACAATAAATCACACGTGTACAGTTTCTTTAACATTCCATTACTTTAAAATACCTAAGTAAGTGTCGTCAAGTAACATATTCCGATATACAATTTACATAATACTGTAAATTTACGATATAAAAGCACTTAATTATTAAAGTGATAGTTATCTTGATTCGATAACTGTCTGTCAGACGATACAAGATTAGTTGATCACTACTACAAGTCGAGGAACCACGCTCGCGCAGGCAGCCGGTCTGTACGTAATTTTGTTCCTATCAAAAATACTAATATCAATTAAGATACTTTACATTAAAACCAATCCCCAATATGAATACTTAAGAGAACATTTTTTTTTTAATTTAATCTTTCATACACAATCCCTCAATACATTAAGTCGTGTATAAAAGAGCTTGCAGTTACCTTTGCAGATGTTTCACAAGTCTGTATTGTGTCGCATTGAACTCTCATAACGTGTTTTCATTGTTGATTGACATAAATGTCTGACGTAAGCACGTAAGTGAAAACAGTCAACACTCGACTGTCCTCTATAGCTGCGGTCTTCATACCTTCATAATTTCGTTCGGATACATGTAATTTTTTTTTGGTTTTCCTAATTACAAAAGTTTTCTAGAAAAAATACGAATTAATAAATTTAATTTCGTTACCTACGCAAAATTTTTTTTAACCGGTTTTGTTAATTTGACTGTTACGTGATACTGACTTTTATGTTTACTGTAATTCAAAATAAAGTTGTACTTCAACGGTCTATATATAATTGAATTTCAATCAGGTGTAATTCAAACGTCGCCGTCGCGTCGGCATGACAAATTGTTACAATCACCATATGTTTCTAGATACATAATTTATTACATGCTAGTTAGCATGTCTGTAAGTACTCTTTTTGCGTTATGGTGTTAATGCTATAATGCAAAAAGAACACGGCCAATTCTGTAACAGAGAACTGTTGCATAACACTCATAAATTCTAAACAACACGCAAGTCTAACTCGCTCTGATACCCCATGCAGTGATGTGTTTTATCATAACAAACAATGGCGACAACGTGAAGTTATTTTAGGTTAGAATAGAGCAAGTTTTCGAACGAAATACAAGTCACACTCAGTGAATCAGTCTAAATATACCGGCAGCAGGCGCGCAGGCGCGCTGTGCCGAGCTGCCCGCGCGTACGCTACATAACTAATTACACACGCACGATAAGACACATACATAATTTAAATTATATTCGTGCCACATTCCTGACGTAAATATTACCGAAGACTCAGATATGCGGCGGAATAGGTAAGGAAAAAAAATCCTTTTACTTTATTCGTGTTCTAAAAAAGTTTTGAATGGTTTTTTCATCATTTTAGTCGTAAACACAACAACGAGTAGCTAATAATATCAACTTTGTAAACATTCAAAAACTTCGTTCCAAGTAGATAACGTTTGTGATGGCGGTAAAGTTTTTAGTTTACAAATTGTAGTTAGTTGCTCTGCCTTGACTAGGTTAATGACTTTCAACAATTACAAAATCGTTCCGTTTATGATGATGACATTTTTTATATATTTTTTTTGTTTCGAAGTTAAACCATTACGTATGTATTTATTCATGCTAGCTATCACCGCGACGACTTTTATGGAAAACTGAGTTACCGGATACGGGAGTCGAGGGAGCTAATCCAGTGTCCAGTGGAGAGCTGCGACGGCTCCGGCCACATATCTGGCAACTTCGCGACGCACCGCAGGCAAGCGGGAATCATAACATCGACGTATCGCACCGAATGCGCGGTCTTGCGGTGCATTGCGCGGCTGTGCAAATCATAAACATCGAACAATATGTTTTAAATTACGATTTGTTAAATTGATAAAACGTTGACTTTTAAATAGCTAATGCGTGTGTACATAACAAGTACAAGTAGTACGAGTTTGCAAACTAACGAAGCGAGAATTCGTCTTTTAAAAATGCAAGATAAAAAGAAAAAAAATTACGAACGGAACGGTTACAAACTAAACAACATTACATCAAACTAGCTCTATAAACTACAGTCATTTTGTGGTGAAAACTCGTACTACCACTGTAAAGTATAATAGAAGTACAGTACAAGTTAATACTCGTAACTTTTATCTCATGCTTTGATTAACTCGCACTTTTTGTAACATTAATCTTTAATTACCTAAGAAATAAATATATGTGTTATAAATTTAAACAATACGTGTCTAAATTTTAATTTTGATAAAACATCTAAGTGTTCGGTGTTTTACGTTTGTGCAGCTATGTAGAGCGTCCATAATTTGCCCCTGAGTGACAATTTGCGCGTTTCCGCGCCAATTGGCCGCGTCCCACGGGATTTTGATGCAAACTAACCGCATGCCTTTAATAATATTCGCCGTCATTGGCAATAATATAACTTTGTTTTACTCTTGTAGCCTAACAAGATGCGTGTTATGTGTGTGTAAATCTTTGTACTTCATAATACTAAACAAAGAGCAGAATTACTATGTCAAACTTGGTTTATTCTAATTGAATCTTGAATATACTAATACATACTTATAAAATCAAATATCTATTATCGTATTGACGTACGTAGTAGGCGCAAAGTTGATCTGTGTTTCTATCAAATTTAAATCTTGTCACTAGGGGTGTAAGGTACATTTTTCTAGAGCAAACTATTATGTTATGTTGTGTTCGTAGGACACCTGCATCTTTATTTATGCCGTTTGTATGATGTACTGTTTCGTGAATTCGTTACTCCACTTTGTTTTCAATAGATTACTAAAGAAACAATGAGAAAACAATGTGTCCACTGTATGCAAATACCTGTGTTTACAGAACTCTAGCCAATTGTTGTAATTAATATTTTATTTTCTATCCAGTGCCTTGGAGTGTTATCCAATCACCAGATAACATCATTTTAACTATAGTAAAAACCGTTAAATTTTATAGATTCATCATACCTGGTCGACATTGAGAACCTATCCCAGATATAAAGAGACATATTCATGGACGCTACCTAAGTTTTTCTTTACTACCTCATAATCTTAAAATTATGAATAAAAGAAGCGATTTATAGACGGGAACGGATAATTTTAAAAATTGAACATATATAAATGGAAAAGGAGTTTAAAAGGAGAAGGAATGTATCCCTGACAACGTGTATGCAAAGTTTCATGATGATTGGATGAACGATACGATAGATAAAGACCAAAATAACTTTAAAAAATTTCTAACTTCGAGTTTTCCGCGAGTGCGGTCAAAAGATAGTGCAAAATAAAAAAAAAATAATCTCGAAAATTAAAATTGCATCTAAAAATATACTCATCAGCAATAGTCTTATCAAAATCGATAAAACTGCCACTGCCCGCTCATAATAAAAAGAGATAGAGCATTCTACGGTTCCTGAACCCCTGTCAACATATTGGTGGCATTTTGAATATCTAATCGTATTTCTTACAATATACTTGCAGAATTGGATTGGATTGGTCACAGTATTGGAGATGTTTTACACTAGTATTATTAAACACAGTGTTTTTAAAATACCGATATGATTCGAAAAGAACGCACGTTTTAAGTTTCAAAGCAGATTTCATATGTTAGATATTTAAATTCAAAGTCTTGAGATGATTTCGTTATTTAAATGCAGTACTTCTGAATATATAAATACTAAACAAGTAAATAAGTGGGTACAGAACGTTGAATATTGTATATTATTTTCCCATATTATAGCAACAGTAGTCACATGTTTCTAACGGGAAAAACAAATGAACTAATCGCCTCTTATCGGACACAATTTCGATTTAAAATACTTTGAATGCAAAGTAACGGTACATAATATAGTGTAATCATTTGACTTACCGCTTGGATTATTTAAGTACCTACTTCGTTATGTTACGTATTACGTATGCGTTATTGTCTAAAAGCATAACTGTTAAGTTTCACTTATCTGATCTGATCCACGTGTCTATTGGATAACTGCGACATATCAATAACTCTTGCAAAATTGAGTATAAGGTTCAGAAAATGAACACTAGAATACCGTACCATGAATATCAGAAGTATTTCTGAGACCTTAAGTGTCAGTTGTAAGGCAACACGGATGGGTCAGTGGTTGAAATGGTCATCCCACCTACTGTCCCGTGTAGTGTTACAGGGTTGTTTCCCACATCAGACAATTATTTGTGTGATTCACAGTTTTGTTGCCAGGCTAGGTGTACTTTGAGTTCGTTAATTATTGTCCACAGACATATTATATATATTATAGCTACGCCGGAGGAGTTGCCCTTTTTGTACAGGAAAATATAATAAAACAATGTTACTATACTATGTGGTAATGAGTATTAAAAATTTTTGTTGAAGAAAGAATGAAAAAAAATTTAAAGTTACAATTTATAATAATTTTACTTTTAAGAAAAGTACAACCGGCGTTAACCCCTGTATGTTATGCCACTTGAAATATTCTTTACCTATTATGCCACTCTTAGGTTTGGCGTTACTATGGAAATATAATCAATCGAATAAAGAAATAATCATTCAAATCGAGTGATTTTTAACGGCAGTAGAACCAATCCAACGATCAATAAAATTGCGCTGACGGACTGCTTCTTTCAATACTAGATTATGCAGACGCTAGCCAGCCCGACCTCACCAGGAACTAACTAGACAGAGTTGAGTAACTTCAAAACTTTTTCATAAGATTTATAGTTATTTGGTCTCGTTTGGTTACTTAAATATAAGTTTTAGTTTAAGTCGTTAGTGATCAGGCCGATGCGCATATTCTGCGAGTCACTTTATGCCATAGTGTTTACCGAGAATGGTTATACGTATATTCCACTAAACTCAGGCTTAGAAATGTATGAACCGATTTATTTAATTTTGTTTTTAAATTAAAGGTGCAATGATGCAGTGATTTGTCATAAAACTGCCTAAATTTCTCCCTTCTCCCTGGAATGAGCTCCTTCATTTGAGCTTATGCCCACTTAAAATGATTGAGTTGGAGGAAAGCTAGGTTTGAACATTTAACTTAAACTTAATGATGTTACATAGAATGTATACATCATGGTTTTCGCGATGTATACAAGGTAACCAGTACCTTGTTCGTGTTCACGTCGAAAGTGTACCGCGACTACTTGATTGCAAGTTCGCTGTAACCATTACGCTACAGCCGCTTCACTAACCCGTGTTAAAGGTTCGTAACACCTAACATAAAGATTGAGATAATTTAATAGTTTTAAAATGGATGTTCTAACTGATTCTGAATCAACTTCTTTATGTTAGATACTATTTTATGATAAACTACGACGCCCGAAATTTGGTCGCAGTGCCTTTACACTTATGACCTTTTGACTCCTTATACAGGTGTATATTATGACAATGGAACACTTAAATCACTGAAAGAACATGACTAGCTTGCAGAACAAAAATAATTTTTGAAAAAAAACTATCAATTTACAAGTTATGACCGTAACTACATGACATGATATAGATTTACTTGTACGCAATTGTTTAAAAATGAAGCAGATAATCGTAAATAAATGTAAAATATGAGTAGTTTAAATGTAATAGTATAAAATAAGAACAATTTTATAAATCGTGGTCTGTAAAATTGCTGTTTTAACTTTGACCTGTTTTGAGTACCTATGTATTGTTTTTTTTTATTAAGTAATTTATATAATTACCATTAACAGTCTGTTGAACTTTGGTAACCCCCACGGGACGGTACCTCACCTGGGCCAAACGGTAAGGTGGTATGTCGGACTCCATCCGATTAATACCACCAAAGTGTGGAGTGGGGTGTCTTTGCGGCAGCCTCCGCAGTGGTGCCACACATACGGTAGGTCCCGACAGGTACTTTCCGAAACAGCCGTGTCACTGTGTACTCACCGGTACCTGCGTCATCCGGTAGGAGAGAGCACCGTGCCGCCTCTCCAGCCAATCCTCCATGACGGGCCTTACCGCCACAATCATGGCGCGCCCTTACAGTTTGTTGAACTGAAATAGTATCTAATACCTTACAATATAAAATTTGTAGTTGAAATACTGTCATGAATGTTTTTATTTTTTTTGCTAGTTTCTTTTCCCAGTGCTCGACCTATCGCGTCGTAAATCGAGCAGTAAATTTAATTTTAGAAGCAATATTTTAACGTAATCTATTATTAATTTTTATGTTTACTTAAATCATAACAGAAACTACAAATATGAATCTATGGTTCTTTTACCGATAAATTCTGTGATACAGGCAGCATAGAAAGTGGCTTGAAATTTGAAATATAATTAATCTACTTCTCTTCTTCGCAAACCGCAAACATGACCTGGTTTATATATAAACTCAAATTCATTTATTTGCAGATAAGTCGGTACAGAAAAAATCTTACATGTTTAAACATTCCAACACATACGACTTTAGTCAATTTAATTGCAAACAAATGAATCTATATGAATAAAAATGAATCCCTATTTCCCTTGGTCATATCCCATGTTCATTACTTGGGGTTGCTATTGCTTGAACTTTGAGGTTTCACCGTAAGAAAACACCGTGAAACAACACTACTGGCATCCCTTCCTTTTCTTTCCGTAAGATGGAAGATGTTGGAAATAGAGTTAGCAAGGGGTTAGTGATACCATCGGTGTTATAAGGCACCGCTTACCAATAACTATCAGGCTTACTTACTTAGCAACTAAGTTTAAAAAAAGGGAAGTGAAAAGTATGTTATAAGATATGTAACATTTATAAGAATAAATGGTGAACGACCTTATTTTCAAAGATGCGGAGGTTTTCCAATACCTAACCTTTTTTAAATAAGAAGGAAACAATGAAAATACGTTTATTCTGGCACAACTAAACGAGACGCTAACAGAATCATACACTTAACTAACTTATTCTAAACCTACAGCTGAGGTTTAGGAGATATACCTAAATTTACAAGACGAGGAGTAATCATGTCGCGGTCGTTCCAAAATGGGAGCCCAGTTCAGCTTTGTGCCGGGCTCTTCGACTGGGCCCTTTTAATAATTTTTTTAACGGCTATACAAATCATGTAGGTAGGTGTTTTTTTGTGAGTGCGACAATCGCCACTGTTCTCTATCTTCTGCCTTCTTTTTAACACTTGAGATATGAGTGGAGAAGAAATTTGAATGCCATTGTGTAAAGAGATATAATTCTTCTTCCTCTTTCTCCTTCACTTGTTTGTTAAAGCTTTGTCTTGGTCTACCTTTACTCTTCTTCCTTCAACTTTTTGTTCTAAATATGAAATAACCTGAAAGAAGTTGTTGTTTTGTACAATAGGCAAACCATGTACTTTCTCTTATTGTCTACTAGCAGCACCTCGCGGTTTCACCTGCGTAAGTCCCGATCCCGTGGGAATATCGGGATAAAAAGTAGCCTTTGCCTTAATCCAGGTCTCCAGCTATATACATACCAAGTTTCATCGCAATCGGTTTAGTGGTTTTTGCGTGAAAAAGTAACAAACATCCATCCATCCAAACTTTCACATTTATAATATTAGTGGGAGGGTGTTCACTATATCAACTGTCATTCGTAATCAACCATAGATGTTTACCAACTAACATATCTTTAGATCACATCTATTTAAGTAACATATCGTTATTTGTTTTCCTGACTATCAACTCAATCTATGTAAAAATATTCTTCGTTAATAGCCTTTTGTAACCAGCATTGATATCTTCACACTAATTAGGCATATCACAAACAGATATTTATAATAGCAAAGTTCAAATGCATAGTTTTGTGTGTAATGTGTTTTTAGAATTATTTAGATAAAGCACCTGCTTTATCTTAATAATTATAAAAGTACATATAAATAATAATATATCAATCTATACACCTGTATACATTTATATATTTGTGGGTAAATGCGGCTCTAGGATAAAGGCTAAAGCATCGGTCTTACAATCAAGAGATTGCGAGTTTGAATTTAACCCAATACACTGTGTATTTTGCTTTGTTATAGGACTACTAAAATACATAACAAGATCACTAATAACGTATTTTCTACATTTTTAAAGACTCCTTTGTAAAAAGCTTTCAGTGACTATTACAGACAGAAATATTGCACGTGGACTCGGATATGGGCGTTCGGTGACCTATATTTCTTTACAATTGTATAAGTTTCATATCTGTAATTTCATTTGTATAAATTTGTACTAGGATTGTTTGACTGTGACCGAGCTGTAAAGTTTGTGTATTTATACGTAAATATTTATAATCTGCACTAAAATGTTTGCAAACAGACATTACACGATCGGGGCATTGTACCTCTTATTAGTGTTAATTATAACGATAGGGAAATGTGCAGAGTACCTACACGTAGTATAAATGTATGACAAACATCACGCTTATGTCGTAAAATATGGTAATTACGATAATGATTTGTAATAATTATATATGTATAGATGTACAAATTAACATATTTTGCCTCATGATAATTAATAATCGGTGGAATAACATATTTTATTTTATGTTAGTTTAGTCTATCAAAAGGTTTTACTTTCTATTTTTTTTTTGTGGGAAATTTCGGTCACTACCACATCGGGGTCACAAGTTAAGGCGCTACACACGTGACGCGGCGACTAAGCTCGCATAAGCCGCTTGACCGCTAATGCCGGTGACTCCTTTTATTCCGTTATGAGCAAGCTCTCCTCTCGAAAATGACACGTGGTTTACGAGCGTGACACCTTCTCTTACCCGGTTATCAGGGAAGGAGCTAGCAAAGCTGCCACCAGGCCTTTTAGGGTTTCTAGATACGGCTTGTCTGCTCGCTGTAAACAACTTTTGGTAAAAATATAACTGGACAAGATATTAACTTAAGAGTATAGGTACAAGAATATGCTCAAATTCAAATTTTACCTATAGGGTAATCAAATTTGTAATTACAACTCCATAACATGCTCTGCCTTGCAAAAACACACAGGACATACACTACCGGGCCCTGTAGTAAAATCACTTTTTTTAACAATTTTACACAAAATTGCCTGTCCAAATTGTCACGAGCTACGATACGGTACACCCACACGCCATTGTAAGCAGTCTATTTATGTGCAGCCTGTCTGGATGTCCGCGCGCCGACCGCTCGCAACTACAGCCTCACTCTCAAGAACTCAAGTGTCCGACACCCGGCTGCGACGGCTCCGGCCACGTGACCGGCAACTACTCCTCACACCGTTCACTGTCCGGTTGTCCGAGAGCCAATAAGCCGAAAAGCAAGCCCAGAGATGGGCAGGATTCTGAACCCTTAAGGTGAGATTAAATGTCGATAATTAGTTCTAAGAAAGTGACAAAAAATGTCATGAATCACTGATAGGTATCTTGTCGTCTATTATTTAACTCACGACGCTCTCCAAGCAACAGATTGTTTTTTTTATGATTTAAAAAACTATTTCAGCCGATTTCAAATGAAAAGATATGATAGCAGCAGGTTACGTAATACTTGTAACTAACTAAACTAATCATAAGTAGTTTGTTATTCGATACCTAAATTGTTTATTAATCATGCTCAATGTTTCGACCCAATTTATTTGCGATATTGAGGTCCTTAGATTCCCGCAAATGTTTATAACTTTCTCACTTTGAACTTCACAAAAAACTACTTTTACACAACTTATGTAGACAAAGTCCTTTTCTTCAGTAATACAATAAGTTTCATGGTTATTTCCACGCTGCTTAGATGCCCTATACCGGGCTGTGATGGATCTGGACACGCTACAGGGAAATTCTTGTCACATCGAAGGTAAGACTGATTCTCTGTCTGTGGAAGTAGATATTTGATGTGTAGATAATTGTAGAAAGTATTACAGCCAAAAATGTCTAAAGAGAATGCGTACTGATGGTCTGTTTGTTATCTATTCAACAGTGCATCGGGATGCCCGATAGCGAATCGCAACAAAATGCGAGTCTTAGAGAGCGGTGGAACTGTGGAACAACATAAGGCAGCGGTCGCAGCAGCGGCTTCAGCCATCAAATTCGACGGAGTCAATTGTCCGACACCTGGTTGTGATGGCTCCGGACACTTAAATGGGTCTTTTTTGACCCATCGTTCCTTATCCGGCTGTCCAATAGCAGGTGCTGCAACACCTACACCGCAGCCGAAGAAGCCGAAATACCCTGATGATATCACACCATTGTATCCCAAGCCCGGTTATACAGGTTAGTAGCAATATTTTGAAATAATGCCCTAAATAGTGCAGAGATTAAATTAAGGTATCTGTTACACTTTGCTAGCCGTGTGGTCAGCTAAGAATACAAATATATGGATGGATAGAAGTATCAATCCAACAAAGTAAGATCATCGATTTAAAACATTATATTAATAGTAATATTTGTACGTGGGAGAGCCATGCTTCGATGCGTATGGGCCGGCTCGACCGGAGTGATATCACGGCCTCACAGAAAACCTGCAGTGAAGCATTACTTTTCGCCGCGTGAGTGAAGTTGCCGGGGGCCCTAACCCTTCCCTCTCCCCCTCCACCCTTCTCTCCTCTTCCCGCTCTTCCCCTTCTCACCCCTCTTCCTCTACTTCCACCTTAAAGACCGGCAACGCACTTGTTACTCTTGAGTTGCAGGTGCCCATGGGCGGCGGTAGTCATTTACCATCAGGTGACCCGTTTGCCCCCTACACCATAAAAAACAAATAATAAGCATTAATTTCTGTAGACAAAGTTACATAAGGTTACATAAAGTTTGCCAATGAAATGTACATTTTGTAATGCATAATGCATTACGAAATACAAACGCATTCACATATTTTGGTTATTTGACTAAAAATTCAATACCTTGCTGATTTATGTTACAAACTACAAACATGTAGGTCAGTCAGTGACTCAGTTCTACAGTATGTTAGGAAAATATTCCCAAATCTTTTTCATATACTTGTAAATGTAAATTTAGTTTTGATGAATATTCTTCAAAACAAAATTTAACAGAAGGATTTTTTACGTACAATCTCAAACAGTCAAGTAGTTATCCTTCAAAGTATACCTGACAACCATATGGACTAGCGCAACCTTAATAGATAATAATTATAAAACAGAATGGTATTCTAGGTATGGAGATGAATATGCAGACGGGGAACGGTGAGGACCTTATGACACTAGAACAGGAAATCACGGAGCTGCAGCGCGAGAATGCGCGTGTGGAGTCACAGATGATACGCCTCAAATCAGATATCAACGCTATGGAAACACACCTGTCACATGGAGAAAGGGTAAAAATATTAAATTAAACAATTTGACTATTTGGCACCAGGTGACAAATTTTAGAAGAAAAGACATTTCATTCACCATAGAAGAAATACTGTCATTAATTTACACTTCACAATGAAGACGAGGTACATTTACTTAACACATACCTACATAATACATATAAATACATGATTTAACGGATGTACATTTGTGACACTGCCTACTCTAAATAAACACTTCGTTAGCTTCGGCCTATTTTATTTATTTACTAAAAACATATGCAGTTAAAATGATTACAAACATCACCAAAATGTTTACCAGTTTGGAGGCGATAACGGCGCTTCTTTTTACATATTGGTACATATTTTTAAGTAGTAAGGTATTAGGACATTATACATTTATCTTAAAAAAAAACATTATATTAGATAATAATATTAGCCTATATCATAATATTTCAGAATTTTTGTAACGCTCTTGCTGTATTCTCGCTGCTGGTATAAATGTGTGATAACAATATTAATTCATCATATCTAATAATTCGTTAGTTATGTTTAATGATATTTAATTGCCATATTACTAAATTTCTTCAAAGAATAGTCAAAGAATAACTTCATCCCCATATCAACAAGGTAGCAAAGTTTTAAATAATCCGATATTTTTGTCCGACAACTTAGATGGTACTGTCATGGCTCGAAACATCCAACTGTGAGTGCTACTAACACATCAGTAATTTGTGAGTACCAAACCTTTTACTTACTTGGTACCACTGTTGTTATTAGTAGCCACTCAACCCAAAAACAAATATTAATATAAAATTCCGTGTTTAACGTATGAAAATGCTTTTTACAGGAGACACAGACGATGATACAGCGTAATAACAATCTTAACGAGTACTACGAAAGTTTGCGTAATAATGTGATCACGTTGTTGGAGCATGTAAGGATCCCGGGTGGAGGAACAGCGCCAGGCACCACAGCAGGTGGGACACCCGGTGCTCCTCCCCCTCCCGGACCAGGAGAGAAACCCGCCCACGACAACTTCGACTCATACCTCACCAAACTTCAAACGCTGTGCTCCCCCGACGGCTACTGCCCTGACGAGAACCGGCCAATCTACGAAACAGTGAAAAACGCGCTCCAGGACTTCACAGTGCTCCCTACTCCCATTTAAGGTTCACAGAGCGCCGCCGATTCTGCGCGACAGTGAATTATAGTGACGGACACGGTACAATCGGCGGAGCTTATAGTAATAAAGACTGTTTGAGTCTAGTTCAATTCATAGTGTTCGTTGTGTGCGGATGGAGGTGGAAATGCTACTCGCCAAAGAAATAAAACAAAGACAGTGTACGAATTCTGTGGATTGACAAATAGTTACGATTTGCAGCGTAGCGGATCCTGTACCCGTGTGTGTGTTCGGGCTGGTATTTGTGTTCTATTCGGTAACGATGTCTGTTTTGTAAACCGTTGTATACGATGTGTGACTTCTTTATGACATCATGTTAACACTCGAAGATTCATTCGACTCTTAATGTGTAAGCTGGACTATATAGAAATTAAATAAATTTTAAACACTGTTACTCGTATGCTTAAATTAATGTAATTGTTAGGTGAGAAATTTTTACTATTGTATGTAAGCGATTTTAGCCACACACACGCATAAAAATCGATTGTGTAAATATTGTACCTACATTTCTATATAAATAATAAAATTATCATTTAAATCGACGGTCATGATATTGGCTGTTATAGAATTTTATAATTTCAAATGCAAACTCAGATTTTTATCAAACAGAAGAAAATAAAATAGTAAATAAGTAAACTGTTATTCTGTCATAAAGTTGATAACGCTGGGAATGTGCCAAATGCCTCAGATACACAGCAGCTCCCGAACGCTGACCTATTAAGACTAAAATAATGAGATAGAAATATTAAATGATGTAAACAAAAAATAAATGAACTCCTTAGAGGACTTTCTAGTCAGTTTGTAAATAAATTGTGAATAACGATAGTTGTCACGTCATAGGGACGTTTTTATTTGTATTAGTAAATAACGAGATCTCATTAGATCGTGTAAGTTAATAATTCAGTCACTAATTGATAATCGATTTTAGGGATAAATGAATACCTACTTTCTTTGTTAGCCAATGTTCACTTTGCTGTGATTATGTTACGTGTTACTTATTTATTGTTGACATTACGAACTATGTGATAGATTAGTTAATTCAAGTTGATGTTAAGTTGCAAACATTTTGGTTGAAACGCTTTACTAAAACATGTGCAATTATTCAAACTCAAACCGTTTTGGTTAATGAAAGTGATTGATATGTATTAAAACGAAATATTTTAATTTTACGGGACATCACATTGGTACGCTGGAATTAATAATATTCGCATTTAAATACTAAAACCTATTACTATGTTACTACTCTGATTGTCATATACGTTTCTGTAAAATATTGAGTATGTGTTGTTAAAGAGAATAAAAATAATAAATACCAAGATTATTTCAATATTTTTAATTTTCCTCATTCTATGAAACGATAAATAAATAAACACTTAATTTGAAAGCCGGCTAAGTACACTATAAATGTGTGTTGTTAGTTATACGAATTTTCTTTAACTAGATTCACTAAGATGCTCGTAATTAGACCTCACCCGCCTTCGAATGATGTGGTTAAATAACCACATTATTTATTAGGTTCACCAACGTTTGTTTACCCTTTCAGGAATACATAGGTAATGCATTCACAATTCACAAAAATACATATGACCAACAACACTTATAACGCTCATCAAAATGCTTAGTTAGGTATCTTCTTTCTTCTTTGGAATTTAAATAATTCTCCTTTTTGAAAATTCCATAATTGGTGATATTTCTAATCTGTTGTAGTACTGCCTGGGGTGTTGGCTCTAGTACTTTCGGCCTTACAGTAGCAGAGACCCAGAGAGGAAGTCCATCAAGGTTGTCACCATAAAGCAGGCACCCTGAAAGCTTACCTTAGACGCAGATCCGTAGGCCTCGATGCTCTAGATGCTAAAGGTAGTGGCGAGCCTTCTGCTCTAATATTTAGTATTCATTATTCTTATCTGTTAACAGTAAATAAACTGAGCTATGTATTTTAAATAGAAGAAATAAAACCCTGAATTCTAGAAAAATATTTTTGTCGCATACTATTTGGATATACTGTAGCTATCAAGTAGGTCATGAATTGTAGAATGACTGGCTTGTTGGCCTAGTGGTTGGTGACCCTGACTGCTATGCTACAGGTCGTGGGTTCGATTCCCACCTGAGTATGGGTGTTCTTTGTGTCCGTTGTTTGTGTGTTTGTAAAGTTCCCCGCGACACAGGAGTAATTCCTATTGTGGGAGTTGTCTTTTAAAAAAAAAAAATTTTAAAAAGGTAAAATCTATTTTCGAATGACTTGTTTAGTTCTTTCAGAATTTACACACAAACAAAGAAACTTTACTTCTTTATAATACATATTACATTGATATTATAAATATTTTTAAAGGTATATGTAATTTGCAAACAAGTTATTAACACCTGCCCGTCCTTTGCTGCTAAGCAACGGTTTGTTAGTAAGCATTCCCTGTCGAATGTGGCTGAAGTATACATATCGCCATTATAAAACTACTTCCTCCTTTTTTAAAGCGGGTAATACCTAATAACAGTTATGCTGCTGCCTTACTAACATGAAAGACGCAAAATACGTAACCACTCCAAATGAGGCTGCGCACTCAAATGTAGGACAGCATAAAAACAACTGAACTACTTAGACCAGATGAACACATTAAGACATTTCAACGCTTTACATAAGCAGGTACAGTCACCATCAGATTCATATAAGCAATTTGGAAAAAAGTTCAAATTTGAAGAACAAAGATTCAATTATAGGTTAGGTACTACTATCACAATATGCAAATTGTTATGAGCATTCAGTGGTCAATATCATCTTAACAATCAAGTTTTCAATATAATGTTATCTGTATACTTCAATTTTATCTATGCATCTAGGATAAAATACTTATTATACTTTAATTCCTGCTACTACGGTTTACATTTGAGTAAAACGTTTTTGATGTTACTGGAACAAAATCTTTTTGATATTTACTCTGTTCTGATTAGGAGAGGTCTCATAATCTATATAACTACATTAGTATAGATAATGAAAGATAGGACAGATATATTTAATATATTTATGTATACATACTAAATACATATACTTTCTTACATATAAATAAAATTGAAGACTGTCCGTGATTTAAAATCATATAGGTTTTTTCTTAAGTCAAAACAAGTCTTTAAAAAATGTTTGTCTGTTCGACTTAAGCAGATTGAGAACGTTTCAGAGCATATTTTACGCTACTTTTAAATTTAAAAATGTTTAGGCTTCACGTGTGCAAACCATAGAAATATTTGTCCGTACTAATCTCCGAAATCGATTTTGCCAGGACCCTCACTGCCAGATTCAGGACTTACGAACGAAAGTATTTACGGTTCCCACATAAAAAGAGATTTTGGTTTTGGAAAGCGTTGAAAATTTCATTCAAGTTTGCACGTTACTTCAGACAGAGAGACAGATTACCATCAAATTAGATCGATCATGCATGATCATAATAAGTCAGCCAAGCGCAGATTCACATATACCTATAAGATATGATAAAACGTCTGAATAGTTTGTTTGTTTGGTTGAACGCGCTAATCTCAGAAACTGCTGGTTCGAATTGAAAAAATCTTTTAGCGTTGGATAGCCCATTTATCGGGGAGGCTATAGGCTATATGACATCACGCTACGACCAATAGGAGCGGTGCCGTGACCATAAACGTAGGTGAAACTGCGTGGGCGGCTAGTATCTATATATTAATACGTGATTGGAATTTTTTGTACATATTTTTAAGCAAACGCGCACAGACAGGGATGTGAAATTTGGGATATTTAGAAATAGTGCAGAAAGAAACTTCTGTTTTACAAGAAAAACTTAAACACTTGTCACGGAGCATTGTATCGTGTAGTTTTTTTAGTTGGTTTGATGCTGACATCCCACGACACATCGTTATCACTTTGAAGGCATTTCGGATGGCACGTATGTTGCAAACATGCACCACCTTTACAACCACATCAACTACATTCCAAATATCTTTCTCCTGACGCCATTCTAATACACTTTCATAATGTTCATTCAAATACATCTCAATTTTTTTTTTAAGTTATTACTAAATTAAACACGCTACCGAAGTTTTGGTTTAGTTAGTTTAGTTAGTTTAGTTAGTTGAAGTTTAGGTCGACATATTATTTTAAGTGGCGGTAGCGTAATAGCTAAGGCGTCGGGCTTGCGATCAAGTGGGTGCAGGTTCGAACCCCACCCAGTGCTCTACCTCTCTACCACTACTAACACAAGTATTTACCTGGAGGGGTGCACTCTGTAGCAGCACGTGTTTGCTAATGACCATAGACCCACCCATGATCCTGCCATGTATGTTCTTGGTCCTAGCGCCCTGCCTAATGTACCTGAATTGACATAACTATTAACTTACCCAACAGTCATGTAGCAATATTCATAATGATCAGCCAATGTGCTAAATGACGAACTTTGTATAAGTATTAGTGATGGTCCGGATACTCGTATCCGCGGATATCCGGGGGAGAAAAAAGATCCGTATCCGTTTTTTTTTGGCGGATCATAAACGGATCTTTTACATTGATTGATTGTGATTTATTTTGAGTAAAACACAATTAAAAAGTTTATGATTACCAGCAGTAAGAATATTTCAATCTATTTTTTATTAACAATGTCTAAAGACCACTTAAATCAATCACTGTATAGTTATTTCATACGAATTATTGTCAAACCATAGCAAATTGTCTCATAAGTGGTCCAATGTTACCCGGTACAATTACTATATATTTACAAACTGATGATAGTGAGTTATCAATATTATTAATAGTTACAAGGTAGTTATTGTTAAATAAACTATGTTTATAATGTAATGATACCTCAAAGCTTTGTGATGTGTATAGGTAATTAAATAATGAATTCAAAAAAACTAGCGCCGTGCAAGTCGAAAAATGTCGTCTTACTAATCCTTAACCTCAAATGTCGTTTCAAGGTTACACCAACTGACTAAAGTAATTAAGGTCTGTATCCGTATTCGCGGATCTAGACTTTAATAATCCGTATTCGTATCCGGATCCGCGGATATACATTCTTAACGATTACATATAACATCACTAATAAATATTCATCACACCGCCCGATTTCACATGTCATTTACATTGACATCCATATGTGCCGGACATTACAAATAAAGCAATGTTAAATCATTTGATCCATAACATGCATGTATAGCCTATATTTATCATGGCAGACTAGACTTATTATCAACTTTTAATCCTAATACTTTTAAATTACTATTTAATAGATAGATAGCTAGATTACACTTTATTTGTACACCAGGTTTTTACAGAGAATATGTACCCGGAGATATATCGTATCGATATTTTACCAAGAGCGGCCTTATCCCTCAAATCTCTCTCTACTCTCTCGTCTGGTAAAGATTGCTTTCAGAGACTAAAATAACTCCAGTCTATAATGGAGTTATTTCAGTAAACTGGTAGTAATCGTTGGCGTTAAATGAAAAGGTTTTCTCTATATGAGACTAGCAGAGCAACAATACCACAGACTACTAAGTAGTGTACTACGTACATTACTAACAAACTATAACAGAGTTATTTTTAAATCGGCAACACTGACAGATGATGTCAATGTCAAATTGTTTGAAGATGGGTGCTTGCTCCACACGTGTTTTGAGTTTGTGTTGATTTTTTTAATATATATCGTAACATTATCATTGCATGATATAATGAAGAATCAAAAAAAGGTAATATAAAAACACGTATGTAAATCCCAAATCTGCTTAATTTAATTCATAGAATATTACCAATTCTTTTAATTTCCAGAAAGAGACCAAACGCTATTTCGATACAGAAAACCAGGATTCAGAAAATACAACAGCAGAGGACCAGAAAGTGGAAGTCTATAACATAAAAATAACACCAAATTTTTTAAAAGCCCACAAATTCAAGGTATAGTAAAAAACTTAAAAGTAATATAATATAAATATCATCATAAATATTGAAAATACCATCTTTCCAGAAAAATAATGAAAATGTTTTCAAAAAGCCCTCATACAGTAATGATAAGAAAAAGTTTAAAGGTAAAGCACCTATTGATAAACATAAACTAGAAGTTCACTCCCGAGGAGAGGGTATTGGCAAAGGTGTGAAACATCCCTTACATGCTGAAAAGTTAAGGAAGAAGGAGAAAAAATTTAATTATGCCCAGGAACAAGCAGCGAGGGCTGAGATTTTGTTGACTGAGGATCATGGGTGAGGTTAATATAAATACTTTATTGATTTAACAGGAATAGCCTATTATTTGGCTTTGAAAAAAATACTTAATGAAATCTAAGATGTGTCAGTCATTTAAGTTAATTAAGCCTTCACTGTAAGTCCATACTTAGAACATTCTTTGAATGTGCCTTAAGAAAAATAGGCATAATACTACATGTAATGGTTTAAAAGTGAAATCTTGAACAGTATGCTATTCAAATCTTGTAGTAGCTAATATGAACTTTAAATGTGAAAGAACAGTATGAACACAGTATACAGTAGGGCCTCGATAATCTAAACACCCAAAATTTATAACCTATTGAGATTAATTAAGTGATTGGATTATAGTATACTAGCTGTGCCCCGCGGTTTCACCCGCATAACTCAGATGCCATGGGAATATCGGGATAAAAAGTAGCCTGTGTTAATCTAGGTCTCCAGCTATCTACATACGAAGTATCATCGCAATTGGTTTAGTAGTTGTTACGCGAAAGTAATGTAACAATGTAACAAACATCCATACATCCTCACAAACTTTCAAATTGTTTTCACATTCAATATCTTCACTACATATTTTAAAACAAAGTTCCCTGCCGCGTCTGTCTGTCTGTTCGCGATAAACTGAAAAAGTACTGAACGGATTTCATGCGGTTTTCACTAATATATAGACTGATTCATGAGGAAGGTTTAGGTGTATAATTTGTACCCGTGCGAAGCAGGGGCGGGTTTTAAGCCTTTTAACAAATCGCTGTCTTGAAAATTCCCATTACGGAGACAACCGTCAACTAGTAATAGTAATAGTCGTAACTTTTAAAATATTTGACCAAATTACGTACTTTAAAAGACAAAGTTTATCTACTTTGAATATCAGAAGCCATAGAAGTATTTATTTTGATAAAAATCAATTTGTTACTTTGTTACTGCCAAACTGCTACGTTAATTTGTTACTGCCAAATGCATTGGAAATAAAAATCTAATTGTATTGTATTTATGGTTCACTATTCTGGTAATAATGGCTTACACATAAAAGATAGATATATACTGTCGTGGACTTTTTTGTAGAACTATTTAGGAGAAACAATCCCACCGTACATTATATTCGTGTAACTCTTACAGTTTTTCCACCGCACGCTAGAATAGCTCGCACATGACAGACTTTTTTTCCGACTTACTTAACACTTATCGTTATATTTTAGCCAATATACACAATATCTTCATAAATTATAGCCTATGTGTTATTCTGATATATAAGCTATATTATTCAATTATTGTAAAGTTTCATTAAAATCCATACAGTAGTTTTTGCGTGAAAGAGTAACAAACAGTCATACATCCATACATCCTCACAAACTTTCACGTTTATAATATTAGTAGGATAGATATTTTGAAAAGTATTTCTTTAAATGAAACAAAGATTTTTATAATTGAAAGTAAGTACCTATATTATATTAGCTCATTGATATACAGTAGTGGTTTCCAATTCTCCCTTACCTGTTTCTAGAATTTTCGCTGTGGCCCACTTAATAAAGTTTGCCTAATTTTGTTTACTGATTTTCTTAGTAAATTTTAGTGATTGCTCCGCGTACCTCTTGATGCAACCTCGCGTACCCCTGGGGGTACACGTACCACTACTTGGGAAACACTGCTATACAGTATTCTGTTTAACCCTCATGCACCTTCCTATTTAAAAAGCCGTTTTGAATTCCTTCACGATACCTACTCATTCGAAGTTCTTACAATCATCTGAAAATTTTATATTAGAAGTGCCGGTGCATTCAACAACTTTCTTTGGCAAATCATCTATGGTTCTTTCTGTTCATCTGTGGAAAGCATTACCGATACAAATATAGTAAGCTGAAGTCTTTAAAAATTTGGTCAAGCAACATTATTACGGCGGGTTCCGGGAGCAGGGGGGTCGTTCGTATTATAGAGGCATTCGGATTAGCGAAGGTTCGGATTATCGAGGCCCCACTGTATAACAAAACAATTTTGTATTGAGAGTGACCACCAGGTCTAATTAATGTCCCTTATTTAGATTTTAAATACTATATAAAAATGTTTACAGTGCATTGGAAGTAGATGAAGACAGCAAAACAACAGCCATATCACAGAAGATAATAGCAGAGAATGTAGACATCACTGCTGCTTCCAAGATATTTGAACTTGATTTAAATTTTGGACCATACAGAGCTAAATATTCAAAGAATGGCAGACATTTGCTGTTGGGCAGTAATAAAGGACATTTAACAGCATTTGATTGGGTCACAAAGAAGTTACACTTCGAAATAAATGTAATGGAATCAATTCATGATATCAGGTTAGTCATATATTGGGATCTACTTCCAATTTGGTCTAATATGGCCAATTCAGTTTTCATAATAACTGTTATTTCACTCCCATAAGAAAAAAGCAATGGTGTGGATATTGCTTGACTGTTCATCATTCATTCAGGCGATTCTGATATAACCATATAACCAAAAGGTACAGACTAGATTTCCATGAAAAAAGGAAAAACTGAAAGTCTTAGGCAACTTTCCAGAGTTCAAAGAACCAAGACCTAGTTTGTTTAATTTTTCCAAAAAGTTTTTAATATAAAAAAGACTTGTTATTACAGTTGGTTGCATGTCGAGACTATGCTAGCAGCTGCTCAAAAAGAATGGCTCTACATATACGACAATACTGGTACTGAAATACACTGTGTGAAGAAAATGGATAAAATATTGAGGATGGAATTTCTACCATACCATTTTTTGCTAGCTGCTGTTGTAAGTACTTTCCTTTGTTATATTCCATTATGATTAATTATACAGAGGAATTGGGGAGTGTAAGCAATTGCTTTATCAGGTCGGTCGCATATCTGTAAGTCGAACTGGTGGTTGCTGGAAAGATAAAGTGAAAAATATGTTTTTATAAAAGAATGTCTATCTAGCCCACAAGTGACATACGTTTTGTTGTTTACCTTTAAGTACTTAAACCTTTGGAGTAAAAATTACTAACAACCTCATAAGTAGGTCATACTTTTTTTTAATCTGCTATACGTCTAAGCAAATCGTGTACTCTTTTATACATATATTTTTTAATATGGCTTTTTCTTTCAACCTTTAAACTCATGACAAACTTGGAAAGGTCCAGTCAAAGTCAAGTTAGGTAACGAATCAGTTTTTAGGCTCTACTAACAATACTATCTTAGATAGGTACACTGTTCAAGTAGTTGTTTAATAAAAATTAAACTGACGAAAAGGAACTAAAAAGTGAAAATTAAATAAACCTTTTAAGTCTTAGCTTATTTACATAAACTATCAAATTTTATATAAACTAATTTTGAGTCGGCGCTAAACAATAAACTGATTAATTATCAAAATATTATATCTACGTAGAAATGGAGAAGGCTCTACGTAGGTAATTACCCATTTTACATACAACAATCATTTTATTATTTGGCGCCGACTCAAAATTAATTTATATAAAATTTTGATTCCTAAACGCAAATACTGATTAAGTTATGAAAAGTAAACAAAAACACTATTCGTGCTCATAAATCTCTCAATTTTATCAGGATCCCACCTGATCCTGACTTCCTTGAGACGGGACCACCCTAGCAAAAATATAACAAATATTCTATCAAAAAAATCAAATAAAAAAAGAATCATCAAAATCGTTCATAGATAACAGCTAAACATACATACAAAAAAAAATATATGTATGGTCAAATTGAGAACCTCCTTTTTTTCGTTGGTTAAAAATAACCTTTAACGGAGAAATATGATTAGAGCATATGTATGTACATTTACCCCTATTTATGCCTTATGTATATTTTTTAAATTTAGAATCTTATTTTCAGAATGAATTCGGCTTCATGACATGGCTGGATATTTCTATAGGTGAGATTGTCGGACATTACAACAACCATATGGGAAGGGCATCTGTAATGACACAAAATCCATACAATGCTACACTGTGTCTGGGAAACTCTAAAGGTGTGGTGTCTTTATGGTCACCAACTGTAAAAGACCCTTTAGCGAAGATATTATGCCACAAAACGCCATTGACCGCTATAGCTGTTGATAATAGGGGAATGTAAGTTGAAGAGAGAAGTGATTTTAAAGTATATAATTATTATTTACCAATAATCTACATTCATTCATCCTACATTATTGGTACCCATGTGCCTATATGCTTTAATCCAACATACAATCTATCTGTTTTTCTAATTTATCTAAAGCTGCCTAGCTGTATCAGCTTGAAGGGTTAAAAAACACAAACATTTTATATAATACCCTATACATTATATTATGTACTAATAAATATTAATTTTATTTAGATCAAAAAAGGTGTCGAAAAGAAAGTCAGATCTAAAATATACTAATAGACTAGAATAGTAATGGTGAAAACAAAAACTCACAGAAGTTAAACTTTACGACCCGTTAAGACTACTTATCTGGTCGCAAAGTGTAAAGTGTTTGTGTGTTCTCAGCAATAAAAAATGTGTAAACAGGTATATGTAGAGTTGGGCGCCATACCGGTAAATTACCCGTATGGCAATAAACTTCCATTTCTTCCCATTTACTCCCGGGCAAAAATATTTCATGATGGAAAGAAATTAAGTTCGACAAAAATGTATATTTACATGATTTTAATAAGTGTTTTTCATTAGAATTAAGTATATACATACACCAACGCATGCAGGCATATGAGTTTCCAGGTTTAAATAAAACAAATAATACTAAAAAGGAAATATTATAAATCAACATGTTCATTGTCGTATTATAATATTGCCAATCAACTGGACGAGATTTACGATTGGTTTTTATAATAATGATCATATAATATGAACCGAATATAACAAAAATAACTATTTACCGTATATAACAAAAATAACTTTTTACCGTATATAACAAAAATAACTTTTTACCGTATATAACAAAAATTACTTTTTACCGTATATAATAACCGTCGGGGGTTGCCATCTCATTTTCAAATTTCAATTAAAATGAAGATATCCTGTTTGTGTCCATTATGTCGTCGTAAAACATCTTCAATAATAATATTCATTATTATAAAAACTAATTGTAAATTTCGCCCAGTTGATTATCAATATTATAATACGACAATGATCAATCAATCAATCAAACATTTATTTTTTTATGAACATGTCATTGATTTATAATATTTCCTTTTTTGCATTACTATTAAACCACACATTATTAAACCTGTAAACTCAAATTCCTGGATGCGTTGGTGTATGTATATACTTAATTCTAATCAAAAAGACTTATTAAAATCATGTAAATATAAATATTTGTTGAAGTTAATTTCTTTCCGGTATGAAATATTTTTGCCCGGGAGTAAATGGAAGTTTAGAAATATTTCCGTTTCTTCCCATTCTTGCCCATTTATTTCCTTCCCAATTTTTTTCCGTCGCCCAACTCTAGGTATATGGCTACATCTGGGGTTGATCGCAGTATGAAGATATGGGACATCAGAAACTTGGATGGTCCAGTACAAGACTACCGGCTGAGGAGTGCCCCAGTACACTTGGAGTTTTCACAGAAAGACATGCTAGCAGTTGGCCTCGACAATGTTGTTGAGATATACAAGTAAATTTATTATTATTTAATTCATCTGCATACCAATAGATAGGAGCCTGGCAAAACTGCGGAATAAAACTGTGATGCAATTTCCATTACTAATAACTTATCCTATATTTACTACATCTAGAGTTTACATAGGTATATTATGTACTCATAAACAAACACTATAGAAAACAATTTAATATAATTTTGGTGTATTTCTTATGCGTTAAATCCAGTTTACCTTATAGTTTTGGGAATGGACTTATCATGTTCAACAAGAATTTGAACTACTAATTACATTGCATAATCATTTTTTATTACACATGATTAGCACATACTCATACTATGATAAATAAAAATTGAATATTAATTTCAGCAATTGCTGCTCTCAAACAACAGAGAAACCCTACTTGAGACATAGGATGGCAAAAACAATAAATAATTTCAAGTTCTGTCCCTATGAAGACGTATTGGGAATTGGAACTAGGAGTGGTTTTACTAGCATTTTAGTTCCAGGTGAGAAACGATAAAATACAATTACATCAACAAAATAATATTGCTGAAACTCGCAAGTAAAAACGCATTACAATCAATTACCGTTACTTTAAAAATGAACGGCTTACTTTGAAATCTAGTTTCTGTTTATTTAAAAAATTCATTTCCATTCAGAAAATTAAATCAATTAATTTATAACACAGAAGTTACTTGCACCATTCTCACTAGTTTGATATTAATTTCAGGCAGTGGTGAGCCTAACTTTGACGCCTTGGAAAGTAATCCATTTCAAACTAAGAAACAAAGAAAAGAAGCTGAAGTCAAAGCATTGTTGGACAAAATACCTCCAGAACTTATCACACTCAATCCATTTGATATTGCTGAAGTTGATGTGCCTTCAATGCAAGAACAAATGGAAGCTAAGAAGAAATTACTAGTAAGTGTAACAAATACCGAGTCAACTTAATGCAGTGTATTGTACTCAAAATAAGCCCTAGTGTAAAGTATTTAAAAAATATGTTAATTATTAAAAAAAAAAAACATTGATTTTTACAGTATTTAAAACCAAGAAAAATGGACTTCACACCAAGAAACAAGAAGAAACTTAAAGGCAAGTCCTTGATAGCAAGAAAAAAGATTATTAAAGATGTTGCTAGAAAGGTAATAATATTTGAGTTATTTATTTTTAAAGTCTGTTTTGGATATGATTGATACGAAATAACCAAATTTTACTTTTCAATGTTTTAGGAATTTATTGAACAAGCGAAAGAAGCAAAAACATTACTTGATTTAGCAGAAGGACAGGCTGCAAAGAAACAATCATTTGGTGTACTAGATCGATTTGTTTCAAATCCAAAATCCAAAAAATAAAACGAGTATATTGTATACATAGATCTAATTATTTATTTCCTTTCTTAATTTCAATACGATTTTTATATTTACATAATTTATTTACATATAGTAAAATAAACTTCAACATGATCAAAAATACGAGTAATAAAAATGTCTTTCTTATCAATATTAAATATAAAAAGTCAATTATACTATGGGCTAACATGGAAAATCGAATAAGTCGCATAATCCTTCTGTTCCGCGTAAAGAAAATGAGAAATCGTATTTACTAGCTGGCGGGCTGAGTCTCAGCAAATAATCTGAAACAAAAAAACAATTGTTATCTCCTGGTCATAGTAGTCAAGATGTATAGAACAGGTAACGCCGAAGCTTTGCGAGTACTAACGTATGTACTTCTGGTCCATCTCGAACTGCAGTCTCGAGAAAAATGAATGCTAGATTTAAAGTTTCGGGAACTTACATAGTACTGAATAAATATAGCCTCACCAGACCCTCCAAAAGATAATTAGTTAAGCTTACAGCATATATCTTAATTTTAAAAGATTATGCTCCTGTGTTTGTTAATACCGTCTTAATAACGTTTTAACTTTAAAAAGATTATATTATATATTGATCCAATTATACAAAGAAATATTTCTTACACATCCTGAAAAACTATTATTTGCAATACTATAAGATAACTGGCCATACATATAGGAATTGGGATGAACGCGAATAATCGCAACAAGAAAAATCCGAAATCGGAGCTAACAATATTTAAAGTTTCTAAGTTAAACTTCAAGGCTAATGAATAAATTGATATGACTGTATGGATTAAGTAACAAGTTGCATATCTTCCAGATTTAAAATCTTAAACTCTACACATTCCACCTGATTTATGAGGAATGGTGGTAACAATACCTGGAAATTCAAATGTCATAACTTGTAAACAGTTTATTTTTCAATTCTTTATGTAACCACATGCTGAGTCATGCCCTTTTAGTGATTAAAGTAACTGTTCTATTGTCAGTCAGATACACCCTATATAACAATACATCTTGGAACCATCAGACAGGCTGTCTGCTTGTTTGCTACCTTAATTACAAAAAAGAAAACTACTTACTGCTAGATTGTTTGATAGTATCACATGATTTATTTGTATAACTTTCTACTTCGCTGTCTTCCATGCTTTCATCATCCGTATCCTGAAAACAAGTAGGATAAATAAATACTAATTAAAACAAAGTGAAGCAGAGAGGCAGAGTCCCAGAATTGAAGTGACATATGTAAAATATTTCCTTAGTATTTATTAAATCTCTGTCCCCGCGGCAGCCCGTGGAGTACTGAAGCCGTGCTAGACTAGTAGCTCAAGCTCGTTTACCAGTTTGTACACTTTGGTTAGTGTACATACTGGTATGAGCCTAATCTCTAACTACTAATCGACTTTTTGGGTGTGGATATGTCAGCGATTTTGACGCGTACATCTGTTTCTTGAAACAGTTTGCAAATGCCGCCTAGGATCCATTTCATCCGCATGAAATGCCGCCGTTGAAATTACCTTAACCACGATCATATCCCCAACATGTACTGGTTGAGCACTTTATGTGCGCCGCTTGACTCGTTCATGCAGCTTCGAAAGATATGCCCAACAGTGTTTTTTCATTTTTAGGATTCCGTTCCTCAAAAGGAAAAAAAGGAACCCTTATAGTTTTAATCACTTTGTTGTCCGGCGTTCCGGCTGTCAAGACCCTTTTTTCAGGAACCCGTGGACGCATCGAGTTGAAATTAATACCAAATACTTATGTCTGCCGTACTTGAAGATGTAAAAAAATTAAGCTTCTAAGTCAACGCAATCAAAGATACGGCCATTTAAGGCTAAGATTTGACTAAATTTGAACATTTCTTTTCATTTTTTCACTAAATCAAAACCTATTTGTACTTCCCATTGCCCTTGAATCATGACATTTAGTGAAAAGCAAGGTCTCACAGTACAAGTAAAAGAAAAATCTGAAATTCGTTAATTTGTTGTTATATCACAAAATAAAAATAGTTTTTGTGACTACAAACTTATCTTTTGAGGTTGGAAAAGGGGATTTGTCGTACATCGATGTATGGGAAAGTATGTTTAGAACCACAAAGTGCATCTACTCCACAAATCTACATACAAGTTTGTTTGCGTACGGAACCCTCGATGCGCGAGCAGAACTCGCACTTGTCCATTTTTTTTCTAGTAGCTGGTAACGATTGAGCGAGATCTTTTCAGTGATAGGTAATGAAACCAATGGTCGCCCAACAAGGACTTTTTTTATTGCCTCGATTTAAATGAAATTTGCTCATAAGCAGCACTAAATTTAAATTCAAAACCTTCACACACTACATTCATCAACGAATTTATTTGCCGACTTTAACATTAGATCTAATTCGTTATTTGTTCCCATGTAGTTTCTACCGTTATCACAGTATATAAAATACGAGGCTTACCCCGGTTAGAGATAAACCTATGTAAGCACAAAATTAATGTACGAGTACTAAGCTTACTAACTACTTCAAGGTGGAAAGACTCAGTTGTACTCTGACTCACTACACATAATTATAGCATTTGCATGTTTTGCGATCTGCAAAGTCTGTGCTTAAACCTCGAATGGAGAGGCCGGGTTCACTCGATGTTGAGATAAGTTGCCCATTAACGGTTCCTTTAACATTTACACATTGAATGCATTTATATTAGGGTTTGAGTTTATTGAATGTTGAAAACCATTAGAACAGTAATGTTTTTTTTTAAAGAATACTAGTAACATGGTAAAATTACTAGTATTCTCGTTAACCCCTTCAGCTAAGCTTAACGCTTTTGTTAGGAGTGGGTTCACGTCGGTAGAGCACTGAGTAAGGTTCGAACCCGCAACCACTTGATCGCAAGTCCGACGCCTTAGCCATTACGCTACTACCGCCGCTTAACTATGTAAGTAAAAGTAACGTTGTGAAATTTCAAAAGGGGGCGCGTCTCCTGAAAAAGTTTTGGCAGCCTTGTTTTATTATTTAAATTAAAAACTCTTTATACTTTAAAACTAATTAAGAAAAAAATCTAATTCAGATCAACTATTTCCGTTTTTCTTAATAATAAACTATGTTGTTTATGAAATATAAACAACATAGTAACCTAAATATCAATAAGGTGTAGAAGAGCTATTTATAACTCAAATACTGCAACAATTTTGATCCTAATCATGTAAGTAGTTGCAATAACACAGGTGAATTTTTACAATCAAGAGAATGACAAGTGTATGGATATAATACTCATAACGAGGTGTATAAAGGGCCTTCATTATACTACATACTAAAAATAAAATAACACATTTATAATAATATTCATTGATTAAGATGTACCAAATGACCCTTACCTTTTCATTTTCTCTATCACATAATAATATAACTCCAATAGATTCATTTGATTTCACATGTAAAAAATATTGCTGTTCTTTATCCTGAAATAAAAATATGACTCCATGTATGAAACCTAGGTTTGCCACCCGTATTATAATATATAGTATCAAGCTACACTATATTTTAATCAATTGTACTTTACAGCGTGTAAGTTTCACCGTCGCTAATAACTTACATAAACGTCTTTCTTTGTATACTTATTACACTGCAAAAGTCAGTTCATCATAAAACTACGACCTTAAAGATTTACAGTCATTAGTTTGATTTTGCGCTTCTGCGGTGCGGTACGGTGAATGACCTTAACGTTCGGCGCCGTCGAAGCAGCTGATTGCATAAATGTTGTTTAATTGATTACATTGCTGTGTTTGGTGGTATGGGGGTATTTATTGATTTTTTTTTCAGTAAAATGTTCTGTTTACTCATTGTGATATCACTTTTAACCAAAAAAAAATAAAATATATGAAATTTCCGGCACTAAATTCCACTGATTTTCCACTCAGAATAATGGTCTGAATACCCTATTTCAGGATTCGGTACGGTGTCACTTACACTCTGTATATTATATAACAATAAATTACACTGTATAGTGTACTGTCACATGCTTTTTAGGGGTCCATACCTCAAAAGGTAAAGAGGAACCCTTATTGGATCACTTTGTTGTCAATCTATCTGGCTAAACCTTTTTCTCAGAAACTCATTAACACATCAAGTTGAAATTAACACCAAATACTTATGTCTACAGTCCCTTGATGCTGTTCAAAAATCAAGTTTTTAAGTCAACGCAATCAAAAAATCTTTTAAGCCTTAAATTTGCCAAAATTTGAACATTTGCAGGTATATCTAAACCTATAAGGAACTTCCTGTTGACCTAGAATCATGAAATTTGGTAAGAAGCAAGGTCTCACAGCACAAGTTAAGGAAAAAAATCCGAAAGTCTGTAATTTCTTGCTATATATGTGTCTGTCAAGACACTACCTCAGGAACCCATGGAGGCATCTAGTTGAAATATTGCCTGCAACTTCGATCACATAGAAATTTTTGCCTAAGTGCTATTCCAGACTATCTATCTCTGTGCCAAATTTCATCCAGATCAGTTCAGCCGTTTTTGCATGAAAGAGTAACAAACATCCATACATCCTCACAAACTTTTGGCTTTATAATATTAATAAGATATATATATAATTTAGTAAAAGGTAATATTATTAAGTTTTCTACTGACCATAATTTTGAGTACAGAAAAATACTGTACCATCATAGGGTACTTAAACCTTTAGATAGCACATGAAGTGGACGAAAGTAATGTGCTAAGTGATGTGAAATAAATTGTTAATCACTGAAACAAAGTATGTATTATAAATTACCTTATTGGGCAAAGTTCCCCCTGATATTGCTGCTCCTAAAGGAGCTTCTAATACTAAAACTTGATTGTTCTCAAAACAATTATGTATATCTTTGTCAGAGACAAAACAAAGGTCTTGATTGTCTGTGTCATCCATTACATTCTTTATACTTTGTTCAATCCAATGTAATTGCCTGAAATGTCCAATTCGTCTTTTGTTACAGTCTCAAGAATAAATCAATCAATTAATACACAAATACAATTCTTTGATGTATATCCAAATAATATTATTTTTACAAAACTTTATAAGATTTGACTTTCCTCAGATGATGAAAAACAATCTAAAAAAAATTGTAATTCCAAATATATTAAGACGGCCATGAGACATGGTGTAGGTGTAGGAATTATTTTTAACCAGAAAAGTCACTTCTTTATTTAATTATTTAACAATTAAACTTACTTATCAAGTAATCTTTCGTGTTCATCTAACCGCTTGACCTGTTTTCTTAATAGTGTGACTTTTTCACCGATGTCACTTGTATTACAATCTGGACCTGCACCTCTGAAACCATGGTTGCATATTACTTGCACATAAATATTGTTATGAACTTATTTGTAATGATTTGAACATCACATCAAAAACAATCACTCTGGATATTGTAAACACTCACTTCCATTGTATACTGTTTTTGCTTCTTTTCTCTATGAGACCAATTCCTTCCAAAACATTAGTAATATCATATATTCTCCGTTTCTGTCTCACCGCCAACAAATTGGTAGCCTGCAATATTTTACACAAATTGTCTTTTATTATTCAAAAATGATGTTTTCGTGCCGAAAATATTTGACATGGGTGGCATTTGAAGCTATACTTACAATTTTCAAATCCAAAACACCATCCTTCGCCTTTTGTAGCAAGGAAACAAATTTTGTTGTCAGTAATCCTAAAGATTTCTCATATCGTTTATATTTCAAGTCCGTCATTGTGGAATTTTACAGTAAAATATATTTATTTAAAAAAAATTAAGATTTCTACTCAATTTTGCGTCGCGGCGGGATATTACGTTGGTAGCATTGCGTATATAAACTTTTTAATATTACCGACTACCGTAAGCAATAGAGATGTCCACTCATTCGACTGCGACTGACTAAATTTAAATTCTACTAAGTTAACATCTCTTTCATGTTGAAGATTATTATGAAATTATATAAAAAGTTGTGTAAGGATGGTCGTTTTTAGATTTTAACATTAAAGGTCACAAAAATAATAAGTATATAATAATAATATCCTGTGACATATCGCTATCTAGACTCCAACTAATAAGCAGAGCTTAAATACTATGGGTTCTAGAACACGAATAACCGTATATGTATGTATGAGTATGTACCGACATACTTAATTTTATGTTTTTTGTAAATACATCATATTATATATAAAAACACCCAGACTACTGCAAATATTCATGCATACTAAATATTTGCACTGACCGATAATCGAACCCGAACCCCGGCACGGCGGGGCTTCATGGCAGTCGAATGCACTACAGCCTCGCCAAAGAGGCCGTCACAACGATACTGCTACACCTTTTTAGAGATCAATATCATACTAACTGTAAGTGCAGGTCAGAGCCAGGTACAGTGCGATATGTCGAAAATAAAAGTAGTAGAAAATAAATGACGGCGCTAACTACGCACATATTGCAACACAGCTTTTTACGCTCTACTATTTTTCATAGGTGAAGGTGAACATTTTAGCTATAGAAGGACGTATCACGTACGCAGGGGTGCAATAACCTTCAAATAGTAGGGGGTGTCTAAAATTATTATTTTTTAAGGACTAAAAAAAAAGGTCATCAAAACACTTTATTGACTATTTCAAAGTATTGTAAGGCTTACTAAACAATTTGGTATTACGATAAACATTCTTTTTACGACGAACAACATTTTAATTACAATTTATTTTGATTCCCTTTTTTTAAACGCGGGATATTTGGACACCCTCGAAGGGGGTATCCACAGATTTTTAGGGCGTGTCCGGACACCCAAGACAACCCTCGTTGTTGCGCCCCTGCACGTACGTCATGAGTCATGACTGAGGTCTTGTCTTATACAAAAATTATAAAAAAAAGTGTGTGTGCAATTCACACACGGCAAAAGTGAAACTTCAGAAAAGTAGCCTACGAGAGAATGAGCAATAAAAAGTAAAATCAACACAAATTTAATACATCTACAGTTTTATTACGCCAGGAGGAAATATCAATCTGACTGAAGTGTTGTTTTATTTCGATGTCATCACATCAACGGGAACGGAATGTTATGTTTTGTTTTTTAAATAGAAGCTGATGACTTGTTTTGTTTTTAACTAGCATTGTTTTTTTTGTACATGAGTGATCGTGTTGTGAAGTTGCGAGTAGGTTAATGGTTGTAGTGGAAAAATCATTAATTTACAATTAATTTGGCGTAAATACATCATGGATACACTATAGATTGACGGTGTGACCACTGCAAGTGCACTTGAGAAATACATTGGTTTCAGTGTGTAGTAACTATGATAATTCTGAGGAAACACTGTGTACCAATGGAACAAATACAAAGTGAAATCAACAGTGTCTTCACTGTGTTTTCACCGTGAAGCCAAGACCGAGGGTATGAAGCAATTGTTACAGGAGCGCTTCTTTGGCCGCCTAAAAAAAGTATTAAAAAGTCTTTTGTCAGGTGGTAATAAGGTGCGGGCCTATAATGATTGGGTCATACCAGTTCTAACTCAGACTATCAAACTCAACTCAACAGATCAAACTGAACTAGATGCCCTAGATAGAAGAGTTAGTAAACTGCTTACCGCGTACCGAATGCACCATACACGGTCATCGGTCATGACTAGTCATGAGATTGTAATATCCCGCGGAAATGTGGGAGTCGTGGTTTTTTAAATGGCAAGACCCTCCATAATCGCGAGGTATGCAGCAACCTTAGAGATTACTTGAAGTGGATGTGTATCGGGATGTGGTGGCAGTTGACTAACTCCGCTTGCTCTAGCAAAAGAGAATTGGCGCCAACCACCAGTACTCAGTATTACAGATCGCAAGGAGATATGGAAGAGCAAGTTGCATGGACGTTTTTATTGGGCCTATCCTGGCTACAGTTCGGTTGCCTCTTCGGAGAAACTTAGGGTTTAGTCTGTGCAATTACAGATTAAGTTTTTATGATGAATAATTACCGGAGATCCTGAAGGACGGCACAATAGACACTTGTCGGGCGTGTCATCGTCCCGGAGAAACCCTCAGGTATATAAGGTTGTTCTCGTCTTGCCAACAGCGAGTACTTACATAGACGTAACCAAGTGGCCAGGATAGTCCATCAGCAACTTGCTCTTAAATATAATCTTGTAGCTGTCGAGTTACTATACCACAGGTATGTGCCCGAACCAGTTCTCAAAAATTGCCGTGCAATATTGTACTGGGATTGATCTACTACAGGACAGGACTATAGTTACCAATAAGCCTGATATAGTTATGATAGACCAATTAGAGAGCCGAGCAATCATTATTGCCATCACCATTCCCCATGACGACAATCTCTTAAAGGCCGAAAAATATAAAAAAATTAAAATACCTATTTGGTTTTAGCTCATGAGATTGTCGACACGGGGGATGTAGATTCAGCAATCATTGTGCCGATCGTCATTTCGGCCCATGGGTTAATTGCTAAGAGCCTCGACCAATTTCGAAGTTTCTGTCTCGGGCACCCTAACCACCGGTAGCTTGGTCCCTGTACCTGATACCGGTGGGACACTATTTTTTTATATTTTTAAATACATTTTTTTTTATGTGAATGTATTTAAAAATGGTACTTTATATGTATATTATAAATAAGTAATTTTATAATTTTAAGTAATAACAATAATAACTTGAGACATCTCACATCACACACACACGGCCGTCTGATCCCAAACTAGGCTAGAGTATAGGTATACTATCATGGTAGGTAACCAGACTGCTGATAAACATACTTATATATTTCTAAATACAAACATATCTTAATATATAAAACAAAGTTGGGTTTGTTCGAACATTTATAACTGAAGAACGGCTGGACCGATTTTCATCGTTTTGATTTGTTGTATTTGTCTCCGTCCCGAACATCAGAGTAACTATTAAGATCATTGGAATGATTACGAAAAAAAATTAAAAGAAAAGACATTTTCCCATACAAAATGTTCATGGGTTTCGTAACTGTCAAACATTTAATCTTCATCCCGTCGATATAAACTCTCCCCTCAAATTAAAGAACGTATTTAAGTAAAGGTTTCGAATTGACCAGAAATATCCACTTTATGGAGAGACTTTCATTACATTTTTACAGATGCTTCGAAACATTCTACTACGGGACAGGTTGGACTGGGAGTGTTTCATTCACAATTTAATACAACAGGATGGAGTTGAAGATCCGTATATAAATTACTACCATGACACGGCTTCTTAGCCTTCGATTTATCTAAAAGACCGTTGGGAGAATCTTTGGGCTGAATCCAGTCGTTACAAAGGTAAACATTATGCTAGTATCCAGTCAAAGATTCCTTCAAAGCCTTGGTTCGGCAAAATTATTTATAATAAACGCGTTACAAGTTCCATCATTAGAATGATAACAGTGACCTATGCGAGTGTTGTGAAGTGGGTGATTTGAATCATTTATTATTTTCTTGCCCATTATTTGATAATTCAAAATTAATTTCTTCCCTAGTTTCCATCTGCATTCCACTTCCTTCATCTACTCCCCTACTTTTGTCTTCCAATACTCCAGATGTATATAATATTTTAGCCTATTTTATAACAACCCATAACTCTTTAAAAATCTAAATATGTATATTAATTTGTTCCTTATCTCCTTTTGATCCAGGTCCTATCCAAATTCAAAATTTCCTTTTATTTCAAATTGTTTCCCTACCTTTTACTTGTACTTGTTTGTGGCGATACGAACCGTGAGCCATATGAGAGAGGAAAAAAAAGATATATCCACAATATTCGGATAATGGCGTATTTTAGATTTTAAAAATTTAGAATCTATTGTCATTAATGAAAAAGGATTGAGATATATATTGGATGTCAAATATTTATGCGTGTGTTCAGAAATTTATTTTGTGTAAACTAAGGAAAATATATCAAGTTACAAAAATCGTTCCAACTAACCTAACATGCAGTCTGCAGTTAGACAGATTCTAACTTTTAGTGTTAATCAGTACCTCAGACCCAACCTATTATCTCCAATCTAAGAGCTCTCTTAAGTTAGCGGTGGGAAGTAATTTTTTTTCAACTGTACTATTTCAATGGTTCGTTAACTGTTATTCATTGTTCTATAATTTTTGAAGTGAAACCTCTTTATAACCGTTGTGATTTAAAATTCTATAAAACGAAAAAGCGACAGTAAAAAGAGACAAACATATTCATAAATAGGATTTCGCCTGCGAGCGAATGAGATATAATACAAGTATCAGTGTTTTCTATAATCTTTGTCTTTGCGCCTGCGTACTAAAGCTAGCCTTCAGAAAAAGCGTCAATTTCAACGTGGTGTCATTTTTGTGCATTTACGTATTAAAATTCGTTGGTTAATTAATTTATGTTAATAATTATTTAACACATCTGTGTCAATTTGATCAATAACTTTTATATAAATAATCTACAATTAAATTTATTAACACTAGTAAATTATTTGTGTTGTTTTATATTTTATTTCTCATTCTCTCATAGGCTACTTTTCTGAAGTTTTACTTCTGTTGTGTGTGAATTGTGTGAATTGCGCGCACACACACACACACGCGCACACACACACACGCACACACACACACACGCACACACACACACACACACACAGTTCTATAAATTATTTGACCTTTTTTCTGTTTCAATTGTTCGTTAACTGTTCTACAAATTTTCGTTACTTGCGTAAGCTTCCCATATTCTACACTGGCACACAGTCTATTTATTGGAGGATTTTATCAGGAATTTATTGAAGTAAAATTATAATATTGTGAGGCAAGGTGCCAAATTTCAACTTTCTCGTCATGAGAAACAGCGATATCGACAACCATTGTATGGCGCTCTGATCGATCTATCACCAGTATGTCAGGTTTATTGGCAACAATAGTTCTATTTATTTTATTTATTTAAGGACAACCAACAAAGCAGACACTAACATACATGATCAATTTACCGTACTTTTACATTTTATAGTGTAGCCTTAATTAAAGGCTGCAAAGACATGTATTAAACATAGATGTAGGAAATGCAGTTACAAAACAACTTTTGCTTATCAAGTAAAATCCTAAGTACTATCCTACTAATATTATAAACGTGAAAGTTTGTGAGGATGTATGGATGTATCGATGTGTGGATGTATAGATGTATGGATGTTTGTTATTCTTTCACGCCAAAACTACTGAACCGATTGCCATGAAACTTGGTATGTAGATAGCTGCAGACCTGGATTAACATATAGGCTACTTTTTATCCCGATATTCCAACGAGATCGGGACTTACGCGGGTGAAACCGCGATGGGCTGCTAGTTGTTACATAAATGCAGCTAAACGTTATTCAAAGAATCGGTATATTTTTCGATTCTTTCAATAACACCCAAAATACAAATAAAAACTTACAAATAAATGCGATGTTTTTTTTGTGGTTTTACTCGCAAAAGTAATAGCATAAATATATACATATATACACACAGCATATACGTATATATAAATACCACACATACACATACAAACATATAAATATATATTAACATTTTGTTCGACGTTGTACCAGCTATTCCAAAAAAAAAAAAATACAATTTTCTAAATCTTTGTGTAAGTGAAAAAGACAATGTGGCACTACCATTTATTATTATTATTACATATTTAATATTATTGAAGTGATAACTTCTTATGGGAGGGTAAACCGCTGCCTTACGTAACGCGTTACGGCGCCAGTCTGTCGGGCGTTTAAGTTATCACTTCTGTTGGGCGCCTAATCTCTTTGCACTCTATTGCTATCCATCCAAAGGTTATTGTCTGTAAGAAATCATAGACTGTGATAAGAGCACCTAATATATAATAATACCTTTTAGGAGTGCAGTAACGAGGTGTAATTAGTGCCCTCTAGGCTAATTTGTTATAAACACAAAGCATAATATGTAGAAACTTTAATACTATTTTAAAAACATCATCTCTTGGTAACCATTTCTTTAAGTAATTCACATTTTTTTGTTTCAATCTGCAACAGATCATCAAGTTCTTTCTCCATGAGCTGAATTTTCTTATGTTCTAATGTTTCTTTTAATCCTAGTTCCCTCTTCCTTAATTCTAACTCCTCCTCACGCAACCTTAAATTTCTTTCATAAATTTCGTTTCTCCACTGTTTTTGTTCCTCTTGCTTCTTCAAGTATTCTAGCCATTGTTTTTCCAATTGTATTTTGCCTTGAAATCTGTCAGATTCTATTCTGTTTGCCAGTCTTATTTTTCTCATTTCAATCATAGACCTTGCCTCCTGACTAAACTGGTGTGCCAATATATTTAATCTTTGAGGATCTTTTTTCTTTTGTAAAAGTTCTGTGATTGTGTTAGGGTCACTATCAATATTATATTGTAAATATATATTATCCATTGTTTCAAAATACTTAAACTTTTCATGTTGTCCAGTGTCCAGACATTGCTTATATTTCTTTGTTAATGCATTTATTTTCCATCGTATCTGGTCAGGCGTCATCTGCAAACAACAACACATATTGTAAGGTATTATAGAGCAAATTTATTTTTCACTTGCCATGAGTGCAAAAAATCTTGCGTTAAAACTTTAAGTGGACATCAACCTCAACTCCCGTCAATATGAATAATAACTGGTACCAGCAGTACAATAATCAGGGTGTCCATTGGGAGGGATTGTCCATTAATCACATGAGGCTCAAAGGCCCCCCCCATATCTATGGCTATCATTAGTACGCAATGTACGTAATGTACGTGATTATTATTTTAATTAAAATTTAATATGTGCCGGCTGGCAGCCCCCCATGTACAGTGTATAATATATATAAGTATCAGTGTTTAAGATGATTGAAATCTCTTTTTTTCAAGTTACATAATGCTGATATAGGCATATTGGTAACCAGTGTGTTAGAACATGATAAACATAATCAAACCATTTTTTTTTGCGTTTCTCTAAATATGTCCATGTGTGTATATAATTCTTCTGATGCTCACGTGAGTTTTTTTAACTATACTTAATATAATTCATGCTCAGGTAAGTTTTCTACTTTAAGTAAGTAATAGAGCAAGTACTAAAATGGATTTAGTATTTACTTTAAATAGATATTACTATTTTTATTATTGTACTTATTTGTAAAAATATATTTAATTAACGGGACAACATGCAGCCTAGTATGTGTGTATGAAATTACTATGTGAGAGCACTTTTTATAGTGATTCCAAAGAAGTAATTTAACCGCATATAGTGTATGAGTACCACATGTCACAACATGACATCAAGCACACAATATGGTAGATGGGATGGTGGTTTGGTGTAGTATGATGGTACTACACTACTATTTAGCAGTTTGATTTAGCTTCACAGATAAAATCTTACTCTTATAGTTTTTCATTTATTTTATTTGTGCTTTTCTTTCCCGATAACAAAATTAAAAAAATATATATGTAGATACATTCAAGGAGACCAAACCAGGCAAGTTTTTCATTTGTTGAAGACGGATACCCCAGATGATGCCAGCAAATATAGTCTTAAATTCATTATATATAAATATAAGGTAAGTACATGATATCATACATACTTCAATGTTATAATCTCTTAAGCTTTCTGATATGGCTATCCATATTCTTGTTTTCTTTTTAGGTGTTTCTATCATCTCAAGTTTTTCTTCATACAATTTTAACAATGTTGAAGTAGCTCTAGCATTCCAAACTGCACCTGAAAGTTCAGTTACTGTAGTGATAATTGTTTAATAAAAAAAAGCTATGTTTACATGAATGATACTTACAATGCTTTTCATTCACTTTAGTTTCAGTATTAAGAGGATTTTCATCAGTGATACTTTCACAAATTTCCAATTGATCTTGGGAAGCTAGAAATAGTAGGTACAAAATATTATTACCTCATACTTGCTGTCAAACGTTAAAAATAACATTAAATAAAAAAATATATTAAATAAAAATTTGATTAGTAATATGTTTAATGTTTTATGAAACAGTACATACGTTCTTCTAAAATACCGTAAACTTCATTAAGTTCACAGACATTCATTTTCTTCCTTTATGAAGTACCTATTTTAATGTTCGGTACGTACGCGCACAAAGTAAAAACATCTAATCAAATCTAGTATTATTTAGGAAGCAGTTGAATTTAATATTTTAGTACGCTATACGTTTGACAGTTCTGACAGATTAAAGAATTGGGATTGGGTTTATGAAATCAATTAATACAATAGCCGATTCTTAAGAGATATCGATACCATTTTTTTGTATTTTCCAATTTGTTACAGCTTTAGGTATGTTACTGTAAAAGCCCATATACTGGTACCTATGCCTTAAGTTTTCCTAGTAAATATTAATAATATATAATAATAACTAATCGTTTGTTCTATGTCTGGGTGGAATTTATCTATAATATGTGTGTATTTAGTAATATAAAAATATGTTTATCAATAGTCTGCTTACCATCCCATACCATAGTACTGGTTCTGCGTAATTTGGGAACAGACGGCCGTGTGTGAGGCACCTCTAGTTATTATTATTTATTATAACAAAATAAGCTGTATTCTTCCTCCCTTATTTTTCCACTCTTAGAGCTAGAATATTTTTTTAAAATTTCGATGGGACTAACTTTGAGTACAACTAATTCTTTCAAAAAATAATGATTGAAATCGGTACACAATGAAACAGGAATTGATAACCATCTCCTTTTTGAAGCCGGTTAAAAATTATGCTCTTAAAACGAAAGATAATATTATCTTGTAAGTTTATTTGTGTACATCATCAAGGCTTAACCTGAGTTGACGAAAATCCAACTTGACTTCGGCGCAACTCGAGTTGATTACTCACTAAGTGAACTCTATGCCAAAGAGTATACAAACACTACGTAACTCTATGCTTTTCATCGCAAATAGCATCTTTACATAAATAAGTTACTCTGTGGTAAATAGCTTTTATCAATGTCAGTGTCAGTTCATGTTATTTGTTAAAACCAACGTTGTTTATTTACAGGGGACATTTAATTATTATGTATTAAAATGTAGTATTAAAGTAAGAGATGTCAAGCTCAGGACAATCTGTTTATTTTCTGGATAATAATATTTTGCAGTGAGGTTGAATTGTACAATGGATACAAATAAACTTGTAATCTTTCTAACTGAAACAGTTCCAAGCAGCAGTGAGAGTGAATCAAGTAGTTGGAGTGATGTCTGTAGCATCAAGCCCGAGAGTTCAGAAGACGCAGGCGACGGTGGTGACGATGATGATGATACACTGTTTTTCCCTCTAATGCAATACCTTATACGACTGAGACGCAAAAGAGTGGACGATTATTTACACATAATAGACTCTTGGACTGATTCAAAATTCAAAAATAAGATGAGAGTATCTAGAAAAACGGCGCATCGACTTATTGGTAACAATTTCAATGAAATCAATGATTATCTTGTTATTTTATTCATTTTACACAAAAAGTTTTTATTATTTCAGATGAATTGGAAAAGTCTGGATTCATTGCCTCACATAAATTTGGATTAAAACCGCTGGAGCCTAAATTATGCTTTTACATTTTTTTATCATTTATTGCTAATACAGAACCATTGACTCCAATTGCAACCAGGTTTGATATTTCCATCTCATCAACATTTAGAGTAATAAGAAGAGTTGTTGCTTGGATCTTAACAAAACTTAATGACGCCATCAAATGGCCACAAAACTTGGAAGAAATACAATACATATGCAATTCATTTCATGCTAAAACTGGTATTGCAAACATGGTGGGAGTTATTGACTGCACTCATATTAAGATAGAGAAGCCCAAAAATCCAAGAGAGTATTGTAATCCTAAGGGATACTTTTCAATTATCTTACAAACTACAATTGATGCAAATTTAAGATTCACTAATGTATTTTGTGGAGAACCAGGTTCTTCAAATAGTACTAGAGTTCTAAAAAAGTCACCCTTGTACCACACAGCTACACAAAATAAAGACTCATTGTTTCCTCATAACACCTTACTTGTAGGTCATTCAGGATACCCTTCTTTACCATGGCTATTACCACCTTTTCGGGAAAACAAGAGACTAACACTTCAGCAAAGAGAATTTAATTCTTTACATATAACTACTAGAAAATTAAGTGATAAAGCCTTCAGTCTTTTAAAGGGGAGATTTAGAAGAATAAAACTATTTACTGTGTATAGAAATATAGCCTTTATAACTGACACAATTGTTGCTGCATGTGTTCTTCATAACTATTGTCTTGATGAAAATGATCATTTAGAAGAACATGATCAAGCCTAACATTGTATTTATCAAAATCTTTGATAAAATTAGTAACCAGTTTAGGGGTAGACATTCAATGCCTACCCAGGATAACAAGAGCAATGGTGATGGGCAAATGTCTATTTGTTCATTTTAATATTATTCCAAGATTGAAAAAAGTATACTAAGGTATATGATACATATATGTCTAAATATGAATACTTATTAAGTATTATTCTATTTATCCCTTTCTTGGATATCAAGTTTTGTATAAAGTATTGTTTTTGTTATCAATCTGCCTTCAGAACCTGGACTGCCTTGTCTGCAATTATGTGTACACTTTTTGTATATTGGACAAGTATTAAAAATAATGCTTATTGTGACATTACATCTTGTATTCCTAATAATTTTTTAAGAAGAGCACATTTCTCTTGTTCAATTTTCAGCATTTCTTCTTGCTTTTTCTCCTTTAGTTGCAATTTCTTTAACGCTAATGTTTGTTTGATTTCTAATTCTTTTTTCCTTAGTTGCAATTCTTCTTCCCGTAACCTTAAACTTCTTTCATATCGTTCATCTCTTATATGTTTCTGTTCTTCCTGTCTCCTTAAATAATCTATCCATTGATTATCTAATTCCACTTTGGCTCTCCTTTCCACTCTCAACTTTCTAAAAGGTGTGGAGGATTTTAAAGATATATTTTTTTTGCTTTTATCTTTGTCTATCTCATCTTGGCCATGCATCACACCTGATGCTAGTCTGTATGAACCAGAATTATCAGTATATTGCCCCAGTATCTGATGCATTTCATTGAAATACTTGAATGCCATGGTTCCTTGTCCATTGTCAATGCAATCTTTATATTTTTTAGTTAGAGCATTTATTTTCCACCGGACTTGATCTGGAGTTACCTAAAATAATGTAACTTTTAATTTTCAAATACCAATTCAATTCATTGTACAATATAGAATTCACATAAATTACTAATTTGACTAGATAAATATTTGTTCATTGATTTTATATATATATATATATTTGTAAAGAAAGGAATGGACTACCTATAAAAGGTAAGAATGACATGCTCTCTGTTCTCGCCATTCTTGCAATGTGTCTACCAAAAAAACATTATCGAGTTCTTACTATGCCTATTAAAACATAGTATACTAGTCAAATTAGCCACTTAATGTGAGTGCATTCTTAAATATATTTATTATGGAGAACAATTAGTCATTCCTATGTATTATACTTGAGTACCTCAACATTTAATGCTTTTAATTCTTCTGCCATTGATATCCACATTTTGGATTTCTTTTTAGGGTTGTCCAACATGTGCATTTTTGTTTCATACAAACTCAAGAGCATAAGTGTTGCATTTTTAGTCCAAATAACATCTATAAATAAGAAACATAGCCCTTATTATTAACACTTGTCACCTAAATATAAGTAAGGAATAATCAAATCTAACACATACTTTGTTTATTACTTTCGTTTACTTCTGTTTCCTCTCGGGTCATTGTGTGACTGTGATTATAATTTGTCATAGGCATATTGGGTTTGTATGTGGTTGCTGAAAATTAGGTATAAAGGTAAGAACATAATAGGGCAGTTAATTATTGGTAGGTATATCCATTTCCTATGCATACCTATAAGTACACAGGCATTCATATACATTACCTACAGACTGAGTAGCCCAGATGTCCTAATTTGACATTTCTTTGTTTGTTTACTTACATTGATTGTCCAACATAGCGAGAACGGCAACATTATTATCAATGTTTTCATCCATTTTGTATCATTTAATTGGGCGTTTTCCAACTAGCAAAGCGACCGTGCACAGAGATATTTCACAGTTTTAATATATGGAAACTGGAGCATTGTTACATTACGCTAGCTAATAATTGCAAAATCTAATTGAAGTTCGGGTCCCCTACTAGATGCGGAACTGGAGAGAACGTGAAATTTATTAGTTCTTTTAAATATTTTTGTACTCTGCGTTCACATAGTTTGCAGTGTTAGTGGCACCTCATTGATTTTAAGAACTGGCAATATTATTATTAGCAACGTTTAGTTTTTGTGTGCGTTACGATTGCTCCGCCAAGTTATCGAAACAAAAATAAATCTTCGTCTAAAAAATTATCGGAATTTGTCAAAATCGAAGGAAACAAACCAAAAATTTGTCAAAGTAAAAATAAAGAAGTTATAAGGGTTTTAAGTTGGCCGCGCGAACGTAACGTGGAGGATTGGGCGGCCATGGAGATCGCAGCAACTACTTGGGTTAGAGATCTAATTCTTTTTGTCAATAAATTAAAGACTGAATTTGTCAAAATTTGTCGAAAAAAGAATTATAAGCTCTAGATCAATATTTTACGAAATATTCACCTTTGATGTTATGGCCGCGCAATCGTTCACTTGCTGTTTCTTTATTGTTGATTATTTCTTTAAAACTTAATTAAGACTTCATACAGTAAAACTGTTACAAAAAGAAAGGTCTTAATTTGTCAAAACTAACGAAAGCAATAAATACTACTAAAATTTAGTTAAATAGACAAAATCAGTCCAAAACAAAAAGAACGTGGCCGCGCAGTCGAAACGTAACTTTGAAGGCTGATATCTCATTATCTGTAATTGCTAGGATTTCGGTGTAAACAAATATTTATTCAACATATTAACCTCATTAGAATGGCATATCGTTTTACCCTCAGAACAGTTTTCAATGCGTATAATCTCAAAAATTATGTTATATACATTTTTGGTTTATTTCCTTCGATTTTGACAAATTCCAACAATTTTTTTACGAACTGTTTGGATAACTTGGCGGAGCAATCGTAACGCACACTTAGTTTTTTACACAGCGAGGATTACAGTACACCATCACCTAAAAGTAGCCAAGTAAGGCGAATAATCCAGAGGCCAGAACACATTATTTTGCCTGAACTCTATAATTACAAAAAATGTGAGCCGTCACGGGACGCCTGGCAGATGTGAAACATCGACATTATTTTGTAAAAGTAATATGCAGAAAAGAACAGATGAACTAAATATGTCATAATGATAAAATAAAATATTACGATTTTTTTTCCAGATAACGATGACTATTTATTGAATAAACATTTATTTTCATTAAATACAATAGCGAGAGAATCGCACAGTCGATTGCGCATTACGACGCGTCGCCACACCGTACACACTACTGCATATAGACTGTTTATATATACCATCATATAGCGTGGCGGCCACGGCATGCGTCGCCACGCCAGAAATCGGTTTTACGTGCGGCTAGCTAGGATTGGATTGCATCTTTACCATTCACAATTTGAAAACAGCGCCACGTGCAGCATTTTAAAAAAATAGATTGGTAGTCTGGTAATTCCTAATACATATATTGGAGTGTATGTAGGGTAGAACTAAATAATCTGTCTCGTGTTTACCGTAGAGAGCGCATGTCAGTCAATATTACTCAATATTGCGTGAGCCACCAGCTAGTGTAGACGCTACCCTAGTCGATTTGATAACGGATCGTCAACTATTAGAAGTACGGTGTTAAGTCTAAACCATGTGCATGAATCGGTACCTTGTAAGGTTTGGGAAAACGTTTTAGTTGGCGTACGTATAGAGGTCACACAGGTATTCTAGCGAGCAAGGTTTGGTGGCCAAGAATACATAAGGATGCGGAAACTTTTGCAATCGAAGAGAGAGAGCCAAAAGAATACCGTTTATCGTATACATCGCTTTGAGAGCATTTCCCTAACTGCCACAGCCAGTATCGGAATCCATGGCGTCGATATATCGAGCGAAGTCCAGTGTCACGGTCACTTTGAGGGTAAGGCCGTGTGCTGATGAGATGTTAATTGCGGACTGTATCGTACTCTACTACTATATAGTAGTTTCAATACACTACTAATTCAATATTATTCCAACTTTATCCTTCACTTTTTGACACATGGCAGATATGTTGGTGATCTGTTTACATGTACTTTTCTTTGTGTTTGGATGTCGCAGGCTGCCTCGGATTCTAAGTTCCTCCGGAACATGAACTTGGTCACTTTCTAATGGTACGTTTACACGCACGCCGTGCAGCCTGGCAAGCAGCATGGCACGCAGCTCGGCGGGCAGCCTGCCACGCAGCGTGCCACGCAAGCTTTTCACACCAGGGCTGCCAGTAAAGACAACTTATTTTATACCGCTAAGACTCGGAAATTATACAAAATCATGTACTATTATACAAAATCAGTGTTGTACAACTATAGAACGTCACTCTTTGGGGATTTTAGTAAAAGGTGTTTTAACTTTAACGTATAAGAATTTAACAGTTTATCACAGACATGATTTGTTTTAAGTATCTCTATGTGTATGTACGTACTTTTTACGCTATAACATCAGCAATGACATTGTATCCAATTATGCAATGCAATCTACTATACAAACAGGATACAAAAGATAACCGATATTATACCAATTTTGTATCCAATTTACACTCTGGCAGCCCTGTTTCACACACTTGCAGGCATGGTCCGTAGGGTATTAGTGTTCTGTGGACATGGTAGTCAGTGCAAACATGGGAGACGATGTAGACGTAGATCTCGTGGGAGCTACTGCTTTGGCCTTGATCTATTTTTATTGAAAAAAAAAAAACAGCCCGACATAATTATGCATGCGAAATTTTACTTAAAACTATTAGGTTTTACAATTAAAAAATCATTTATGGTGTAAAAACACTTTTCAAGTAACTTTAAATTTGATTTTTTATTTGACATGCGTTATAACTATTTTTACATCGAAGAGTGCTTTTACATAATTCGTTTCTTACTTTAGTGGGATCTCTTTGAATGAATTTACTATCCTCGCTAACTTTTGAATATAATTTTTTATTATTTCTAATAAACATGAACATAATTAACCATGATAAGCATTGGGGGCGGCTTCTTCATTAAATGTGTTTCGTAACTGTTTTAAGGCATACATAAATCTATTTTATTTACTGCACATCATTGATATGCGATTAGTTACAATTCTCTAATCGTCAATCAATCAATACTAACTTTAATCCTAAGAATTGGCACTATTTTGTTTCATATTTTTTTGGGCCCTGATAAACAATATTTATTCTTACTAAAAGAATAGTTCAGAAACATCTTTCTGAAGTCTTCTTTTGCTTTCGATTCATGCATGATAAAGGTTCAGACCACTCCGATATATTTGGTGTCGTCCAAAATTAATTTCGATCGTTACGTCGTCTGTATGCCACGAAGATGAAAACTATACTAACGCGGCCGAGATCGTGTGTGTATGTGTGTAAACAGGCACACAAGCACATTCACCCTTTGAAGTGTGTCAAAAAACCGACAGTCGTCCCGATCGGCGCCAAGCGCGTGCACATTCACGCAAGCATGCACAAACAGCCTGTTCACACGCTTGCGTCGTTGAATGTGCTCGTTGAATGTCGGTTTGAACGCCAGCGTGTAAACGCGCCATAAGACTTCTGGCTGGCACAAGTCGTAGGCTCAGTTTGTTAAAGAAACGTGATGTTCGCGTGTAAGTAAATAAAATCTCTTAGGTACCACTAAATTTACAGCAAGGAATATCAACGATCCGTTAAATGCGTGCGGTTCCCGGATGTTTAAAACAATAAATCACAAAATAATCGACAGAGTTGAGGGATAGAATAAAAAAACAAAAGTAAAATGGAAGGCAATATACGGATAGACAGAGAAGAACCAGCCTAGTTTTTAAAAGTTGGTTAGCAATAAGTGAAGTAGTATAAATGCTATAAGTATAAACAGTTACTGTGAAATTTTAATTTAACACCGTACGTGGTAGAAAACAATACAAGAAGTACAGTTTTCAAGGAAGAAGAGTAACTGAGTAAACGCTCAGTAGGAATGTAATATAGATTCGAAATGCATTCCAGACTAGAATATGATATACGAAATATTTATGAGTATTAAAACTTTTGATATGGCTGGGATGAAATATATATTATGTAGATTAGAACTAAAGAATAGTTATATGCATTGTCAAATTGAGAAGAACACGGCAGTTAATTTCATACAGGACTAGGAACACGCGTAAAAAATGGCGAGGTGAACGCTTAATAAATATTCCAACTTCACTTAGCCAAGCCAAATAAAGATGTTTGTTACCGATTCGTGACGCACGCGGCACGACAGTTAACAATAATAACTATGAACTATGACAGTTACGTTTTCGATGTTCCCAACACGGTTTTGGTCTAAGAGCAATAATTACGTTTCGGTGGCCCTTTGTTCACAGAATACTAGTTTATATCCTGACGGGTACCTAACTTTGTTGGTCTATGTACGTTAATCAAACAAATGAGGTTTATAAGATGTAAAGTGGTTGAAAACTCACCTCAAATAAATTATCATTTCTGCATGTTTGTGCTTAGAATATACTATACTTTTAAAGTTACGTTCATTTCTATTGGATATTTTAATAGACTGTTATTTAAAAGGGTGAAATAATGACATGTATAATATTACTTGAACTGTAGATTCGAACGTTTTATTTTTACTTATCAAACTGATTTTGAATAAGCAGAATGTTTTATGTTATGGCAATTATCTAGTTGTGAATAATTATTATTTGACACTAAATTTGACATTTGTTCGTTCGTTGATGTGACGTGACGTGACATAGAACGATTAGAACGATTAGTGCTTTTGCATTTTTTAAATAATAAATGTTATTATAATAATTAATCGTTATTTATACTGATTAAATAAAAATGGCACATTGTGGCGACTTTATTAAAAGTCAATTTCCACTGATAGACGAAGAACTGAAGAAATATGTTGAAGGTATGGTTTCTGTAGGTTATAAAAAATATTTTTTATTTATATTTTTAGTGGTCAGATTTATTCGTTTTGCTTATTTTCTTACTTTAACGTTCCTTATTCTTGATGTTAAATGTAATTTAACTGATAGCGGTTGTTAAAAACTATATTTAGTGTGTTTTAAAGGTTGCCATATTAGTGCAGTATGTTGGTTCTTTTTAGATATTTTGGATGGTAGTGCTGGAGAATTCGAAGATAAGGAAGAAATTTACGAGGCGGTTGGTGAAGTGCTGCAGGGTATCTCCGAAAAGTCAGAAAAAGATATAAGGTTTGTATTCTTTTCAATGTACTCAAATGTATTTAAAATAATGATATAATATATGTTTGTTTCTGATATTTTTACAGAGATATATGTGAGCAACTATTGCATATGCTGCAGCCAGATAAACCAGACAATAGCAATGGCCCTAGAAAAGTTTTGGATGCACCAATACATTTAGCTTCTATGACAACTACCACCAATGAATCAGATGAACTTAAAAGTATATGGATACAATCTAGGGATGAGAATTTGGTATGTTATTATTATATTTGTGACAAACAAAGTTATAAAATTAAGTTATATGCACCACTTACCAAAGGAAACAAAAATCATCATCTCTTTTTATAATCCCACTAATATTATAAATGTGAAAGTTTGGATGGATGGATGGATGTTTGTTTGTTAATCTTTCACACAAAAACCACCTAACCAATTGCGATTAAACTTCGTATGTAGATAGCTGAAGACCTGGATTAATACATACACTACTTTTTATCCCGATATTCCCACAGGATCGGGACTTACGTGGGTGAAACTGAGTGGCGCTGCTAGTATTCTATAAATTATTTAATAATCACAGACAGTAAGCTACTCTTGTTTGTTGTAAGTCTCTAACATGTCAAGTAATTACAAGTATTACCTCAAAGTATTAGAATTTCATCTGGGGTGTTGTTAATGAAAAAACTGTTTAATCTCTTCATAAAGAAATCTGAGGGACTCCTACTCCCTCCTTTATTGATGACATATTTAACAACTGTGACATAATTATGTAACTAAGATCATTTAGGTCTAATTATACATATTTAAGCATTACATTATTGTTGTTAACTTTTCTCAGAAGTCAGATTTCTTTATTTTACCATCAAATAAAAAGTTAAAATAATTTACAGGTATATGAGCAATAGATCATACAATGATTTAAGTTCCATTCCACCTTAGGTATTAATGGAGCCCATAGAGACTGTAATCCATTTGTCTGACTTTTGACGATACTTTTTTTTTCAGGAATGGGGAAGGTATCAATTAAAAAAGTAATTAAAATAATAATTATTTATTATAAAATATATAATTTATTTATTTAAATTATTTTTTTATTGATAGTTTCCCCATTTAGAAGAAGAATGGGAAGGTATCAACTAAAAAAAAAATTATTAAAATACTATTGACTCGTTTAGGTGTAAAAAGCATAAATTTTCTAATTGGACTTGAATTAAGATAATTGTATTTATATCAATAAAAACTTATTTTATGTTATAATATAACAAAAAGTTGAGAAAAATATCTTTTATAGAAAGTGAATGCAAAAAAGTTAGAGAAGGCTGAAGCAAAATTGCAACAGAAACAACAAAAGCAAAAGGATGCTAAGGTGCCAATATCAGCACCTATTCTACAGACTGCAACAGCATCACAAGTGACATCTAAGAAGGACAGCAAGTTGGAAGCTAAGGGAACAAACAGAACACAGGATATTAGGATAGAGAACTTTGACATTGCTTATGGTGACAGGTATGTTTCTTACATTTTTGTATGTCGTAACACCTCTTTTAACTTGTTACATCAGATATTTAGATCTCACACACAGAAATCTCTCTCTATACATTACAGTTATGTACAAAAACCAGATTTAAACATTAATATTTTTCTGATGGTTAATGTACACCCAGGGATGCATGCATTAATTATATGATTGTGAAGTATCCACTACTACTACTAATGCTCTAGTGCATGTACTAATAATGAATTTTTGAAAAGAACTTAAAAGTAAACTGTTCATTTACTTTAGAATCAAGAAGGTATCTAAGAATATTTACAATACCAATGTGCATGCCTTTGTTCGCAAGATTCCAATTTTCTCAGGAGTCCAACTTTTATAACATCCATACAAGTCTTCGCATAAGTTCTACCCAAAGACACTATTCCAAGTGGACGAAGTCGTGGGCACAGCTAGTAATATATATGCATAAGACTGTACCGTCCAGTCGGCATAGTGCTAATAAAAGTACATAAAAAACAAAAGTTGGACTCATGCGAAGACTTGTATGGATGTTATAAAAGTTGGACTGCTGAGAAAGTTATAATCTTGCGAACAAAGGTGTGCATGGTAGTATGCTTGTTAATCATCTTATGCCCAGTTCCTTATAATCAAGAAACAATTTGTTTTGCTTACGGACGGTAAAATTTTGTTGAATTATATTATCACCAAATCGTTTCTTGAATATAGGAACCGGGCATTAGTAATATAATAATATTAAATAATACAGTGTTACGTCATAAAGTACTTTTGCTTTTTTACAGAGTGTTATTACAAGGTGCCGACTTGGTGCTTGCATGTGGACGACGTTACGGTCTCGTAGGACGAAATGGACTCGGTAAAACTACACTTCTTAGGATGATCTCTTCAAAACAGTTAAAGATACCTTCCCATATATCAATATTGCATGTAGAACAAGAAGTTGTTGGTGATGATACAATAGCACTTCAGAGTGTGTTAGAATGTGATACTGTTAGAGAAAATTTATTGAAGCGTGAAAAGGAAATTACTTCTGCTATAAATAATGGGTTAGTGTTTATCCATAGTTCATATTAACCTGTTGAACGCCATTGACACCTACACATATGGTACAACAAATTTATGCTCCAAAACACAAAACACACATTTAAGTAGACCATTACTCTAAAAAATAAAATATTAATTTTCGTTTGTCACATACATTGTGCGACTATACCGTTCAAAAGGTTAATAAGGTATGAGCAGTTCGGTCAGTCAGTTCTACCTAAATGGCTTGCACAAGAATTTTAAATGGGTGGACAAAATGACAGTAAATCTTCTCATTTTGCCTACCATATCAACTGCAATTTAATAGTTTAATCAATTCATACAATTGAATATATACTGATTAATTCCATCTTCCTTGTGAATACAAAGAATTTCAATCATTCCACCTTCCAAGAAATTCTTACCAAAACTTGTTTCTATCACTCCAAAAATAAATTTTCTTTCATGATTGCAATCTTATTTCTCAGATCAACAGACCCGAGCATGTCAAATGAATTATCTGAGATATACGCGCAACTGGAGAATATTGAATCAGACAAGGCTCCTGCAAAAGCATCTATCATTCTGAGTGGTTTAGGTTTCACTCCGGAGATGCAAGCGCGGGCAACTAGAACTTTCTCTGGTGGTTGGAGGATGAGGCTAGCCCTTGCTAGAGCTTTGTTCTCAAAGTGAGTATATATTGAATTACCATAATTTCTTATGTTAAACCCTTATATATAAATTTTGCATATATATTTTGCATTACAAACAAGGAAAATTTGTAACCTATTGCGCAATTGTTTGTTGTCCTGAATAAAATAAAATAAAAAATATATTCAATGCAACTGGTTCACTGAACATTGTTTTAAGAGCTCGCAATTAGATGACGCAACATTTAATCAGCCTTAAATCTTCTTCATTGGTAAGCGCATTATAAGAGAATGGCTGGACTTTTTTGTATAAATATTCTTATTATTACAGACAAATTTTATTGGTTCAAAAAATCCTGGAGAATTAAAAAAAATTAAAATGACTTAAAGTGCTCACATTATTTCCTTTGAGTGCTCCATCCTGAGTTAACGAAAGTAAGCCACACGCCACTATACAATCCTACTAATATTATTAACGTGAAAGTTTGTGAGTATGTATGGATGTTTGTTGCCCTTTCACTCAAACACTACTGAACCGATTGCGATGAAACTTGATATGTAGATAGCTGGAGACCTGGATTAACATATAGGATACTTTTTATTCTGATATTCCCACGGCATCGGGACTACGCGGGTGAAACCGCAAAGCCAGTTAGTTAAGTATAATTAATTAAAAATATGAATAAATTACAGACCTGACCTCTTACTATTGGACGAGCCTACTAACATGTTGGACATCAAAGCAATCATATGGTTAGAGAACTACCTGCAGAACTGGCCAACCACACTACTGGTTGTCTCTCACGACCGCAACTTTTTAGACACAGTGCCCACAGATATAATGCATTTGCATACACAAAGGATAGACACTTATAGGTGAGTTGACCATTACGCCTAATTTTTTTACGACACCGTACCGGATAAATAAATTTTATTGCTTTTGTAATAGTCCTTAAATATAATTTACTACTATAATTGCCTACCCATTGAAAATATAATTATCATAAAAGTAGAAGCGAAGAACAACGCAATTAGTTATTTTTTTGTGATTATTGAGTACCTGTTAAATTTATTTCGAAGATATAGGACCCGCTCATATATGCGATACCCACATTACACGATACATACATCATCTAGATAATTTTTGTGCATATTAATACAAGTGTTCTTTAATTTTTGTATAGGTTTATTGATTAGTATTGTATCATTTGCTATTGTATAATTTGCTACCTCAGTAAAGGATTGCAGAACAGATTGATCTTCATCTTTTTTTTTAAGGCTCACAGGCATTACTTTAGACATTGTTTGGCCAGATGTTCGGGGGCCAGCCAAACATCTATCCAGTTCATCTTTAATTTTAATTAGTTTCATTGACTGTATTGTTTATTTTCAAAAATCTTTTGCAATCCATTCCAACTATCTCCAATTTTTTCTCCTTGTTTCAGAGGTAACTATGAACAGTTCCACAAGACCAAAACAGAGAAACTAAAGAACCAACAACGTGAATATGAGGCGCAGCAACAACACCGAGCTCACACGCAGGAGTTCATTGATCGCTTTAGATATAATGCAAACCGTGCGTCTTCTGTACAAAGCAAGATCAAGATGCTGGAAAAACTGTGAGTTAGCAAAATATAGGTATATAATTTAACATAAATCTGCAGTATTTAGTCCATACCCAATAGTAATGTTAATACTGGCAGGCCAGGCCACTCCACATTTTAGGTATATAGCTGCAAGTACGCGGGGAGTTCGACTAATCGTGCCAAAAACTCAGTGAGCTGCCTCGGCCGGGGCGCACGTTAGTTCGATGCTCACTCACGCGCTGCGTCGCGGCATCCTTTCGTATCTAGACTATCGACTTTAATTTATACCTATCCTAGGTTTATTTTTTCACATAACTTACTCGTAATTAATATTCAGATTAATTAATTTGTATTATTTTTCTCCACCAATCCACCAATGTTATGTTTACAATTTAAAAAAGCATAACTTTCTATTTCGTAGACCTGAATTGAAACCAGTAGAAAAGGAAGTAGATGTTGTGTTGCGATTCCCCGAAACAGAACCGCTATCACCCCCTATACTGCAGTTAAATGAAATTGGCTTCTATTACTCAAAGGATAAGGTGATATTCTCGAATGTTAATCTCGGAGCGACGTTGGAGTCCAGGATATGTATTGTAAGTATATAGAATTTAATATACTATTTACTTTTTGTATATGTGCTATACTTTAATTTTTTTACTTTCAACATCAATAATAGTCCATAGGATGGGACTTTTTTGATAATTTACTACATTTATCGAAACAAAAACCACCTAGAATTGACAAGAAGAAAATTACCACTTCAATGGTATTTTATACAATGTCAAAGGATACTTACAGTACAGAAATGTCTTACAGTTACGGTTTGACATTACTTAGTGGATAAAACTATACTTTTTACTATTTATCGAACATGGTAAACATTTCTAAATGATTTAATCGAATAATTTTCATAAGTGGCTGGATTGATATATTCTTAATAACAGCATGGAAACTGTTGGAAATTAAAGAAAATAAAGCGCAGCAAACAGGAAAATAAATTAAAGTTCATCCGAGGTACGATGGTGAAATGGGATGAACTTTTAGGCGTAAAAATCGTTTTTCACGGTTTCCAATGAAACTTGATCTCCTATGAAAAAAAAATAAAAAAAATTACTGTTTTTGGTAAAAGCTGGCAGAATTAACTTAAGGGAGTATCACTATCAAGTCACATTTAATTGCACATATGCGAAAAAAAATATCGAATACTTAACCTATTCGGTTCCTTTTCATTCGTATTACCTTATTGACATTGCAATCACAAGTTAAACAAAAAACCTGGTTTATTATATCGGTGTAGTGATTGTTACATAAGTAAATAACATGACTTGTGAGAAAATTCTTACAATGGCCTTGACTGATGACGCATCCCCGTAATAAATTAATTAGTCATGTTCTTAAACCTTTCATACATTTCTAACGACACATTATTTTACGTTTACCGATCAAAAAACATAGGTACTTAATATCTAACATAGCATTTATCTAATACCTCTAAACGAGCAATTCTTATATATATGTATATATATATATATATATATATATATATATATATATACATATAATCTGAATCTCGGAAATGGCTCCAACGATTTTCATGAAATTTAGTATGCAGGGGGTAACGGGGCGATAAATCGATCTAGCTAGGTTTCATTTATAAAAAAAAGGAAAAAAAAAAACCGAGCAAAGCTCTGTCATCCAGGTACTAAACCATAAAGTCAACAACCAGTCTCACAATAATCTTTGATTAGTTTTACCCGTTACAAAATATTTTGAAAATCATTGCTTATGGGACGACATTGGGTTTCTCATACCTATTTAGTATCTTAGCAATGAATTCCATAAGTTTGTAAGACTTCATAGGTATTCTATAAACTAACTAAGCATACGCTGACGCTCCTTTTGTCACAGTGTTGTATTTTTAGAACCATAATAGCTAGGTAACTGTAATTTCACATAATACGTATTATCATGGCCACTATCATATAACAATAACAACAACAAAAAAACAATCCGTACATACATACTTTCTACATACACACGCCGGTTCTTATTTGCGTATGACGGTGATGTTTATTTTCAAATACGTAATTGGCTATGCGTACGTTTGCGATGCGTACGTTGGCTATGCGTGCCTTACGTGTGTGATAACAGGGGGAAAAAACGGTTTAGGAATACAGTAGTTAGTTCAGCTTAAAGAACGATGATTCATAATTTAAAAAAATAAAGTTTATTTACAGGTTGGAGACAATGGTGCAGGTAAAACAACGTTATTGAAAATAATTATGGGTCTCCTGTCACCTACCAGTGGCATTCGCAGCGTGCACAGAGGGCTCAAGTTCGGTTACTTCTCACAACATCACGTCGATCAACTAGAAATGAATGTCAATTCAGTGGAATTGTTACAGAAGAGTTATCCAGGTATGTCCATTTCATATGGAGCCTTTAAGAAAGCTTTGTCAAATCTACGTACAGTCGCCGGCGCCTAACTTGGCAAGATTCGTTAGATGCGCAGAAATAGTTTTTTAGATCTCTTTGGTTATCAAGCGGGACGCGGGGAACGAGGTAACATTGTTCCGAGCGCGCGGTTGGTTGGCCAGTCGATGAGTCGACCCTTGCCTCCTGCAACGTGTCCACGTCCCGGTCGCTCCCGAGTACACTTGCGTGCACTCAATTGTACCGCTTGTGTTTGTTACTCTTTATTGTTATAAATTGTTATTGTTTTGTTTGAATCTTTGATTTTAATTGTAATGCCACGAACAAATACTATTTTACGTAGACATGCCAGAAAAATGGTTTTATACAAAACTAGTATGCTCAGAATCCACAAATAGCGTAAATCAAATATATCAAATCGCGGTCAGCATTTTTCGTTGCGCTAACACTTTTTTCCCTCTCGACGCCGCCGCCGTCTGAAGTGTTCCGTGCGATAAGGTATGTCGTTCCAATTCTTGACGTTTGAAAAGGTACGTGATAAGCGTAAGTGGTACAAAATGTTTGAAAACTGTCGATAAATAGTGTGGCGACCGTCCAGGGCGATGGCAAATCATAAGACATACATACATGCGAAGTTACTGTAAATTGCTATTTAGCACTTGATAGCATTGATTTTCTAAGATATAAGAAATTATCCAACCAACAATACCATATCATAATGCATTTTTTATATTAAAAGGCTCACGATCATCGGAACGTTGTTAAGTGGAAGAGCTTTCAATTATTATTTTTTTATTTATTTAGGACAACTTACAAAACATACACTAATACTGAGTTTACAAACATGTTCTACAATAAATTATGTGCTGAGTGTTGTTTTACTTACAAGTTGCCACTGCATGGTAAGGGGCAGTTTCATCTAAGATTTTTTTCTACTTAATATTAACTAAACCTAAACTTAGAGATACATTTACATGTTAACAAAAGAAAACAATTATCTAAAAATTTATTTAAAACATCTGTGAGTAATAGCTATATGAGCGCGATATATATATATATATATATATATATATATATATATATATATATATATATATATATATATATTTTTTATAACATACCTAAGTTTATACACAGTCATATACATCATACAACATACAGAAAATTTTGAAAATGATCGAGGTTACAGGACATAGTGATGCAGTAACTCTCAAGATACAGGAGGTCTAAATGATGCAATAACTTTGCTTTTAAATGTTGCTAGACTGTTTGAGAAGATGTCTACATCAATTTCATAATTTTTTGTCAGCTTGTTATACTGGCTTAGTAACCTATTCATAGTAGCGTTCTGACCCAAGTTGGTTTTTGAAGTTTTAATAGAAAATGGAGCGTATTTACTTGCACGGGGTAACCTTGAGGGAGCATTTACATTTATTTTCTCAACAAGAATGGGGCAGTCTAAGTCACCGTTAACTAATTTGTGTAGTAAAATCTGATCCAATAACTGTCTCCGATCGCACAAACTATGGAGATTAAAATGTTTTAGACGACTTTGATACGTCGGCAACTGTTTTACCTTGTTACACTGGTATGAAAGGTGCCAGAGAAAACGCTTTTGGATACTCTCGAGGCGTTTAATATGTACCTCGTAGTGTGGTGACCAGACCTGAGCACAATATTCCAGACCAGATCGAACTAAGGCCGAAAAAAGTCTAATCTTAGTCTGTGGCCTTCTAAAATCTTTAGAGTTCCTTATAACAAAGCCCAACATCGTAAATGCTTTAGTTGTTATTCTGTCAATTGAGTGTGGAATCTAATTTTACTATCCAAATCAACTCCCAAGTCTCTGATAGTAGTCACTTCTTCCAATGTCTTATTATTGATTGTATACGTCTGCGAGTTCGAGTGAGTACTACGTGAGAATCGTATATATTTACATTTGTCTGTGTTCAGTGCCAAGCCATTTCTCCCACACCAATCGACTAAGCGGTTCAAATCTTCTTGTAGAAGGAAAGCGTCATGTTTACTTTTTATTTGTTTTACGAGTTTGAGATCGTCAGCGTAAAGGAAGCATTTACTGTGTTTGAATAGTGGGACAATATCGTTTATGAATATATTAAACAGAATCGGCCCCAAAACCGATCCTTGGGGAACACCTGATTGAGTTGAAAATGATTGAGATGAGTATCCACTAACAACTACCCTAGAACTCCGATTGTTGAGATACGAAGAAAACCATTTTAGCAAGTTACCTGTTATACCAAAGGTGGAAAGTTTGTAAATAAGGGTATTGTGGTCCACGGTATCGAACGCCTTGCTTATATCGGTATAAATGGTGTCAACTAGGATATTAGAATCAACTGAATCAGTCAAAAAGGTCACAAAGGAAATAAGGTTGGTGGTTGTGGATCGAGCTTTGTGGAAACCAAACTGTTGTGGCGATATCAATTGCTTTATGTGCCAGTTAGTTGTGGGTCTTATTAATACTTCGAATAACTTGCCGAAGACAGGTAATATGGAAATTAGCCTATAGTTTTTTATAGACGCATTATCCCCAGATTTGGGAATAGGCACAACCCTAGATTCCTTCCACGCTGTAGGAAAGAACCCGGATTTTATTGATCTGTTGTATATTATCGAGAGAGGCAAGGAGAGCGCGTCACGACATTCTGTTGCAAATAGACATGGTATACCATCGGACCCAGCTCCTTTACTTCGATCTAAATGTTTTAGGCCAGTTAGCACATCATTTTGTGAAAAGGCCAACCCTGCCAAACAGTTTGTAATTGAAGAGTTTGGGACTGTAGCGCCGTTATAATGTGCTGACGTGGAAGAGTGTAGCTCGTCTGTCATCTAGATGCATTGATGATGGCATCAATGCATCTAGATGACAGACGAGCCTCTAATGGTTCCGACATTGGCAATCTCTTTGCGTCCTTTTTTGCGTCCGTTTATAAGGTACGTAGGTAAAAAACGTTGTTCGTCATTAATCGAATCGTGTTACACGAAGTACATTAGTAATATAGAGGACTCTTTGGGTACATGGGTACGTACTTTTATTTTGACGCTTATTTTTAGGTGAGTCCAAAACAACTTCGTATTTTTAGAGTAGTATTAGCTGCACAGGAATTCGGATTCTCCTCAATCCAGAAGATCAACTCAACATACTACTTTTAATCTAGTCAGATCAATCATAAACAATATTTAAAATAAAGTCCAATCTAGTGTTCTCTTTTTAGATTTGAGTAAAGCGTTTGACTTTGTAAACCAAAATATACTTATTGACAAGTTGGAAAAATATGGTATACGAAGAGTAGCGCTAAAATAGGTTCAATCGTATTGCTGCAACAGAAAACAAACCACTCAAATAACAAAATTCAATAATAATACAAAGATTTTAAAAAAATCGGTTGTCTGTAAAGTCGGTTTACTGACGATATTTGAACTTGACAACGTCATAGGGACGCCTCAGAGCGAGGTAACGCCGCATGAGTCATGTTTTTTCGTGCGTGCAGCCGGCTCCAATTGAATTATAAGACATGTCAAAAAAAAATATTCTGAGCCTAAATACAATTATCACGGTGTGCCACAAGGGAGTGTCTTGGGTGCCTTGTTATTTATAATTTATATTCACGATTTCCCTCAGGTCATACACACTCATATATACCATGCAAGTCATGTCATACATAATTATATACTGTGATAATAATATTACTGTAAAACTCTGAAAACTGAGAATATAAAATAAACAATGTACTAAATGGCTAAATATAGATAAAACGAAACTTATTCATTTTAGATCCGTTCATACTAAGTATAAACAGTTGTAACAGATTTAGTAAACAAAGTTACTCATCAGTTCTATAAGTCACTAATAGATGGCGCTACTTTTGTGACGTCATATTCTAGATTGCGGTGTTAAGAGTCTCCATAAGGTAATGACTATCCTAAGCTTGTACTGATTTAGGTAGGCCAGCTTTCGTTTGCCCCCTATATAAAAAAAAAAAAAAAACATACGACATATACGCACTATGCAGACAGAATTGCTATCGTTGACAAATTGCTGACGCGTAGCATGCAGCCATGCATCGCGGCGCGTATTTACATTAACTTACACGCACCGGTGACTCAGTTATTGGCCAGACTTTCGTACCTCTTCTAGTTCGGTGCGCAAGTCTGCGACAGTGATCTGGGATGCCTCCAGCTTCTGTACAGATGTATTATATCTATTTAAAATATAATTAAAATTATATCTATTTAGAAGCAGATTTAGCAGATGCTGCCCTTATATAGAAACCTTTATTAATTAATGGCTACTGTATAGGACTAACCAGCAAAGCATAATATACGGGTTACTTACGCAACGTCTACTTCGCCGTCTAATTATTGGTGTTTTTTTTGTTAATAATAATAATAATATTTATGCGTTTAGATAAGGCTGACTAGTTAAGTACTTACTCTACAAATCCGGTAATGCCAGGGATCCCAAAAATTATAGACCTATCACATGCCTACCAACCGTGTATAAGCTTCTAACTTCCATTCTGAGACTCAAAATTACTTTACATTTAAATAAAAATTCGATCATTTCTAATTCTCAGAATGGATGTAGAAGCGGGACCCGTGGTACTAAAGAGCTCCTTATCATGGATATGGCCATTAGCCAACAGGTACGTCGTAACCGTAAGAATCTGTCGACATGTTGGATAGACTATAAGAAGGCCTATGACTCGGTTCCACATACGTGGCTTTTGAAGATGCTAGAGTTGTATAAAATTGATACAACTCTTTGCACTTTCTTGAAGTCATGTATGAGGCAATGGAGGACGGTACTTCGCTATTCAGGATGTCGGCAGATTGAGGCAAGCAATGTACCAATAAAGATTGAGCGGGGCATATTTCAAGGTGATAGTCTGAGTCCCTTGTGGTTCTGCCTGGCTTTGAACCCTCTCAGTACTCTGTTAGCGGGTTCAGGGCTAGGCTATAGGTTGCAGAAAGGTGATCTAGTTATATCTCACCTTCTATATATGGATGATTTGAAACTACTAGCCCCACTAATTTGCAATTGATAGCGTTACTGAAGGTAACTGAAAACTTTAGTAACTCTATCAGGATGGAATTTGGTGTGGACAAGTGTGCAGTCATGCATGTAAAGAAAGGTGTGATAGTGGAATCTGAAGGAGTCGAACTTTCCGATTCAACAAAACTCAGATCTCTGTCTGCCACTGAAACCCACAAGTATCTATGTATATCACAGTCATTGGGAATACCTGAAACTACTATGAAACAAGCGCTGCAGGAGCGCTTTTTTGGCCGCCTGAAAAAAGTGCTAAAAAGTCTTTTATCAGGGGGTAACAAAATACGTGCCTGCAACGGTTGGGTCATGCCGGTTCTGATGTATTCCTTTGGCATACTTAGATGGACTTAGACGGAACTAGATGCCCTTGACAGGAGAGTCCGTACACAGCTTACTGCATTTCGAATGCACCACCCACGTTCATCGATAATGAGGTTGTATATCCCACGAAAGTTTGGAGGTCGTGGACTTTTAAACATTAAGACCTTACACAATCGTGAGATATACAACCTTAGAGAATATTTTCTTCATACTGATGTGGGTGTGCATTGTAATGTGGTTGCAGTGGACAACGGACTCACTCCGCTAGCTCTGGCTAAAGAGAACTGGCGCAAACCTGTAGTTCTTAGTACTAATGAGCGCAGGAAGGTATGGAAGGGCAAAGCACTTCATGGTCGTTTTTATCGGGCCCTAAATGGGCCTGATATAGACTTAAAAGCGTCCACATCTTGGCTACGGTTCGGTGATCTCTTCGGAGAAACCGAAGGTTTTGTCTTTGCAATTATGGACGTAGTTGTTATGACAAATAACTATCGGAAATATATCCTGAAAGATGGTACGGTTGACATCTGTCGGGCGTGCCACCGCCCCGGTGAATCTATCAGGCATATTATTTCTGGTTGTTCTTGTCTTGCCAATGGTGAATATTTGCACAGACACAACCAAGTGGCCAGGATTGTACATCAACAGCTAGCCCTTAAATACAACCTTGTGAATTCAGAGGTGCCATATTACAGGTATGTGCCCGACCCAGTTCTTGAAAATGGTCGAGCCACATTGTATTGGGATCAATCTATCATCACTGACATAACTATTGTTGCGAATAAACCTGATATAGTGGTGATAGATCGATTAGAGCGCCGTGCAATGATCATCGATATCGCTGTTCCTCATGACGAGAATCTCGTGAAAGTTTAAAAAGATAATCAAATCAAATATTTGGATTTGTCTCACGAGATTGTCGATATGTGGAATGTCGAATCGGCGATCATTGTTCCGATTGTCATATCTGCTCATGGATTAATAGCCAAGAGTCTCGATCAACACCTTAAGAGGCTCGCGTTAGACGGATCAAGGGACTGATGCAGAAGGCAGTTCTTCTCGACACGGCCCGTATAGTAGTGAGGAGGTTCCTGTCTTTGGAGCCCTAACCACCGGTATCTTGGTCCCTGTACCCGATGTCGGTGGTCTACTATTTTTTATATTTTCAAATATATTTATTTTTTATGTACATATTTAAAAATAATTTATATGGTAAAAGATGAATACAGAGAATAATAATAATAACTCCACACATCTCACACACGGCCGTCTGATCCCAAACTAGGCAGAGCCTGTACTATGGTAACCAGACTACTGATAAACATACTTATATATTTCTAAATACATACATATTATAGATAAATTACACCAAGACACAGAACAAATTATGGTGCTCATCACACAATTATTTGTCCTGGGTGGGAATGGAACCCATGACCTCTGACTTAGCAGTCAGGATCACTAACCACTAGACCAACAGGCCAGTCATATATAGTAATACATTCAAATAGACAGATATTGAGCGGTAATAAAACCCGTGATGCCTGTCGTTGCGTGTTATTACTTTCAAGTATCTGTCTGTGATGTTGTAACATCCAAATATATGTCTTGAGGATCGTCAGCTCTTGGTATTTTAATATCTGCACATATTATCTAGTTATATCAGCTTTTTGAGGTGGAATATAGTATTTTATAATAATTTATTTTATTTTTTAACATACAGGTAAAACAGTAGAAGAATACAGAAGACAGCTGGGTAGCTTTGGTGTGAGTGGTGACCTCGCTCTGCAGACCATCGGAAGTCTTTCTGGAGGTCAAAAGTCGAGGGTTGCTTTTGCCAGAATGTGTATGGGTAATCCCAACTTCCTGGTGCTTGACGAACCTACCAATCACTTGGACATAGAAACGATCGAAGCATTAGGGAAAGGGATCACTAAATACACGGTAAGATTTACAAATATACATGTATAATAGGAGTAATGGTGATGATCATTATAAATATAATCGTTTCTAATACCAATTTTTTTGTGAAAGAAATTGATAAATATGTAAATATTTTCATAAATTCGTATGGAAGGAAGTATTTCGTTAACTCCCACTAAGTTTAGTCGAGCACTCTTAATAAAAAGATTTAGTTAAATCATTGTTACGGGCTCAACTCATAATAATAAAACATATAATAATAATTATTATTTGTCCTGGGTGGGAATCGAACCCACGACCTCTGGCTTAGCAGTCAGGGTCACTAACCACTAGACCAACAGGCCAGTCATATATAGTAATACATTCAAATAGACAGATATGGATATGTATATGTATGTATGTTAAGCAATAAATGCTTATTTGAGTTAATACCTGTTTAGATCAAGGTGGGCGATCTGAACCACTTACCAGACGGGCCTTAATAGACCTATAGAAACTAGAGGAAATAATAGTCGCACGTGCACTGCTTGACGGATTCCTAATATATTTGTTCTTTTTCTGTGCTAGGGTGGTGTCATCCTGGTTTCCCACGACGAAAGGTTAATACGAATGGTATGCAAGGAGCTCTGGGTGTGCGGTAACGGTGACGTCACGAGTATAGAAGGTGGTTTTGACGAGTACCGTAAGATTGTCGAGAGAGAACTTGAAGCACAAAATAATAAGTAGCCCTATAACACCCCATCACCAACAAACAATCCACATGTATACAATATATCCATGTAAAAAAATAACCTTAAATTATATCGTTGTAATATAAATTGTGTTTCATTATTTACTAGCTGTTGCCATTTTTGTTCATTTTTAATTCAATGTTTAAGGTTTTCGACAATATTACTATTCTTGAAAACATAACATTAAGCCAAATATTTAGATATCGAATTGATGAATCGACACTTCTTCGCGTCGTCTAATTTTGACAGGACAATAAAAGAAAACACGTTAAAATATGTTTCCTCTCTTTCAACGCCGAACTCTCCAACATACGTCTTCAGTTAAATATCCGATTGTTATGTTAAGAAGAATAGACTTTCCATAGGTCATTTCCAAAATCCAATGTTACCACCAAAATTGGGCTTGCAGAAACCCTTCTTCTTCCCATTCTCGATGACGCAGATGCCAGCTATGCTAATCTCACCGAGGGCTAATTAAACAAACTTGAGCGACTTCAAAACTTTTGTATACAGTTCATCTTTGGATTGCGAAAATTTGTCCACATTTATGAATATCGAAATAAGCTCAACTGGTTACCTATTCGCCTTCGCCGGAATATTCATATCCTTTCATCATTATATAGTACACTTTTCAATCTTAACACTCCTCCTCCTTATCTCAAGGAAGGATTCGAATTCTTTCACAACATACATTCAAGGATCCTTAGATCTTCAGAGTACTTGACATTGAAAATGCCAACGCATTCCATGAATTTCATAGACATATCTTTTTCAGTTCAGGCCATCCGTCTATGGAATGCATTGCCACTGCCCATTAGACTCGCAAAAACACTATCCGATTTAAAAAAAACTAATAAAGGAGCATAACCTGAGTTGTTGAGTGGTTAGGTTCATGATACCCGTGCATTCGATTCTAGGTTTCTAGTTTGTAAGATTATGTATATCCAGATTATCCAGTTTTGCATAATTTAGTATGTCTTGTACAATAAAGAGTTCATCTATCTACCTAGAAAGTTCCTGTAATTTTTTTTTTGTACATTGAATAACAATATAAAAAAATATTTCAATATTATTATAATAAATCATACATATTTTGATTTTGGATAGTGATAGTGACTGTCCACCTATCCATCCACTTAGCCATTTTCATCACAGAAACAAAAGAACAAAACAGTTAATTAATGCGCCCAAGGAAACGAAATTTATTGTGTTGAAGGGATGCCTTCCAGACGTCTTGAGACATAATTACGTTGATTTCATTTATTCTTTAGCTGTCGCTCTCGCTCTCAGTATTTATTACTTATATATTCTCGACAGTCCCAAGATGTGTTGACTGCTGCTGTACTCTATAGAGCAACTTAACGAGCAGTTGACATTCTACGGCTGAATTCCACCATTGCAAGGTGACATTTTACAAGGCAAAATTACTCTTCTATATTATTATTCTTCTTATTCTTGTTAATGTAACAAGATACTTCTAATTAAGTTATTGAACCTTGCGATGGTGATTTAATTCCATTCTCTTTAATGACAGTTGTAGAGTAAGTTTTACACATAGTTTATTGGTTCTAATCTTGTATTGGTCAATCACGAGTAATGTACAAAGTTGTGTCTATTTCTTATTAATAAGAAATACTTACGCTCTGAATTAGTTTTCTTGTCGGCGGTCGTCGGTCGTTAAAATGAAAAACTTGTTAGTATCAATGCAATTTTTTATTTATACCTTCAACCTCTCTCTCACTTTGTCTCCATTAAATACCTTCAGCATACATAAACGCATTGTTCGAAATATTCGAAAATATCAATGGCAATTAAAAAAAATATAATTAACTTAAAAATGCATATTTACAAATCAATGATCAAATACATAATATACAATTAAAATAATGACTAAAATAGAAAAAAATTAAATTATTCAATGAAAAATATCAAATTGAACTCAATTTCAGGCAGTACTCGAGTATTATATTGAGACATAGTAGGTGCTCTGGGTCTAAATGCAAGTATATTTTACAAGAAATATGTTTGTATTTGCGATATCGGAGGGAAGGTGTTTTATTGTGAAAGTTTAATAAATTAAAATGTTTTTTAGTACTATTGACAGTATACATACATAAACATACTGGTATACATTAAATATACCGGTTTATTATGGCAATTTATGATCGTGAATATATAGGTAAAAATTAAAAAGTTACTCTACCAGATCACAAAAAACTAAACTAAATTACTTATGTCCAGTTGACAAAGACAAATGGCTGTTGGATCACTCGACTCTTACTATAAGTAAGAGGGGTCGACGAATTAAAAACAGATTCGCAGTTATTGATGCTTTTTGCGCCTAGGTTTAGTTTTGTCGGCGTTCCGTAATACTTCAGCATACGAAAGCTCTAGTTTCCTCAGTTTGTGAATTTCCTGTGACGCAGTGCTCTGCTTGATGTCCCACGAGTCAGTTTCCGAGTTATATCCTTGATAGATTTTACCCGTTCGACCGCTCGCACTAGGTGTCGGTGAATTAATTAGATTTCTGTTGTAAAAGAGCATCGTGGAACCGTTCCACTCGTTCTCTGAAGGTCTTGTGAGGGGACTCACTTCAATAGGCCGATAATCCCGCCTTTTCTTGTTGGATGATTTCTGATACGTAATTTTGGGCGGGGATGGGAAGACAGGAGAATCTGCACCCTGTCGATCTTGACTGTGTTTACGATTGCGATGTTTGGACTTCTTTCTAGTGGCCGCTATGTATTCCAGTGGCTGACGTACCAACGGTGTTAAGACGCGCTCCTTCTCTTTTTCTTTCTCCTTTTCTTCTTTCTCTTTTTCTTTTTGTTCTTTTTCTTTAGCTTGGGTTGTTTTCGGCTTCTCCGTTATACCTTCTGCTACTGGCTTGTTCTCCTTATTATGAGTCTTTTCCTCTTTTTTGGTAACCTCCGGTAGAGGTTTCTCTTTTTCTCTTAATGTGGGTGTTTCTGGTACGGTAATATCGGACATTGGAATCGATTGTTCAGACATGACCGACGACAAGACACTTTGGGTATCGTCGGTGAAATTGCCAGGGAACTCCTCATTTGCAGGAGTAACGGGTGGTACTTTTCCTGCTGTTGTGTCATCAAGAAGCGGTAATTGCTCTCCTTCGTCTTTGTTTTCCGCCGCCTTCTTAAGAATTGTAAAGATTTCTTTGAACAGTTCTCTGTACTCTGGTCTGTTACGGAATCGACTGTCCATTGGGCTGACATCATCATAGATGCTGAATCGATAGTGTTCTCCGTCAGCAATTGTGCACAAAAATGAACCGGGTCTCTCGCGTTCTGTTTGTGTCGCTTTGTTACTGGTCTCATCTGAGAAACCAGAGCTGGAAGTCTCCGCTTCAGAAAAGTCTGGCGTTTGTATAATTTTCTTCCTTGAAGTTGTCTCAACTTTCTTCGGTTGGCTGTTTCCTTTCTGCGATTCCTCACCGTGACCACTTTCCTCATCTGTGTCCTTGACGCTAAATTGACTGTAATCTCCAGAAGTTTGCAGTTCGTCTTGGAGGGACAGAGGTCCTGAAGGATTTACAATGGGTAAAGTGGTTTTGTTCTTTCTTATGTTCTTGACCTGTGACAGTTGTACTTCCAGAAGAGCTTCATACTTCTGTACCAATTCTCTGTATGGGTTGTCGTGGCCATCTTCTTTGTTCGCCCATATGCCCTGTAGTAGTTTCTCCTTCGCACTCTGGAAATGAAACACATCCGTAATTATTTCAACAAACCAGACTTAAATATTTGGTCCGTGGAGCATTATTGATATTGAAACGTTTGTTTGTAACAGTGAGAAGATTGTTTGTTATTAAATGACGGAAGTATTATTTTCGATGGAGTTGTTTCTATATAAGTAATGATCGTAAAGAATATTAAAAAAGATGTACAGGTTAGGTTTTAGGAAACAAATGCACTTTTTGAACATGAAATGATCTTTGTATTGACATGGAACACTTTCTGAAAATTTATACGAATTTATTAGTCAAAAATACACCTATTAGTATAACCACCGTATTATATGACAGTTGATACCACTATCCATGTTAGGTTATTCATAATGCCACAGTTCATATAGAACAGTAAGTTGTCGTCATAGAATATTACTTGTAGATACTAACGCAGTTTGTATGTGTGCCCACCGGTACGCAACGCAATGCAGTACCTTAATATTGTATGCGTAGATTACATATGGGAACACATACAAGTCACATCCACTACCGTTGCATAAAGATAACTTACGTTTCTATCTCTACTGTGTTCAAACTCAACCAGTTATTCCGTATTATAGTTGACACATGTAAAAGTAGGTAATTTAGCTGTGAGTATTAGTATTTACATATATCATATCCGTATTCATTATTTAAATATATAATGACAAAGATGTAACGATGTCCAGTGATTGTTACCAACTACCACACTATATCCGTTTTACCGTCACCATTGAGTCGTAGCGTGCACTATTCGAGTTTAGTATAATAACCTGTCGGTAATGGACGTACCTTTGACTACATACGATATATCCAAAGAAAACTACTGCAAATGCGCTTCATAATGCATATGCAAAGCGTGATCAACAACATCAGGGGCAGTTGGAAAAGCTTTGTCGCCTAGAAACGAGCGAAATTCATGTAAGATTTTGTAGGGAAAATCCAAAGCCATGTTTTATTTATCCAACACAATCACTTTCAAAGGAAATGTGTGAAAGTAATACCTGATTTGTTTAGAAAACAAATGGTAGCTAGTTAATAATCCAATGGACGAGTCGAGTAAAAGTAATCCCTCAATCCACATTGCTCTACACGTTGATTAATTTTGGCAGGTGTTAATGTTGTTAGTTGATTTGCGTACAACACAGAACTGTGAGTTAATATTGTTAACAAGAATAAACGGAAAATTAAATATATATACACATTGTTAATACACTATGTACTAATAAAAGGGTCTACAGAGGTAAAATAAGCTTCTAGAGAATATTAAGAGAAACATGTTGCATGCACAAGTTTTTAGGTACTGAACTTACATCGAATTTTACAAGTTTGTTAGTGACGAGGTCTTCTCTAGGGCTGTGTTGTCCAGAAGGCGGGAGGATCAGAGAACTTATAGCACTCCTGTCGTCGTCGTCTCCATCAAGCATTGACGACATGTCATCCCCTCGTTCAACACCCCTTAGACATCTTATGCAGAGTTGACCTTGTCTGTAACAGGAAAAAGTATAAAAAATGTTAGGTTGTTGCATTTCCTCTATGTTCCCTTGGTTTTTCTACCATTAACATCTGGCGACATTAAATTAATAACAGACAAAATCTTACTTAATTTATTAGCGATTTCAGCGTTGCCAAGCGCCACAACTATTACCAATGGCTATACGTTCGGGGGCCCAATATGTAATGGGGAACGTTACCTTGACACCAACAAAAGAGATTTTAAGATTGTCTGGTTTATTATAAAGTGTAGCCCATTTCCAATAACTTACCTGACTTCTTCAAGGATAGAAAATTCTTCATGCATGGACTTCGGTTCATCTTCTCTTAAATTCCAATTCCTAAATTGCTCCTGTAGCCTGTTGTTCTCTTGGACCATTGAAGCCAGTTGTTCCTCAAGTTCTGTAACTCTCCTCTGCTCTTGCGCGAACGCAACTTTGTTCTCTCTAAGTTCATCACTTAGCCTAAGTAAGTCCTCATCCTCTTTAGTCAGTTCTGGGAGAGGTGCTACCGCTTTAACCGGCGTACTGCTTACGTCAGGCTTTTTGGTCCCGAGAGATGTCTCCACAACTTTCTCCTTCTCTTTTGGTTTCTCAACATCTGTTTTTCGTTCTGCTCGTCGCCTGGAGATTTCCAGTTGAGCATTTAGGTCGTCGACAGTCTTTTGAAGCTCTTCACATTTGCTTTCAATCGTTTCAATATTGGAGCATAGACTGAAATCAGTAATTATATAATAAGCTTAAGTCTTATAAGTAGGTAAGTAAATAGAGAATCATAGTGAAATAACATTCAAAGCCCAAATACCTATTTTCACATTTATTTATTGTCACAATGAACTTACGTTTTAATGTGTTTCTTATCGGCGCCATGATCAACGGCTAGTCTATGGTTGGCACGCTCCAAGTCTTGAATGCTCACTTCTAGTTGTTCATAAATTCGCAACCTGGAGTCGTTCACCTCGCGCAGGGCAACCGTTTGTTTTGTTAAGTACTGTAATGATAAAATTTACATTTTAAGTACATCATTATAATTTTATAGTCTACGCTAAATAAATTTTTGCCTCATGCGTAATAGCTTAGTGCTCTTTTCATTTTTATTTATATTGTATATTACGTTTTGTTCTCTTTAAATGTATTGTTGCCTAAGACGTGTGCGCTTTAGCAAAAATTATTTAATACAAAAATATTATAAAATCAGGTAGCTTTATCACGTGCTAGCTATAAACGTACTTTTAATAACAATCAAAAAGATTTTGACACTGGACGTTGATTCCAATGACAATAAAAACATCTTAGTTTGACTCTAGTTAAGTTTCACCTCGATTTCCTGTGTCTGATCTTCGATGACGTTTTGATGTTGACGAAGTGCTGTCTCGAGTTCCTTGTTCCTCTCTAAAAGCGTTTTGCCGAGTTCTGCTGCTAACTGCAAATCTTAAATAAAAAGAAAAACAGAATGTTACGTTATGTTTTAAGGAGTGAAGTATGAAGGCGAAAATAGCAGTCCCGACTGTTTTGTATATACTCAGTAAGTATATTATTATACTACTTATACTTCAGCCAAATTCAATATGGAATGTTTACTAACAAAGCGTTGCTAAGCAATACACATATAGGGGTACATACACATGCTAGGCATACATACGGGCAGGTATTAATAACCTGTTTGTAAATATATACCTTTAAAAATATTCGTCGTTGCCGTGTGTGAGATCTGTCAAGTTATAATTTTTAGTAACTAAACTGAAACGACATACGGTTGGTTTACAAAGTTTCCATATCCAGTTTGGCTCAAGTATAGGTAGGTATATTTTATATTACTAGGTAAGTATTTTACTAGATAAGGTGTAGTACGTACAACTAAAAGGCATTTGTAGAGTATGACCGAACAGTGATCATGGTAATGAAATATTGATAATACTTGCATAAACATAAATGAGACTAATTATTTTTTCTATCTAGGTACTCTTTAGTAATTGAATACCACGATATGTTTAAAGTACTGCTCGAAGCAGAATAAACTTAGACCACGAAAAATAATAAAAGAACCAGTTGAACGAAGTGATTAGCCTATCAGAACACCATCGCGACTGGCACCGCCGCCGGCACCCACGGCTTGAAAATGTAAGTTGCGAGTTGCGACAGTTGTCAGGCGCAGAAATTAAATACGCGCGAACACCTACCTGCCTGCATCGCTCGCTTATAACTACCATTGTCAATGGTACTAGAACAAAGAAATCTTTGTACATCACTTGTATACAAACTTTCGTGAAAGGTTAACCTTGCTCAGAGAGCAAATGTTTAAAATAATACTACTTTAAGGTCAGACAGAGTATGTATGTTATGTACCCTACGTACGTGAATGAAAGCTTATCATTATATTTTGATCTTTATGATCGACTAGCTGCGCCCCGCGGTTTTACCGGTGGGAATATTGAGATAAAAAGTATCTCGTAGTAGTCTATGTGTTAATCCAGGTCTCCATCTATCTACATACTAAGTTTCATCGCAATCGGTTCAGTAGTTTTTGCGTGAAAGAGTAACAAACATCCATACATCCACACATCCATACATCCTCACAAACTTTCACGTTTATAGTATTAGTAGGATAGTAGGATTCACGTTTTACTTGCAAGCATAGTCAGAAAACTGCACTAGTACCTAAAACGTTGGTAATGGCTAATGGTCATCCATTTGGTTTGTTCTTGACTAAATATAATCTATAATTCTTGCAAGTTATCTATTACGTTACGTCTGTTACCGTAGTTAACGTCTTTAGAAAGCATGACTGTTAAATACCAGTCTTCAGCAGATCTACAGAAAATTATTTGTTGATTATAGCGAGTAGTTGAAACTCTACTTGGAGAGAATGGCAAATCAGCTAAGGGTTGGCATTTGAGTAGCTTTGTCATCCATAATCCATACTATTCTATTTTTTACAGCATACCAGACAGTTAGCCACACGGTGGAGATTTGCGTCGTTAATACCTATATTGTGTACAATTTGACCAGGATCAGCTGTTGTTGACAATTTAAGTAAAAAGGATCGTATAGCTAGCTTTCCTTAGTAAAATCATTCCAACCCGTTCCAAAATAATATATTTCTCGCAACCATAAAAAGATTTGTAGTTGGAGAAATAAAACCTTTTCAAACAACAACTCTGTTGAAGTTTCACCTTTTAAAAATTCTTTAAAAGATGGTGGATTCTGATCAATATCAGAATCCACCATCCTGATTGATAAAAAATCAATCATCAAGAAATCATCGCTTGGCCTGGTCACAGCACAGCTGACGCCGGACTGGCAAAGTACCCACAGGAACGGACAAAACCTTAGTTTGAGATGAGAAACACATCGTATGGCTTTAGCTTTTGAGCTTTTATCCTCTTTTGGAGACTATTTTGTATTCCCTAGACTTAGACTTAAATTTTACTGACCTTAGTGACAAAAACAATGTTTCTCTTGACTGTTCAAGTGTACTTTCTTGTGCTTATGCTCATGCTTAAATTTACAAACGTCCTTCAGGCATCTATAGTATATATTCTCTCTCTCTTATTCATAAACACAACTTTACTATTTTTAAAATAGATGTGCGTGTTTTGTAAATTTCAGCAGTCATTTAAATATGATTATTAAATAAAATGTGTTCATAAAAGAGATAAGTTTAGGTTGAACGATTTAGTATACGCTAGGAAACATTTTGCGCTCTAAATACTGCAAGTTATTTTACTTAGATTACTTGTTTCGTGTTTCACGCAAAATAAACAGTCACTTACAGTTGAAGGTACTCATGTGTGACGTAGGTAGCATAATATAAGTAATAATAAGTTGCGATCACGAATGGTTTTATATTAAAAAAATGTTCGTTTCAGACAAACCGGTTCTAGTCTCGGCTTTTAAACACCGCGCCGTGTAATATCGGTTTACGTTTGGTACACTGATATATTATGTATTTATTAAGTTTTGATTGCCTTACCAACTAGTAGGTTACTAAATATAATATGATGAGCGTATAGTCTATCATAGATTTAAAAAACCGTGGCATCTATTAGACACGCACCAGTGAACGATAAAAATGACAAAGATACGAACAACTTTGATGTGGTGCCTAACGATAGCTGATTGAATTCTAATCAAAAGTAAGTTTAACTTTTTTCGATCTCCACGCAATTTAAAACCAGTATTTCATTCCAACTCATGTTTTTTACAATCGTACCTATAGTTAGATACTTGTACAAGTTAACTAAATAGCTATTGGCGACGTTGCTCAAAGCATATTTTTAGTCACTAACTTTACTAATTTAGCAACAGTTTCATTAAGTTGCACTTTCAGTCTTTCATTAAGTTGTTCACTTTTTTTTTCCTTACTGTTTATGAGTGAATATGAAACTATATGTAATAATATACTGACAGACTATTGATATCAATACAGCGGTATTTATCTTTATGTGCTCGTGAGTAGGTGGACTCCAGGATAAAAAAAATCTTAAAAACCAAAATTTAAATTTAGAAACCTTGCTCAATTCAAAAGAATATCTATCTACTAGGTTCGTGCTGCCGCATGCCGTGGAGGTGAGCCATATAGAATATGACCATTTTTGTTTATTCGAATGATAGAAGGAATTTCACTGAAGTTAATTTTGTAGAATAGTGAATTATAATAATAATAACTTCGCACATCTCACACACGGCCGTCTAATCACAAACTAGGCAGAGCCTGTACTATAGTAACTAGACTGCTGATGAACTTACATACTTACTTATATATTTCTAAATACATACATATTATAGATAAATTACACCCAGACACAGAACAAATGATCATGCACAGCACACATTATACCGCTTGATCTATCTTTCGTACAATAATATTTTAATAAAAGGTTTTAAGTGAATATGTATTAGAGAAATAAATTTTATTTTAAATTTCATGTATGTTTCTTAAAAAATAAATATTACTGAAAGTAGTTTGTTTTTTAATTAATAGTCGGTAATGTGTAAAGAAATAGGCCAAGGATTATTTGTTACCGGTAGTATGGATTTTCACGGTGGACAAAACCCACGGCGACTTATGTCAATTAGACTAGCAAAGAGATTTTACTCTTGTCTCTAGCTTCAGAATACATTAAAATTCTTATATAAATCAACTTTGTGCGTTCTTTTTTCAAGTTTAACTCGCAATTAAAAAAACAATCAAAATAATAATGGGTATAAGCATCGGCAATAATGTTAGATCGTCTATTATTATGCCATCCTAATAATTTATTAACCGACACAATTCTCGGCTAGACTGTAATTTCACTGCGCTATCTAAATTATGGAAACAATACATGACTCTCTCTCTCGGCCATCATCGGTTTTTTTACAAAGAATGTAATCTATCACATCACAATGCGAAACTTTCTCGCACGATGATATTCAGATCAGTCTACCGATTTGAAGATGATTTGATCTTTCACAGAAACAATTGAGACAATGAACGACTTTAAGGTAGATCAGAAGATAAATAGTTAAAGCCTTTAATATCAGTTATCCTTTTTACTAGTAATCTAAAACAACCCGAACGGGCAGACCGAGATCTACGGACCCGATCAGAGCGTGCAAAACTCAGGATATACTAGACGCTAATCATTCGTTATTAAACCAATGCGTAGTGCTATAACAATACAACAAAAAGTTTAATTATAAAAAAAAACTATATGAATAATATGCTATGTAAAGAAAAAAAAAAATAAACAAGCAGGACATGCAACTTGAACAATGGAAAGTTACTAAGGAAGAAGTACCTACTGCAAATACATGCTGAATAATATAAACGGGAAATTATTCTCGAGAACCTCTGAACTGTGACAGCTAAGAGATATTTTCAAATATGAAGAATTTATTATTTCTAATTAGATAATATACAGGAGAGATGTTTGATTAACAATCCGAATGTAAAAGTATCAATGAAAAATATTTGATTATGGGATGTGACATTCAAGATATTGACGCTGGAAAGATAAAATGTATTAATGACGATTTTGATTTATGAACATCATTGTATTACATGTACGAGTATATAGTTCCAACGATATACAACTCAAAGTGACACAAAGTGGTCGTTAATTTCTAGCATTATACAACTGATTTATACTTCTTGAAAGTATAAAATAAAGTAAGTAAACAATGTCAAGGCGGAACCAGATAAGATTGTTGCAGACTATTATCGCTGAGGATATTGACGATTGTTAATAAGGGATATTATTAGTAAGATTATAAACGAGTACGATTTAAGAAATCCCTGCCTTATTTTCACATTCTCCAAGCTCTATAGCGCATCCATCTTCATTCGCTAACTGGACAGTACCCCTACTATGAGTTTTTACAGTTTATCCCTACATTTGCTGACAGTGCCTCTTACAAAATCGTGGATAACCAACATCTATACCTACTTAGCAACGTTTTTATCATTTTTAGAGAGAGAGAGAAAGATTTAGAGATTCGATAGAATTAATCGTGAACATACACAGCCTCTACAATTTGAGTGAGTCGAAGAGACTATTCTCAAAGTTCTGAATTCTGAATTTCTGTCTAAACCTGAACAAGACACAGGCTCCAGGCACAGGTACAGGTTTGCCTGTCTCCATAACAGAACAATCAATGCAATCCAGTAACATTGTGAGAGAGAGGGAAGGGTTAGGGCCTCCGGTAACCTTACTCACGCGGCGAAAAGCAATGTAATCATTGTTTCACTGCCGGTTTTTTGTGAGGCCGTGGTATCGAGCGGAATGGCTCTCCCACGTAGTGGTCAATCTAGAAACTGATTCATAAACACGTATTTAATCATAGGATAAAATAAGGTAGCTGAAATACATGCGCTAAAGCCTTTCTACTTGATAGGCAATCAAAAGTACCAAACGGCTTGACGACCGCTTAAGAAAATGCACTTTATATTATTTTTATTTAAGAAATTGACAATATTTTAGTGGATAGCCTTAGGTATTGCCGCACACCGGCCGTTGTGAGTGAATTTATAGACCTTTAAAAAGCGAAAGAAAACCTGAAAATGTATGATAGGCTCGGGCGTGATTTGTATGTGTGTACGTCTGATTTCTGGGAAAGACCGTGTACCCATCACAGCAAGAGCACTTTAAGGCAAAGATCATATTTATTTTATGAACAACTGTTATTAACCTCCACCTTGTCAGCCAACTAGTTATTATTATGATGGTCGTGCTATACATGTTGATTGTTTCAGAGTATAAACATAGTATAATAGTATGAAGAACAAACATTGTGTGATGAGCATGATCCTATTGTTCTGTGTCTGGGTGTAATTTATCTTTAATATGTATGTATTTAGAACTATATAAGTACCTATGTTTATCAGTTGAAATATGTTTCTTCAGTTTGCAGTATCCGGTGAGGACTTTTGTTACTGCACCGGTTTTGTATCTTTTGGGCTACCATCGCGGCCTCTAGAGATATTGCCTCAGATTCACTAAAGGATTTGTTACAGACATTGCTTCCAATGTGGACAAAGAATATAAAATGTATGTACATACGTACAATACACGCGTGCGATCACGTTGAAAAACTTACGTTTCTATTTAGCTAACTTATTCAAGGTCCGTTAATTATTCATTAAATATGAACATTGAACAGAAAAGCCGTCATGAGTGTGTTTTGTGCGAAACGATAGGAAAATTGATACGAAAATGGTAAACAAAGTTACTTACCATACCAAAATTTAATACAATACATATTTAAGGTAATTTTCTGTATTATTATTTTTTACAATTTTGTAAGTAACCAGCTAAATGAAGGCTCTTGCGTGACAAAAAACTTTTTATGCACAGACAGTTTGGTAATTGAAAATTTTGATAATAATTATATAATAATTACGTGATATTTTTTAGTGTATCACTAAATAGTCTAAATATGCATCATCCGGTCCGGGCTCTTAATATGGCAAAGAATATTGGTAAACTGACGGAACTCCATGTTGAGAACTTGAGATTAGAGTAAATCCTCGATATCAATAGTGAAAAGATTAATTTGAAATATGAAATATTAATACACCTCGATCAAACGGACATCTCAGCAATAGTACCCAAGAGACGATAGAACTTAGAAATAACAGTATGTCCGACGGAACTACCGCGTAGCACGAAAGAAATGGACTGAAAAGGCCGGTTGGACGACAGAGGACCCATGGGATTGTTAAACCGTGAATAGAATGAAGTCAACCTGGAATCTAGCAACGGGACTATAATGTTGAGGTCGGGCTAATGATAATTAATTTGTGGATTCAATCTGAAATTCAATTCCGTGTTATTTATTATATCGAACTACAACACTGTATTCATAAACCTTTTAAGTGATTACGATTACTGAAACATACACAGGAAGGTATGTACATATGGGGTAGTGAGTACATCGTATACAAACAACAAAATTGATAATTATTAAAATAATTCATTAATTTCTTAAATTATTTTAAGATTTTCGTTTCATAACTCTGAAAAACATTTTGATCTAAATCTTGTTAGAGTCGAAATGACATATAATAATTTTAATTACGTACTATTGGTACTTACTTGAAATTCAAGAAAGTGACGTAATACTGTAGACATGTATTAAAAAATATACGAATTTATAAATTGCAACAATACTAATGTAGGTATTATACGTATAATCAGTTAACATTCTGTTCATAAAGATAATAAGTACGTTTCGTTATAGCCTGACCTAGGCTTATCAAAAAATAGATAGCTTATGCAATGCCAACAATGAGATTACCGTTTGATAATAATGTATATTTAATCAGATTAGGTGAAAAAATTACTGTTTAACGTCGCACTTTGGTCTGAAAACTAGAAACGCGTTCATGGTATATTTCGTGAAAACAAAACAATTTAAAGGTCTTCGGCTTCAGCAGTTTCACTTCCTTTAGCTACTTATTATCGTAATTAAAATTAAATAAGAAGTTGTTATCTTTGGTAGGAGATTAACGCATGGATCGTTCGGGTTTTGCCAAATGCTTCCACTAAAGTTACGGTCTTGAGCATACTAAGACTGGCGGCCGGATGTGCTTCAATGCGAAAAGTTAAAACAACAATAAGTTTAAGTCTTTATAGCATTTGATGTAACGAGTTTAAAACATTGTTACTGTTGAATGAATTGTAATTACAGAACCTATCTGTTAAAGCATCTCTTATGCAGACATTTGAAGCATATAATGAAGTAACTTAACTAGCATATGCAGTCAGTGAACCTTCATTACTGGTTACAAATACTTGAAACGCAATATAAAACGTCATTCTAAATTGTTTCTTCGCAAAACAATAGATACCCCAACAATAACAATAAACTTTTCCTATTATCGTTTCATGACAATAAATATCCTTCTGAAAATAAACCACGACTTTAAACGTCTATGACATAGATTATCTTTACTAGAAAAGAGAATAGTTATAGAAAGTGGTACCGTAAATGCTATCGTAATAGTCAAAATTCAAACAATTGTATGCTTCAATCTCTAATTAGTTTTGTTCTGTGCGTTACGAATTGTTTGGTGAGCGCAACGTCTAGGGCAACGGATTGCCGACGCTACCGCTCACACAGCCTTGCGAAACAGAAACTAACCTTCAGTTCCTTGCAGGCACTCCAACTCGACTGTATAGTCCCACAGATCTAAGGAGTTTAAGCCGTTCAGCTCCCACGAGTTGAACGAGTCGCACTGTTCCTGTTCCTCGCTCATTTTCCATCCACTGTCGACATAAGGTCACTCACGAAGCCTCGTATTACGTGTCAGCGCTTGCGGCCATTTTTGTTTATTATTTGTATTGTTAGATGGTCGATGTTAAGAGGCCCGACCGCAGCGACGGCGCAGAAAAGACTGACGTGAGGCCGCCGCGGTACTGCCGCACTACGGTGCAATTACCGCGTGCCATCGCCCATCCGCCCCAATCTAACTTCAATCCCATTTCTTTCGATTACTCGAGCAGTACAATAAATTAACAAAATGTTGTCGTACAGCCGACGTAATTCATAATTGAACAAAAAAGCAAAACTAATCTATAGAGAAAGCGGGCGATGCGGAGAGGCAATATGCTCGCGACCACTGGCAATCAATCAAGGAAGTATGGAAATATACCTGCTCAAAAAGTTGAAAGTACACAATGTTTTGTATGCTTTATATTCGGTAACGTCGTTAAAGAATTATCATCTATCACAACAGCAAGAATTTTCGGTGCAATTATGGTAAAAAGTCGGTTGTGGTAGCGCGTGATCCATCTTTTCACCAAGACGTTTAATATAATAGTCTGCTGATATCGAGTTAATTTATATACCATACAAGAAATACAGTCAATAAAATTGTGACAGCCAGTGATGTAGTAGGTGCATTATTTACGGGGTCATAATAACCACTAGACCGAAACTACTCAGAGATCGCTTATCGTATCAAATACTTAAATATAACATTTCGTTACACAGTTTGTCCTAATCCCACAGCATGCGTACTAATATTTTGTTAAATACTACGTTAAAAAGACAGATATCAACACTGTGATGAACTCAGAAGATCATGGGCAATTAAAAAATAAAGCATATAGGGAGGAATCCTCAGCTCCTGAATTTCAAATTTAATTCTTTTCAGTCCGGATCCGTAGATCTCTAGGGGCTAGCGCTACCTATTAATATACTAAATGTTTTAAAAGATGTGGTCTCGCATTGACGCAGAGAGTAAATTACATTTAATTTTCCTTTGATCAAGTTAAAACTACTTACGGTCACGCGGTAGCGCCGTGCACAGTTTTGAACTTTACCCTCATTTAATTACAAATACAAATGATGTCTACGTCAGTAGAGACATTCAAAGGGTCCAAGGTTTAATGAGTTGCCAAGTAAATAAAAAATAACATCGCTAATGTACTGGAGTAGATTAGCCAAATGAATTAATAAATATGTAAGTAATAACTATTTGTACACAACATTCATATCAGGTACCTACATCAGAACTACATAATTTTGATATTTCCTTGGAAAATTATGCTATATGGTAATAAGGAAATACCGCAACGCGTTCTGGACAAAGAGTTGATATGTTTGTTTATGTGACTTAAATTACTCAGCTAAACACGTTTAGCTATTTGATTGCCGAGTCGACAAAGTTATCGTTATACAGGATAGTTTGATGCAAGTGAAACAAAGTTTAACTTACGAGAGTTTAACAAACTGTCGACGATGTGTGCCTACACTAGTTAAAAAAAATACAGGGCTTGGTAGTCAACTATCAAGCCCTTTGTTAGCGTTGCCATAAAATAAATTGTGAGAATTTACATTACAACTGCAAACGTAACAATAAATGTGTAATTCTTTAGCGGGTGATGAGTGTGTCCATCTCATACCTAATTATTTTCAAACGGTTACCCAACGTTCAAATCCACGTGAACACGAATGTTTGGGTACGTTGACGTTGGGTGGTAATTTATCTCAATTATCTACTACCAGAAGCGATTGTTTTCGTATGGTCACGCTAGCTAGTATTTTAAACCTGGTATTGAGAAATGTTTGAAAGTACTTATTGCATGATTGCTTTTATGGGAAAGAATTGAAAACGAGAGTATATCAAATATCAATCACTTGCGGGTGACTATCACGTGAATAGGTTGCTTCATCACCGTGTCTTGTTATGTCGGGCGAGGCGACAGGTATCATACACTTGTTTGTGTGATATTTTGTTTGCTTTATGATATTGTGTAAACAAAAAATGCCATTGATATTTGAAAGAGAAAGAATTTGCATTTAAACTCTTTAAATTGTTCACAGTAAATTGTTAGATTAGGTGTCTGGGTCACCTGTCCCAGGCGACGAAAGCTGATATTATATACGGTTTTTCTTTTGGTTGGAAGAGGCGGTCACAGAAAAAAATTGTTAAATAGATTCATTACGGAACTTCATCTTGGGTGACAAAGAATCCGCGTATTTCAGACCGCTCTAGTAGTCTTTACAATATTAATCATAGTAAGACATTTATTTTGCCAGTTTAAAGTGGATAAATTTCAGCATTGCTGCCATTAACTTATGAGGTCATTATAGATTTAAATAGTGATTATAGAGCGCTGTTGAAACAATCTAGTGATTTTATGTGATCTACAGTCAAAATTATCGTACAGCTTTCGACCATTGGGCTCTCGAACGTGATGTCAGATCCATCAATAGCAAAGCCATCAGTCATTAATTAATATCTATAGAAATCTATAGTCTATAGAAATAAATAAAATTGAAGTGTCTGTTTGTAATGTTATAATAACAGCATTTCACTAAATGCAACCGAATGGTTACACGGTACATATACTCGTACCATACCAATACCAAGTTGCATATCGTAGCGACAAAGAGGTTTCCTAAGGGTCATAGAGGCAGGCAGTCAAGAGGCTATTACCTAACTAATGTATACCTGCTATCACAAAACTTGATTATAATATCCTATATAATAACCCTACTTTTTATTAGTTATATTTATGAGCTAATCCCACTAATATCATAAATGTGAAAGTTTGGATGGATGGATGTTTGTTACTTTTCACGCAAAAACCACTGAACCGATTGCGATGAAACTTTTATGTAGATAGCTGGAGACCTGGATTAACATATAGGCTACTTTTATCTCGATATTCCCACGGGATGAAACCGCGGGGCGCAGCTAGTCGATCATAAAGATCAAAATATAATGATAAGCTTTAAGGCGCTGCTAGTATGTGTATAACACTACTCCTTTAATATTATTAACCTGCAGAGGATGTCTCAACGCGAAGGAAACGGCCGCCCACGTTATCCTGGAGTGCGAGGGAGTGGCCACACAACGGGCACGTATCCTCGCGGGTGCGAGGTCGCTCCTAGAAGCCTGTGAAAGCCCCAGGAGGCTTCTGTGCTTCTGGAAGGAGCAAGCCTGGCTCAACTAGTCAGCTTATTCCAACGCATAGCGGACCGCCTATGAGTCTAAATGCGGAAACAGAGCCCTATACCAATAACCTGACATAATAATTAACTTCAAAAAAGCTATATTTGATTGAAGATTAATCAAGTGACATTTGTGTTCAAGATCTGTGATGGTTAGATGGTATAACGGATATTACATTTAGATTTATGCAACGGATGTTATAATAGGTATACCTATATGTAGGTATGGCTCTCTTAAAAAAAATGTTCATACTTGAATATGAACGTCGCATCGTTCAGAAGTTTCACGATAACTAACAGACATACCAATGGTTGTACAAAGAAGAGCAAGCAGTTATGTCATGGCTTCAATAACTATGCAGGTGTAAGAAAGAGAGAGAGACAATATCAACGGTTACCATCTAGTTACTAAAACTATGACTAACACATTTTTTTTTTGCAACATAACAATCGATTAGAGTTGGTATAATACACAGGAACGTGAAAAATTGAAAATTTTTGGGTTATTAGAATTTACAGCATAAAATTGTTGTATAATTGTCTGCGACGTCTAGCTACTTGTAGGGTTGATAGACGATTTTTAACAGTCACGTTTGCATATTATTTAAATTTCTATTATGCACCATCACCAATCTGTCTAAAGAACTTTTTTCTGGTAGATTTACGGGTTCCGTTCCTCAAAAGGAACCATTCCATTCCGACCAACATCATTTTGTTGTCCGTCTGTCTGTCTGTCAAGTTTTATCAGGAATCCGTGGACGCATCAAGCTATTATAGAATTAAGCTTCTAAGTGAACGCAAGCAAGATTTGACCAAATTTGAACAATTCGCAGGTACATCAAAACCTATAGGGTACTTCCCATTGACCTACAATCTAGAATCATGAAATTTGTTAAAGAAGCAAGGTCTCACAGCACAAGTAAATAAAAAAAAGTCGTTAATTTGTTGTTATATCACATAAAAAAATAGTTTTTGTGATTAAAACCTTATATTTTGCGATTGTAAAGTTGACTTTTGAGAGTATTTTTAGACCCGCAAAGTTAAGTTTGCCTTTCGGAAAAGACGGGCAAAAATCTTTGAGAATTGATTCCTGAGATGGATGTACTATCTTCATACAAGTTTGCTTGCTTACGGAAATTAAAGTAAAGGAATTTGTTAAAGTAGTTTTATGTCTGTCATATTTAACACGCTAACCTCAGGAACTACTGGTTCGAATTAAAAATTCTTTTAGTGTTCAATAGCCCATTTATTGAGGAAGGCTATAGGCCATATAACATCATGCTATGACTAATAGGAGCGGAGCAGTGATCATAAACGCAGGTGAAACTGCGGGGACAGTTAGTCACTACATATTATGAAACAAAGTCCCTCGCCGCGTCTGTCTGTCTGTTCTGTACTACTGAACGGATTTTTATGTGGTTTTCACCAATAGATAGAGCGATTCATGAGGAAGGTTTAAGTATATAATTTGTGAACTGTATGTGTTACTTGGTGAAATATAATGATGATTGTTGAAGATGTCTCTGCTACTCGTGCGAAGCCGGGGCGGGTTGCTAGTTTTCAATAAATAAAAAACTATAAAGCCGTCTCTTCTGATACCGCATCAGAACAAAATTTAGCTGAAACTAAATCTAAAATTATTTTGTGGTTCCGATTTATTAGATTTTTAGTTCTTACTAAAAAGGGGTGTGTGATCTTAATCATAATATGATTTGCCTTATCATATTATATCCACAAGTAGGGAAAGTGAGGTCTGCTTCTAATGTAACTTTAAAAAATAGAATATCGGTTTTCTCCATTTGAAAACAATCTGATGTTGCAAAAAGGGATAATGATGTTCTAAGCTTTCATTAGGTACTAATTTAACTAATTTACTAATTAAACTAGTTTAGCAAACTAAGAAATGTGGCTTAGGTGGAAGGTCAACACACAACAGAGAAACAAAGCAACAAAAACGCATTTATTAACCGACTTCAAAAAAGGAGGAGGTTCTATGTTCGGCTGTATGTATTTCTTCAATAAACTTCAGTACAACTTACTTACACTAAAAAAGCTTTATGTATGCGCTGTCTTGAAAACTTTTTAGGCTAATTAATTAAAAGAAAAATCCACTACGGTTGCTGTTGTCGGAATGTAAGACAAACCTGTTTTGTCTTTAACGACTCTCAAGGGTCATGCAAGCTAGAAGCCCTGGATTCAAGAGGAGACGATAAAAAGTCTAAGGGTATTTATACATTTTCTTTTAACGTTTTTAGACAATTGCACTATTTTCTTCGAAATTTAGACAAGCTTTCCCTGGGGGTTTATTAAAATTTTTGAATTTCACATTCGTGATTTTCTGGACTGTAACCCACTAGTAATAAACTGAGTGCGATATTTAACTTGGTTTTATAAATAGAATCTTAAAACTTTTTAACAAAACCTGTAAAAGGATTTACCCTGTAAAAAGTTTTTTTATTTTTTTTTATTTATTTATTTGAAGGAAAACCAACAGCTTCAACATCGAAATAGTAGCAGTGATATACTACATTTAGCCAATTAAAGGTCTTCACAAATAAGTTATGCGTGCTCATACATATTTATAAAAAAAAAACAAATTGTTGGATTGACTCGAGATCTCCTCCGTTTATGCGTCGGTTAAAAACAATACTAACTTGCATGAAGAAAATATAGCAACCCTAGATTTTTGTTTAGTGTTATGTTAGAGGCTGAGATTGGTGCTCATCTTTAGAAAAAATAATAATGTTATCGCAGTTACATAAATGTCTTGCTAAATATTTTGCTCAATACACGTATCAGTATACTCTAACATGGGTTATTACCAGTGAAACGTTGTGAAATTAGTACGTTCGTAGCACTGTCGTCTATTTTGCATAAACGTATGAGTTGACTAATAAAGTCCTTATGATGCATTCTTAACATTGTTTAGCAAGAACATAGGTATTAAGGTTAACTATTCCTGTAACTCGCAAGGTGAATATATGATGTGAACCATATCCTCTCTAACACTTCAATCAGCCTATCATAGTCCACTGCTGTACATAGCCCTATCCCAATGCGCGCCACAGGACCCGGTCCTCCGAATTCTGCATCCAGTCCATTTCTGCTACGTTCTTCAGGTCGTCTGTTCATCTTCCGTTTACCGGTTCGCGGTGTCCACTCTAGGACCCGTCCGATCCAACGTGCTCCAATACTTAAATTGTGGGAATGTCTCTTTGAAGGCCAGACGGAATACCGACGGTTATATTTCGATAATACGTGTTAAGATTATTGCATTGTATTGTCTATGTAAAACAAGATTTAAAATAAAAGTAGTTTTTGCCCGCGGCTTCGCTCGCGTTAAAGTAATCTTTCCATTAAAGGTACCCTGTGCCCTTTACTGTATCCCTGACAACGTTTATGCAAAATTTCATGATGATCTGATTAATGGTACGGCAGTGCATGTAATACGAACAAACAAACACCGATTTTTTATACATAAATTAGAATAGAGCATACGGAACTAAGAAATAAATGAGTATATTTTATCTTAGAGATTACTAAATTATATTATTTATTTATTGGCTGCATCTATCAACTTCCGTCTTCATGAGCCTGGGAAGCACCAAAGCTAGTAGAAAATAAAACAAAAGGCCGGCAGAGAGACAGCTTAGTCGCAAGTAGTAGTATCATTAGGGTTCATAAAACGAATGCCTATTAGCTGGCCGACTATATTCGGGAATAAATAGGAGTCACAATGTTCGAGGTCGGGACAACTCATCAGCAGAAATACTCACAATAGTCGTCTGTTCCTAATAATACTAGTTTTCAATAAAGTTACTCTATAGGAATTGTGACATGCTTTAATTACCTACATTATAGAACAACAAGTTGTCTCAAAATCCTATACCTAATACTCAAAACATACGTAGGTACTTTAAAATACTGTACTCAAATATAACTTAATGTGCTTTTATTACTGTCTAGGGCATACTTTATGTTGGATTAGTAAGATTCCAATCTCCCTTGGGTTGGAACGTGACCATATCGAACCGCAATAATTGTGTAAGTACATTTTTTTATATAAAGTAAGTAAAACTGAGACCAATTTTAAAACTTACTGATGAAATATACGGAATATAAATTAAAGGTGTTTCATAAACACCTCGTAAATCCAACGAAATAAAAAAAATATATACATAGAAATTATTTTTGCCGTTGGCGTTGGCCGTAACGTTGAGCAACATTAAGTCATTGATAACTAAGTAACTAGTGTCCATTATTTTTTAACCGACGAAAAAAAAAGAGGTTTCTTATGTAGAGCCATGTCCATTTCTATATGTACCTAACATATCAAATTTTGATAATTAATCAATTTGTTGTTTGGCGCCGACTCAAAATTAGTTTTTTATAAAATTTGATAGTTTATGTAAATAAGCTCAATACTTAAGACTTAAGGTTTATTTATTTTTTGCTTTTTAGTTCTTTTCGTTGGTTTATTTTTTTGTTAAAAAGATTTTTATTACAAGAGACCAGTCCTCAAAAAATGGTTAGGAACGTACGTTAGTACGTATCACTACACTACATTATCAGCTTTGTAATTATTGTTTGAGCTCTTTGAACCGCGACCAGTTTTATAAAAGTTTCGTTTTATTAATTACAAGTTGTTAACTGCCTCGCAAATTTGAATTAGGGATGTGGGTCACAATGTAATCTTTATAATGTGTCACACTTGTATAAAATAACTACTTGTGACATCACACCGATGCAGATGTATGGTGTGTATGTATGTATGGTGGTCAAATCAATTAATTACTTTTACTTAATTTGAGTATGGTATAGTATCAAACCAAACGGGATAACATAAACTTAAAACATAATAATCACTTAATATTCTGAAGACTAATTAATTGATAACTTATTTTACTTATAGGAAACCCATATATTATAATGAAGTGGGATTCTCAGAGCTCTTTGAAGAGCAGTTGACCGTTTTGTCAGGTGACTTTACGGTGACACAGTGTAACTAAGTACATGATAGTGTCTTACAAGTTCTTCATGCAGGTTTTATTATGTTTGTGTCATATAACTGTGTCTTAGTCAAAGAATGACCTACCTTACATAGAAGTGATTTGTTGCAATTTATATTTAAGAGAAAGTGCTCCCGACTGGATAAGATGCAGGAAGGGCACGGTTGTGGCAACAAAATGTCAGCGCCTGCGCATCGTTTTCATAGCTGGCCCCGCCGCAATTTGTTGAAAGTAGAATCAATTTGTTTTAGAAAGTAGACTATTCTGCTTCACCTTTGCCAATGGGTTTGCGATAAAGGCGTTGGTAATTTCTTTCTAATTCGCGAGCAATGGTTTCCCTATAATACTATTTTGTACTTAGAGATTGCACAGTACCTAATAATTGATAAATTGATGATGCTGATTATGTGTTCCTTGTTGATTAGACAGTCAATAAATCTAGTCGGCACATTGTAAGTCTACTATAAGAACCTATGGTCTGACTTATATACATATACCTAAGTATATAATCTGTTAGATTTTATAAATTTTGAGTTAGATAGAGCACTCAACAATTAAGTGATTTTATGGCATTTCTCTGACTTGCTAGGCTTACTTATTTCACAGAATACATTCTGTTACTGTTATAAAAATGTTTTGGCTTCAAGCCAATCCCACTAATATTATAAATGTGAAAGTTTGGATGGATGGATGGATGTTTGTTACTCTTTCACGCCAAAACTACTCAACCGATTGCGATGAAAAATGGTTTGTAGATAGCTGGAGACCTGGATCAACATATAGGTTACTTTTTATCCCGATATTCAAACGGGAGCGGGACTTACGCAGGTGAAATCGCGGGGCGCTGCTAGTATTTAATACTTTCTTATTTAAAAGTATTTAACTGTATTAAGCTATTTGAAATATATGAATATCAAGCATACTGAACATTCATGTTTTAGTATGTACTCTCGCATGGATATTAATATATCATATTCCGAAGTCAGGTATCAACACATACCTACTTCAGTCGGTTGTTATAAAAAAGACAAAAGACAAACGACAACACTAGCGGTGATAGATGTCAGGAAAGATATGCCCCCGTGCGCAATAGAGCTGTAACGTAGAGATGACGAAACATTGATGAGACGCGATACAGGCGGCTTTTGGGTATGCGACAAGTCTAGTAATGGCATTGGATCTGTCTAGAGAATGATGACTCACGCCGCAGTTTTATTGCAGATTATGAGATTGCGTATTATGAACACACGCATGTTTTGAATTAATATCTACTACAATAAGTACTTTGATAACGTAAAAGATTTTTAGATAAAGAACGTTTTTTTTTGTTTTGTTTCTTTTTTTTTTGTTTTAGGTGTGATAAGGCGAAAACATGTATGCTATCTAAAGGATATGCGTTTAAGAATAACTAGAATTGAACCACCGATGACCCACTCTTTGAATCCGTGGCGTTGATAACTGCATCATATTTCATTATGGAATGTAGGTTCTATCCGATATACCTATTTTATTGATGATCGTAGAACAGAGTGTCACTGCTTTAAAAGGAAAGCAGGTGACATTGTGATGCAAGGACACTCACCGGAACGAGATAAAAAATTAAAAATGTATCTGTTATATTTATTAGGTAGATTTCGAAGAAAAGTCTACCTATTGGTTTTGTACCAGTTGTCGAGTTTTTCAAAAATTTCTTTACAGGAGGTCTAGTTATGATTCCTAGACCCCAAAACAACCGCCAGTTAAAAAGTTTACATAATTATATATATGTATATATGTATGTATGTACCTACCTCAATTTTACCGGCACGATAGAGGTCGCAATTATGCACCGATTGCTTTCAAACTTGGGCGACAAATCAACAGGGCACAAATGAAGGTTAAGTTCGTGAATGGGGGATATTCTCCCAAAGGGATCTGGGAGCAGATTTTCCAAAGAATAAAAAAACACGAAATCTACCTCTGCGGGCCTGCGGTTTTTTTAGTTCTTATTTTTTATTGCCAAACAAAGCGTTCTGCAATTACATACCAAAACTGACTGCATCGTTGGCGAAATAACAGTGGGATAACCAGTGCACCAACTAACTCGCTTGACGTCGCCGACTCAGGACAAACTTACTCATACTGTTCCGCGATGTCGAACACCAAAGAGCTCTTGGGTTAGTTAGGAGTAATATCATATTGCGTTATGAAATAACATAAATAAAAAAATTTAAATACCCCCCATTCGAAAATCCCTTCAACGATTACAAAAGAGCTGATGAACTATGAACGAACAGATTTTCTTAAATTATATCTAAGAACACTCTCGATCAAGTCACCTTTCAAACAAAAAAACAACGCACTCAAATAGGTTCATCCGTTTGGGAGCTACGATGCCACAGACAGACACACAGAAACGTCAAACTTATAACATCCCCCTTTTTGCGTTGGGGGGTTAAAAATATGTAACCGAAGAGTTTGGGTAAAATAAAGGCTGACCAAAAGAGAGTGTTTATCGCATATGAATTTAATAAAGGAACTATGTCAGGACAAACATGACTTTCAGAACTATTTCCGCATGCCTGAGCCATTATATGAAGACCTCTCAAAGTCCCATTTGTTGTTGTTCCAAAATATTGAGGAACTTGTTGTAAGCTTCTAATTTCTTATTTTTATCTTTGTCTTTGATTTTATTTTGCGAAAGACATGGATAACTACGAACACATTCTATAAAATTTATAGTAAGTACTTAGTTATAAACTCGCGCGTCACATGTACATCCGATTTTGATTTAAGAAAAATATGGCAATGTCTTCGATTCCGGTCTTAAATTTTTGTTGTAATGTTGTTAACATTACAACAAAAATTTAAGACCGGTTGGATCGCCGACGAACTTGTGCGGAAAAAAGTCGTGTAGTCATTAGTACGCGTAGTCTGACGTGTATCACCCGCTGTAAAGCGTGTTTTTTAGTTTTCTTTAAACTATAATTTATTTTCTTATATTTTAGTCTTGTTATTGTGTATTCCTCGGTTCTTGATACGTGTGCCAATTTTCAATTTAATGGGACTTCCTGCAGTCCATATATCCTAATATAAATATATCTATAATATATATATATCTCTGCTGGTAGGTCCGTTACAGATGGATATTTAAATAGACGAGCAGTTCCATATCTTAAAATTGAGCCGTCCAAGACAAAAAGAGTTCACACAAAAAAATGTAAGAAACAAGGCGCCAGGTTCCGTGGAATATTCTTCAAAAAACTTTGACTAAAATACGTTCTCTTACATGGACTGATCTCTCGAAACTGGTCTTTCGCTTTCATGACAAAATATAGGTACAAAAGCTATAAAATATTTAGATTTTATCAGACTATTTGGCTTTATGATTAGATGTTGTTTTTGTTAATTAACAGTGTTGTCTTAACGACCTTGTCCTTGTCCTCGTTAAAATATTAGTTTATTAGCAGCGCCCGCGGTTTCACCCACGTAAGCCCCGATCCCGTGGGAATATCGGGATAAAAAGTAGCCTATGCGTTAATCCAGGTCTCCAGCCATCTACAAACCAAGTTCATCGCAATCGGTTCAGTGGTTTTTGCGTGAAAGAGTTACAAACATCCATCCATTCATCCAAACTTTCACATTTATAATATTCGTGGCATTATCAAAATCGTGTTAATGAGGTTAAAAATAATTATAACTACAGTGGACGACACATAGATCTACTGCAGTTTGTATTAAAAAAGACCAGCTCACTCTAGGATATTATAAACAATGTTATTATTAACATATCTGTTTATAATCAGAAACAAAACAATACAAAGCTTGTGAAATATTATGTTACCTACTTCAGACAGACCTGTTTAAAAATTAATTTGAATATTTATCAACAAAACATAACATATAATGCATTAACTTGTTCTTGCTTTTTATCTGATCTTGTAGTTTGTTTTAGTTGACATTATTAAATGGGTAGGTATATTAATGTCATTGTTTTGGTATGTATGATCGAATCAAAACTGGATTCCATATTGTCTCGAGATAGTATTGTATGAAGTAACTGTCCAAACAAAGTGGCTTGCATCACTGACATTCTCAAATAGCGAGGCATCTATCTTGATGCTTGCAGGCACTGCAATGGACTCTGTGAACTTAGTAAAAAAAGCAACAAAATTTTCCGGACAATATGTAACGGAATTATTTTTGAAATAATAGTTTTAACGTCTACCTTATTGCATTGTTGATGTCCTCTTTAGGAATATTGAACCAGCCAAATTAGATTGTATAGTAACTGAAATTCTAATTTTAAAATTAGAAACCATATACATATACATAGTTTCACTAAGTCTGTCTGCCTGATCGTCCGTCCATCCGCGTTATAAAGACTGTTAGTACTAGAAAGCTGTAATTTTGCAATGGGTATATGTATTAATCACGCCGACAAAGTGGCAAAATAAAATATTAAACTTTAAAGTGTTAATTTTTGTAAGAGACAAGTGCCAATTTAACATAGCACATGCTAAATTGTTGGCTTGAAAAATCTGAAAATAAACTTTTTGGTAGTATATCATTACAGATTTAGAAAGAAAGGTATCACATCACGGCTAAGTCAGCTCTGTTAGATTAAGTCTAATTGTCGACCAACTTATAAAATGTACCTACTTGGAAATTTCGTACAAAATATAAAATCCTTAGAAAAAACTTACTTTGATGAAATTATTACTTGTTTAAAACATGTTATACATTATAGAAAAATTAAATATTAACATACATACATAACGTCACTAGCTTTATCGTGATCGGGGTGGTCAAATACGCCCCAAACAAACATTTGGCACAGATCTGGTTTGGGTGTTCCAAACATAGAAAGCTTCAGTGCTAGGGACAATATCCACATTTTTCCTTTTATTAAACCTCATTGGCCGTTAAACCGTGAACTCATTAATGTGGCCATAATACTATTACTATAAAAATATTAATTGAGTTTTTATGTTTGTACATAAAGCCTTCTAAGTCCGCATGATGTAAGGGTCGGCTACGGAACCCTACTTTGCGCGTGGCCCGACATGCTATTGGTCGGCTCTTATTATTTTGTAATTTGTTCATAGTAATTAAGTGGACATAATTGTGACTTGCATATGTATATACCCATACTTAATATTGTGCAAAAGTAACTGTCTGTCTATTACGATGAACCAATTTTGTTGAATTTTGGTATAAAGATAAACATGACTCTGAAGAAGGATAAAATGCTCCTTTTTGTTGCTAGAAAGAGGGTAACATAAGGGGCGATTTTTTTACTGAAATTTAATTTATAAAAATACATCATATCCATACTTTAGTAGTAAGGAATAAAGAATATTTCTGCGTTTATGAAAAATCAGTGTAAAATGGGGAGTATGTAGATGAAAGCTTGGTGAAAAAAATAGTACCGTAGTCTATTATTTTCGAAGTTCTTATTCTACGCAGGCGAAGTTGCGGCCACCAGCTAATTTATCTTAAATAAACTGTTGTTCTAAATATCGTAATATGTAATAGAAAGTTATTTGTTATATCTCTAAATAGTATAAAACAAAACCGCTTCCCGCCGTTTGGAACTCTGTACGCTTAGATTTTTTAAATTACGCAACGGATTTTAATGCGGTTTCAACCAATAGACGAAGTGATTCACGAGGAAGGTTTAGGTGCATAATTTTATTAAGTTTTTGTGTAAAATAGCTGAAATATGACTGTTAAAGATGTCGGAAAAAATCAATATAGCGCCTCTTTACTTCAGTAACGTGTTATGTTGAAAATTGAAATTTTACAGAAGAGTGTTTTTAAACCTTTAAAAAAATAATTTGCTCTGCTACCCATGCGAAGCCGGGGCGGGTTGCTCGAACTGAAATAAAGCAAAGTGATGTCATATTACCAAAATATGAGTACGTAATTAACCATTTGTTAAGTACGTATGTACTCATATTTTTGTAATATGAGACCTCATGAAATATGATAAGATTTATACAAGATTGCAAGTACATCGCAACGTTCGTAAAAAAGTTTTTATTTTAGTTTTAAAAGTACAAATAAGAATGGATTTTTACACACGCGGGCCATGTGGCGCCCACATGCTCGCATTGACTACGCCAACACTATATTTATATTGATTTATAAAACAGTATTGTTGTTTTGTCCATAGTGTTGGCACAGATAGGCTCTATGAGTACTAACAGGTAGAGCGAAACAACAAAACTCAAAGGGTCTGGCTTCTTAAAGCGCATACCTAGTACAATGTGCAAAACTTTGAGAAATTACCAATAGATTGTGTTCTTTTAATTAAGCAATAGATCTGTTTCTAAAAATACAAATCTACATCTTAGGGGTATCAGAGGACGGCGATTTCGTGATTGTTGGTGGTATTACTCCATCAAATTTTTTTGTCCTAAAATAAGGTAGGTATAATAATAAATCTAAATATATAATAAAACAGACCCTTTTCAAATTCATATTCAAATTCAATTTCTTTATTTCATAAAATTGTCATCAAGTATTCGCTTTGGTCAATTAAAAAAATGTTTTAAAAAGAATCACCGCAACAACAGGTTGTTTTGTCAAATGTAAAATTATAGAATAATGGATAACATAGTCTCATATTTCATGACTCATGTGTCTATGCCCACCATTTCCAAATGGTTGAGGCTTGTGAGAAGCAATCGGGAACACAAACTCACAGCCACTCTTTTAAAACACACAATATTTAGTCAATTATATTACATAATTTTTTTGTTGTGCGCTATTTATTTAGTTTATGTTATTAAAATTAAAAGTCAATAAAGTAACATAATAACCGTGATAGGCACGCGATTTTATAGTTTTTATTTAATTTTTCAGACATTTAATCCAGGAATATTGTATTGGGATATGAGAAGAAAGATAACATTAATCGAAGATAGCAAGAAAAAGATTTTTTCATGTTATGAGCTGTGCATATTATCATTCACATCACATCAGAACAAAACACATTGCTAACCTAGCTTGAATTGTAATATCTGATGAGGTCAAGATCCTCTCATTCGGCTTGATATTTCATATTCGTATACCTACGACGTTATCGATAAAACGAGGCACTGCTTAAATACGAATAAAATAAAATTGTGATGAGTATTAAAATCTCACATTCGCAAAACAACACAACTATTACGAATACAAGACAACATATTATCATAGGCTTTTTGTTTTTTACAAAGCATAAACACATCGTTTGTAGTATTTTATGAATTTAATAATAATAATAATGAATGACATACGTATATTTTTCTTAATACATTGATATTAGGATAACTTCTTTTAAAAATTAACATACGATAGGTATACTTACCTCGTTATTTTCTGTCGAAAGCTATCGATTACAAATTTATTACACATTAAATTCATTTAAAAAAATAAGCAGAATATCAATAAAAACAAAAAATAAAACCGACGAAGAAAGAAAGGAACTGAGAAGCGAAAAATAATATTTAAAAAATATTTGAGCTTTAACAATAATTAATTATATTATATGTATCTACCTGCTGTATTTCGAGTAGAACAATATAAGTTTGTTAGTTCTAGCACAGATAAAATAATAGTTACTTCGTAAGTTCTAGGTATAAGTATGACATGGACAACTGAGGTGTGGATGGACACAAAATGTTCTGTTTTTGTTACATTTACATCAATGGTTTTTGTGAACGCACTCCACCCCTGACTATCGACTTAATTAGCTATTAAAAGTACCAGGAAACCAAATATTTAGGTAATGAATGGACTTTAGATGTCGGGAAGCATTTATTGCGAGTTGCAGTATTGGCCATTTAAAATCCTCCTCCCGACGAGCCCTGGTGACCCTACCCAGTGAGGAAAATAAAAGAAATACAAACTTACATTTGCAGTTGGAATGTATGGGAGAACATGCTCTTCAACTACAATGAAAAGTTTGTTTAAAAAACGTGGTAGATACATATTCATCATACGTAATCCTTTTCCACGCGAGTTTAAATCGTATTTGGCCGGTTTTTTATTTAATCATGGCATACTAGCCGTCATCGATCATACCACTTATGCGTAGTATCGTTCATAATGCCATTTTGGTCAGGTAAAAACCTCCTAGCATTCCCAAAATAATAATCTCACCCAGTCTTAATAATAATCTTATTTTAACTTACAATGTGGAATAATGATTATTGAACCGGTTGACGATTCGGTTCAACCGCTAGGTAGACGGTTCAAGGGTACGGCATCGTACATCCATATATAGAAAACGGAAGTATTCATTATACATACATACGTTCTTGGTCCTGTATTCGTAATTTGTGTGGTACACGATTGTCTTAAAATACATAACAAAGTGAACAGGAAGTCAATTTTTTTTTAGCGGAACAGAACTTTTTTAACCGCTATTAGGTCAATCTGGTCGGTTTTACAGCTGTTTTCAAAGGATTGTACAATTTCAGGACCGGTGGCTTTTTAAAACCAAAGTCAACAATTCTTTTCATTACTAGCACCGATTTGTAACCGACTTCAAAAAAGGAGGAGGTTCCAATTCGTCGGAATCTTTTATTTTTATGTATGTTCACCGAATACTCGAATACGCCTGAACCAATTTGGAAAATTCTTTTTTGTTTCAAAGGGTCTTCAAGGTGTCTTCCCAGGTGGTCCCATTTAAATTTTTTCGAAATCAGTCGAGCGGTTTTCGACAAATCAACAAATATCTAAAAATTGTATACATCGATGATATTTTCGTTAACTCCGAATCCTGGTTGTTGGCCTACCCATATTATATTTAAACAAAATACATCTACTTTCCACTAAAAAGCACATTGAAGTCGGTGATGCTTTTTTTAAAAGATAATAAGCCTTTGTCAATATGTTTATGGAGATAAGAACAAGAACTGTTTAAAAACCAAAAATTCAACTCATGTTGTTTATTAACTCTTAAGCGTAACGTGTTTTTATTTTTGTTGTTTGTTTAAAAATATCTTTAATATTCGTTAAGCTGCAACATTTACGAACAAGGGTCATTTCAAGTTGACATTTTAATTGATCGTTAGTCCGTAAATGGAACTTGTTGATATCAATCTAATAAGGCCAGAATATTTTGCGGCAGGCTGAAATCAAGATATGTGTAGAAAGTTGCCCACATAAAAAGTTTAGCACTCAGTTCTGAATAATAATGAATTATAATTTGAATATTGTTCAATATAATGAACAGTTTCTCACCTTCTCTTCTCTCGCCAGACATATTATGTGGTGTAGACAGACAGAGTATGTGTTACAATATTCTATTCATCATTAACAAATAACTGCTAAAATTTTTGTATAAATGTCAAACATGCGGATGGAGAACTTTGAACTTCTTAAGTAGGCAGTTAGCTAATATCCATCACAAACAAACACGTTTAAAGTGCTTAAATAAATTCCAATTGAAGTGCTTTAGTCACACAATTAATAAGTCATAATTTATGAATATCTATGAACGTGAGACATAGAAAGATAAAGAAGTTACATTGTTTTCTTGGTTCCTAAGGCAACTTTGGGTAATTATGTATTTTGGATAATTTAACTAAATTTCGGATGTAGGTAAATAACTTTTTAAAACCCGTGTGACGTACGAATTCAAATTTAATAACCTTCTAAATGACTTCATGTACATGTTGTCATCAATAAGCAAATGTTGATATAATTTTATTTGGAATTCCAAAAAAAATTGTTATAAGAACCTAAAAGAAAAAGTACGATTTAAAATCTTTAATTTTACACATTCCACTGCTTTTATGAAAAACGGAGGTAAAAATACCTGGAAATTCTAACGGTCATCATAACTTGTGAACGGGTAGTTTTGTGATTTAGGCAAGTGTTCCATATACACTCTGTATATTATAATAATATAATCTCAATATCATTTGCCACAAATAATCTTACATTTCATAGCAATGTGAGTGCAGTTAACATAGCATAAATAGTAATTACATGTTACATGTATTGACAATATTGAGTTCGACTTTTTGACTAGCGTGATCTTAAATTAGCTATTTGGCTTTAGCCATATAGTAATTAGACTCATAGGAAATTTAATTTCATTTCTAATTCCATCATTCCAATCACAAACCCACTTATATGGTTACTGCGTTTGCTGTCGCAAATAATTCAGCGTAAACCTATGTACACACGTATGTGTATGTATTTTACATAAGTAACATATATTTTAATATCAATATAAGAACTTTGACCTCCTTTTTTAAGCTATGCCTGTTCACTTACAATGCAATGATATCTATGCTATCTATGCAGAAATTTACAAGTACCAGCAACATAAACCGCAAAAGTAACATGAAACTTTGGGAATCGGAATGTACCTATCTACTTAGTATCCATTATTTTTGTGGTCGGTTTTACTTTGGTAAGTACAAACTCATGTGTCTACCTATATGATTCATTCTATAGAAACGCTGAGTTTTGTTCGTGAATCACACGCAGACGAAAACTTTTATTCTTCAATCAATGTCTGTCTGTTGATTGTAAAAGTTTCAACTTTTACCAAATTACAACTACACTTCTTATGAACCTTATAAATGAAAATGAACGTTAATTGTATCGGTTTAAAACCATGTAAAGATATTGATTTTAAAACCATAAAAGTGAGGGGTAGCGGTCATCGCCCCAAGTTCGTACGACAATGAAAAAGTAATGCCAAAACGGGCAGTTGCCTTGTCCTGCCACTGACAACTCTCCAGTTTTCAATGTCATTTGTTAGGTTCCTTAAAAATGAGTCACCGCCATTGTCGAAACAAAACAAGGGCAGCTTGCTGGAATTTATGGGACAAAAGACTAGTTCACACAATGTTGCCCACCACCACACACTCGGATTTCCGACTATATTTCAAAACCACGGTTAGTTTTAGTCACGTGAGTCCGTGGCAACTTTGTCCTAATTTAAAAACCAATATTGGGCTTTGGCTGTTTATTGTTACGCCTTGACCTCAAAGTTGTGTTTTGTAACAGAAACTGTTGCAATATACCTGTCATCAACCATGCGTTCTATTTGTGTTATCAGTTTGTTACTAGCCTAATGGTTCTTTATATATTTTAAATATTTTGTTATGACTTGTTTATATCAAACATAGATAAACATAATTAATGAGCACCATATTTTTGAGTAATTTTATCTGTGTACTATTACTATACCTGCACCTGCCTATTTTTATTATACATGTAATTTTTTTTTACACAATTGAAACTGTGCCGACTGTGTGATATCATTCTACTTAAGTGACAAGACACCATTACAATGTTGTTAGAATCAAATTACAAGCGGCGTCGTCGCTACTTGTGCCCGTGGGGAAAATCAATAGCATTTCCTTCAATCCTCACGATGTCACGTCATTGCAAAAGCGATCATTGTCCCTACATAACTTCATCTGGGCTATTGATTTAGTATGAAGATGCATTTTTTTGCAGTGCTTCTCAAAATGGTGACGCAGAAAGTCGGTAAGTATCGATTGACTCACCGTCTAACATGCAGCGACGGGATGCCACATCGTCCTCCTCAAAATCTTCGACGTCAGGTTTTTCTTTTGTTACATCCATGTTTGCTCATCCACTCTTCGACCACAAAACACTTACATAGCAAAAACTACCGGTACACAGTATCGGTCACAGTATGAAGCCATAACGATTTCGCGAATTTTACCAGCTGATCGCGAAGATTTTGGTCGTTCGCGTTTTGTCGCGCGGAAGCGCCTTATCTCGATAGCCGTAAGCAAATAACTGGTTGCAATCGACCGGTCGAGCGCCGTACATCGGCCGTTCAATGTCAGTATCGAATGGACAATCAATTATACGACACTGTCGCGTAAAGACGAGTCGTGTGTCGCAACTCTGTGCCCCGTTGTCTGGTAAAAAGGCCGCACATGCGTGGCGTTGTATGTTAGCGTAGGGCGCATGCGTAGGCAGGGAGCAGGGAGATTATGTCGGTATCGACAAGCTGTGCCTATGGCGACGGCGAGACGCCATAGCAGCGACTGACCGGCGCGCTGCAGCCCCTCACAAATGGATATTAATTAAGCAATTTGCTTGCAGAATCGACGCTAACGCCCTCAAGGTCTACGAGCTTGTTTGTGATATGCGTTTTTGCAACGCACAATTTTATATATATAAATGATTTATGTAAAAATAAATATGTATAATAGTAGCATACACACACCAAACAATTTTGCTGTAAAAAGGCGAGCTAAAAGTAGTAATACCAATTCAATAGACGAGCAGTGGTGCTTTATTTGTTGTGGTAAGCAGTGGTCACGTTGTATCGTCATTTGTTTTTGTGACATACCTAATTAACTTCTTATACAGAACATTTATTCGTAAAACATGATTATAGTTTTTGGTATTTCCACCTTTTAACAACCTTTTCAAATGATGAAATCGCTTGCGGGGGCGGGCGCATGTAATATTTTGTTTGTATTTATTCTGGAGAGTAATTGACATGGAGTTTAGGATAAGCAAAATTAACTATTTTGAAAGGATTTCACTCGCTATTGCGTACGTAGTTACATTAGCTCAACAGCCATTCTCTTGACCCATTATCGCGACTCTCGGCTATTTATTAAATCTTAATTTTTCTGCATGTCGAAGTAGACTTTTTCAGTCGACAATCCATATAAGTTCTCCACCCTCCAACTTTCTACCTTCCTACAAAGATATCTATTTACATTTTGGACACCGAAGTTACTTAGTATTAACGTTTGTTTTCCTAAGCTTGAAAACCTATTCTATGAATAATATAGAAATTATATCCATAATTATATACCTAAAGTATCTTTATTATTTTATTAGAAATCTATCTGCCTGCATCATAAATTTACTTCAAAACGAAACAAACGCCTTTTAATAATCATGTCGCAATATAACTTAACTGTCTGTTGGCCAAACATTTTTAGTAGGCGTTTAAAACAACAACACTGACAATCGGAAAAAGGTTGGGCTATGCTGCTGATTTGACTCTACATCTTTTTAAATAATTATTTTATTTTTATTTAAACAAGTAGAAACTAAAAGTAGTTTCTACTTGTTTAAATAAAAATAAAATAGTTATATTAATGTATCTAAAAATAAAAATGTAATCTAAAAATAAAATAATTATGTAATGTATTATATTATGTATCTCTATGTTGTTGCACCTTGTTTACAAATGCGTAAACAAGGTGCAACAACATAGAGATAGACCAATTCTTTTGCTACGAGTCTAAGTTTTATTCATAAAAAAATCAAATCATCCATCATTTTTAAAAAAGTGGTGTTTATTTTAAGTTAATTAAATTTAAGTTTAAGTCTGTTAAGAAAACCAATAATTTTATGTTGCAATGCCCGAAATGGGTTAACTGTTGATACTCAATAATAATGCAACATCTACAAATATTTGCCCACACAGTTTGCAATAAATGTCTTTGTCTTTGTCCATTACTTCCTTGATACAAAATTATGTAAAAAAAACTTATAATTTCTATACAGAAATACCTCTAATCTATACTCTGTCCAATTTCTATAATCACTTAAATTAATCAAGATAAGTATGTAATAAATAAAATGGTTATTGATATCATCATTTAATTTTTCAATACGCTTGAATAAGAAGTTGAAAAGTAGAAAAAAAAAATTGTTTACCTAAAAATAAGTTTGGAGGTATCGATGACATTGCCGATCCTCGTTAGATATTTAGTTAAAAATAATAATTACAAGCCAAAATGACATCATTTTGGAACAGGTCGAAGTTCTCTGTTTATCCGTTTGATTCGATCGTCATCGTCAATGATGTAAGACTCTATAACGAGAAGATATTATTATTCTGAACATGCTTCTAACATCTGCTCTTATTGAACAGATAGTGTTGTAAGTGAATGGTTGCGCTTTCGTTTCACGTCCAAAGACAGTGTCTGGCAGTCCGTCTAGACTGCGTTTGTTAAACACCAGCGGGCCGCCGCCACTTCACTTGGGTTTAACAATTATTTGTAATATACTTATAGCATAATTTTGCTTCTTCTAAACTCCATGTCAATTACTCTCTAGAATAAATACAAACAAAATAATAATGTAATCTGGAATAATGTAGGTACTTTTCTTTTCAAATGGTAAAGATGTTTTTAAATAGATGAGGTATATCTATTTAGGTACCTATATACTACTCATTTTTATTCACGGGTTTATGTTATACAACAATACAACGTATAGCGATAAATAATATCTGAAATCAGTCACACTCTACTGTTTATCTTTTTACATAAGTATTTTAGTCTAATAAGACGTTGATTTGATTAAGCGATTTCCAACTTTCGAGACAAAAATAATGTCAATGGCGAAAAAAATGCCTACGCTTTTTTAATAATCAAAGTTTCAAAATGAGTATATTAAAAGATCGGTAGGTGCTAAAGAACATTTCTTTAAATGACAAATTTCTCCTAATGTTGGATTTCATTCACAATTTACAGAGAAACCTTTCAAATATAAATTAATTCGGGAAACGGAAAAGAGGAATATCTCTATTACTCGAAAAATAAATTAAACTTTGCTGTTTACATGTATTACAAACATTTTATCTGGGTTAAAATTGTTTAACAATCATGGCTTAGATAGGGATGTATGCCTTAGTGCAATAACGCTAAAATAAATAGCTACTCCTGCTACTTGGTCATAAAATGTAAATACCTACTATTTTTTTCACCTACTGCAAGCAAGCTGGCAAAAGATATTTAGTTAGCTGACTCATCATCCTCCGCGCCTTTTCCCAACGAAGTTGGGCTCGGCTTTCATTCTAACTTCAATATTTTACGTGATTAAGTCCCGCCTGTCACAACTGCGACTGCAGTGAGGATTCGACTCAACATACGCTTGGCGGTTTGGCGGTTGGGCAGTTGGGCGGCGCAGCGTCGAGCTCTTACAGCAGTCATACGTTCCATGGCCGGTAGTGACAGGAATTTTACCGCGGTCGCAACTTTCTGTGAGGAAGTCATATCGCAGAAGGAAGGAAGGAAATTGTTCGGGAGGACGACCTCCACTTGGACCTAATTCGGCTCCGGTGAACCGGGCGCTGGAGGCGCGCTTTCCAGCGCCTCATACTGCCCTGAGTGTGGCCGCGGGTGGACGGGACGGGATTTCCCCTCCACCTGCTTTAGTGGCTCCCCGCGAGGAGGCTGCGTCCGCGTGTGCCTGGACGTTGCCTAATTGAGATGTTTTTTTTCCCGGAGGTCGTGCCAGCGCTTGTGGTTTTAGTTGGTTCGATTCCGACCCACCGCCCCACCGAAAACCTCGGTGGAATGACGGCCCGAGAGGGTTTCCACATGCACAGAAAAAAAATAAGGTTGTCGGACTTTTTAGGGCTCCAACGTTCGTATGGCAACCGGGACCGACAGACTTAACGTGCTCTCCGAGGCACGAAGGGGTTTCAATGTGTTAAGAATGGTTACCCATGCTAAGACTGACTTGGTTAGTATTACTTAACCTTGTAATGTGCTAATCTACTAGGTTACCACTTAGCCCCTCCTGAGTAAGCTGACTGATTGTCTAATGTATTTTATGGCGGTATGCTCAATCGTGTTACCGTACCTATTAGGTCAATGTAACATCGGCACCTTAGACCATGCTGACATACCTACTGCCGGGCAAGTATAAGAAGAACAGATAAAATAACGAATACTCCTTATGAATTACCTAACTTACCTAAGTTAGTGCTATTGGTAGTTAACGATCAACTCGCGTGTTCTCGACTTCTGAACTTAACTACTTTTGTATCAAAATCTTGCGAATATTAATGGAACTACATCATACATACCTTGCTATTACTAAAATAAATTAATGATATGTAATTCAAAAATAATTACAGTCCACTTTTAATGTTTTTCTTTAAACAACCTGGTATATCTCAAAATATTAAAAACATGACTAATGTGTTTATTTTGTGAAACGACGAATAATACTCGTATTACCCCAGACCTGACGATGTACTGTCTCGCATAATGACGTACTTAGTCCTTCTAATACAGAGGTAGTTTTCACAGTTACCGACGCTGCACGGTTTTAAAGATAAGACTAAGATGTGCGGATTCCTAATTTTATTCAGCCTTTCCGAATCAAAGAAAGTAATCATTACAGAATACTTATATAATATCGTTTGTGACTTCTTACTGAATAACTTTTAAATGGGATAACATGAAAAAATAAAACTGTAAACCATTTTTGGGTCGATTTATCAGTTCAGTAGCAAAGAAAACTAGTAGAAACTAGTTAAATTATATTTCTGGTGACAATGGAACGCCTACAATAGATAATCCAAATAAAATTCAACCAGATCATGGTTGTGTAATCAATACGACAGTAAAATTAATAGTACGAAAGTGTGCAGAACCATTTTGAACGTCCCACGACAAAGGTCCATTCACATACAACAATGGTTACATTATTTTACGGCAGAGTAGCGAAAGCACGTTACGCAAGACCATGTAAACGACGATTAAAATAATTAATGGTTAAACCTAATGACTTACATCACAAGGCTCCTTTGATTGACCGTGGTAATAAGAACTCACTGAAGCGTTCATATTAGTATTTTTTTATTAACGATTGGTAGCCAGCCTACATCTTTAGGGAAAGGAATTTACACGGAAATAGTTAGGACGTAACTGATTGATAATAGTGTATCTAATAATTAAAAGAGACCAAGAATAGAGGAAGACGTAGATTGCGTGTCAGTTAACACGGCCAGGAATGGTACGGAGATGGTCGATAATTTGATCAGAAATAATGCTCAACTTTTGTTAGCCTTGCCATAGAGTAAGAAACGAGCATTTGGCCCAAATACGTGTATGTATTACGTAAAGTGTTAAGAATATAAGAATAATATAGTCCGTTCAGGATTTTTTATTTATTAGTTACTTACTTATATATTTTATTACTGGAGGTACTTTCATATGTATTTAGATTATTGCACTTGAAGCAGGAATCTTAACATGACCTGTACCATGAACAACTTAGTATGTAGTAGTTCCCAGTAACATAAATTTAGATCAATATATCTTCATAGGTTCTGCAAAGCTGTCGCCTGTGACCAGATCAATTCTCTTCGTTTGCAAAATCATTAATGTGACATCACCCCGACATTATGGCTAGCTATAAGTATGTTTGCTATAACCAACGCATGCATTCTCAACTATTCCGTAGTTCTCCACAAAATCCACAGTTAATTGAAAACGATCCCAGATTCTTCAGGGCGTTGGACTTGAGTTAGAATCAGGATTGAAAGGTTGAGGTAAAGGAAGGTATATTGGTGATGTATGTAAGTAATAGTGATATCTCTTTCTTCTATATTTTTTAGGAAGAATATAACACGGATACCTATACAAGCACATACAAGAAACAGCGCTAGTACCTCACGTACTAGAGCGCTGTTTGACAGGCATACATTACGCACTGCTACTGCATGCCATCACCCTTCTGAGTTTAGTAAACGAACTTTTTTCTTGATATCACCTAATTACATATATCACCAATAAACCTTCCTTTATCATTCAATTCCTTTTTCGATATTTCTTATCATGAACCCTAACTTGATTAGTTAAAGGTGAAAATATTGGGATATATATATTGTATGTATTGTATTTATTGGGATTGTGATGCCCGGATTACATCTCCATTCGCAATAAGACGGAACTCCTGGCTTCCCGGTGCGCTAACCGAGCACTTCACTAATCAGCCATTAAAGTTTTTTTTTTTTAATTTTAGCCCCTAAATGTCTTGAACTTGCTTCCAAAAATACGTAGCTGCCGCGCAAATTATTCTACATTGTGTAGTAATCACTCCATTTAATATACGCAATTGAGCTTGAATTTCATTTGCATATTGCATAGCTGGTTCTTGCACTAAGATGAAATCACCATAGTTAACGTCGATGATGGCGTTCCATGCAAGTACTTACTATTCGCACTGCACGGTGTAATCGTATGCAAAAGTGTATAGTAGGGAAACTAAATTAGGCTTGCGTGTTAGAGATGGATGTTGTCAATCCTAAGTGAAATAAGTAAGTAGTTAAACAAGATTGTATGTTATTAGAAGCCAACGTTGGAATCTTGCAAATGAATACTGTATCTTCGCAGTTCTCAGGTATACTCGTAAACATCTGTAAGGGTTGCATTTACAATTATGCTGATGCGACTAACATTATTACTTTATTATGATAAAAAAAATTGACAAATAACTAATTTATTTGTATAGAAAGGCTACTACTTGAAGGTAAATCAGTTTTATAAATTCACGGGAAAATGTCTTCATACATTTTCTGATAAATCAGCTAAACGTAAGTCAATGTTATTGTCGCATATGGGATAGGGCAATTTATTTTGTACGGATACACGTTAAAAGTAATTCGATAGAATCGATAAGGTATTCGATTACTAACATTCTACATTCTGTTACCTTAAAATCGATTACAAGGTTGATACTTTTAACTTAACTTGATATGTTAGCACCTTTAATGGCGACGATAAACGAGGGTGTGTCACACTAGGTCATTAACCTTATAAGAGTGAAGCCATAATTTAAAAAGTTTACACCATACTTTTTAAATCTTTGTCCTGTAATGGTTCTGCTAAGTTGATTTACGCGCAGCATGATAATAGGTTCAGAAATGACACAGCATTTCTCGTTTTTGCCTTAACTTAACGAACCAATGAAGTGTAACTTCCATTATTTTTTTTCATTCTTCAACAATATAGTTTGAAGTATTAAAACGCACAAATACAACTATTCCAAAGAAATACTGTTATAATCCCATAGCAATTAATTACTTTTGTAAGTAACAGTACAGCAACACTTATCTTCAGATCGGAATAATAAGTAGGTACAGGGTTTATTAGATAACAATACACAGCGAACACGGCCGCTGGTATCACCTCCATTCATTCTGGGTTTGAATTAACACCTATGATTTAATCGGTTGTAACTTGTACGTAATCGTTACCGGTAGAGCGGTTATCCGGTATACTTATCCAAAGGACTATGTGCCAATAAGTTAACCCCGTTCATTTTCCGTGTGTAAAATATTTTATACAACTAAGGAGGTCGGATAGCAACTAATTGGTCGAACAGCTATGGTTTTATAGCTACCCGCGTAACGGCTACCCGTTAGCGGTGCTTATGAGCTCTCGCAACACTGGTGATGACACTTGCCAACTCAATCTGTCGTAAATGTTCTGGCGATCTTTTAACATCAGGGGTTGTAAACATTAGGAACCATCAAATGGAATTCTCTTATAAACATAGTAAAGAAAAGGAAACTTAGTAAAACTTAAAAAACAATCTTACGACGCAACGATCGGAACACATTTTTGTACGGGAGTCTAAAAAAAAGAAAAAAAATCCTAACAATATTTGTTAGCACGGGTTTGCACTGGCTAAAAATTCCATTACACGTTTAGTTATTTATGGTTATATGAGAAAAAGGCGGGAGGCTTCCGATTGCGCACTCTGACGACTCAGAATATCGCGATTCTGCGAAGGCCGCAACGCGCGATGACCGTCAGAGTGATAAGGGGGTACCGTACGATCTCCTTTGCGGCGGCCAGCCTATTTGCCGGATCCGCGCCCTGGGATTTAGACGCTGTGCTCCTTGCGTTACAGTATCGGTGGCGCAACGATTCGCTAGATCGGGGCGACCTTCCAATGCCTCGAGATATAGAGGCACACCGGAGTGAGCTCCGCCAGATTTTGGTGGCGGAGTGGGAGCAGCGACTTGCGCGACCCAGTGCACGGTACACCGCTGTAGCGGCGGTAAGACCCGTCCTACGAGAGTGGCTGGAGAGAGGGCATGGAGCCCTCAGCTTACGGATGACGCAGGTACTTTCCGGACACGGTTGCTTCGGAAAGTACCTGTGTCGGATGGGCTGGGAACCGACGTCACGGTGCCATCATTGTGGTGACTGCCACGACGACACTGGGCTAACCATAAATAGTAGTAGCCAGTCTACTACCATTTAAGTAAAAAGTATGTTGGTCTAGTGTTTAAGATCCTGTTCTCAGGGACTTCCTTCCTAAGGTATACCCGAGTCCCTTTCCTTCCTTCCATAGACTCATTTCGGTTCGATGCAAACATGGTAGGTGAGGGTTCCTAAACAATAAAAAAAAGTGGTTATGATCCAGACTGCTGAGCTGAGGTTCGATTCCCACCCAGGTTAAATAATTGTGTGATGAGCAAGATCATTTGTTCTGTCTGGGTGTAATTTGAAATGTCTATGTATTTAGGAATATATAATGTATGTTTATCAGCAGTCTGGTTACCATGGAACAGGCTCTGCCTAGTTTGGGATCAGATCGCAGAGGGCGGTGTGAGATGTGTCAAGTTATTATTATTATATGGTATACAAAATCTGGAAATCAGTGCAAAATAGGTACTTAATCACTGTGAAATTAGTCTGTCATGATAAATTATTGAACTATAGTTTAAATGCATAAAAAATAAAGCTTCGAATTTCGTTAAGTTAAAGCTAGGTGACAGCTACTTTTGTCAAAATTCCGTCGTAATTCGTAATATATATATTTATAAATACCTCAAACTAATTGGTTCTGCAAAATAAAACTGCTAAATATTTTCAAAGACTTTTTTTAGTTACACTACCTTCTACATACCACGCTATGTCGCGTATTTTACAAATCACTCGAAACATCAGGAAAAAAGTATTCATTTACTTTAAATAATATACAGGCTCGAGAACCGTTGTCTTTAATTTAATAAAACAAGTACATTGCTAGCTATCAGTACAACCTAGTCTCTAAAAATAATTTAATATCGTGACATGGAAACCTAGCTCACGCAATATAACACTATTGATCTAATTAGATTCAAGATAAGATGTGGTTGGAGATAGTTGTAGTTTTTTCAACTGGTCGCGTGCCGAGCGTGCAACCGGAAAACTGTTATTGTCATACTTATTGTTCTCAGGCCCAGTGAATGTTATAACACCATTAAGGAATTTATTGAGATTGGATTGAGCAGAAAACTTTCAGTTCCTTATATTTTGTTTGATTTTTTGAGTTGCTGACGACTCGGTCATAAGACATTCAGACGCTTGTCCGAATTGACACTTCTAAATTTAATATTTTTTTCAGTGCCGATTCAAACACCATCAAAATATTAAAACTATTTTGTACCGTCTTCGGTTACAAAAAAAGTAGCTTAAAGCGGTATTTTTTCGATAATAAAATACTCTGTGAACTGAAAAAGTTACTTTAAAAATACCCAAATCGGTGTAGGTGTGTATATGTATAAATTGAAGTTTACTCGATTTCTCCAGGATCCCGTAACCAGATCCTGACCCGATGACAACGGGACCTATTACCCCATATACCCTTTAAAACAAAAAAAAATCCAAAACAGTTTCTTGTCATGGTTTGCAAATCGTCAGTAAAAACAAAAATAATTAAGAATTGTCAATTCGGACAATCGTCCGTGTGACTCTTTACTTGTTTATACACTTTAACTAAACAAATGAGCAATTATGTAAAGGCTGACCCAATAAGAGTGCACGATTTAATTTAAAAATAAAACGCATGTTTTTTTGAGACAGTGATGATATATTTATTGCATTGTAAAGTAGACATGTTCTGATTATGTATGGAATGAAATATCCGGAATATGGCCCCCTCGGCTCTGAACACAGGCTCTTGCTCTTTTCATGAAAATTTAGATGAGATTTTGACAAAGATATGGCTCTATTTCACCGATGACGCGTTGGATCTCGGCTTTGAGCTCAGGAATTGTTTAGGAGCTCAGGAGCTGTTAAAACCATATGTCGTTCAGATCCATACCAACCAGTTGAGGCCACAAGAACTTCGTTAGCATGTTCCTGTATCGAATGGCATGCACAGTCACTGCATTTTTGTAATGGGTTTTCACAATGATAACGCGTTGTTCAGTTGTGTAGCGCTCATTTTTTAATAATCGGAACAATCGTTGATGCCAGCTGTCGACCTAGTGCCTGCTGGTCTAGTGGTTAGTGACCCTGACTGCTGAGCCAGAGGTCGTGGGTTCGATTCCCACCTGAGTCTGGGTGTTCTTTGTGTTCGTTGTTTGTATGTTTGTAAAGTCCCCCGCGACACAGGAGTAATTCCTACTGCGGGAGTTGTCTTTTTATAAAAAAAAAGAAATTTAAATCGTGCACTCTTATTGAGACACCCTTTACATTACAAAAATATGTGTAAATTATAAAACCGGCCACCAATATAATGTACGAACCGCCTGAAAATTACATACCACAGCTGTCTATACACTGCGCTTCACCGAATTTCTTTTCAGTATACATGTATGTATATATATTGTATGCATAGGTCAGTCGCACTATGACGCTAATGCATTATGTAACTAAACAATCATTTATAATATTCGCAAAAAATCAAAGAACAATACAACTTTAATGTATGTACAACATTTTTACACAGAAGCTCATTAATCACGACCGGTAAAAAAGTCAGTCGTAATCTGTTAAGAGTTATATAATCAGTTTCTGTAGTTATAATGTTATGAATATGAATGACAGGAAATTATTGCCATAAATATACCTAATATCATGCCCGTTACTTCTCAGCAGCATTTAGATCATGAATCATGACACTTACATATCTATTTTCAACATTGTTATTTTGCGGCATCGGAAAAGGAGGCAAACAAGACTTACTAAGAACACCTACTGGAACTTGGAACTACCTCGATGGCCTTGAACATGTAACTCATGTGAGTTTTACGTTCAGATACGATAGTATCTAACCCTTACGAATAATAATAGGGTGAAAACCCTTGAAAATAGTATATTAGGAACAATGCTTGTCTATCACCTGATCAACAAAAAGCGATTTCAACCACCTCCAAAATAGGATGTTGCATTTATGGTATAGTTACTAAAGCTATTCTGTGAAAAAAGAGGTCTAAAAAGAGGTTGAAATATAGTTAAATATTCTAATAATTAAGAAATAAAAAAAAAGACGGGGGGGGAACTTGTTTTATAATATGTAGTGATACATACATACAAATACATAAAATTGAAGTGTCTGTTTGTAATGTCAAAATAATAGTTTGTTTTAAGCTCATATAGTTATTTGCACTATGTATGTACCTATGCCTAAAAATCGATTTTTTAATTTTTGTCTGTCTATCTGTCTCTCCGTTTGTTCCGGCTAATCTGCAGAACGAGTGGACCGCTTTTCACTGACAGATAGCTGGTGTTATAAGGAGTAACTTAGAATACTTTTATTTTGGAAAAAGAATTAAGGTTCCGCGCAAAATATATAAGAAAGTACAAGCGAGCGAAGCCGCGCCTGAACTGCTAGTTATACCTAATATTAGTTAGGATTAACAATGTGATGTTTATTACTCGTTATTAATACTAGGCAGTAATATTCCCCTCCAGGATGGTTCTATTTAAAAGTAGGTACTGTTTGGAATTCGAAACCACAACTTGCGATGCTTTCACAATTACTTACAACAATATATTTCACTTAAGAGCGGTTACTTACATTATTACAATCCGTTTAAAGTCGTGTTATTCGTTGGAAATAACTCACCGACACACTACGCAGAACACGGTCGAGGACTACTAAGAAACATACTGTTCCTAATTCTCTTATATAATCATTACATATAGGTACTTATGGTTCTTGCTATAAACCCGTTTTAATATCCGCAAGGACTTAAGTTACCGGTCTCAATATGTTGTAGTCAAGACGTTTTACTATTTATTTAATCTTAATCAGAACGGCTCCTTGCCACTTACACTAATTAAGAAAGAAACGTTAATACAAAATAAACATAACAACTAACATACAATAACAATTAACTATACTTTGTTCTATATAACATTTTGCAACGGCATAACCATATCTTATCTGTGGCATAACTGACAATCTGGAATTGGTTTGTTATGTCAAACTGTCATTAAATTAAAAACTCACAAAATGTCTAGTTACAGTATTGCACGCATTACACGATTTCAATTTAATGAAAAAGTATAAAAAAAAGTGTGTGTGTGTGAATGAGAAATAAAATAAAAAACAACAAATAATTTACTAATGTTAATAAATTTAATTTTAGATAATTTATATAAAAGTTATTGGTCAAATTAACACAGATGTGTTAAATAATTAACATAAATTAATTAACCAACGACTACGCAAATATGTACAAAAATGACACCACGTTGACATTCACGCATTTTCTGAAGGCTTCGTAGTACACAGGCGCAAAGACAAAGATTATAGGAAAAACTGATACTTGTATTCTATCTCAATCCCTCGCAAGCTAAATCCTATTTATGAAAATGTTTGTCTCTCTATATAAAAATGAATATAACAATATGTTGTTATTCTTTTAACATAAATAAAGCGAGTGGAAAGAAAATACGAGTTGCACATACTTGTGCCACTCCCAGTGGTGAGTTTGACTCGTCGACTATCCTACTCTTGAGTAGTTAGTCTGATCATTTCGTTACATATACTGTACAGTACAGTATAGACTTCTAAAGTACTTACATTGTAACTATTATCTCATCTAACACCCACTTAAGCATTTTATACTAACACCCGTGTCTGTATCACTACATACTTATTATAAAACAAAGTCCCCTGGCGGGTCTGTCTGTGTGTCTGTTCGCGGTAAACTTAATAACTAACTACCTAACGGATTTTCCTACGGTTTTCACGAATAGACGGAGTGATTCATGAGGAAGGTTTACGTTAAGTCATTAAGGTTTTCTGTAAAATGGCTGAAATATGACGATGTTTGTCGAAGATGTCTGAAAAAATCAACATATGCTTTGCTACCCGTGCGAAGCCGGGATGGGTTGCTAGTACTTAATAATAAAAGTCGAATTGAAGGAAAATATGTAGTTAGATGTTTTGAAGAGTCTGCAGGCCATAAAAGTTGGTCAAGGCAAAATCACAAGACAAGTCTATGATTTGCGTCATAAAAATTAAATACGGTGAACAGACTGAACAGTTTTCAATCTTAAAAGAAATTGAAGTTTGACATGCGTTGTATAATCATTGCATCATTAAGTTTTCTTTAGTTAACAAACTGTACCCCTTAATGCGAAATTAATTGGTGGTTGGTATTCATTAGAATTATACTATACTTGCTGTTGCCCGCGACATCGTTTGCGTGGAAATTCAAATTAAATTTATCACACGGGAGCGGATTATCTGCTCAATTTTCTTAATTTAAGTTCCGTAAGACCCTTCTACAAAGTATTAGAAAACCTTAAAAAAGATGAATAAAATCGGTAAAGTCGTTCTCAAGTTATGGCGTGACCAAGGGAAATATATATATATTTGTAAGAATATGAAATGTACTGCTGTTGAGATATAAGATCGCATATGAGTTTGGTAACAGATGGTTGGTAAGAGTTAATTAATTATAAAATGAACGTAAAGGAGGCAATTAATATAAAAAAAACAGGCGCCATTTATTAAATATAGAATTAATTGCAAACCATTCTCTCCTTGAAACTACTTAAAATAAAACAAAACTAATAAATAAAAATAATATGTTACTTAACTATATTTTTGTAATGTAACGAGAATCGTTTAAAAAATACAAAATGTTTTTTTATGAGACTTTCAACATTTGTAGACAATTGAATAATTCATCACAAAAGAGACGGATTAGTTTACTGCTGAAAGCATTTCTAAATAACGATTATGTGAACAAACAAAGACCTGGGTGTTATAATATAATGAACAAGTTGTATACAAAGTATATAATTATGTTACAATAAAGCTACAGAGCAGTGACGGAACTGTGACCGTTAGTCATTACTACTGCCCACGTCTGAATACAAGATTTGAAGTTCCTATCACCAGAAGGCATGGCAATTAGAGCGATATTGAGTCGCCAATCGTTAATCGATTATACAATCCATAAGAAACTAAATCGATTATTCGTGACTGGATAACACTTAGTTGTTTTAGATGGTTAGTATCAACGGTTCGTTGTTTAGGGTTTATGTAATACGTATAGGTAATGAACGTATTACTGTTCTTCTAAGTACAATAGCTTGTTTTATAGTTAGAGATTTATCAGGTAGATAGTTAGCAGGAAATATAAAACTTGCTGGTTTTAGCTTTCTTTTTTCAAGATGGAAGGACATATCGATGCCGCGGGAGACGTTTATCGGAAGTAGCAATGTTTGGAGATATAAGTGATAAAAATAAAGAAATATAGAAGAAAACAGAAGAGACGTTGTTGCTTCCATTGCCCAGGATACACCAAGGGGAGGATTTCTAACAACGAACTCCAGAGATCATATAACTTGAGACACCTCACACACGGCCTTCTAATCCCAAACTAGGCAGAGCCTGTACTATGGTAACCAGACTGCTGATAAACATACTTATATAATTCAAAATTTACACCCAGACAGAACAACGACCAGTACACGTCCTCTGGTTCAACAGACAGGATCACTAACCACTAGACCAACAAGCAGTATAGGCCAGTCAAGGCAAGGGATCTGGAAGACACATGTGCCCAGTTGTTTAGATTAGACTATGGTACTACTACACTCCACTACACCCAGACCCGGGTGGGAATCGAACCCACGACCTGTGGCGTAGCAGTCAGGGTCACTAACCACTAAGCTAACAGGCCAGTCAGTAATATTATATTTCTAGATTGTATAATATTTTTTTGCAATAAAGAGTACCTATATATCTATCGTCTAGCTTTGCAATATTTTTGTGTTTTGTGAATCTGAGAATATGCACAAGTGTGATGCGTACTCAATAAAACGGGACTTTCACTAGCAGATAGCTGGTGTTATAAGGAGTAACTTCGGCTTACTTTTATTTTGAAAAAAGATTTTCGGGTTCCGCGCAAAAAATATACGCGGGGCACAGCTGGCTTTACATAATATTAGGTTACTACGAACTGGATACCGGAACATGGGACCCACTAGCTAGACGAATTATTCATAGTAGCACAAGACCGTTGTTTTGGATTCCAATCGGGCTGGTGGCGCTTGTTCGCAATAAAACACTTTGATACTAACTAGTACTTGTATTTGACACAGTGCTACAGTACAACGTACAAATTGTGTATATTGGCGTCGCTGCCATCAAAATCCGTCTACGACTTCATATATAGCTCGTGGTAAGTGAACCATAGCACGATTCAGATTTCTTACTAAGCGCCATCTATCGAGCCGTGAAGTAAACCTTGCTTAAATCTCAGACATACCGCCCACCAAGGACATATTGCCAAATGTCCTTCATATTAGGTAACCGCCCACCATGCAACAGGGTACAAATGTCACTGGTGAGAGGTAGTCTAAGTAGTAGAAAACAAGAATAACAAATTTATTGCCTTTGCAATAATCTTTCCAAAAATCTCAATATTTTCCAATGACGTCGTATTTCTGACACTTAATAGCTTACAAACTAAGAAATTTAGCAATAGATTACATTTTAATGTAAATTCTAAAACTAACCTATATCTTAAATAATAATATATTACTATAGCTTTACAGATAAGCAAATAAACGGGTTGTGTCAGGTGGCAACCGGAAGGACACACACTTTAGAGACAGGTCTTTTAATAGACGAGGTTTTTGTCCGAATAGTAACTACCCTTGTGACGTCGTCTGGACCGGGATGCTTACGTTCGATTCGGCCCAACAGCCATCTGCCAGGTGGCAAATCATCTTCTTTGATCAAGACCACACAACCAACAGCTGGTTCCGGGATTTGGTGTGTCCATGTGTGCCGTTGCAGAAATTGGTTGAGATAGTCCTGCGACCAACGTCGCCAGAAGTCCTGTGTCATTCTCTGAGTAAGTTGCCAACGTCTGAGAGTAGACACATCAGAAGGTTCGAAGTTCTTGTCAGGTACTAAGACAAGAGGCTCTCCAACAAGAAAATGACCAGGGGTCAACACCTCCAACTCCTTTTGATCCTCCACGTAAGAGAGCGGTCTCGAGTTCAGACAAGCCTCTATTTGTGCCAATACGGTAGTCAACTCTTCGAATGTCAAAGTGGAGTTGCCGACGACTCGCTTAAGATGGTGTTTTGTCGACTTTATACCCGATTCCCATAATCCGCCCTGATTAGGTGCATGTGGTGTGATAAACGTCCACTGAGTTCCGTTGTTTGCTAGATGTTGTGATAATTCGGGTATAAAGTTAGATCTTTCTTCGTGAAACAACTCGGTTAATTCCCTAGCGGTCCCCACGAAATTCGTGCCATTATCGCTAAATAGTCTAGCGCAGTGACCACGTCGGGCTACAAACCTCTTGAATGCGGCCAAGAAACCCTTTGACGTCATATCACTGACGACCTCCAAATGAACCGCCCGCGTAGACATACAAATAAACAGAGCAATATAACCTTTGTATGATTTATTGCCGCGCCCTGGTGATACCCTAATGTTTATGGGACCGGCGTAGTCCACTCCACTATTTAAAAAAACCTTGGTAGGGGTAACGCGTTGGGACGGAAGTTGACCCATCAATTGGTTTCTAGTTTTGCTAGCATACCGTATACAAATTACGCATTTTCTATAACATACTTTGACAAGCAGTTTAACTCCTACAACCCAGTACATTGACCTCAAGTAAGTTATCATAGCTTGAGGTCCCCCATGCATCGTTTTTAGATGTGCTTCTGTAATTAAAAGTTTCGTGAGAAAGGAATCCTTTGGTATGAGGATCGGATGTTTGCGATTATAGTTTAGTTGAGCCATTTCTAATCGCCCACCTACTCTAATTATTCCCTCTGAGTCTAAAAATAAATTTAAGGATTTAAACTTCTTCCCTCTAGCATCCAAATTAGAGACTGACGTTTTCATTTCTGTGATTTCTGCAGCAAAATGTTCTTCCTGACATCTCCTGATACAGACTTTCATCGCCTCGTCCAATTCTTTCGTAGATAAAGAGTATCGTTTTAAATTATTGTCCTTTGGTCTCTTATAATTCAAGAACCTTCTACAGAACGCTACGATTCGAATTAATTTTTAAAGCGTTGAAAATCTGTCCCAAAAGGAGTTGTCAAGGATGCCGGTGTGAACCTTCACTTCTTCTAATTTGGTTACTAAATGCTTCGGTTTTTTATAATCGATCACCGATTCAAGCAAGAACTCAGGCCCGTTGAACCAAATTGACGCGTTACACAAATCGCTTGGTGCTACACCACGTGAGGCACAATCCGCGGGATTGTGTTTTGATGAGACGTGAGACCAATATTGGGTATCCAACGTACTCAAAATTTCCGATACGCGGTTGGCTACAAAGGTCTTCCAGCGGTTTGGGTGGCTGTTAAGCCAGGCGAGCACCACTTCTGAGTCAGTCCATGCGCGTAAATCTTCCGTCCTCACTTTCAGAACTTTAGCTACCTCCACCATGAGCTTGGCTAATAAGACTGCCCCACACAGCTCTAATCTAGGTATTGACACCTGCTTAATAGGCGATACCTTAGTTTTTGAGGTAACTAACGTCACCGATATGTTACCTTCCTCGTCTTCAACTCTAAGGTATACCACTGCCGCATAAGCCATCTTTGAAGCATCAGAGAACCCGTGGAGCTGCATTCTCACAGTATTGGAGAATGTGTTGTACCATCGCGGGATTTCAATATCAGCCAATGAAGGTAAGTCTCTACGATAAATGACCCATTCGCGGACCAAGCTATTTGGTACTTCCTCGTCCCAACCCACACCTGCTAACCAGAGCTTCTGTATCAAGATTTTAGCTATTATTATGCTAGGCGCTAACCATCCTAATGGGTCAAAAAGCCTAGAAATGTCTGATATGATTTCCCTTTTAGTTATAGGCGCAGCTGGAGGAGGCAGCTCCACGGAGTACTTGAACACATCAGCACGAAAGTCCCAGGTAAGTCCGAGTATTTTAGTTAAATTATCTATTTTTATTTTAAGTTCTTCATCTTTATCCGTTATCCCTTCATTTATTTTATCTACTAATTCCTTATTATTACTTTTCCATTTTTGCAATTTAAATCCCCCCTTCGCTAGGACTGTATTTATTTTCTTATAAAGCTCATAAGCCTGATTTATATTTTGAGCTCCTGACATATAATCGTCGATGTAGAATTCATTTAGAATACTTGCGGCGACTTCAGGATCCTCTTGACATTCATCATGAGCTACCTGCTGAAGAGCACGCACTGCCAGATACGGTGCTGAAGCCGTCCCAAATGTCGCAGTTTTCAGTTCATATTCTCCTATCTCTTCATCTGAGTTATACCTCCAGAGAATACGCTGATATATCGAATCTCTTCGATCCACTAATACTTGTCGGTACATTTTTTCTATATCTGCGACCAGACATATGGGGTTTAGTCTCCAACGCATGATTATGTGACGGAGATCAGCCTGCAGTGTAGGCCCCACCAATAAAATATCGTTTAATGATAACCCGTTTGTTCCTTTACAGGACGCATCAAAGACGACTCGTACCTTAGTCGTAACTTTATCCTCCCTGATTACAGCATGGTGAGGTAAGTATATAGCTGATTCGTTGTGTATTTTATCATCTGTTACTTTTTCCATATGATGCAAACTTAAATATTCATTAATGACTTTACTGTAATCTCCCTTTAGTGTACTATTTTTGTTTAATTTTGTTTCCAAACACTTTAATCTTTTTTCAGCTATAGGTTTTGATTCACCAAACTGACTAATCAGGCCAGCATCACGAAGCGGTAACCGAACAACGTACCGGCCACTCTCATTTCGTGTTGTAGTTCTTGTGAACAACTCTTCACATTTTGCTTCATCATCTGTGAGCATCGTTTTCTTTTCAGATGGCTCTTTTTCCAATTCCCAAAACCTTCGCAACAGGTCGTCCGTCTGAACACAAGCATGCATCACAGTAATATGTGAAGAAATATCAGACATAGCATCTACATCTGATACACCCGACACTATCCACCCGAGAGCGGTTTCCTGTGCCAACAGGGTACCACTCAAATTTCGTTTAATGCCCGAGTGGATGACCTGGCTGTAAACCTCAGCACCCAACAAAATGTCAATTTTGTTGGGCCTGTAGTACTCAGGATCAGCCAAGTCATCTTCCGTCAAGTCTACCCATTCTACCCTGGTTACTTGCGTAACCGGGAGAAGGGCTGTGACCGACTTCAGCACGTAGGCATTAACTATTATTTGATTGTTAGGATTCTTCCTAGAGCTCACCTTTACAGTGACTGTGTATTTTGATGTGACACCTTTGTCACCCCCAACACCTAACACGGTGTTTCTTGTCGCAACCCTTTTGAGGCCCAAATACTGAACCATTGATTCGTTAATAAACGAACCTTGTGACCCCTGATCTAGCAAAGCTCTAATCACCCGAGATGCCCCATCTTTCGACTCAGCCTTTACCAAGGCTGTAGTTAATAAAACTGTTTTATGACCCTTCCCGGTCGAAAGACACGAGACCACTGCTTTGCTGGATTCTTCCGCTGATGCGGCCGATTCCTTCATCACGTTCGATGATGAGGTTTCCCCAGGTGAAGCGCTAATAGATTCCCCAAAAGGTCCGGTAACACCTATGTCCTCGTGCAACAATGAGTTGTGACGACGTTTACACTTTTGACATCGAAGTGAATTCTTGCATAACCTGGCAGAGTGATTGCTGTTGAGACAGACAAAACATAAGTTGTTCTGCTGGACAAACTGGCGTCTTTTTACAATAGGTTGATTTATAAATTCCTTGCAAGACCCTATTTTATGGCTCGCAGAACAATAAGCACATACCACAGGTCTTGCACCTTTTTCTTTAATCGAGTGAAAAGATTGCATACTCTTATGTGGCCTTATAGGCCCCTCGGACTTAGTATCTATACCTTCCAGGCCTCGGAAGCGACTTGTAAGAAACCGTGAGAATTCTGAAAATGTAGGCAATTCCTCATTTGCATCCTCAGAAATTTTCAATTCCCACGCTCTCTTCGTGTCCTTATCTAACTTTTCACTAATTAAATGTATTATAATTATATCCCAAGACGAAATATCTACCCCTAAATTATTTACGGACTCTAAACAATCTGTTGTTGTATGCAATAAAGACTTAATACCTTCAGCAGATTCACTTAATATTTTTTTTTGATTAATTAAACGTTTTAAAATACCCTTAGCTAAAAACTTATTGTTGTTATAAGTGTTATCTAATTTGTTCCAAGCTGTTTGATAATTATCACATGTTACGTTTATGTTGCGGAGTAATTGTTCTGCTTCCCCTGTCAGATGTCCTTTCAGATAATAAAATTTTTGTGAATCGTCTAAGTTTTTCTCTTTGTGTACCAATCCTAAGAACAAATCCCTAAACGTGTGCCATTCCGAATACTTACCCGAAAACAAAGGTATTTTAATTTCAGGTAATTTAACCCTATTTTGTAGTTGTTTGGTTTGACCAGACTCTGTTTGCGGAATAGTCGAAGTTCCTACAAGTTTCTTTAACCTTTCATTGAGTTCTGTTTTATGTTCTACGTACATTTCTTCAACATCATTATAAAGACCACTTGTATGATAGCTAGAACTTTGAATATCAACTTTCTTAACTTGCGTAAATATATTATTATGGTTGTTACAAAATGTTGTCCACTGTTTTTCGAGATTTTCTAGTCTCGTTTCCAAGTATGAAATCGTTAGACGGTCTCTAGGGGACTTTTTGAAGTTACCCTTTGCCTTAAGCATTTTGTCTTTAATGTCTTCCTGCAAACCCTCAAACGATTCCATGGTTGTAAACGTAATAATTTAACTTTAATATAATTAAACAATAACTATAATTTAATGTAGGTAGTTCAACACTAGTGAAAATCTTCAATCTTATTCTACAATAACAAAGCTTAACGACTATTACTATTTATAACAAATGTTATGTTTGTTTTCTAATTCAAACGTGACAAAATTAAAAAGTCTCGTATATCACAAAATTTTTCTAAGTGTTTTTATAAACAAACAACTCGATGAGCAATCGGGCATAGATTCCTCGTCTGAACCACTTTTGCCTTAAACTAATACAAGTCCCAAACCAAAGTTAAATTTTACAAGTTAATTAAGACTAAACGTTAAGGTCCAAATTTCACTGTTATAGAATGTCTCTAAATAAGTAAATACCAAGTTCACTGATTTTTTCCACGTTGATTTCTTCGACAAAATAAAACTTTAAAAGTACTCACGGTTTGAATCCGGTCACACCTTTTACAACACAAAACTTGTCACCTTCCACTGCAGCTCCCTCTTCCGGACGTTTGTATAATTACGTTGAAGATTTTTCAACCATATCCCGTTGTGTCCAAGCTTGAATATTTTAGTTAGTTGCTCCTCCCGCCGATGTATCCGAGGGCGCCTCTTGACCGTTAGATCAAGCCCTGGCGCCGTCTACTTGGTGCCCGCCGTGGGAACTATTGTGTTCTAGTTAGCGATCCACTAACCAGTACCTATCAATTGGGTGATACTGTATCACCACCGAAGAGCTACCAAAAAAAGCGCTTTAACACAGCCGACTCGATAGGACCATGTTTTGGATTCCAATCGGCCTGGTGGCGCTTGTTCGCAATAAAACACTTTGATACTAACTAGTACTTGTATTTGACACAGTGCTACAGTACAACGTACAAATTGTGTATATTGGCGTCGCTGCCATCAAAATCCGTCTACGACTTCATATATAGCTCGTGGTAAGTGAACCATAGCACGATTCAGATTTCTTACTAAGCGCCATCTATCGAGCCGTGAAGTAAACCTTGCTTAAATCTCAGACAACCGTGCATTGCTAAAGCCTTTTTAAAGGCCTAAGTACGTGTATGTTCTAGGCTAAAATGATTATGATGGCTTTATCCTAGACCATCCACAGTTGATCATTCTGGATATACAACCTATTCAATAAGAAACTCTGTAGTAATTGGCAAACACATCACGTAAAATGCACACAATAAAATACGTTGTATTAAGAAACTCCTCTTATTGTCAACTACGTTTAGAAACTCCAAATATTCTAGCTATAAACTTTGTTGCCGCAATTTATGAGGTACGATAAAGCCTCAATGAATATAACCGACGTCCGGGACATTACATACAAATAACTTGTATGGTGTAGAAATCTCTAGTCGTTTCTAAATAACAATTAAATACTTTTATCACAAGCTTGTTCTCCGGTCGCCTATAAACGCTTGTGCATCTGTATAAAATATATTATGTGTGTTCAACAATGGACGTTTCTCGACGTGATGAACGATACTATAAATAATAGACATATCTACTGTTGGCTTACTTATGATATTTTATGCTTGTTCGCTAACACTTGTACTGCTCCTCCCGTGAAAAAAAAACATTATAAGAAGTAAGTAACAATACTTTAATATCCAAACTTTTTGTAACACGTGGGGTACACTGAAAGTTTTGCGTAACTCATTAATAAAACAATTTACATGTAAAATATACATTTACTGTTTTTCGAAGTATTTCTCCATTACATTTTAAACACATTTTCATTCGGTCAAACCATTTTTGAAATCATGAGGACCATTAGTCTAAGGGCATCTTTTTCACGTGCTGGTTGAAAGCTATCACGGCCTCTTCAATTTTGGGCCGACCTTCACGAATTTCGTCATGGAGAGAAACACGGCCACGATCAAATTCTGCGTACCAACTCCTTACGTTGCTCAAATAAGGTGTACTTCCCTCTCAAAGGCATTTTGAAGACGAGCAGTGCAGTCTTGCGGAGTCAGTGAACTTTTAAAATCATAAAAAATCATCGCGTTAATTCCATTTCTGCTACGAACGACGAACTGAAGTTCGATGAATCTTATGATAAAAAAACAATTTAACAACCAGTATTTTTTTAATCAAAGGTTGAGTTTTTTAAGTTTAAAAATATATAACATTCGAAATTCAAACATTTATGAGCGGCCAGGAGCGCAAAACTTTCAGTGTGCCCTATGTATTCTTGAAATTAGAATAACCACTGCCTAGTGCCTTGTCGGCTGTCGGGTACCCAGAAATACACACGTGAGTAATAGCTTATGGATAATTTTTTTTTGGATTTTTTAAAACTTATCATTACTTATCAGTTTATTTACTTATATTTAAACTTTTGCGCATCAGGCGGTACAGATGAGGAAGAATATAATATATTATAGCAATGTTTTTTTTTTAATTTTATTTTATAATATTAATCCAAGGCTCTAGAACATAAAAATATTATACCGAATGCCAACAGATTATTATACATATGTGTAAAATTTATGATCTCTATATCTTACGTCTTTCTCTTCGAATATAAATTATGAAACATTTCTGTCATTATCGTAACACATAATAATAAATCGAACACACAATGACCCCGCACGAGCTAAATGGATAATATGAATAGAATCGATTAATCAGATTGCATCAATTATGGCGAGCTCGAAATATATGAATATCGATCACATTCGCGTGCAATAAATAATCGATTACGTAAAGTGTGTCACCTGTCGCTTTGCAGAGTGCGACCTCGCCGTGATATAACGGACGCAACCCATGAAAAGAAACTGGCAGTTAATTTAACAGGAAACGTAATTGGATACGAGGCATACATGTGGCATAAATACTGCAGTAAACCATCTGCCCCACTACGTATTGAAGAAAGAATTGTGTATTGTAGCACTCTCTTGTGTACTTTTACTCGCCAGGGGTCTATCGAGAGGGTTTTCCGTGGGAAAGTGGTGTATTTTACATATATGTATATTATATTATGATATCTGGAATTTAATATTTATCAGGCTTATACTAATTAATACATTCACTTTATATTATACTAGCAGTTCCTGCGCGGCTTCGCTCGCGTGTACATATTTATTTATTTACCCTAATTTTTTTCCCAAATAAAAGTAGCCTAAGTTACTCCTTATAAAATTAGCTATCTGCCAGGAAAAGTCCCGTGGAAATCAGTCCACCCCTTTCGGAAATTAGCCTGAACAAACAGACAAATAGACAAAAATTATAACAACTGATTTTTAGGCATAGGTAACGTGCAAATAACTGTATGAGCTTAAAAAGCTATTATTTTGGCGTTACAAACAGACACTTCAATTTTATTTATTTGTATTGATGATGTATTGATTATATGTATCTTCCAACGAGTTGCCAATCAACCCAGCTCGGTTGATGTCAAAGCTCCAAGTCCTTTTGCTTGTTTTGTCTCTTTGCCTATGAAATATTTTTATACAAATTAAATGAAGCTAAAAGCGACTCAGCAATCGGCAATCTTATCACATGCCAGAACGTCATTCAAGGACTGCCCTGCGTGGGAGACCGAGCGTCGAGATGCTGGCGAGTAGTGAGGGTTGGGAAGCCGCGGTCTCCTTCTGTGAGGACGTTATGCTCCAGAAGGAGACCGCAGAGCGGGATCGGGAAAGAGCCGATCCCGCTCGAAGAACGCGACGAAGGGAACGCGGTAGAGGCTGCTAGCTCCCCAATCGTCGTTGCGTTGCGTTACTAGACAATTATTGTCCTACGTAATGAACCAGCGTCCTACTGCATCCGTAGGACGCTTCACCCCTTCATGAGCCCCCGTTAGATCCAAAACTAATCTGGCATCCCCGAATGTATTTCACGTGAGTAAAACCGTATATCCTTAATTAATTTGAATACCACTCACGAAAGTTTTTATGTATGGTATCTCGGAAATGGATAAGGTTTTGCTTTCTTTCATTTTGGTTTTTCCCGAAAAAACAACATTTTCCAGGTCGCTCTAACTATATTTATAAATATTGTAGATTGTACAAAAATATATGCAAATTGTTGCAAGAATTATAAAGCGTAAAATAAAAATTGGATGTCCACAACCGTGTTTGCACGTTTGGTTTTAAATGTGGAAGAGCGAATTCCTGACTGACCCCAAAGCAATAATCATAAAAAAAGTTGGGTAATCAAAACATCTTTAATTGCGAATTGGTCTGAATAGGAAACAATCACTGAATATCTATATCGATATAAAAGAGAAAGTTTAGGTCATCTTCAACAGCTGAATAAATTTTGCTAATTGTTTTGAGTGTTATTGTTTGTAAATGAATTTTCAACCAAATATTAGAACAATCGCGACGTATTTTTCGCAATTATATTTAAACATTGATGACTACAAAAACGACATTCAATTATTGTATCATACACAACACAATTTTCCAAATAAGTAGTTTGAAGAAAAACGTTAATGTTGTAATAAGTATTATTAAAATCATTGGTATTAGGAAATAAATTGCAATATTTTTTTACTGGCCTCGACTTAAACATCATAGGACAATGTTTTTAGGTTTTGAGACAAATTAGTCTTTTGAGACAGATTATAATGGCCAATATTAATGTCCAGTAACAAAAATGTTACAGCCTCGAAGCGTCCGTATGTGTGTGGTGTTAAGAACAATTTAAATTGTCGCCTTCTCCATAGACTAAAGCGGAGGTTACTCAGTGCGAGCTCCTGACTTGATGACGCATGGCAGTAGCTCGACTCGGCTCACCCGGTCACACAAGTGCGAGCTGCTAGTGTGACAGTAGACAGCTACTGCACCTGTGCACTCGCATATTCTGTCCGACTTCTCGTGTCACATGTCTCGTGCAATCTTATCCAAACTCACACGACTGCTCATGGTTCATACCACAATAACAGCTGTTACAAAAATTCTTTGCACTGAAATATGAAAATGCTAGCCAAAAGACAATGAGACAAGACTGTCTTTATGATGAAGTACCCCCTCCGATCACAAGTATGAAAATAGCAAATGATAAAATGCTTCCGGTTAAGGGTTGTGGCAAAATAGACTTAAATATTATTGGAACAGGTCGTATGAAACACACCATTCAAGTTCAAAATGTTCTCTTACCACAACTAGCAACTAATTTACTGTCAGTTAATCAAATTATAAAGAACTAGCAGCGCCCCGCGGTTTCACCCGCGTAAGTCCTGATCCCGTGGGAATATCGGGATAAAAAGTAGCCTATATGTTAATCCAGGTCTCCAGCTATCTACATACCAAGTTTCATCGCAATCGGTTCTGTAGTTTTGGCGTGAAAGAGTAACAAACATCCATACATCCATACATCCTCACAAACTTTCACGTTTATAATATTAGTAGGATGAATGTTCCATACAGTTCACAAAACAAGACTGCAAAATTTATACTTATAATAAATCTGTAGCGGGATGAATTCTGTACATTGAATATATTTAAAAAAAATCGACTGAGGGGTATTAAGATATCGATACTGATGCCGAATACGCAATCCAAACAATTTTTGTCTGTCTGTCTGTCTCTTTGTATGTTCACGATAAACTTAGAAGTTACTGAAGGGATATGCTTGAAACTTAGTATGATAATAGTTTGAGTGCCTGCGCAGGTTATAGGGTACTTTTTATCCCGGGTTAATTAACGTTTAGCTTCTCTGGTTTAGTGACTCTCTCGATTCTCTGAGGTTGGGTGCCGGATCGAATCCGTCTTTGGCGCTCTTTCCCTTTTTTGCACTTATTTTTAATATATAAACTAATTTACTTTTTTAAATTAGGTATCGTTTTTAACCGACGAAAAAAAAGGAGGTTCTCAATTCGACCGTTTATATACTCGTACATATTTCTTTTTTTTATCTTTGTTCAGCCTTCTCCGTTATTTATGAACCGATTTTGATTATTCTTTTTTGTTAGATAGGGTATACCTCAAGGGTGGTCCCATGTGAAGGAAGTCAGGATCTGATGATGGAATTCTGATAAAATTGAGAGAAACCCTCGAAAATTGTAGAAACGAATAGTGTTTCTGTATACTTTTCATTACTTTTTGAGGTATTTGCGTTTTAAAGTTATCACCTCGGCATGAGCTCATATCATGTAGCATTATAAACCGAAGAAAAAAACTAAACACATAAAAATTTAAACCGAAGAAAAGAACTAAAAAGCAAAAAATAAATAAATCTTTTAAATAAGCTTAATACTTAAGACTTAAAAGGTTTATTTATTTTTTGGGTTTTAGTTCCTTTCGTCGGTTTAATTTTTTATATATTTTTATAAAACTATTCAATTTAATTAACTAATATATATTAAGAGTACCAAGAATCGATTTTTACCTGGAAATAGTCATGTCTGTTTGAATGTATATTTTCAATCGTAGGTGTTTGCTGAAGCAGCAGGAGTTTTTTTTTCTTTGTTTGGTGATGCCAGAGTAATCGATAGCTGGTTCTTGACTATGCCAACGAGCTATTTTGCCTCTCGCAGCCATTAAATTCATAAATATGTTTCAGGGCATTAATAAAATAATAACAACTTCACACACCTCATACACGGCCGTCTGATCCTAAACTAGGCAGAGCCTGTACTATGGTAACCAGACTGCTGATAAACATACTTATATATTTCTAAATACATACATATTATAAATAAATTACACCCAGACAGAATAATTTGTCCTGGGTGGAAATCGAACTCACGACCTCTGGCTCAGCAGTCAGGGTCACTAACCACTAGACCATCAGGCCAGTCCAGTAAATATACATATACTTATAAATAGAGTTATAGAAAAAGAAGATCCAAACTTTTAAACTTTTGCGATCCATGATAATATAATTATGTTGACGGGAATTCACGCGATCACGTATTTAAAAAGTATTACAATACCTATAGGCCTGTGATCACGGCCACGACCACGGCAAAGCAAAGGTATGTCATACCTTTTAAATACGTGATCGCGTTGATTCCCGTCAACATGATTATATTAGAATAGAATAGAATTTTTATTTAAAGCATCTATGACTTAAAAAAAAAAAAGTTGTTAGTTTAACTTAACACTTTGTTAGTATTACAGTATTTTACTATATTAAATGCATGACACTATCGCCAAAAAAATTACATCTAAGCTGAAATATTGACATGTAAGCGGTGAAGTTTTTTTTACACTTTCAGACTATTTATTTTTCCGTTCGGTTACAGTAATGTGAAATCTTATGTTACACCGTGACTAAACAAAGCTCAGAAGCAAACACTGACTACAGCAAGAGTCTCCCAATTTGTCGGACGAATCGAGATGTTAGGTCGTCACAGTTGTTATATGACGCTTTTCTGCGAGGAGAACATCTCGCGCAAGGAGGAGGTGACGGTGTGGATTCGGTAGAAAACTTCCAGGTGGAACCTTTTAACTCGCGCTCTCATGCGTGCGCTAAGAGTGGCCGTGGGTGTATGAGACGAGTTTTATGTTCTTCACCCGAAGCAGAGTCTCCCGTGAAGAGGGTGTCTGGACATCGCCCAGTTGTCGTCCGCTAGCCAGCGCTGGGTGGATCATTGGAGGCAAAACGTCGCCGTACCGACGGTCAACTCATAAACGGTGCTGTGAGGCACACCGTGTGGTTTTAGTTCGTTTAAGCCTGATATACGGCCTCAACAATAGCCCGGTGAGGTGAGCTTCCACACGAAAAACAAATGAGTAATGTGGTACGGCCAAATTATGTCGTTATTTCACGTGTAAGCAACAAAAACAATCTTTTTTTATACGCTCCAGGTTGTTTTACCGACAATACAGTATAAAAAATCCTGCCTGGAGAAAGAGGTACTATGCAATAAGCGACAAATTGTTTGTGTTTTTCGAAAAAAACGCGAACGAAGTCGCGGGCACAGCTAGTATTCAATAAATTAAATACTGCAGTAGCTGCTGCAAATCTCATCTGTAACATGTACCGGCTGAATACCGATTATTACCGATACTATTGCAGCATACAGTTATAAAGAAAACGAAACCGATTTCCTATTAAGGCATCAAAGAATGGCGCATTTAAATTTTACTGATTTAAGTAGACTGACAGAATATACTAAATTGAGTAAAATTTGTTGGAAATAAAGACAAAGTGATTTGTGAAATATGTCAAAAAGGAAAACAGGCCAGGCTGCCGTTTCCAGCAGATGGTTCCAGAGCAAACAAATAGAAGGATCAAATGGTCATATATTCATTAATCAGGAGAAATATATAGAAAAATTACTTACAAAATTTAACATGACTAATGATAATGGAAATAGTACCTCTATAAATCCCCATACTACCTTGGAGATGAATAAAAATCTTTTTAACAAAAAATTAAACCGACGAAAAGAACTAAAAAGCATAAAATAAGTAAACCTTAAGTCTTAAGTATTGAGCTTATTTACATAAACTATCAAATTTTATATAAACCTATTTTGAGTCGGCGCCAAACAACAAACTGATTAATTATCAAAATTTTACCTACGTAGAAATGGATATGGCTCTACGTAGGTAATTAATCATTTTATTATTTTTCATTGTATGATTTTTTAAAGTAATGAAAAGTAAACAGAAACACTATTCGTTCCTACAATTTTCGAGGGTTTCTCTCAATTTTATCAGGATCCCATCATCAGTCCTGACTTCCTTGACATGGGACCATCCTTGAGGTATACCCTATCTAACAAAATAAGAATAATCAAAATCGGTTCATAAATAACTGAGTGAGGCCTGAACAGACAAAAAAAAAAAATTAAACGGTCGAATTGAGAACCTCCTCTTTTTGTCGTCGGTCCAAAAGGTACCAACAGAAGAAAAGACACCATACAGGGAAGCAGTAGGGTTACTCATGCACCTTGCTATTGTGAGTAGACCCGATATTATGTTTGCAGTAAGCCTAGTAAGTCGATATCTAGACTGCTATAATAATACTCACTGGGCTGTAGTAAAAAAGATACTAGAGTACTTAAAAGAAACCAAAGAATATGGGATATGTTATTCTAAAATGGAAAACAGTATAGTAGAAGCCTAAAGTGACTCAGACTATGCCGCTGACAATGACACTAGAAGATCTACTACTGGGTATGTTTTTATGAAAAATGGTGCTGCTATCAATGACAGCAAAGCATTGCACTATCGACTACAAAAGCAGAATTAATGAATGCACGTTCTGCTACAAAAGAGGCTTCTTGATGTTAGTGCATATAATAAGGACACAGATTGCATATGTGTAGACAATCGAAATGCAATATCAGTGATTAAGAATATAGATTTATTCATAAAAGATGTAAACACATTGACATTAAATATATGTTTATTAAAGAGGAGTTTCAAGAACGTGAAATAGATGTAAAATACCTATAGTGTATAGTGATTTATTTACTAAATTACCTCGTGTCAGATTGCAGTATTTCAAAGATAAAATAGGTATAACATTACACAAATAATCACCTTTAAATATTGTATAAGTTATTATATCAGCCTTATCTCAAACTTAATTCGTGTCAGATTTCAACATCTCAGAGACAAATTAGGTATAACTTTACATAAATAATCATCTTTAAATCACTACATATTATAAAACAAAGTACTCCGCCGCGTCTGTCTGTTCACGACAAACTGAAAAACTACTGAATCGATTTTCATGCGGTTTTAATCAATAGACAGAGTGATTCATGAGGAAGGTTTAGGTGTATAATTTGTTAACGTTTTGAGTAAATTGGTTGAAATATGATGATGATGTTGAAGATGTCTTTACTACCCGTGCAAAGCCGGGGCGGGTTGCTAGTATTTAAATATATCAGCCTTATCTCAAACTTACCGCGTATCAGATTTCATTACCTCAGAGATAAAATAGGTATAACATTACACAAAAAATCACTTTTAAATATTGTATAAATTAATATATTAGCATACGATAAAGGACAGAATTGTTTGTGTTCAAACAGTTATTCTGAAGTTTGCTTATATGTTTTATATTATTTTTTTTTTTTTTTTTACTTAATAGGTACAGTTACAGACGACAGATCATATCTCACACAATAACGAGTAACAACGTGCAATTTCAAATCTGAACTGCAATTAAAACTATACACGTTTACAATATCGCTAATAACGCTTTAACATGTGTAACATTTAAGTTAAACAGAGAAGGCTCTAAGTTGGTGGGTGTTAAGAATATTTTAAATTGTCGCCTTCTCCGTAGACTAAGACTATGTAACTATGTAGCCTCACTATGTTTTTCTTGTATCTGCTCCGATTGTTCTCGTTGTACGATGTAGTGCTCAAGTTGTGACTTAAATAAAATTTGTTCATTTAATCGTAATTCGTTTTAATCTCAACATCAACACTGAACATAACTATTGTTGAATGTTCTATCTGCAATAAAATTAATAGGTCGTAGGAATTCGTGCAAGCAGTTCCTTCAAATAAAAACTTGAAGCTTAAATTAACTTACCTCAAACTTAAGGTGCTTTTTGAAAAGGTTTCTCTTCCCCAAAATTTCATTTTTCATCATTACCATATTATGGGTTAAGTAAAGCTCAAGTCAAGTGCTTTGTGAAAAATACAATACATTCCTAACCAAACTATTAGAGCGCGTGAAGCGTTCAATTGATTTACAAGTCTAACAACAAACCTAGAATCCCACTTAACAGACATAAAATTCTGGAAATTGTAGTTAATAATTAAGGTCAAGTTAAATAGTGGAACCAAAGAATTATGCTGAGTTTTTTATGCACACGCTTTCCTTAGGTAAGAAGTGGTCAAGTTTAAATGGAGATATTATTACTGTCAAGAGCCGTCATAACCGATACTTCCCGAGCCGTTGGAGCGGGCAGGACTTTTTGCAACCGTACATTTCAGTTATGTAATTAACCCGGTTCCATTTCCCATATTAAATTACAATTATTGTATCGCGGAAGTAGCATGCGGCCATTTGGAATTGTAGATTTTTTGTATACTATTTTATATCTGCTGGTATGTTTACAACAAGCATTATATATTTAAAGAGTATAAAATATTTTGTTGTTTAACAATAATCTACAATTAGCATTATATATTAAAAAACAATTAAATAAAAAGGATATGTGATTCATTGCTATGATAACGGCTGTCGTGGCAGACGTGATAGTAGCCTTAAGCTTAAGCAGGATGTAACTAGGTGATCATGAGCAAGCAGTGGAATACTGGGGTGGTTTTTAGTCGGTAAGAGTCAGACAGACCCTTTCGGCGGTCATCTTCTACCTCGTTACAAAAAAAAGGTGTAACTAGTGTATTGTCGTAGGATTTAATACATAATGAAAAATATATTGCGTTTTAGAATATTTTCGAGCGCGACTGTACTTTTAACGCGTTACTGGGGTTGAGCTGGCCAAAAAAAAAAATCCCCGGATGTCTTAATAAAAGCTGTTCCCGGATCCCTCCTACTTAAGGCGCAGTACGGCACACCGTGTGGTTTTAGTCGGTTCGATTCCGACACACCGCCCCACCGAAAACCCCGGTGGGGTGACGGCCCGAGGGGGTTTCCACACGCACAAAAAAAAAAAAAAAAGGCCAAAAAAATCTGAATCTAATCTGAGTCCTGTCATGTTGTCATCTCATTTTATTCCATTATATTCTCTACTATTTATTGAAATCCAAGAAAAGGTCTTATACTTTTCAAACATATTTATGTGCCATCTATTTACACAACTAACATAAATTATTGAAATGTTCCATTACATTACATAACTCATAGAGTAATATTTTAGTAACTAGTTTAAGATCTGTTGATTCTTAAAAGGCTACTATTAACGTTGACTTATTTCATTCTTTCTAATACTACCAATCAAGACGTGTATTCATATTGTGAGTGAGGTTTCTTGATTGCAAGATCAGGACCTTAACCATGAAGCTACCACCACCGCCTTGAGTAATGTCGCGCTAGATTTTCACTTACCAACATATTCCTCTCGAAAGTTTTGGAGTTAATAAGGCAATGCAGTTAAGCACCTCTTAATTATAGATTCTTAACACAATGATTTGAACGAAAGTAAGAGTTAGTGTCTCAATAAGCAACTATATTAAACAAAAAATGTCTGGGCAATATAATACGACGACAAAAGCTAGGAAATACTTTCATACAGTATAAGCCATTTACTTGCAAACTTTAATTAGTACTTTAGTTACTTAGAAATGCATTCTTAATATTACATGTCGCAGGTGCAGCTTTCGTAAAGGCGTAATGTATTATGTAACCAGCTATCTAAAATGAAACAGGGGAATATTGTTTCATAATATAACTTCTGACAGAATAAAGGAGCTTGGAGGGGATTATGTATCAGCAAGTATGTGTTAAGTAAAAAATAAGGTATCTCATAACAACCTGGTCCGCTTTATATGGCTGACTTGCGTAACCAACCAGTCGGAAAGGGAGAAGTACGATCGACTAGCATATATGAAAGGTCGTGTTAATTATTTTTATGGGTTGGTTGAAACTATTTACTGAAGTGTATAGCTTTCTCAAATTCTAAAAGGAGATTGACCCAGTCGAACATTACCACCAACCACCAGCCAGCAGTTTGATTCTCACCCAGGAAAAATAATTGTGTGATGATGATGACAGAATAATTTGTTCTGTTTCTGGGTGTAATTTATCTATAATATGTATGTAATTAGAAATATATAAGTATATTTATCAGCAGTCTGGTTACCATAATACAGGCTCTGCCTAGTTTGGGATCAGACGGCCGTGTGTGAGATGTGTGGAATTATTATTATTATGTATTCTTTGCTTATAGTTACACTTATAGTCACGCTTATAGTCCACAACGAATTAGCAGAATAGCCACAACAGACAGTATATTGGTATCCGTAGTGTATTTTACTTACTTGTATATTATATGTATGTTTGTGTATATTTAAACTGTGTGTATATTACGTAGTAATAACATTTAGAAATCTGTACATGTAAGTAATGTAAATATAAAGTTTGTCTTGATTTATAAAATTATTTTGAATAATTTTAAATGTATCTTTGCACCGTCTTTATAGCAGTTTTACATCACCCGGTTGGCTGGTAGAGAATGCTCTAGGTATTAAGTCCGCCTTTGTAAGTTGTTTTTTAAATAAATAATGTAATACAATACAGATAGTATATTCTATAGTTATCAAAAACAGTGTGTGGTGTAAGTATTGGTGTCCCAGGCTTCTTCCGGGTTCAGTTTGATTTTGGTGGTGCGCTCCGCACCTATGACTTTCAGTAGTTCCTGTGCGTATTACACATCCCACTAATCCCACTAATATTATAAATGTGAAAGTCTGGATGGATGGTTGTTTGTTACTCTTTCACGCAAAAACCACTGAACCGATTGCGATGAAACTTGGTATGTAGATAGCTGGAGACCTGGATTAACGCATAAGCATTTTTATCCCGATATTCTAAAACATTCTAAAACTTATTTTGAAAAATATTCTAAAACTTATTTTGAAGTTTTCCCTTAAAGGGGAGAGGCGGACTGGAGGCTAAACAAATTCTCTACAAAATGACCATGAACGTTTTTGTTTTTAACCCCTGACGCAAAAAGAGGGGTGTTATAAGTTTGACGTCGATGTCTGTGTGTGTGTCTGTCTTTTGCATCGTAGCTCTCAAACGGGTGGACTGATTTCGATGGGGTTTGTTTTTCATTTGAAAGCCAGTTTCCTTGCGGTGGTTCTTAGCTATGTTTGGTTAATATCGGTGCAGCAGTGTAAGAGTATCAGCTCTTTTCCAAAATGGTCTAAACCATTTTTGTTGTTATTTTGTGCCGGGGGATTTTTAAATTTTTTATTTATAGTTATTAACATACCATATGTGTACATACCTTTCACGACTGAAATACCGTTTGCTCTGCATAAACATTAAATATATGAACACGTCAAGAGTTTTTTTTACTGTTTATGTACAGAAACCGAAAGAACACATATTATGTACAGTAAAACAAGTTCTAAATTTAAAATCGAAAGCCTGGTATTAAGGATCGAGAAGTGTAATTTATTATGCAAACTAGCTCAAGATCGTGACTTTGTACATTGGTTGCTTTTCATCGTATCTCACTAACACTTTAGACAGATACTGCGGCATCATTATCGGACAAATGTCCGTGTCTGATAGGATAATAACTTTGTGTTCGGACATCAGTGATATTCTTGTTAACATTTCGAATGAAATTGCAAAACCGCGATTGTGGTGTTTGCCGATAATAGAACAGGCTACGTATTTGTATAGATACGTCTTAATTTTAAACTACTCGTACTAAGACAAATTTGTAAATGGAATAATATTCGAAAATAGAATATTCGAATAATATTTTTTAATATACCTATTTTTTTACTCCAGAGACAGAAAACTCCATCGTATGTGAATAGTATCAAGCATTTCTCCTCGCTATATAATACGGCGTATATACTACGAATGTTTACTTTTTCAGACCCTTAGCGCTTAACATGTTTGGTTGATGCTCTTTACAATCAAAACATGAAACGGTATGATCTGCACAATAAATCGACATCCAATATGTCCTATTCCTAGTAGTCCTTATCCCTGATGATAGATCGATATTTTAATATTATTATAGAATTAGAGCATCGTTATAAAATATAAATGAATAGCCTTTATTTGCTACTACAAACTTTACATAATAACTTTCTAAATTAAGAATTTAACCTACAATAAAATAATTTTAAGTAAGTATAATAATCAAATCTAACGTATTATTATTATGTATATATATTTCATAAATACATATGCACTACAGGATACAAATATCAGGTATCAGGTAAGGGTATGTGTTTACTAACATTAAAAGTACTAAATGTACTCAATCGGTAAAAGTAAGCACTAAGTAAACGTAATAAAAACAATAACATGTAATCGTGATATTTAAATAAGACTTGATAGGGATTTCACTAAAAGAAGAAGACTAATCGTATGTACCTACTTAAAACAAGTTGTGATTACGGTTAATGACCAACAACAATCATACGGTTCAATTGGTAACCGGTTACCAAAAACCGCCGCATTTGCAAAAACTTGTCTTTTTATTTTTCATATAACCTCATGTCCAAACCAATCCTTTTAAGTGTAGTATCGATTACAATTACAATACGAAGCGTCTAAGGACAGCTGTTAGCTTTTAAACTGCGTCATCTATACTCATTTATTACAGCTAAAGCTGTCTGAAACTTTGTTTTTTTTATGCTTTTCTCTAAATCTGCGGCTAAATCTCTGGAACTACCAATCGGATTCAAAAAAATATTTTTGTATATGATAGCCAGATTCATGAGGAATAGTATAGGCTATGTAACATCACGCTACAGTGACCATAAACGCGGGTGAAACTGCGGCTGGTGAGAGATAAAATTATCCATCGTAACGTGAAGGTGAAAACAAAAGCCCCAAACGTCTCAAATTCATAACGACCTGCTGATAATGGACAGAGACGACGTTACCGGTTACCGTACTTCAATAGTACATGTAACATAGCTTTCTTGTCCGGCCCATTATAATGTCTCAGTTTGCATCGGTGTGTGGTATAGTCATCAATAATCAGTCACTGAATCTATGTAGTTCATTGGTATATTGGTGCATTAAGACTATGATTTATGAGACATCCGTGTTTTAAATGTACCGTATCATTAATAAGCAGTAGGTTTCTTTTTATAAATTGTGCCATTTCTGTGAAAACGCCTTGGTTTACCATGGTGGCCGTCACGAACCCTTGAGAACACTATCAAGAACATGTTTAAGAAACTAACAAACACACAAGAAATGAGACATTAAATTGTTATTGAGTTTGTTTGTTTCTTTGAAAGTTTTATCGCAATTTAAATGTCACTTAAAATGTTAAGCACTTAAGAAACCGACCCGACCACCTGTTAAATTAAATTCTCGCAATGTTATTGACAGGAGCATGTCTAACCGGTTTTGATAACAAAATCTGCATTCAAAATTGTTACATTTACATTATTACATCGGCCTTCGTAATATCTCGCAGTGCTACCAACAGGCAAAGTAATTAATAACTTTGGTATTTACATACAACAAATAACAACATTATGTATTTTGCAATACGTTAATATTCTTATATGAGTCTTAATATCACCTAGGGACAACTATTTCTTATCTAAGGCCACTTATTGGTGCTATAAAACGGATATACGCATAGTGATTACTCAATCATACAGAACCAAATATGAAAAGGAAGTACTTTTGACAAACAAATATGAATCGACCATATCCTAAATCATTAATATCCGGCTTTTAAATATATAGTTTAATATAGTAATATTAAGTAGTTATGTTATGATTAATCCATTGACACGACACAGTTTCCAAAAAGACCTAAATTTATTAGAACGCTATCAAATGCGACTTAAGCAAATATTATGTACCGGACGAGTATCCGCAAACGGGGATTAACTGTAATCTAAATCTGAAATGTAGTTATAACACTTCAACTTTAAAACTTTTCGCCTCGAATCTACTACTGATTAATAAAATAGAAGCGAGTGCCATGACTATTTACTTGGGACTCGCCTATGATACATGCTTGGTACCAGCTCCGCGGTGTAGACAAGTCTATGTCAACTTACACACACATTCCATCTACTTTCATGAAAAACGGAAGCAAAAATACCTCGAAACTCAAACGGTCATAACTAGTAAACGGATTGTTTTTTTTTATCAAAAATTCTTATTGTAGCTGCATGGTAGAGATATGCCCTTTTAGTGGTTCAAGTAAGTGTTCCTTTTTAAATACACCCTATTGATAGTGATTTAAATACAAATTGAGTTCAAAAGTTCATTTGAGTGCCAAAAATTATTTCCTTTTTATCCGACTGCAGCGAAGTTCAAACGGAGGGCTATAAGTGTGATCTGTGTGTATGTCCGCCTCAGTTCCTTCGTAACTACCAAACTATTTCACTATTTCATAATAATCAATCATTAGAATCCTTATGATCCGTTATGATGGTAACGCAAATCATTGGTTAATATTATAAATTTGACGTCTGTTAATGAAAAGGATCCAATCCACACAGACAATTGAAATAATTAAGTTAAAAGTTCAGGCAGTATTTCGCCTTTGTTTCCCTATTATAATTTTTTATTGATTGTTTTAGATTTTTCTTTATGATTGTTCTCTTAATAAACAATCTAAATAACTTTAAGCCAAATCAATGAAAAAAATAACGTCCCTTTAAACATGTGGGTTGGTATGTTATAAATATCGAAGTTATCATGTTGCTAGTTAATTAACTTGGAACGTTTTCGTGGTATGACAGTATCGACATACATAACTCATTTTCGACAATATTGTGGGTTGGATCCTTTACGTTAAACGACGTCCAGTTAATTATCATAGTAGCTTATAACCAATTCCAAATTCCAAATCATCATACCCCATGTTTACTCATACTAAATCGATAATAATCGTATTTTTTTTCCATTATCATTAAATCACGCCATCGCCAGTCAATGATATCCAGTATTATCAAGAAGCTATATCGATCACACCGTCATCATTGTTTTGTTTTAAGGAAATCCTCATCACAGACCTCGCCTAAGGTAGAATACTTAAAAAATGTTGCATAAATTTACGATTTGAATAATATGTTTCATTAAATAAAAAGGTTCTATAAACTTTAGTAGAAATCGCCGTGAAGCAATCATACCGTGACTTGCTTTTTTTATATAACGCCATGTATCGAGACCACAAAGAAGAAGCCCAAACTACTCAATGGCTGAACCGATTTGATAAATGATATCATCATCATCATCAGCCTATCGCCGTCCACTGCTGGACGAAGGCGATTAGGTAAACATAGTTTAGGGTGCCCTGCGGCACGATGGACCGATGACCTGAAGAAGGTGGCTGGCAGCGGATGGATGCGGATTGCCCAAGACCGGGATAGGCGGCAGTCCTCGGGGGAGGCCTTCGTCCATAAATAATATGTCGTTAGATAATATTAAAATTATAAAAAATCTAAATTTCGGGATTTGGCACTAAAATGTATGTTTTTAATTTTTTTTTCTTTCAATGCTATCGAATTCGGTATCCAAATTAAGGGTTTTAAAAGATAATTACAAAATGCAACTACAAAGTAAGTAAGTATTTTAACACAGTCGGGTTTTTTAAATTTTAACTTATGAAGGAGTAAGTTTCTGAGCTAATTTTCTAAACAAGCACATGGCCCAGCTACGGGTAAATATTGCATACCGCGTGATCAGCGAATAAGTTGGAAATTCGTATTTGTCTTATGGTCAGATTGGTATTTTAAAAATGGAAAAACAATTAGTCGGGACTCTTCCAAAATAGTTGCAAAGGTTATTAAACGGGTAATTCCTAATTTACACTCATAAAAATGCACAGTTTGTATGTCTCATAAAGTCATAATTAACTTCTTCTTTCGCAGACTAGAGTCGCGAATCGGAACCTACTGATAAGGCCGAATGAATACGTGATCACCTGAATCCTATGGAAGAAAGCCTGTATCTAGTAATAGTAATAATAGAAAATTAATTTACGAAGCAATGAATCAACTCAAGGTATTGCATTTCGATTTATCGATTAATAGTTCAAATAACCAATCCGTTCTTAGTTCAATTTATACTCAATAACTCTCGCTACGGTCTTGTGTTATTAATATTATGTGTATTAATTGCACGATATCGGGAGAGGTTGTACATTGATGTAACTGTGTATTTATTATGTTTAAAGTGTTTGTGAAGGTTGCCGGTAATAAACATATTTACATTACCGCCAACCTTCAAAAAGCACTTTGCACATGTTGCTCATTTTACAACAAATCTTTAAACTTTCTATTTAAGCGGAAATCATGTCCTAGGAATTGGGTCCGATCAGTTCTATTCTATATAGTCCTTCAGAGATCCTACTGCGTATTTTTATGAGATATATTACTCTATCGCTTGCTGACTCATTACAACTTTATGGTTACCTCTTCACACAAAGAGTTTACAAAATTACGAACACTACGTTAGATCTTCGTGGATAGAAACTATCAGTCCATAAAAAAGAGACCATAATCAAACCATAAGGGTATATTCTGTACTAATGTTACTATATTAATTAAAATAAAAGTTCACAGCGCTTTAATGCTCGTCACTACAAATTGCCCTTTCTTTCATTGCCACTTTGGACCGTGGACCACCGCCTTAAAAACATCAGTGGAAAAATAAGTAAGTAGGTACCAAAAAATTTAGGGATCCCTAGCGTTTCCTTTTTCAAAAATTGAAGATTTGATTTACTATTACAATAAACAATGAAAAATTATAGAATTTTACTTATTACGGACCAGGAACAAAGAATATGTTTTAAAAGTGTACCGTACGTTCGTAATGTAATGAAATTGTGTTTCGTTTTTGTAAGGTACTAAAAAATATTACAGCACATACTACATAAATAAACATAATTGTGTATTCCATAACAACGTTTAGAACTGGTACCTCTGGACATTAGCGCGTTTAAAAACTCAGCTTTAAAATGTTATTTATGACACCTTATAAAACAATGTGTAAACCAGTAATGACAAGTGACATGTTGTTCTGTTAACTATTATACTTGTTAATTGCATATGAATAGAAAGCTCTCCTCTATCGGCGACTCAAACATTTCAGTGTATTCAAAAGTAACAGCTATGAAGGGCTTGATCTGCATGCGCAGCTTTCCCAGACTCGTTCTTTGGATATCTGTCTTTCTAGACAAGCTGCACAAAGTTACATTTTGAAAGGTAAGCAATTTGTAAACTTGTCTCTAGTTTGCGTGAAAGCGAAAACAGTTGTTGAACGATCGTGTTTAATGTGGGTAGGACGCCTTAGAAATTAAGTAAATATCTTCAAGTTTGACCAGTGCGCGGTGTGTGGGATAGGTACGGAACTAATCGTATTTTGTATACCTATGAAATAAAGGGCTTTTATAAGCGGTTTTTTATTGAGATGAGAATGATCTAAGTCGAAATGTCTGATCAACATTTTCTAATGATCTGTGCTGTGAAGATAATAGAAAATTGTCAATCAGTCATTGGTAGAATGACTGCTTAAAAAAAAACTTTGTAACAATAAATTAAACCAACGAAAGAAGAAAGGAACTGAAAAGCGAAAAATAATAAAAAATAACTTGTAACTTATACACTACTGTAAATATCTAAACAAATTTGAATATACATACATAAATTAGCTACTTTAAGTCAGATGTCAGCCTTCCAGCATTTTTGTCTTCGGTCCACGGCACAGAAGAGTTACCCAGGAAAATTCTAACAAACACACTGGTTAATTCTGAAGTGTCCTGCAAGACTGATGCCCTTTATGCTTGGCAGATAGCTTGTCCCAATACTCTTTTACCTGTTAATCCATTCTCTCAGAGGCAATGGGACGCGCCGTTGTGCACTTTAAGACGGGATTTTTTAATTAACACGTCATCCAATGTTGCAGAGCGCGCTCGTTTGTTGGCTGTGGGAGAATGGGAATCAGGCCTATGGATTCAGGCACTTACCATCGCACACACCATCGCCCAACATAGGCACTTTGTTGGACGATAACACATTCCGCCTTGCCACTTGCCTTCGTTTAGGAGCTCCTTGTGTTTCTCCGCATCTTTGTCACTGTGGAGAAGCTGTCGACGGTCTCGGACATCATGGCCTTTCTTGTAGCGCAGGCCGTATATCTCGTCATGCCAATCTTAACGACATAATCCGTCGTGCTCTTGTTACCACCGGAGTGCCAGCAGTACGTGAACCCAATGGTCCGGTACGAGACGATGGGAAGAGACCAGATGGTATGTCGTTACTGCCATGGAAGATGGGTAGGCCTTTGGTGTGGGACGCAACCTGCGTTGAAACCCTCGCGCCATCACATCTTCCAAGTACAGCTAGTTGTGCTGGCGCTGTTGCTGCATCAGCAGAAAACCTCAAACGGCGTAAATACAATAATTTAATTGCTAACTATGTTTTTGAGCCGTTTGGGGTCGAAACGCTAGGGTCATGAGGTCCGTGTGCTCGTTCCCTTTATAAGGAATTAGCTAAGCGACTGATCGACACTTCTCGTGAACAGAAGGCGCGCCTTTTTCTTGCACAGAGAATTAGCATTGCCATTTAACGTGGCAATGCTGCCATATGTGGGCCAAGTTTTAGCAGAAAAAACTCAGTGGGTGAACAATGTATGTATGTAACGAACTTTGGGTTGAAGTTTATTTTTACAAATTTGAATAGGCCCAACTTCACTGAATTATCGAAATTGGAATACCCTGTAAAAACTTAAACGTCATACATACAAAAAAATGCGGAGTGACTTGAGAACCTCCTCCGGTTTTTCGTTGGTACGTATTAAATCCAAATGGTTAATATTAATTACACGTAAAATATGCATGTATTTCTATTAGGTATTACATATACTTTGTCAAACGTTATAATAAAGTTATTTGAAAGTAGGTACCATATTTTCAGTCAGTTATTCAGAGATATTCAAGTAAGTCCATATTATCATTTTATTAATTCTAGTGTAATACAGTCGTGGTTAAATTTGTAATAGTATTCAATTCTAAGGAAGACTATTATTATCCGGGATCATAAATTTCAAGTAATTATTAAAGTAGTTAACCTTTTGCCATGAAACTTAATAATATTACGCATTGCAGTAAGTAAATACGAAGTAAAATTACAACCTTCAATTTATAGTATAATAGAATTTAATGATCAACGGTCTTTGCTATATGTACTCGACTCGTGGTTTACGTGATTTTATTCCACGATGTTCCCACAACTTTCCCCGGCGTAGCGCCTACGTCGTGAAGATTGTTCAAAAATCGAAAGCTCAGCCACAGGAGTCGGTCACGAATGAAGACCTATCGATCTTACGCCCCCTTGTATTCCTTAAAAACGATTTTCATCTTAAAAATTTAAAATAAAAACCTAATCGTAGGCTTCTTTTTTTTTAAACTCACGGGACTTGTCACGTGAGAGTCCTGATTTACACATCTAATATAAGTACATATATGATGTGTAAATTCGGCACTTAATCGTGGTAATATTTAGTACAGAAACTTTTTGCCTACCCGATATTTTGATCGGATTCCACCGATCGTGGATACGGGTGGATACTTTCTTTCAGCTATTCGATCAAGTCGTCACCGTCGGGTAGTTATACAAAAAGATATTGTAGTTACCTCAATGACCTTATAAATATTACCGCGTAATCCGTTTCAATACATTTTACAGATTCATTTGAACGCAAAGAAACGGAAAACCTATCAAAACTAACATTTTAACTTCCCTAATATTAAAAACGAGAAACCCTTATGTAGAAGAAATATACTATTGTTATGTCACGCAAGGTGCCAGAGATATATTTGTATCGAGTGAAAATCGCTCGATTAGTTACACTTAGGATAATTTTAGTGTTGGTTCAGCTTTATCTTGGAATGTAAGTGTCTACGAAGCTATTACAGCAGCATCAGGTATTTGAAGCAGAAATGTGCCATTATAGTGAGCGTGCACACTTCGTGGAATGCGAGTCCGAGGCCTTGGGAGTTATTACAGCTTTCGTTGCGAGATAATCGGGGCAACGCTCCTAACCTGATCGGCTGGTGTAGAACTTGCCTTATTCGACGAGGAAATTGTGAGAACATAATCCCAATAAGTCGTTTTATTTACAATTTTCTTTTGTTAAAGTAACATTTTCTTTGTTATCTGGCTAATTAAATGTTATTGTTATAGTAACTAACAACTTATTGACATTGTATGTACAATTAAGATAATGTTGTTAGTTAAGTGTATATTTAATCGCAAAACATCGCAATCGTGAGAAACTTTCGCGCCGTGCACCGCATTGAAAGACTTAGGTTTTAGTGATACAAATAGGTCCGATTAATGAGTTCGATACGTGCTTACACCGGCCATTACGTGGAGCAATTAATCAGTTAGTCTTCCTTCCGACATATAAAAGCGATTGAGCAAGTTTATTTTTATAGATCCGCTTATTTATGAGTTATGGAGCAATCTTAATATAGTTAACTATATGGTATGTAAATGGTATTAACATATTTTTATGTAAATTGTATATTCAAATCCGTCAAAATGGTACCGGATTGTACACTAATAAATTTAATATAATTACTATATTAGTCTCCATATGCGGTTTACTATGATATAAGATATAAAGCCTTAGCTAGTGGAAAAGATTGCGTGAAAAGGAACATGTAATAGTAAAAGCAAAAAGTAATAAAAATGCAATATCGCCGTGGTTGTTCCTATTAAATAAAAATAAACAATCAATTCTATTTCAATGCAATAAAAACATTCACTTTTGTGGGACTATGAATAGAACATATTATTAATAAATAAATGCAAGATAAAAAAACGATAAAATAAAAACAGTAAGTATAATATAATTTATTATTGTTTTTGGTAAATAAAGTTGGTGCAATCGATGGGTCGATATACGTTATGTATGATAGTCGGTATTATTTGACAGCCGCTGTTTTTATGTTGGTACATGCATAAATTTTTGTTTGAAAAAGTCAGTCGCTTGTTGGTTATGTCAACTCTGTCAAGTGTCAATCTACTTGTTGGAATTGGAAGAAGTGATTATTATTACAAATAAAATCTGTGGTATTGGTGGAATTAAGATGGTTGTCTTAAGTTGGCGGAGGGAAGTAATTTTTTTTTGCTATTTCAATAGTTCGTTAACTGTTAAATGTATCAGCCATATTATTTACTAACATGTTCTGTACCTAATTTGTAATGCATTTGCTGTGGATAGACCTAAATAAATAAATAAATAAATAAGTAAACTGTTCTTCATTGTTCGATCAAAATTTTGTTTTGTTCGTTTTTCTGTCCTTCACCATGAAGCCACTACTGGCCATCCTACTCTCCAACAAATAAACACGCGAACTTCTTTAGGGTGGATCATCTACCTTAGGCATTTTTTATAGATCTCCTAATTTTATGAATTCCTATAATTCTTCGGCGACGTTTGTTGAGGCGAAGATTGACGGTTTTCATGCTATCATCCGAAATCGGTCAGCCTTAATTTTGTTTCTCCATTACATATTAGGTCCCACACACTTTTCTTCGTGGGAGAGCCATGCTTCGGCACGTATGGGCCGGCTCGGCCGGAGTGATACCACGGCCTCACAGAAAACCGGCAGTGAAGCAATGCTCCGTTGTATTTCGCGGAGCGAGTGAGGTTACCTAACCCTTCCCCCCGCTCCCCATCTTCCCTCCCATCCCCTACTACCACCTATAAGGTGGGCAACGCACTTGTGACTCTCGAGTTGCAGGTGCCTATGTTCGGCGGTAGTCACTAACAATTAGGTGACCCGTCTGCTCCCTATCCCATAAAAAAAACGACGTCCTGAGCACATTGCCTAGCAGGTGAGATTGTCCAACGCTGCATCATTGGATCGGACTTCATACATCCACAAAAACATAATATACTGCTGGTTCATCTTCAACTTTTAGAATAAATTAATTTACTAACATTATTTTAAGTTTATTTTTACTAACACTATGTACAATTGAGGTAAATACTAAAAAGTCCTTGCGCGCTGCACTTTAACCCATTACTGCCATTACATTTAAAATTTGTGTTAAATTATAATGATAAAGTGCATTGCATCCGCGTATTTAGACTTTCCCTAGCCCATTGGAATGTGAAGAGATTGGGACCAAGTACTTGCTCGGAATGCTAACTTGTTTTGTATTGTACTCGTTTTGTACATGAGACAAATAGCATAGGATTTATTTTGATAGTGGAAACCGGCATTAGGATTGGGGTCATGGAGTGTGTATCCTAGGATAGTTCAATGTTAAGAAACACACATTAGTAAGAAGTAGTAGTTTATGTTACAGGCATACAAAGTAAATAATACATGAATATTGTAGGTTTGTACATTCGAATTTTTTTATACATATATAGGTATATATATTTTTATATACCTTTATATCTATAATATGCCTTTTATTATGTAATTATTAAACCTCGATTTTATATATCGATCGATTGTGCTATCTTTAATCAAATCTCACTGGTGCAATATTTTTAACTAACTTAATTTTTCGCTGCATAACCCTAATTTACAAAACAAATTATTTTTACGTGCCATTGTACTATTTATTACACATATGTCCTTAATTGAGGGCATGTTTTATACCTTTATACCTGCCGAAAATCGACTGAATCACAAAACAGTTTGAAACAAAACTTTATGTGACGTAAATCAATGGCTAAAACTAAGTAATCTGACTATAAATTATTAAAAAGCTAAATACATAAAAAAATTTGTAATTATAGAATGCATACAATTGAAATTGATATAAAATATTATTACCATATAATTGAACGCACTGACCATCTAAAATTCTTGGGTATTCCAGTAGATCGTTTCTGTAACTGGAAACTACATATCGCTGATGTGTGTAAGAAGGTAAATAGATTTGTGTTCGCTCTACGAAACCTTCGTAGGATGGCTTCAGAAAATGTAACTCTAACAGCCTTTCACGGTTATGTTGGATCAGTTTTGCGGTGTGGGTTATTATTATGGGGTAACTCTCCACAAATTATAAACGTGTTTAGAGCTCAGAAAAAGTGCTTAAGGTCGCTATACAATGCTGCCCCTTTCGATTCATGTACTTTCGATCATAACAAAAAATCAAATTCGTAAACACGTTACGTGGGAGAGCCATGCTTCAGCACGTATGGGCCGACTCGACTCCGCTCGATACCACGGCCTCACAGAAAACCGGCAGTGAAACAATGCTTGCATTTCTTTTCGCCGCGTGAGTGAGATTACCGGAGGCCCTAATCCTTTCCCATCCTTCCCCTCTCCCCCCTCTTCTCCCCTCTGATCCCCCTCTCCCGTCTTCCCCCCTCTCCCCCTCTTTCCCTACTCCCACCTTAAAGGGCGACAACGCACTTGTGACTCTTGAGTTACAGGTGCCCATGGGCGGCGGTAGTCATTTACCATCAGGCGACCCGTCTGCTCGTTTGCCCCCTATTTCATAAAAAAAAAAACTTCGGCAAATAAACGCGTCGCGTCGCCGCTGCCATCACTTAGTTTTACGTATTAATTAATTTGCTTGCTTCTATGTTTGGCACCGACTCATAATTATTTAGGTATTTACATTAGTGTAGGAGTTTAGTTAGGCAAACAAGTTTATTTTTCGCTTTTCAGTTCCTATTTTCTTTTGTCAGTTTATTTTTTTGTTAAAAAGTATTTATTTACTGTTCAGACAGGAAAAAGAGAGTTTAAACGTCATGTCAAAGTTAGATTGCGTCTTCTTATGACGAAGCATTTGTCTTTGTCTGCCATGAAATGTTAGGTATATATTTATTTTTGGAATAAAATTTTCGACACAACCTTTTATTTGCTGCCATGACAGAGAGCATAGTTTCTTAACTTTACATAGTTATTATTACATATTTTTTTATTAAACTTATTGACAAAGAAAGGTAAAATTGCATAGGTACTCAATATGAAACACTCTTAAAATAAAAACGTGTGCGTCTCGGGATGCCCGACAGAAGTGATAACATAAACGCCAGACAGACTGGCGCCGTAACGCGTTACGTAACAAAGCGGTTAACCCTTCCATTAGAAGTTATCACTTCAAAAACCTTATACAAATATTAGAAGTAGAAATTATTATGATGTAACCGACTACCTAAATGACAAGTTTACAAATCTATAGAGTAATTGAATAAACAAACATGTAATAGGTACTGATTACTGACTATAATATACCTAGCTAAATTTAACTAAACATATTTATTTGCATCCCCATTGCAAGGCAAAATATGTATATGTCTGAACACTGGGTAATTAATAAATTCACACTTATTTTGCCTTGCAATGGCACCTTTATAAATCTATTATTTACTTTTAACGTTGTTTAAAAATGATGACCACATTTATTTCTTATGGGACATACCTATTTATTTGTATTATTTTTTATTAAATGAATTTTCGGGTTATTTCTTCATATAAATTGACCTTGTAATGCCCCTCTAACGATGCCAGAGTGATGGGCAACTTTTTGCCAATGGTGACGACCCACGCGTGTTAATCAGGGCCAAATCGTTGTATGAGTATGTTTATCATGTATATGGTTTTATGTTGTTTTGTTCACTTAAACCAAAATTATCTCCAATCTCAAGGTTGACCCACGTACAAAATAAAGTATTTATGCCGTCAAAGGGAAACAAATTGCTATTGACAATGGAGTTTTTCCTTGATTGATGCTAATAAAGAGAGAAGGCTGAAAGTCCTTGTTTGTTTACGTGGGACAGTGTAGGTACATTTTAGTTTGTTTCCGTGGGACAGTGTAGGTACATTTTAGTTTGTTTACGTGGGACAGTGTAGGTACATTTTAGTTTGTTTACGTGGGACAGTGTAGGTACATTTTAGTTTGTTTACGTGGGACAGTGTAGGTACATTTTAGTTGGTTTACGTGGGACAGTGTAGGTACATTCTAGTTTGTTTACGTGGGACATTGATGACAAACGGTCTTCAACTAAATTGAGAAATTACCACAAATTACTAATAAGCTAATAACTCACTTCGTAACTATTACATCAAATTGATTTCAAACAAATAAGTCATGTGCGTATATATAGATGTAAAGAGTTAAAGACAAAAATTAAATAGGTATAGATGAGATCTAGTTTCTACTTAAAAGGATAGCCAGAGTTTTTTATAATACAATCTAAGTTCCAAAGCATTTTATGTTATTATTTACATCAATCACATCATCAAACGTTTACTACGGGAAAAAAATGTAATAAAATTAATGCATTGATATTGCACTAAAATTAATATAAGTACATTTTACACCACCATGATGTTGAAAAGTACACCTATACATTTCAACATCATGGTAGGTAATAAACCTACTTACCGGCTCTAGGCTCATAAAAATAATAAAGTGGTCTAGAGGTCAATGTCATTGATTAGTTAAGTTTCAATTAGTATGTAATAAAGTGGCGGTAGCGTAATGGCTAAGGCGTCGGACTTGCGATCAAGTGGTTGCGGGCTCAAACCCCACCCAGTGCACTACCGGCGTGAACCCACTCCTAACACAAGCATTTAGCTTAGCTGGAGGGATTAACAAGAATACTAGTAATGTGTGACCCACGTTACTAGTATTATTTTAAAACAAACATATCAATAGTGAGTACAGAGTAAATACAAATTAGAAACTGTAAGGAATATTATTAAGGAAGACCTTACTGGAAATTGGACCAATGTGGGAGAACTATCGAATTCCTGTATTATTACTGTATGCATGAGACAAAAAGCTATTAAGAGCAAAAAAAACCGTCCGTTTACAAGGTATGACTTGAGTCATAAAGTGCACCCTTAATACCGCAAGCTGCCAATATAAATAATCCAATACGATGCTGTATGTGGAGAAAGCTTTCAAATGCTTTTTCTGTAACGAGTTCCTTATCGCTCACCGCGAGTTGATATTATTGATACTAATTATCCATATATTAGTTAGGACAACTTTCAAAGACGACGCAATTTTAATTTCGAGTTTTTACAATATTTACTATATTTTACACGTTTTTAATCCTAATCAGATTTTTTCGAATAGAAAGTTAAACTACTTTATGTTACTTTTCTTATAATGTTATTAAGTCAAGAAGCATCATTAGATTCTATTATGAACTATGCTAGTTTAAAACTTGTATATTTCTATGTTATTCATTAGAGGTACCTATGGACGATATCGATTTTAATCCAAAATATTACTTAACTAAAAAAATGGTATGATTGTATAACACCATTTACGACGTAAGTATGTCCCTATATGGGTGTACATATTATACACCGTGTAATAAGCTAGAGATAGGATATTCGGATGCATATTTACCTAAAGTTGAGATGTTGGCTATTATGGAAAGCACTTTTTTATCGAAAGAATCCCGCGATTCCAGTAAATTCAAATTTAAGTGTACCTATACTCCGTGAGATGTAATAAACCCCAGTTTGACACAAATTACACTTGCTCTGTTACAACGTATAATGGTTGCTTTTCCCTACTTTTATTGTCAGTGATTTTTGACAAAGCAAAAACAACCTAATTACGTTGTAACAAGTGTCAAATCGGGCCTATTAAACCCCAGGAAATGTAAGCATTTTGTAAGAGTGCGAGTGAGACGGCAAATTATACTTGCTTGTGCGCAAGTAGCGACGCGACAATACAACTGCATTCGTAAATAAAAATATACTTAAAAGCCGCTTCTATACTATTGAACTTCGGTTGAGGTATGTATACTGTATATGTATGTATGTATGGATACATAATATTTTTTCATTTTATTATATTATGTACTTGTAGGTAGGCATAATTATAAATTCGTCTTGTAAGTATAGCAAAGCGAACAGTTCTCGTCTTTTTAAAAGCTAGCTGTTGCTTAAACAGACGAACATAAACTTCAAAGTTAACGATAATTATTTATCAAGTGCATTAAGTTTGCAATATTTAAACACATCATTTCGATCAATTAAATCGTGTTTATAGAAGTAAGCCAGTGAGGCGTGCGGCGCGGCTTCGGTGCTGTGATGCCGCAATCACTTACGTATGATAACAATGTAAATTATAATTGATGCAATAGGCTCTGTTATTTTAAGAATAAACAATGATTATTTCGGCGACTAAATACATTAAATAATAATAGGAATACGATACCTATATACCTGTTTATGAATTAGTCAAGTTACAGTTTAATTTGTATAAAAAAATTAAAATCTTATTATCTATTGAATGATTGCAAACGTGATTGATATATGTGGTTTTGCATAGTTTCAGTTCATCGAAGAGTGTCTTGGTTTGCTACTTCCATAAGAAGTTAAAGGATATTAGAAAATCACTTTAATTATTATCTTTTCTTTCATTTGAATGTCCTGTTGAAGTAAGTTCGATAATTAAGACCGAGATTATTATATTATTATACTAGCAACCCGCCCCGGTTTCGCACGGGTAGCAGAGACATCTTAAACAATCATCATCATATTTCAACCAATGTACACAAAACCTTAAGAAATGATATACCTAAGCGTTCCTCATGAATCGCTGTATCTATTGGTGAAAACCGCATGAAAATCCGTTCCGTACTTTTTGAGTTTAATGCGAACAGACAGACAGACAGACGCGGCAGAGGACTTTGTATTATAATATGTAGTGATTATTGGCTAACGTAATACAGAGCATTACGTAAGCATCTCAGTAAATATCTTATGCCATTCGTTGTAGGCACTGTTTAACTCTGACGCTACGTTGACTAACACTAGGTTAGGTTCAGAACAATTTTTGAGGATTGAATACAATCAAGGTTTAGTATAAGATTTTTTTTTTATACCTGTTAACCAAATGTCTAAGGAAAATATACCAAGATTTTGAAATGAATTAATATTGCATTGACTAACAGTATTAAAATTATAATTATTATTGTTGCCGATGAAAGTAATAACTTTTTTGCCCAATTACATCATTTATATTAGTAACACAACTATTCTTAGTAAGTGGTTCAGAAATAACGTCTAGACCACTTCATAATATATTAAAAATAAATAATTTGTTAATAATGTATCAAAGATAAACCACTTTTTAAATGTTGGCGGTAATAAACACGACGGTTTACCTTTAAGCTGCTTCAAGGCTTAACCAAGTGACACTAGTTATGGTCTTAAAAAACGCACAAGGTTTATTTAGTTTTTATTTTGGTAAATTTTACATCAAGCAGGTGTATAACCTGTGTATAGATAGCAAACAAAAATAATTATTAAGAATGAGAATTAAATAAGTAAAATAGTGAACTTACAATAAAGCTGCCATGTTCCACTCGAAACAATATGATATCTTGTAAGCAAACTATTACATATTGTTTTCCTGTTAGATACGCCGGCGGTGGTGCGACTACCAACGGTCACTCAGCCAAAAGTAATTTCTTATCTCGATAATTACTCTAACACAATATATATATTGGTGAAAGTGCAACTGTATTTAAGTAAATCATATCTCCATGGATTGAAATGTGTTATGTTTAATTTGACGTGCTGTCAAATCGTAGAACACTATTAGGTATGTAGAAAGTTAAGTGACCTATAAAATGAAGATGCAAGGCGTTATTCATGATCGATTAGATTAATCTATTTTCATAAGGTAATAAAGTAGGTACTAGATACGTAGTTTTTGTGGATGCTGGCCTGGACCTCTAGGGCGGCATCAGTCGCCCGCTCGTCAAGGCTGAGACGCAAATATCTAATAAGTGCGAAGGAACGAAGACAACTATATGGCAATGTATAATAACTCGTTCGTAATCTACTGAGACTCCTCTTTAAATATGCTCATTTCTCAACACTTCACCTCCATTTATTTATACATGTATTTCCTAAAATTCCCTTTCATTTAAAAAAAATGTCTTTTATAGCGATGGCTCCTCCATAGACCCATCTATGTCGTTAGATAATTTTATACACATTTTTGACACAGAATGAGAAACATCTTTCACATTTGGAATGTTGGGTTAAAGTAATCAGTGATTACTTATCATGACAATTAGCGATATTTGAATGATTTTATAGAAAGCCGTTTTAAGGAAATTTCGATCAGTAAGATCAAATAAATATTGCTCGCCTCAATCATTAAAAGCAATTGGTTCCGGCTTTCACGAAAATCTAATGCAGGTACACGGTACACCATTATTGTACATTATTGTACATATCAGGTACACACATACGTACATGTCAGAAACACTCGATGTAGTCTTTAAAGTGTTAGGAAGCTTATGATAAAATATTCTTTATCCATAGCTGATTTGACATCATTATTTTAATTTATAATCATAACGTTTTATTGTAACCAAGATACGGTTCTACAAAAATAATTATGTAATTAATTACTTAGTCTGGCACACAATGGGTGATATTTCATTAGAACAATGGTGCGTTCGAATGAAGACACAAAGGCAAATTTACTATTGCATTCATCACTAATAGATAAATAGAGGTAAATACATGTTAAAATATTAATTATTAAAGATGCAATCGTAATATAACGATAATGAAGTTAGTAGGTATTAAATAAACAAAATATTTGGCAAAATAAATTACATATTCTACCATTCCAGTTAACTACACGTTTCCACGTACGAAATACTAAACAATAAACAAGTGTCATTTCGGGCACATGGATGCAACAGCAACTGAACAAGTGTTCCCAAGGGGAGATGCGTTTTTTGATGTTTGATTCCATTTCGATGATTCCAGATGAACCTATTTTTAAAGACGTAACGGCTGACATAAGTTTACGTTAAACGGAAGTCAATTCTAACTTAATTGACTTTTTGAGTAACTTGGAGTGGCTCCTTGGTATTTCACCATTCTGTCGTCTTGATGTAGGTAGAAAGTAGTTTACGTATAGTCACTTAATTTAGCTCTAAAGAGTTACAATTACAAAGCCAGGTATACGATTTCATAAAATAAAAAACCGTATAATTACTATCATAGAAATTGAAGTGGATTGTAAAACCTACCGTTAGGTTCTTGACGACTTTGAAGTAAAAAGCTGCGAACAGTTGACGTACCTGCAAACCAATGAAAAAAATATAAGATCAGTGAAGCCGATGTTGAAGAGCTTAGCCGACAAAAATACCAATTTCTGTATTAAGAATAACAACATTTAGGGATTTAGAATCTATACAATACATGTAGAACAGTCTAGATGCAACATTTGAATATCAAATACCTAATACTATTTAATATCCCAGCTGCGCCTCGCGGTTTCACCCGAGTAAGGCCCGACCCTGTGGGAATTCTGGGATAAAGTAGCCCATGTGTTAATCCAGGTCTCCAGCTATCTACATACCAAATTTCATCGCATCGCAATCGGTCCAGTAGTTTTTGCGTGAAAGAGTAACAAACATCAATACATACTCACAAAATTTCACGTTTATAATAGTACAAGTTATACATATATATATAAACTTTTCAACTGGCGGTTGTTTTGGGGTCTAGGGATCATAACTAGACCTCCTGTGAAGAATTTTTTGAAAACTCGACAACTCGTACAAAACCAATAGGTAGACTTTTCTTCGAAATCTACCTACAAGGCAATGGAAAGAAAGGGATATTGTGCGAGCACATCAGGGTCGCATACGACCTGGCTATTGCCGGGAAGTTTGAGTAATACCAATATACCTTTCTTGGTGGAGAATCAGATAAGTGGAGGAAGAAAAAGATAACGAATAAGGCATAAAATTTTAAAACTTAAGCTGAACCAGCTACCCGCCCCGGCTTCGCACGGGTACAAATTATACACCTAAATATTCTTCACGAAGCACTCTGTCTATAAGTGAAAACCTCATGAAAATATGTCCAGTGGTTTTTCAATTTATCGCGAACAGGCAGACAGACGCGGCGGAGGACTTTGTTTTATAATATGTAGTGATCTTTGTATTCTTTGTAAACTTAAAGACATAATATTGTCGTCGTTTTTATCAGTGGAGCATTGACCGAACTAATAATTCATTGTTTGTAATATTAATGTAACTAAATAGGAACTATATTTAATTTAAGTTCCGATAGGAGCTTTTACGTGAACGCGCTCGAACTGACACGCAGTAAATCTTTTACTTGGCGATTCAAGATCTGTATGAGTTATGGCCCTATCTCTGCGCAGTTTGTTGTAACAACTTTCATATCCATTTTAGGTTTAGATACGAACCTAGACCAGCCACAATTGCCTATTATCTGTTAGAATTAAACAGACATTTATTTACTTCCTTTTAGTTGTATATTTAATGTTACGACGCTTTAAATGTGTCAATGCACTTTTCTAGTCTGTTCATACTTGCCGATCGTTTCTACCTCTGTTGGGCACATGAGCAGATTTTTTTTTGGCTAAGGACGAAGGTCTGGTGATCACGGGCTCCTGCTTTACCCCGTCGAGGCCACGACGAATCCATTACGTCGGAGTCGAACTATTTAGTATTGCCCTACCATTAACTAAAAGAAACACCAGTAACTAAAAAGGCTACCACACCTGTTTTTATAAAAAAATACCATTTTATTGACAATTTGGTCTAGTGGTTAGTGATCCTGACTGCTGAGTGACGAGCTCTGGCGTGGGCTCGATTCACACCCAGGACAAATATTTGTATGAAGTGCACTATTATTTTTGTTATGTGTCTGGGTGTAATTTATCTAAAATATGTATATATTTTGAAATATATAAGTATGTTTATCAGCAGGCTGGTTACCATAGTACAGGCTCTGCCTAGTTTGGGATCAGACGGCCGTGTGTGAGATGTGTCCAGTTATATATATATTATATTATTAATTGTATGTACGAAGTAGGTAACTATTATCTTATCTGTGAAATAACCAAAAGTGGAAGCCATCTAAAAACCTTGAAGCAGTAAATGCCGACTAAGTTGATGGCGGATTGAGCACACGTAGGCGAGCATTTCACGCCCAAGGTCACTAGTACTTATTGGCTTTTAATCTGATGAATAACTTCCTAATCAGTGCATTGAACAGTTCACTGAAAATCAATTGTATAAGAATATAAACAACCGTTACTATAACAGGACTTTATAGAGGAATACCGAACACCTATATTTCTAGGTTATATTTCTGGGTCATACGGAATTGTATGTCAAAATTATTTTTATTATTTGGATAATTTGGATTACCTGTATAAAAAGAGATTTTGGCTTTTGTGCTATTGTTAAAATCGTGCTACGATCACATCGTGACTATTTCGTTGATATATTTACCTATAGTCGAAAAAAGAATACCGTTTGTGGATTGGCTACCGTCGTTGGTTTTCTATGCCGCTGTCTGTAACAAAAGTGAAAGATGTGTTCTACGTTTTACCATATGTGTTATTCAAACAACATACCATTGATAATTTTGTGTTATTTTTGTTATATATATCCAAAACGAGTAACTATTGCACTATTAACTATTTAACTATTACTATATACATAGTTAGTGATGTGAGATAAACGATCTTAATATCTTCAGACCGTGGATCACAGATTAAATTCAATCTAATCCATGATTAATGTGTGTGTGCTTAATTTCACTCTCATTCCCACCCCTTTTTCAGCGATTGTTTTAACTTCTGTGATTGGACATGTTTCCCATAGAAAAATATTTTGATGTAATTATTAATTATGTTGACTCCATTGAAACTGCAATTTTCCTGCAGGCGTACGGTTCAATTCAAATACAGACTTCTTGTTATTTCCCTAGAACGTAATTCGGCTACATTAGGACACTCGAAAAGTTAAATCGTTGTTTAGAATCCCACAATACTTAGCGATTATGTGACATAGACGCTCGCTAGTAGTGGCACTAAATATCAATAGGTCTGTACCACAGAAATCATTTAGATTTCTGTGGTCTGTACCATCTTGTACTCGTATATGCGGAAAGTGTTTTAATAATTCCACCAATCAAACTACGTAAAATCTTCAAGGTATTTTGACAAATATTACAAATGCTAAAGTGAGTTTGTGTGTATATTTGTTAGTTTGTTACGGTTTCACGCCATAACTACTCAAGAATCGATCATCATGGAATTTTGTATACACGTTGTCAGAATAAGACATAGGGTACATTCTTCCAAAAAACAACACGTGAGGTTGAAAATATGTGAATTTGAAAAAGGAACACTTACTTTAACCACAAGGCATGACTCTAGCATGCAGTTGCAATACGAATTTTTTAAAAAATCTATCCGTCTAATAACGGAATAAGATATTCATAAATAAAAAAATACGTACGATTTTAAATCTTTAACTTTACACATATCATCTACTTTTATGAAAAACGGGGGCAAAAAAACTTGGAAAATTAAACGTAACTGCATACTAGGGTCATGCCCCCTCAGTGATTTAAGTAAGTGCTCCTTTTTCAAATTCACCCTGTATAAATATATTTAATGCATTGAATACTTATCTGGTATCAAAATAAAGTAAATATTGTAAAAAGTTGAAATTAAAATTGTGTACTCTGTAAAAGTCGCCCAAATTAATATATATGGATAATTAGAATACACCCAACATTAAATTACATTAGTATCGCGCAATATCCACAGATGGCGTAAATAAAATAAATCAACTCGGGGTCAGTATTTTTTTCCGTCTAGCCGGCATTCGCCGAGCGTTTGAAGTGTAACGTGCGTTAAGGAATTTCGATTAAAAATGTATTGTTCCCGAAAATTTTCTTTTAACGAGAGCTGTTTTTGTAGTAAAGTCCATTTTCTTTTAGTAATATTTTCAACCAACATTATCCAAAGAACTACACGTAAAACTCTTTCTTTTTTAACAACACAAATACAGTTGGTTTTAACCGTCATTACCTTAAGCGTCGAAAGATTGTCGCCAATAGAAAACAAAGGACGTATGTAAGGTAAAAGGCGTGTAAAACATTGTTTTGTTTGAAATGGGGTTCGTGGTGAAATGTAGCAAAAGCCAGAGGTAATAAGTGCTTGAGAGCTTCTCGCCTTTGCAGACTTTCTTTTGATAACTCAGAACTAAGTAAATTTACTCGGTACTGATTGGTGGAGTGGTTCCCTCAATGACGTTAATAAAAAGCTTTTTACCGTTATAACACAGAATAGATAATACCTAATGCGATATTTCAATTTGATGTTTTTTATAAAATAAAGTAGGCAACGCATTAATAAGCGTTTTAACCCCCGACGCAAAAAGAGGGGTGTTAAAAGTTTGACGTTTCTGTGTGTGTGTATCTGTACCTGTAGCTGACAATATCCGTGTCTGTCTGTGACATCGTAGCTCCCAAACGGATGATCCGATTTAAATGCGGTTTTTTTAGTTTGAAAGGTGGCTTGATTGAGAGTGTTCTTAGATATAATTCAAGAAAATCTGTTCAGCCGTTCGAAGATCATCAGCTCTTTTGTAATCGTTGAAGGGATTTTCGAGTCGCAAGTGTTTTTATTAGAATTACTTATCTATGTTCTAAGGAAAATTAAGATACATAACCATTACAATATAACTACTAATATCATAAAGCTGAAAGGTTTATTGGACTAAAATGAAAGCGCTAATTAAAAAACTCTTTTTGAGTTACGTAGATTATTTATAAATATCAAAATGTTGTAGGCAATGTCTATTTATATGTAAATCACACAACAGCTCAGAAGAGCCGAGCAAACCCCAATTAATTTACCATAAGTATTATTTTTAGAATGCTTTTTGTAAGTTCATCATTCCAAATAATAATACTTATCGTAAATGGTTTTCTTTTGTTTGCTTCCGCTCAGGAAATTTGGTTCACAATAATGAGCCCCTTGACCGACCGAAAGTTGATGATGAGTTGAAAGCCACAGTGAAAGCAGATTCATCTCAATCCACGGAATTAGCAGTTGACTTAAATGTAAGTAATAAAACGATAATGATTTATATACGGCAAATATAATAAAGCTCGGAGTGTGTACCCGGTACCAAATGAACTCACTTAAAAAACGACAAAAAATCACACAATCACGTCAAAGATGCTCAATCAGATTGTCACTTCTGATGAAAAGTATCTAAATAAGTAGTAAGTAGCTCCATTATCACAATCGAAAACGATCGCTGTATTAAAAAAATCTGGTTAGGGATTATCCGTCCTCCGTCCTTCTCCGTCTATTAATCACGTGAGGTTTTTTTAGCAATTTTTTAACCCCCCCTCCTCCCTGGTGATACGTGGTGAGGCTTTAGACTAACCCTATCGCCCTAGCCAACATCACGTGTAAACAGAATAATAATAGAAGAAATAATAGCGCGATTTACGAAAAAGTAAATACTGCCCCCCCTTGTGGTATTCCGTTATTTTTTCCGAACCCTCTCCCCCGCTTTCGAGCCTCACGTGATTAATGGACAATCCCTTAGGAGGAAGATATTTACACAGGCTGTTACAGGAAGGTGTGGTCAAATTGTATGAGCGGTATGTGTAACCGACAAATAGATGATTTATCTTGAAATAAATTTTTTGTCACATGTTCTTTTTTTTTTTTTTAAAGACAACTCCCGCATTAGGAATTACTCCTGTGACGCGGGGCACTTTACAAACATATAAACAACGGACACAAAGAACACCCAGACTCAGGTGGGAATGGAACCCACGACCTCTGGCTCAGAAGTCAGGGTCACTAACCACTAGACCAACAGGCCAGTCATGTCTAAACAACACATGTAAACAAAAACATTTTCACACACTCAACATGTAAATTTCAATGATTTTGTTTATTTTTTATGTTTATGCAGACATTTACAGAAAAATCTGGACATTCCATCAACATCGTTGGTATTGAATACCTATAGTCTCGTGCATGTCAGTCCTATCTCATACTAATTATTAGCTTTATCGGTAATTTTCAAGTTTAATTTGTCAGTGTCAAAATTTGATTTCTGTATTAAAGAACACAAATTTAAAAAAAAATAATCGTAAATCGTTATTCACGGGGTCTACTATACGACCCTAAAATATGACCACATATCTGTATAACCTGTACCTATTCTGTAACACTCTGTATAAATTTTGAAAAAAAAATCAAATATAGTGTGGCGATCTAAACCGTTTAAAGTGTTCTACTTTAAGTGACTTTAAACGTGTTAATTTGAAGGCTTCTTTAAAAAAAAACTATATTAACCAAAAAATATTGTTTAAAAAAAATCTACGCTCCTGGCCGCTCGTAAATGTTTGAATTTCGAATGTTATATTTTTTTAAATATAAGAAACTCGGCTCCGTCTGAGGCATTTTCGATCAGGGTCACGTGTCCTGACGCGAGTCTAACATTTTTTAACCACCCCAAAAAGTGCACAACGCCGCTAAAGAAGTTTTCACTTCAATAAAACCGTGACCTTAGAATATGTGCAAGCATAAAGAATCCTAAGATTAAACTAAAGTAGACCATACTTAGTTACTTTATATATAAGGGTTATCTCTCAAATGTTAACAATTGTTACGATATACATTATACATACATATACCTATATGTATAATAACATGTTATAAAGCAATTACACGCATACCATTACTCTTGGAGTATGAATTAATAGTACGTTATAGCAGTAGCGAGTAACGTTTACCTTTCGTTGGTATCATAATCGTAACAAATGTGTTAATATCTCACATAAAGAAAGTGAAATTCTCATGTAAATTGGTGAAATTCTATCCAAATAAATATTGTATGACTTGCTCTATCGTAACAATAGTACGACGTTAACCAACCTTGTTATCTTGCATTCGTTTGTGAAAATGTGAGCGGATATACGTGTATAATGCACAGAACTATTAAATACATCATAATGTATTATTGATTACATATCTATCAATATTAGATATTGCATCGTGATCGCTAATCATTTTAAAAAGATATTTAGACTTTTAGAAAACGCAAGTCTACATATAACATCAATTTTCATAAGAAACAAACGAACCATATCTTTTAAAATCTTATGATGTCACCTCCCGGAAAAATAGTGTCATATCACAAAAAAGTGTCATATTTCATGTTAGGTACGTTTAACATTTTTATAGCATTGAATAGCAAATGTTGCATTTGGTCAGCTGTAAAATCATCGTTATTTTTCTGCATAAAAGTCGTGTCTTCTCGAAATAGCTGTTTTTGTATTATGACACTTTTTTGCCGGTAGGCGGTGTGCACCTAGATCTAGTACCTATTTCAAAAACTATACTTAAAATTCCCATTAACTGTAAAAAACGGAAACGTTATATTCTCAAATATATAACTAGCAACAAATACATTAATTGTTTATAGGTACAATTTCCATTTATCGCTAATTCAGTAGTCAATCAAAATTAGCAGTATTCATTTTCTGACGATAAGAGACATCGTTTAAGTGGAATGCAATTCTCTAAGCACACTTTCGAAGATTTCTCGTTAATCATATTGGGGGCGTTTTGAAACAATCGCATATAACAAGTTACATAATAAATAGAAGAACCGTAGGTGTCAGATTACGGAGCCACTGATAGCTATCGATAGCACCTGTTCACGAACAATAGCGCTCGTTCACTTTCCTTTGCGTCTGCTCAGCTCGTTAACATTTTCGTAAAATCGAACGCGAATCGTGACCGAACGAGATCTCGATCCCTTTTGTCCGTCACGAGGAACAATGATACAACCTTTGAGCTTTGGAAATTAAATCAGTTCAGATCCTATCCACCTGGTTTAGTGTTGCTCACAAAGTTCCCACGGTATTCTAACACTTACACATTCAACATTTTATTGATGTCTTTGTTTTGCAACAAATACTTATAATAAATTTAATGTTTTATGTACTTTTTATAAAAGGTCATTGACACGAGTCGATAACTACAGTCCGATACAGTTAGGTCTGAAACAAATGTCTGGGCAGTCATAAGTAATCTATGTCTACATAAGAATTTTATATCGAATGCGCAGTAGATATAGTAGAAACTGTTACTTCCTAATAAAATGTGGTCTGTGGACATATGATATTGGAAAATTATTTAGTGCATTAGTTATTACTGAATACATACAGATAAATTATTTATCTGTATGTATTTAGTAATAATTACTAATTTATTTTATTATTTATTATCCGTGCTCATCACACAATTATTTGTCCTGAGTGGGAATCTAACCCACGACCTCTGGTTTAGAAGTTAGGATCAGTAACCAGTAGATCAATGGGCCTGTAAAAAAAAATTGTGACGTTATGACGAAACCGATCGAAAGAGTTAATAGATAATGAGTTTAGCCGTCAACGGCGTAGTGCCAAATGTAGGCAAATACCTACATATCTGTACGTAAATTAAGGATGATCGATATTATAAAAACATCGATGGTATATTTGAATGTAAAATATCGATGTACCATTAATATCGAAAGGAAAACGATACGGTGCAAAAAGAATTGAATGAATATTTATTAATCATGTAAAGTAAAATAAAACTAACAATCCTAGTATTTTTGGTATAGTCTGCAAAGAAAATGTACATCTGTTTTATTGTGTTGTCGTATGTATCCAACATATGCTGACCTGTACTGACCCGATTTTGAAGTCTTTTTAAAGCTGTCGAAGTCGCTGCTCAGCACAAACATTGACTGACAAACACATGAACGCCTATTCCGTTACACAATAAAAAACATTATATAATGATGTCGTAGGCCGATCGAGATCCTGAGCACATCATTTCTAATCCCCGCCATATTGTTCAATGCTTAACGTTTGATGATTTTCCCGGCCATTTTTGGACGAATCGATTCTGTAGGGTGACCATTGACCAAAGTAATGTATCTTAAAAGTTTAAAAACTGTTTATTATTAGGATCACTTCAGAATGGCTGGATCAACTTTTCTGAATTCGGTTTTAAAATAACCGTAATGGTACGAACTAGGTTTTTAGACAAAACTAAAATGGAAAATTCGTAAAAATGCTTTTGCTATAGACTGAAAACTATTCCAAATAAATTTATAAACAATCGACAGGAAAACGTCTGGCGGGTCATCTAGTAGAAAATGAATTTTGATAACAAAGATTTATCCGGCCATGCTTGATAAATCTAGTAGGTACAGGGTATGTACGGAGATCAAAAAAGTTGTATTTATTTTTATTTGGACAAATGGGTTGCTCTCATTGATCTGTCCGACTTTAGATTGGGCATATCATGAATAATCGGCCACTGACATATCATGATCTGCCCAGGCATATCTCGATCAGCTCAATTCAACGATCTGCCTACGACATATACAAAAAATTACAAATATCTTATTTCATAGGATGCTTCAGAAATGGTCAAGGTACTTGCAAGTATAAGGTTTCGGTACTAAACCCTGAGGTAGAGAAATTATTGCTTACATAATTTAAATATTGGTAAGCTATGAACCTAGAAGTTACTAGTCTATTAGTCTACTAGTCTAGTTATAGTTTGCCTGTATCTAGTTTGTCTGTAACTCTAGGTTAACATGCAACCTATAAATACAAGGAAACATATCAAATCGACAGGTCGTGATCGCAACTTATTTAGCAATAAATCGTTCTTGTAAAACGATATAATCATGGCCTTTAAAGGCCGTGGTCACAGGTTACATAATTTTAAATAAAGTATAGTTGAGTTATTTGTAAATGTAACAAATCCTTTAGAGACGTATTAAGAGGCACGGCAAATTTAACAAAGGATATCGATAACATTTTTCGTTTTTTCACATTTTTGATTCCACAACTCAGCAAACTTTACCACCACCAATGACTAGAGAGAAGTAGAATCTGAGAGTATTTGACTTAGAGGATTTTAAAACACATTACTGACACACTGGCTTGTTGGCCTAGTGGTTAGTGTCCCTGACTGCTATGCTACAGGTCGTGGGTTCGATTCCCACCTGAGTCTGGGTGTTCTTTGTGTCCGTTGCTTGTATGTTTGTAAAGTCCCCTGCGACACAGGAGTCATTCCTAAGTTTTTTTTAGATAAAAAAAAATGAAAAAAAAAAAAAACACTTTATGGCAGAATTATATTTTCATACAAATAACTTCATTTTGAATATTACTTGATTATAATTGACCAAACTTCTTAAACAAGACATAATACTTGGATTTCAAACCAACTGCAATTACCTTGCAGTCGAAGAGCGTGCAGTCCGTATACATCGTACCTTAAATCCTTAGTCATCAAGTAAAGATTATGCAAAAACAATAAAGACTAGGTTTGGAAAATGAACGTATTATATTATAAACTATCGATTATGATTTCAGAAACAATGGCTATTCATGTTTTTTACCTAAGGTGTCAGAGAGAAAGAGACTTTCTTTAGTTTTCATAAACGCTGCCCGAATGTTCTCCTAAACATGTGTATCTCGAGGCAATCAAGATTGCTGTGGTATTTATGTACGTACGTATATTATTGATTTAATTGAATTTATTTAAGTTATTTTTTTGTGAAAAGGTGTTAAAGTGAAGTTCATAAATAAGGTAAATGTTTACTGAGTTGATAGTGTTGATATAATTTTTGGAAGGTATAAAAAGACTGTATTCCAGTCGCATAATTGTTTCATAATAATAAGTTCAATCTTTTGGATATTACCCCTAAAATAATATTATGTAGAATAAAACGAGTACGGGCTGGTTCAATAAATGCAATTGCTTCGTAAGGTTTTTATTGATCAATTATTCTACCTTTGCGTTTGAGACTTTGATGCCAAAAGAATAGGAATTTCAATCATTAGGCAGGTATCTAATTAATTCATTCTTTGTCCTATACGGGTCATTATATTCACTCATACATACACTCACGCCTGAACCCCGGAAGGGGTAGGCAGAGGTTGTATTAAGCACCCTAGTTTTCATTTTTTAAATAGCACTGCCGCTCAGCACTGCACATGGCGACAGTTACATGGCGTCGTCGAAAAAATCACGAAATATCACAAGGGGGTGTAGTGAGATAGTGGTTAGTGAACCTGACTGCTATGCTACAGGTCGTGGGTTCGATTCCCACCTGAGTCTGGGTGTTCTTTGTGTCCGTTGTTTGTATGTTTGTAAAGTCCCCTGCGACACAGGAGTAATTCCTAATGCGGAAGGTGTCTTTAAAAAAAAAAAAGGAAAACACTGCCGTCTGATCCCAAACTAGGAATCTGTACTATGGTAACCAGACTACTGATAAACATACTTATTATATATTTCTAAATACATAGATATCTAATTATAGATGATATACACCCAGACAAAGAACAAATAATCATACTCATCACACAATTATTTGTCCTGGGTGGTAATCGAACCCACGACCCCTGGCTTAGCAGTCAGGATCACTAACCACTAGACCCACAATCAATCATGTACTTTTAGGTGAGAGTTGATCTAATTCGAACCATATGTACGTTGTACGTTTGAAGCATTACGAGTAGAATGAATTAATCGTCTCTTGTGAAGTCTTTGGAATTTATACGATCCCTAGAGAGTTGTACAATAAAAAATATTCTTTTGTCATATTCTATGCTTAAAAAATACTTTTCGTGTTCCTTCAAATACGAAATACCAGTTTACGTGCAAACAATACAAAAAAAATGCCCATTAATTTGACATTGTCTTTATTTAATTACTGTTAATGAATACTGTACATACAAACTTTATAATTAAGTATATAAAAACTGATTATAAGTATAAGTATATACCTATAATTATACGGATTATTTACATGCATGCGTCCTAAAATTCCTCCGCATCAGCGCCTACTGGCAGTGTACTAAGAAGGCTGGCAGCTTTGCCACGTTGAATGGTAATGCTAGTTCTCTGTGCAAGAAAGAGGCCTTCTGGTCACGAGATCAGTCGATCAGTCGCTTAGCTACTTCCTTATAAACGGAACGAGCATTCGGACCCCATGAACCTAGCGTTTCGACCCCGAAGGGGCCGAAAACATAGTTACCGATTAAATTATTGTATTTACGCCGTTTGAGGCGTTTAATATTGCCAATTAGTAAATAGGTTTTGCTGTACGGTCTATCCAGTTTTGTTTACAAACCACTATTACGGACTTTTGACAATAATATTACTTTACTCTTGATAATAAAATATATCACATTGCGCATAGGTTAAATAGAACTTCTTAAGAATTAGAAGTGTTATTCGGAACTTAATCGCGATTATATTTATAAGGTACAATACCTTTATTTGGTTACCCGACGTTTCGATCGAACCGCACCGATCGTGGTCAAGGGTGTAAGAATTGTATGCTCTAAAAAAGAAGTTTATGAACTATTAGTACACTAGTTTTTTCACGCGGCTACGCTCCCGTTAAAGTAGTTTATCAACCGACTAAAAGATTTTTGAAGTGAAAACTTCTTTAGGCACTTGTTGATTGTTCCTCCACTGTTTCCTTTAATGTACCTACTTACTGTATTTTCGATTCCGATTAGTGTTTTTTTTTATAGATATACTTATAGATATAGATATAGGTATATTAATTGGTACAACTTGTGTCTCAGCACCAAAATAAACGGATTATCTTTCTTTCTTCTTTCTTTCGTATATAATTCACTAGCAGCGCCCCGCGGTTTCACCCGCGTAAGTCCCGATCCCGTGGGAATATCGGGATAAAAAGTAGCCTATATGTTAATCCAGGTCTCCAGCTATCTACATACTAATCTCTACATACATCTCGGTTCCGTAGTTTTGGCGTGAAAGAGTAACAAGCATTCATCCATCCATCCATCCAAACTTTCACATTTATAATATTAGTGGGATTAAGGTTGGTTGAAATATGATGATGATTGTAATATATTTTTCAATTCTCGAGCACAGTGCTTTTATTCTGGATGAGAGGAGCGCTATTTCCTTTACTGTACTTTCTCGTGACAATGTGTGTACAAAACTTCGTGATGAACGGTTGACGGTTAAGAAATCACTATGTCAAACATTTTCGGAATTTTATTGTTATTTTATTTGGATCTCATACAAGAAATACACCTTACATGCTAATTTTACGTCTTGTGCTTCCTCAATTGTAGGAGACCACAACATGGACATTACAAAAATAAAAATTACAAACAGTGGCCACAAATGGTCTTTATAGATGAAAAAAAAAATTATAATTAAAACAATGAGTTGTGCAAAAAGTAATGAATTAGTAGTAGTTGTATATATTTAGATGGTAGGTATGTACGAGTACGTCAACAATTACACATTTTTTTTAAATTGTGTCAGTCTAATAGAAAAGATGTCTATGTCCCCCGAAGGAAGTGAAATGGTGTTATATTCGTGAGAATTACAAAAATCAGACAAAGTAATATCAGAAATATGATAGATAGGTGTGTAATAATTTATCTATATTATTTATAATATTTAACTAAAAACCCAAAAACTTACGATCACCTTCAGGTATCCTTTGTTCAGCCCTGTGCAAAGAACCGTTCTTAGCCGACTTCTCCTATAAACCTATAAACTACGTGTTTGCCAAATACCACTTTGGATTTAAAAAAAAAAAGCAAAAGAATAAACATATTTATATCTTTTGACTAGCTTAACGAACCTGCAAAGGACAATCGTACTTTCCTATTTATTAACCGATTTCAAAAAAGAGGAGGTTCTCAATTACTTGAAGACGCCTGAACCAATTTAGAATTATTTTATTTTGTTTCAAATGGTATACTTCCCAGGTGGTCCCATTTTAATTTTATCGAAATCGGTCGAGCGGTTTCTGAAAAATCAAGAAATATCTAAAAATTGTATCCATGGATGATATTTTCGTTTACTCCGAAACCTCGCTGTCTCATTGGAGCAGTGCGTTTAGTTGGCCTACCCATATTATATTTAAACAAAATACAATTTATCATGATTTAGGAGGCACATTGAAGTCATTGAAATATTTTTTTAAAAGATAATTATTTTACATTGTAATCCAAAATAACTCAACCTTATGTCTGTAGTAGCAAAAATCAAGAACTTTCCCATAAAGTTGCCAAAGCCCTTAGACCTCCCTAAACCGGCCCTGTCAGAAAATCCATTCTTAGCTGACGTCTCCTACTCATAAACTACCTTTTAAATTTTTCGTGTGTTAGTGAGTTAGTGAGCGAGTTTGATTTCGCTTTTTTATATATATGTATATAGATTATTGTTATTTGCAGATCTAATCGCAAACTTACTACCTAACTTGAAGCAAGTGGTGGCTCAAGATGTTGGCATCTGTCCAATTAGCTATCAGCTCATCGGTGCTGTGTGTGGAACTGATGGCGTAACGTATCCGTCTATATGTGATTTGGAAAATGCAAGAGCTTTACTGCCAGCCCTAGATGTAGCTCTTTTAAAGCCTTGCAATAATTACTGCACTGAAAATTGGGATCCAATATGTGGCTCGGACATGGTTACGTACGCAAACTCTTGTTTATTCTCCAACGCCATGAAACAGAACCCTTTACTTAACGTTTTTCATCATGGCCAATGTTTGACGCCGTTAGGCGAAGATAGGGTAATGTTGCAACAATATTACAAACGAAGTGAAAGAAAATTTAAAAATAGAAGGATTAGCAAAAAATATTCCGAAACTGCGTTGTTTGTATAGGTGTTTTTAATGAAGTAGGTGTATTATTATTTGTTACGTACATTATAAATAGTCATAATAAAATGTATTTTTAAACCTTGTCTCATTTTAAGGCCTTTCCAATGAGTACGACCCACAGTTACCTAGGGCCTAGGTCTTACAATTTTTAAGAATAAAGGTCATCACACACTATACCGGCACTGGAACGGCACACGCCTGAAATTGAAGCTACAGCTAGATCCCCAGCATGCTTTACCACGCGTCTCCCGCGTAGTCTCAGTAGTTACTTTTATTGAGTACTTTAAATAGAACACAAGGAGCATCTGTAGGACTTTTAGCACTGGATTGCCCAGACTTATTCATGGTAATAGAGAAACCTTTATTGTATTTCCATTTAGGTATAAACGGGTAAACATTTGGTCATCGGGAATAGTTCTATGGACCGGAAACATCGCGGGCTCTGCTCTACACCCCTATTATATAATCAATAGATAGAAATATAATAGAATGGATAGTGTTTGTGATAGGCGAGTGTTATGATATTCAGAAAAACTAAGTCTACCAAGCAGACTAAATAAAATAACTTATACTGTGCGATATCTATAATCACGGAAATAAAGGTTTTGTTTCTCATTACTTAACCATACTTTCGACGGCACTGACTCAACAGTATGCGTATGCTAAATAAGGCTTCGTTCCGTTATGAGTTATATGATCCTTCGCCATATGCTGCCATTCAATCTAATAGGAATAGGAGCTCATACGCCGAACATTGTTTTATATTTAGAGGTCAAAGTATCATGTAACAATATTAAATTTAAAACCTACAGTCACAACACCTGTTGCTAAATAAATGACTCCAGTATAAATAAGGTTTGGTATATTTTTTTTATTTTTTTTTTAAATAAAGAATACTAATAACGATCGAAAGTCCGAGGCTTGAGCCATTACCGCTATTTACTAAAAATGATAGAAATAAGTAGTTAAACAAGCACATGGCTCTTATTCCCCACTTTCAGTCTAGTACGTACTACCAACAGGTTCAGAATAGAAAAATTACTACGTGCTACGTACGTACAGTATGTACTACAGTGCTGACAGTGACAGTGCACTGTGCATGTTCATATCTCACCCCAGTTTAGTATATATAGGTTTTATGTATAGCTACAGGCACAGAACAGAAAACAGTAGGTGCCACGTAATACTGCAATGTTGTCGCTGATAGGACAATAAAAATTAATTTCGGATTTTTTCTTTTGTTGTTAAGCATCCGTGCTTGCTCTGCACGGGGGGTACTCTTTGCTCCCGGCAAAGATTAGCCCACAAAGCAATTCGTATGTCGATCTCTCTGTTCGGATTTAGCCTACATCTTCATCAGATTGTATACGAGGCTTCAGCTGAACACTGTGTCCTGAGTCACAGGACGTCTTAGTTTGGGAGACAGAGTCCAATCATAGTGTACACCTTTGCTTTATGCTAAATGTATAAATTTTATAAAAAAAAATCAACCAAGGAATAATTAAAAACTAATAATTTAATCTTTCTTAATTTGAGTTACAAAACTAGAAAGATTGAATAATAAGATTTTTGATTACGTTTTTAATAATGTATTGAGTCGTAACCTGCGCAATAATATTTATGTATGTTCGTATTTACTGAACATAATCAATTACTAGGTTTGTTAACGCAGCAGTCACTTTTTAACCGGCTGAGGAAACGACGAATGATTCGTTCAAGTTAGTATCTTAAAATGTTTTAAACCTTTAAACTAATGGAAATAATGTGTTCTTATATCCTATATGGTATGTACAGTGTGGCATTACGTACCAAGAGGGATGAAAACTTTGTTGTCAGCATGTGTAAAAGCAACTCTCGTCCATGTTGGTCGTCATGGACTTGCCAAACTTATTCAATGTTTTAAGATGTAATATAAATTGTGAAGAACGGGTAAGCAGTCCAAAACGTTATTTTCTTTTTCAGTTTTATGCCTAATCCTTGTAATGGCGGCTTGCTACGATTGCAAAAGTCATCAAAAATGTGCATTTCCTCAAGGACCGGTGTGTGGTACAGACGGCATAGAGTATGATCATTTATGCGCATTATGGAAAAGGCGTGATTCTGATCCCTATTTAGAAGTGTCTCATTTCGGTATATGTGAAATGGAAGCGGTCATTCTTTTAAGGCAAAAAAATAGTGAAATAAAGTCTTAGTCAAGTTAACCATAGTAATTTTATACCTGACCATATTTTTCATGAAAATGGATTCTAAAACGTCAAGAGATTGATTTGTTTTCAAACTTTTTAATCACTGAAATTATACAGTACCTACCTACCGTTTAGTGATGTAACGACCGTTGGAGTTTACATATTCGCGAATGAGAATGCGATTATTTACCTCCAGTATTCGCGAATGCGAATATTTACTTTTCAAATAAAGCGCGAACAAAATATTTTAAAGGTTTGATTTGATTTCGCGTCGGCTTTTATTGATGCAAAGTACAAATTGATTTTTTTCAATAAAAAATATATATTTTTTTTAAAACAAGCTTTTATTACTTGTTAATAAAAACAACTAAAAAGTTAAAAATAATTTAATTCTAATAAGAAATATACCATTTTATAGGGAACATTATATCCCATTTTTTTGAATAAAAGCGCGTTACACCTTCTTTATTATTCTTGCTGTCGAAATGTAACGCGCTAATGCACCTAGAATAATAATAATAATAATACTCCACACATCTCACACACGGCGGTCTGATCCCAAACTAGGCAGAGCCTGTACTATGGTAACTAGACTGCTGATAAACATACTTGTATATTTCTAAATACATACATATTATAGATAAATTACACCCAGACACAGAACAATTATTATTATGCTCATCACACACTTATTTGTCCTGGGTGGGAATCGAACCCACGATCTCTGGCTTAGCAGTCAGGGTCAGTAACCACTAGACCAACAGGCCAGTCAAAATGTTCCAGTATCATTTTTTTATTGAAATACTAGCTTCCGCCAGTGTATTTATTTCATCATGATCGGTTCAGTAGTTGAGGTGTAAAAGCGAAACAAACAAAGACACTTAGTTTCGCATTTCTATATTAATAATTCGGTCAAGGGGTACGGTAGACTCGATTGAAACCTTAACTGAATAATAAAGGATAAAAAAATAATGATTTCGAGTCGACAACATATATCCGCAAAATTCTGATTGGCGAGTATTTTGTTAAATTCTAATGGTGCAAATTGCAGTCGCCATATTGGACACTCGGATGCCATCTTGATTTCGTTAAGGCCGATTCACACCTGAGCGAAGCCGGGTTTTCATCTAGTATAATATTATTTAGGACTATTCCAAATTTAGGTTTATTTCGTGCACGAATTTTAAAAAAAAATGCGTACAACGAATTCTTTAAAACCAAGATAAGCCAATAAACAAATATATATTCTTATCAGCTTTATTATCATTCCATATCCCTACAAAATTTCTTTTTTGTTTGCCAAATAATTTTTCTGTAAAGTTTATACTGTGAGGAATTGAAGACGTGTTTTGAATGGCTCATATTGAAAAAAAAGTAATGAATGCTGAAGAATATTGTTGGTAGTAATAATGTTATCTCTCTCCTCACCAAGATTTATTGAAGACACTGTTTAGTCTGTGGATGAATATTGTTATATGTTATACTAGCTGCGCCTCGCGGTTTCACCCGCATAAGTCCAGATACCGTGGGAATATCGGGATAAAAAGTAGCCTATGTGTTAATCCAGGTCTCAAGCTATCTATATACCAAGTTTCATCGCAATCGGGTTAGTAGTTTTGGCGTGAAAGAGTAACAAACATCCGTACATCCATACATCCTCACATCCACACATCCATACATCCATACATCCTCACAAACTTTCACGTTTATAATATTAGTAGGATTTGTTAGCTGTTTAGATTTTAAGCGCCTTTTGCAAAAGTATAAGCAATGTTAGATTGAACTTCACGGAGCTTGTTTCATAGCAATCTTTATTGCAATGTATAACATTAAAATGTACAGTAAGTACGGTGGAAATTGACAATCAACCTTCTGGACATCGAAATATTAATATTACAAGTAAAAATCGCACGTCTGTCATTTGCTAAATTATTTTTGTCAAATCGGCTCTCTTATACCGCGAATGACGAAATAAATCGCGATTCTAAAGCCTTGGCTACTACTTAGGGAAAAAGACGTGATGCCTTTGTATGTAAGTCTTATAACTGAAAAGTCTAAACATTTGTGTAATGACTCATGACTTCATGAGGGACGTTTCTGTTGACAAAGGAATCCTTGTATAAAGCACCAGTACATTGTGAGAAATACCTCTACACGGAGATCATTTTCATTCATGAATGTTTGTCATGTTATTTATTTTGATGACTATAATGGTGATTTTTATTTTATTTCAAAATTTTCCCCTCTGAATTTATCAGAGCCCTATCAGAGATTATCCTCCCTCTTCCCGTTATAACTTCAGGAAGAGCATTCTTATTAATTAAATTTACTTCTATCTTCTTAATGTAATGTCATTACGATAGGCAAAGTTACTTAACTTTACGGGTTATATTTTAGCAAGATTTAAAAATGAAAGGATTTTGAATACCATTGAAACTACTCCAAACATAAAATGTTTGTATGTTTATTGTGAACATAAACGTACAATGTTAAATATGTATGTCGACGAGAGAAAGTAGCATTTGTTTGAAGTTTACTATTGAAGGGGCAGTTATTATGATGTTGTTTCAAAATTCACCGTTTCACTATTCACATGTTTCAATTTTGTTTAAATATGTTTGACGTGCGTAAAATCGTTTATTTCATAGTATAGCTATGTCTACTATCATTCCCCTGTAGACCTTATTCAAAATAGTAACAGCAAAAATGATTGGAATGTCGTTTCCGATTGGCAAGTACCGAGAGCAGGACCTGTTTGAGCTCTCGACATCCTATCGCTCAGCTTCTCACCTAACAACATTTACTATTACGCAGTTAAACCATTTTCTGATCCCTCAGAATCTACTAACAACCAACTAGAAAGCTATCCTTTAGGTTATCCTGCCATATATTATATAATATGTTATCTATTACATTCTTAGAATCAATTATAACTCAAATGAAAATCAATACAATGTTTACAAAAAAGTGCACAGTTGCTCTCAATATTTCAAGGTACTTTAGAAAGGTAAGGAAAAAGGTCAATCGATCTTTGCTGTTGCATGCGTTCATTTAATTGCGAGGGACGATTGTGACAAGTCGGATAACCAACTGAGCAGATGCATCTTCACGTTACACCTTAGACAACTGAATCTGCAATGCTTCTTTTTTTACTGCTGCTACCAGCTCATGTTCTGCCGACGCTGAAGAGGTAAACTTTTTGGATGTTCTGTTTCTGTTCTTATTAGCAGCCCTCTGCTAAGGTGGAGAAACGGCGAGGTGGCGGACGACTTTAATTACGTCACTGGATTCTTTTGGAGCGGTCGACATGGTCTGATATAAGCTTCGTTCGGCCCACACTGTAACCCTGATTGATACCGGACGCGGGCGGTGATGTCGGAAACATTGTATAGTTTTATTTACTTGTAGTTATGCAAGTCTCCTAAGACGGACGAAGGCAAGAAGGGACTGTACTCCTGAGTCCTGGCCATAAAAATCCTTGACTAAAGTATATAGTAAAACTAATGTTGTTCTATGCAATTATAATCAAATCCCGGTACAGTGACAGATGAATCATTTGTTGTTTGGTATTTTTATAGAGAACCACAAAAATGTGTTTTGAATATTATCACTACGTATCATAAAACAAAGTCTGAACGGATTTTCATGCAGTTTTCACTAATAGACAGAGTGATTCATGAGGAAGGTTTAGGTATATAATTTGTTAAGATTTTGTGTAAATTTATTGAAATATGTTGACGATTGTTGAAGATGGCTCTGCTACCCGTGTGAAGCCGGGGCGGGTTGCTAGTTATTTAATAAGTTAGAATACTGACTATGCGCGTCACAGGTCCTACATTGTCTAGATACAGTATGGTCATTGACTTCGAGCCAGTTTCGCGCTCAAGCGGACTCGCCCGGTGGAACGAACCACGCACCCAGGGCATCTCACGAGTATAGAACTAAATAGGTTCAAGTTACGCAAAGCTTCATGGGAGAGGACATTTGAAAACTAAAACAATAGACTGGCGTACAAAGGAATGACCAAGTGATTTTTTGTCAGGTTGTTCTACTCGTATTACACTTTTTTTGGGTGAAGACAATAGCATCTATTTATAGAGTGAATGCGATACTCGCTGTTTGTTTGGTATTTTGTGACTGAGACTTGATGAGATTTATGTGTGGACTGTTGCAGAATGACTGAAAACAATCGTTAAACATAATGTTGTTTTTTTTTTCAATTGGCATTAAACTTACCAACTACTAAAACGGGACCGACCTTAAGGCGTAAATAGATAACACTTCTGCCCTACAAAAAAGTCGTGATACTTACGTCTGTATTTACGAAAGTTTTATTAGGTATTTAGAAGTCTGAAAATTCAGTTCAGCCTTGCAGTTAAGATAGGATCCTAGAATATAACATAGCGTTATAAGTACCTGTCCACGGTGACCATTTGCACGACGAAATAGGTACATAGTAGGTTAACAAAGTTATCCACAACGTACCTATCATCAATACCGTGACTGTGAGAATTTTGTAAACAGTGAGCAACCTTCCAATAAAGTTTTTGCAGCTTATATTATACAATTTGGTAATGGATACGGATGACTCTATTTTGAAACGCCATGACTGGTCATTTTTCGTGAGTCATCACCTCAATTTGATGTGATGTCCTATACAGTTACAATTCAACCCAGTACAGTTCAGACCAGTTAATCAATGTGCCTTCTATATAATCATTATGGTGTTCTTCTGTGATGAGTTTAATTACTCTTCTTATAATCTTATTGAAAATAAATAATCTCCAAGTCAACACTCAAGCGTTTGTTAGATAATGTGTTTCTTTTAAATAAATACCTACCTACTCTCAAACAGCGATGGAAATATGATTAAAATGTTTCCTATTTCTTGTGATCCCTCTAATCTCTAATTTTAGTAGCCGGTTTTCCGTTTCTAAATCGCTACTTGAATATTTTAACACTAAGGAAGAAGTTAAATAAAACAGCCTACAGCTCGTCTGACAGTCACAGCTAATGGACGCATGGAATACCTTAAGTGTACAGAGATTGGATACACTGACAGTCGTTATAAAATCCATAATCGTGATAATATGTTTATGGTCATATACATGTAGTCTGTATGAATACCTATAACATTATTCTCTATCTATAAATATATTTTTTTAAGTTTTTACAAAATTAACAAGTAACTTTAAACTTTCGCGTTCCATGATACAATTACGAAATAGGTAGGTATTACTTACCTCTGAATTATCTGACGTTTCGACCAGGTTGCACTGGCCGTCGTCACAGGCTAACTGATCGAAACGTCAGGCAATTCAGAGGTATGTAATACCTATTTCGTGATCGCGTTAATTCCCGTATAAATACATAAAAATTAACAACGCTACGAACGCGAAGAGTGTAACTAAAGACCTTATCTAAACAGTTCGTTCGATTAATCGCTTACCTATTTTACTTTCTGAAAAAAATATTACTAGTTTCTGTCGTGTATTAGCAAAATAAAAATGTGTTTATTGAGTTTTTTATTGAAGCAACACGCAGCAGAAATTGTCGATTCAAGTAAGCTATTAGAATTTGCTTCTAACTCAATGCGTGTGTTATTAATTCGTGACTATTTTGTTTACATTCGCTTAAGAAAGCTATTTAGCGAGATTACTGAGATTATCTCCTTTGGCCAATCGTTTCATTTCGTAACGTCTATAAAGAGACCATAACGTAAAGATGGTACTTAAAGATATTTGCTGTCATTACTTGTTACATAACGTTGTGTTCAAGTATGCATATTATCCATTGGAAATTTTACTGAGCATAGCTTTTCAAACATGTACATCATGTTTGACAGGGGAATTCATTAGGAAGAAAATTTGCTTAACTCACACTCTAACACACAATGAACTAGACTAGACTGGAACCTTTGTAGTGATTGCTTTTTCTATGTTGTAAGTAACAAAAGTAATGCTACTCTAACAAACTTGAAGTAACACACGAGAACTATGTACATATGCACTAGTTGGCCCTGTAGAAGCATCGCTATGCTGACAGTGCAAGATACAAAATCAACACGCTTACACAATCACCACGAGTAATAGACGACCATGTGGTTCCACCACTGGAACATGCGTACATATATATCCTTTTAAGGAAGGTTGTATTAGTATCTAGTAACGTTTAAATATTTGGTGGACACCTGTTCATACAATCACATAGATAAGGACATAACAGCTGAATCGACTATTATGGTGGAATTCATTTCAATAATTTTAAGCCTTTGTGATTTGTTCACGTCATTACTCATACAGGCATTGGGTATACCGATACCTGTTTTATTAATTTTAGTTCAGGACAACTTTCGAACCATATTCGTGTGTTGTAGGCCACGTTATGTTCGCTGTAGAGCTTCAGTTTATGCAATTTTTCTTTTTCTAAATCCAACAACGGATACCTAGCCTTATATGTCAACCTATTTTTAACCGACGAAAAAAAAGAAGGTTCTCAATTCGACCTTTTTTTTTTTTTTTTTTTTTATGTCTTTTAAGCCCTCACTCCGTTATTTATGAACCGACTTTGATTATTCTTTTTTTGTTAGATAGGGTATACCTCCAGGGTGGTCCCATGTCAAGGAAATCAGGATCTGATTATGGGATCCTGATAAAATTGAGAGGAGCCCTCGAAAATTGTAGGAACGAATAGTGTTTCTGTTTACTTTTCATTACTTTATCAGGTATTTGCGTTTAGAAATCATCACATCATGTAGCTGAGGTGATGATGAAAAAAAAACATAAAAAAAAATCTATTTTAACAAAAAATTTAATAAACGCATACTTGTAACACATATAAATACATTTAAAATGTCTTTATTTAATATTACTTACATAAAAAAAGAAAATATTATGTTTCATAAAAAAGTCCCTAAATTTTGGGGTAACCTCTATGCACTGGTAATAAAACCGTCACGCACACAAGCGCAGATATTGTATGTTGACACTCGCGTTGGGCGGGATTCACTCAAACAGCTCCAAAAGTGGCTTCAAAGTAAACGGTGACTTTTGTACTGGTCACGGTATCTGGACCTATATATAATCTAAGACTACGACAGAAAAAAAAGTAGGAATATAGGTAATACACACAGATCATATAATAATGCTCTGCTACGCGGGCGCAGCCAAGGCTGCTATTAAAAAAAAATTAAAGAGGGTATACAAGAAACACGACTTTTTTTTTAAATCTTGTACGATGGTATGGAACCTTTCGTGTGTGTGTCTGACTCACACTTGGTTTTTTTTTTACAAAATGTCAAAATCTCTATGCTTTACTCGTGACAAAAATAGTGACTTTGTACTACCGCTACTGATCATTCTTTTATTCATAGTATGATCTATCTCACAGCCTTAACCGATTACATGTAATCAAACATCTTTCATAAGTTTTTTTGATGGTAAAGAAAGTCATATCCGCAACAAATAATAATAAAGAGAAATATATAATATCAGAAGTGCATTGACTGTGTATTCTCGAAGCTATTAGTAGATAATCGTAAAAACAATCATCAACGCACATTTACGAGCAACATGGAGAGATTGTAAATATGTAAAATGTATGATGCTTCGCAGAAAAATAATAAGCACGCTTGAGATATATCAACTGTAATTGCAATTGGCTAGCGAATGCATCATAATAATATATCCTATGTCGAAAAAAACGTATAGGTATCCTTTTTTAGTACATCAATATTATAAAAAAGTATTCTTCTATTTCATTTATGCTATTGTTACCGACTACCTACATAATTATACGTCTGAGCAACATTATTCTATAATATATACAAGTATTACTCTATTTTTATATATACAGCTCTATTTTTAACCCCCGAAGCAGAAAGAGGTGTTAAAAGTTTAACGTGTGTATCTGTGTATCCGTTTGTCTGTATAGCTGTGTGTCTAGTGTCTGTGTATCTATGTCTATGTCTGATTTTGGTTAAGTTTTTTTTGGGTAAAAAGGTGATTTGATCGAGAGAGTTCTTATAATTTAAGGAAATTCGTTCAACAGTTCGAAAATCGTCAGTTCATTGAAGGAATTTTCGAGTCGGTCGTATATTAAATGTTTAATTTATACTTGTGTAATCTGACCCACTGCTGGGCACGAGCTCACCTGCGCTCAATTTGAGTGGGCCATGTCCACCTAGCAGCCGGCGGGCGCAGCGCTGGCGTGCGGGTCAGCTGACTGTTATTAATTAGTTTTTATTGCCGCGTTCCCATAATCAAGAAACCATTCGTTTTGCTTACGGACGGTAAATTTTTCGTTGAAAATACAACGAAAGTTTACCGTCCGTCAGGAAAACTAGTAAAATTTTCGTTAAAAATTAAAAAAAAAATAATCGTTTCTTGATTATAGGAACGGAGCATAAGTCTGTTATTCGAACCCATCAATAGGTAGGCTAGGGTACTATTAATTATAGGAAACATATTACCATGTTTATGAGACTAGTACGTGAAGTTAAGATTTGTTCCCAACGCAGTTTTCAAGACTTCATGATCATCGTCTGGGAATTGCAAAACACACAAGTAGAATTTTTTAAAGAAAAAGAAAAAAAAAAAAGAATCCTATCCATAGTGAGTTTGTGTGTTTGTTTGTTTCGTACTCAACCGATCATCATGAAATGGAACCTTCCATTAATCACGTAAGGCTCGAAAGGGAAGGGTGTTCGGAAAAAATCAGGAGATATCACGTGCATTTATTTTTTTGTTGAATGCGCGATTTCCGCGCGCTAGTCAGTAGCCAGTAAGTCTATGATTTTTACCTGATTACACCTATCCTTTATTATTTTTATGCCAGTCAGAAAAAATCTTCAACAGTAATGTCTGTCTGGACATTTTTATCACGGTGCTTAATTTTCCAACATTAGATTATATCTTTAAAATGGATATGAAAGAAAGTAAGGTAATTAGCTAAGTAACTTATAAATAATGACCCCAACATTTTTTTTCTACACTTTTCGTCTGTCCATTTCAATGTCCAATGATGGCGTAAAAGCTATTTGGAACGCAGAATAATGATCATTTTTGAATAGGTAAAAATTGTCTTGATCATTAATGCATGACTGGATAATAATAAAGTTTTTTTACACCAGATATTATGTTTGCCTTACGCAAACAAGTCGCAGGTAATAACAGTGCCTATTTAAATAGGTAGGTACTGATTGCCGCCCCCGACTTTCTTTTATGACACAAAAAAAAAACAAAAAACATATTACTCAATATTAAAATGCAGGTCATTTAATGGTGCCTTAGCCTAATAACCTTATACAAATTATTTTATAGTGCACATTATAGTGAAAACAGTCTCAAGCTCATTGCTTACATATTTGTACCACTTTACAAGAGTGTCTTCTCTTGTAAAGTGGTACAAATATATGCAATTCAATTAGTTAATTTATGTATAACCAAGACCCATGCCGAAGACCCTTAAGACGGTCAGTTCATTGATAAACGTCATTCAAATGCAAATGTTTATATTCCGAACTACTAAAAAAAACAGTGACTTAAGAATTCGGGCTTACGTTACACCTAACGGTTGTTTAGACATGTCGAATTGCTAATCATTATTCTGGCGACAGTTTGGCCCTATTTCGGGCCGTAAGTGGACTGAACGATAATTCTAACTTTCCACTCGTATCCGCATAATATACATATACCAACTTTTCTTAGTTTTTAATGAATGCCTATGAATAACCATAAAGGCAGTCAGTGGAATCAAAAACGCATAATGAAACAATGCGAAAATTTTTACACAAAAATTTTACTATTCTTCTGTATATCTATTGAAGTAAACCATGACTTTACTTACAAGTTACGAGTCGAATTATGGTTATAGTAATTATTCAAGTTTAAAAAGTAACAATTAAGTTATCAACGTTAAGACGGTACAAAGGCAATTAATTTATCCTTTGAATAAAATGATAATTTCATTGTTAGTCATTGCTCAAGTACTGTTATTTAATTGTTTTTAAGACTGCAATGCAATGCAATACAATCTTAAAACAACACAACACCACAACACAAAATAGGAAAATCTATAAAAAAATATAAGTTCGATTTATCGGGGTCAATGTAAAACAGGTAACTTCGCGTACTTTAAATGCAAGATTATTCAAAGTTTGTTCTTTTGTCTTGTTTATCTTGAGATCACTTATTTATTTTAATCCAATCAGTCTTATTATAGATGTGGAATACTATTAGTTATTCTATGATTATGTTTTAAACCAAGTGAGGTGTATTTTAAAGTCAGATACAGTAGGTAAGTTACATCATTTCACCCTGACATTAGAAAGATTATACCCATATACCCTACAATCGTTATAATTGATTAGAAGATCACGTGGGTGGGTTTTAATCTATCTTCACCTCCTTCCGTTTATAGATGTTTTTTAGTAGTAGGTAATAGAAAAACTTTAAAAATTTTTCGTCTATAATAGTGAAGTAAGTGTATGAAAATAACTGCTATAATTAAGCATAGGTATATCAGAGATTTAAATCTACACTTAACTCGTATTTTTAATTTAACTAAAAAATACTTGACAAGAGAAACGCGATAATCTGCAGAAATAAAAATGATATTTATGATTCTGTGCGATGAGATGTAGTAACTCAAGTGTATAGTTGGAGCACCGTTAACATAATTATTGTAAAGTTATAGGTCCACTAATTCTTGGGTCAATGACAGGCCCACCGATCACTTGCATTCGTGAGAACGAACGAACGTGTAAACTGGAACCCATGTGCGGGAACCAAAAGAGAATGGTCTCACATTTATTATAGTTTGTATAATATTCTATTTTATCTTACATGTTATGTTTTCTACGTGCCATTTAACTCGTAGACTTCCGTGAAAGTATGTAGTGAATAAGGATAAAAACTTAGGTAGTAAAACAATATTGCACTTCAGATATCGCTACAGACACGCCTTTAATATAGATTGGTCTTTATAAATGAGAAATAATATAAACTCGTGAGAAAAACGAACCAATTGAAGAAATCAATGCTGGGGACCGTTTGGCGCCATCATTGATTGCTTGTAAGAACAATGTTCAAGTTACACATAAATTATTACGTACCTTTGGTGTGAACTGAAAGTGAAATGGCGTTTAGTAATTACACAATGCATACCTTTCAATTATCTCATCAGCTTTTCCATGTTCTTCATTACCAAGGAGTTAGGTAATCTTTATTTTGACAAATATATTTCTGATTGAATTAATAATTAATTTAAATTGTAAAGGGTGATTGAGATTGAATATTATTAATGTAACAGGCATTTTTACCACATCGGCAGAGATCGATATATTAACCAAATTAAAGCATGTAAAACCATAGGACAGAGCTGGTTTATTTATTACACACGCATGGAGTTATATCATATCAGGCCACACAGGAAGATTTGCGAAAAAGAGTATTATAGCAGATTATACTTTATTTAAAAAAAAAATGGTTTGTGAACAGAGGATTTAATTCGAAAACAATTTAAACAGTTTTTTTATTACTATTTATATTCGCATTGGCATTGACGTTCCTGTCATTCATGGTTTATAGCACGGGTATTTTCATTAGAAAAGTTAAAAATAAATAGATAAAAATATAGCCGATATAGTAAATTATTTGAAATCCAAATATATTTTTTTTATCTTAAAGTAAGTATTAACTTTTTTATTCCATTAATCGATTCGAATCGATCGAAGGTCTGGACTTCGTGTCAGCTGTCAGCGTGCGTAGGCATCGAGTGAATAGGCATTGTATTAAAATTATACTGTTCATTTACGTATTATCGTAAATTATTTAAATATGGATATTTCGTTTTGCTTCCCGGAATCCAACGTATGTTACGAGTAATTCAATACAATATATATTTTTGTTAGTTTCCTTTAAATGAAAATGGTAGTTTAGTTTATTTTTGATTTAAAAAATTGTGAAAAAAAAGAAGGGTCTTATTTGTAAAAAAAACAGTTGTGCGTGTATATTAAATTTAGTCCACGAAAAACACAACTTGGTTTTGATGCAACTCAGTACAAGATTTCATAACTTTATGAGCATTGTCCTTTAAGTGGGTGGTCTCATTCAAATTTTGAGTAAGTAGGTATAACCAATTCAATTAAAAACAGAATTGTTGACATACCTACACACATTTTTCGCAAAATTTACTGAGTGTCCACGTAAATCATATTTTATTCAGATAGAAAGTTATAAATTCCCACTTGATTACACAACGTTATAATTGATTAAGTTGAGACATTTCTTCGTTAATTAATGTTATGGTATCTCTGAGCTAGCCGTTCCTATTTACGGAAAGTCAACATAAGTTGATCTTCACATAATATGGCTTTGAAATAAGAAATCAAGGCGCGTAAGGCAAGACTCCATGAAGTTGTAGTGGTGACGCAAACAAGTTAGGGTAACTTAACTAGCGATGCAATAGTCATACATTATGTACTTAAACCTTTAAACTAACCTTTGGAATTATTAAACAGTCTAATCCAATTGAAAATAACACATCTGTTAAAATCACTTATCATCGTAAGGCAATGTGAGATTATTACAATCAGTTCGCCAAAAAGACATAGCGGTGATTTATGAAAACTAGAGATCGCCTCTTAGAATTACGACCATAATTCACTAACATTGTCAGTAATGTTTTTTTTTTTTAATAAAGAATACTAGTAACGTGGGTCACATATTACTAGTATTCTTGTTAACCCCTCCAGCTAAGCTAAATGCTTGTGTTAGGAGTGGGTTCACGCCGGTAGTGCACTGGGTGGGGTTCGAACCCGCAACCACTTGATCGCAAGTCCGACGCCTTAGCCATTACGCTACCGCCGCTTTCATTTCATTGACCAGTATAAGTTGAACTGTCATTGTAAAGACTCCTGTAGTCCTGTACGATGACAGGTCAAATATATACAGCTATAGCTTTTTGTATCTGTTTTACATAATTTTTAACTTCATAGCACATTTTGTTTACAAATTTATCTGTGTGTGTTTCTTCTAGATATATTTTAATTATATTATTCTAAATTTCACACAATTGTCTGTGCTCGTAAAAAATACGTACGAAGAATTCTCCTCACGTATAAATTGTAAAGATATTTTCAAGCGCTGTAGTTTCTGTAGCGCATGACAGTATTAGTCGGCGCCCTCGTCCGTGTTGAGATCATAGAATGGATAATAATGAGTTAGTAACTTAAAGTAGGTTAACTCTTGTGGCTAGATAGATGCTATGTCATCATCATCACAGACTGCTAATGCGCCTTCGTAACTGAATATCATATCTTAACAAATTAATCTTTAAATTTTTTAGATATATGTAGTTTTAATATGTAATTAAAACCTAAAGTAATGCCTATCGCGGACAAAGAAAATTCCTCAAACGTATACCATTTTGTCAACATTTAATTTATCGTTTTAATTTTAAGGACTACCTACCTAATTTTTTTTCTCATGGTAGGTATAGGGCAAAAAGGGTTTACTATGTTTTGCAGATAGCTGGAATAATGATAACGATTATGGTAATAGATGGATGTACAATAGTTTTTTATACGCGAGAACGCCTATACCGTTAAAAACCGCCTAAAAAAAGACCGTTGAATAAACAAACAATATACTAATACTAGTAGAACCCGCAGATGTGGTCCTGGGGTGTATAATTATCCCCTACTCAATTATACATGTATCCAAACTGCAGAGAGAACTGTCTTAATGCTGAAGCAACGGCCGCACACGTTATCCTGGAGTGCGAAGGAGTGGCCACACAACGGGCAAGCATCCTCGCGGGCACGAGATCGCTCCTAGAAGCCTGTGAACGCCCCAGGAGTCTTAGTAGGAGTAGCTAGGCTGGCCCAACTAGTCAGCCATATTTGAACGCATAATGGACCGTTTTTGAGTCTAAATACGGAAGCAGAGCCCTACACCAACAGTATTACAATCCAAAATGGGTAACCTGTATGAAATGAAGGATCTATAACGAGGTTAATTTAGCAAGTAATAAAAAAATTACAATATAAAAAAAATCTCCATAAAAAACAAAGATGCAAATCATTCATGTATACGCAAAACCATTTAAATAATACCGATAAGTTTATATCGAATATAACAAATCGATTCGTAAAAACCACCAATATATAAAATGACACTGCATTAGGTATATCCCGCTATGGCTACCACCTACCACTCCTGTAGAAACACAGCAGGTATACCTGCAGAGAACATCTAATCAAAATTTTCTAATTAACTAGAATATTTTGCGTTTGTTCAGATATCCGAAAGATTTTATTTCAAATTTTAATAGTAAAACTACGGCACCGGCGTATACGGTAAAATACACCCCAAAAATAATTTACGATTCCTAATTGACTTTCTAGTCAATTACCACTCACTGAGCAGTTCCAACTAAATAAATACCTACATCAAAAAGAATGTTGCCGTCATCAAATAGTTGTGCACCTAAAGCACCTACTTTTATTTTTGTTGGATTATAGAAGTGACACCACTTTTAAATACAACTTATGATTAAGTGAATACATAAAGCATTCGCATTAGGTACTCTGATATCGCATTGCGTGTAGCAATTTTAGTTGCAAAGCGTTTTAATAATTCTCTCTACAAGGCGTTCTGATAGAATAAACTGGGCGCGGCGAGTCTATAATGTTTTTATCTATAAGGTATTACTTACGTCGTCTGATCGACAAAAACAGTGTTGAACGTTACACATAAGTACGATACAGTTTACACAGTAGGTACTAACCATTACTGCAGCCCAGTATTCGTTAAAAAGAGCAAATCTTTTTGTGACGTCTGAACGGTAACCTCAACGGTTCCTTTCTATAACCTTGTCAAACTGGAACCTTTTAAGAGCACATCCTTATAGGAGTCAATGATTTTACTTAACAAGGTCAGTTACAATTTGTATTTGCACTTATATGACTTTGCTCATCTTCTAATTAGGTAATCTAATTTGAACATAGGTACGTCAGAAAGCAAAAACAATCTGAACACCCACCTAATAATTATAGACTGCTTTGAGTTTCAATACAGATTTTTTAATTACATAGAATATTACATAAAACCTGTTTATTATTAGATGTTCAGCACATACTAGCAGCTGCTGAAAAGCCAACATCAGGATTTCTTGTCGACGGTTTTGTTTTTTTTTTCTATTTATGGACAACTAGTGGAGCGCCCGAAGGTTTTCACCTCGGATTTTTGCAGCTGTTAATGAATTTATATAGTTCTTGTGCCATTTCGTTTGTTACACTGTAAGTTGCAAAGGTAACCAATTTTTTTTAGCCCTTGATTTGTTTATTATTTAAACAGAAAATGAAAAAGTATAATATTTGAGCATATAACCTTATTTTTTTTTTTTGTTGTAGACGTTGAATTTCACTCAAATAGGCATAAAATAACGTCTGTTATTGATGCACGTTATTACATCGTTGCAAAAGGCAATTAAATGCAAAACCTTCAAAAAGGTTACCCAAGATTTCTTTAATCAAATAACAAAACTAAAAGTCGCTTGAAATATTAAGAATTAAATTAGCTGACAACAATATTTTTACTTACTTTTTACTCAAGCGGAAAATTAATAGGTAAGTAGTTAAAATTAATTAAGAAACAAAAAATGTTGTTAAAGTTTCACAAGATATTAACATCTTGATTATATTAACGGCATTAATGGATCATGATCGTGAAATATATAAATATATTTTCTAAAACCACCTCGAGGCAAAGTCCAACAAAATTATTTTCTTCAAAAAGTTAAAAGAGAACATAATATTCTTTTTTTACATGCATTCACGGTTATAGAAAAAATCGCGATTTTCAATAAAGGAAAATTTAAGTTTGATAAAAATTTTGAGATTGGAAATTTACAGGAATCAGAAAAAGTGTTTAAAAATGTCAACGAAAATAGCGTAGCGTGTATTTTGGATTTATATGGATCTACGGCAAAAATTAAAGATTTAAATAAGTTGAGGTTCAACTTTTTCATAAAAGCAACAGTTGTAGTACACAACAACAAGTACTAGTGTTCTTCTGTCATCATAACCTTTTACAGCTGATGCAGTGTTTCGGCTATGGCTAGGAAATTATATAAATATTGAAAATTTTATTGAAATGTTCAACCCAAAAACAATGATTCAGTCACCAGCTCCGGCCAATCAATAAATTGCAAACGTTATTTTGTCATTGCAAAAAGGGAAGTGTAAGTGCTTGTGGATGTGGAAAGACTGGGTTATACTGTAGTGTGGCATGTTTACAGTGCATCAAAAAAAGTTGCTCTAATACTCCACCTATTATTCAAATATAGATAAGGAAGGCTATATAGGCTGTATAACATCACGCTACGACCAATAAGAGCGGAGCAGTGACCATAAACGCAGGTGAAACTGAAGCAAGTTCTGACAGCACAAGTGAAGGAAAAAATACGAAAGTCGTTAGTTTGGTGTTATGTCACATAAAAAAAGGTTTTGTGATTACAAACTTATATATTGCGGTTGGATTCTTCACTTTGTCGTACATCGCAACCGCAAAGTTAAGTATGTCTTTCGAAAAAGACGGGCAAAAGTATTTGAGAATTGATTCCCGAGATGGACGTAAACAAGTTTGTTTGCTTGCGGAACCCTCGATGCGCGAGTCAGACTTGTGCGGTTTTTTTATTTTAAATTTCATTGACAGTTGGAAAAATCCGAGGTTATAAATTTTGAAAGATAGGTGAAAGATTTTTGCAACTGTCAACGAAATTTGTTGTTTTAGAAGCTCCAGGTACTCCACTTAACGATACTATTTACAGGTCAGGTGTTACGTAAAAAACCGGCCAAATGCGAGTCAGACTCGCGCATGAAGGGTACCGTACCATTGTTCAAGATTTAATCAATAATCTTAGTAATAGGGTCCCGTTTTTACCCTTTGGATACTGAACTCTAAAAAAACGGTCTCAAGCCGGTGCAGCGGTGGATGATAAACTGACAACGGCGGTAACTGAAACCATTAAGTCCCAAGAGAGAGTAAAAGTCAACATAATTATTATTTATTTAATCATATCACCGTTTACGGATTGTAATCTAGTTAACAAAACCGGCTGTAACTTTGTAAGGGAAAACGCAGACATTTATTTGCGTTTAAATTTCACTATTTTTTGTATTTAACATTTTTAATTATGAATTCTTTGTCTCATTTAGTAAGTGTTCCGTGTAATTATTAAAAAAACAAGTATTTCTAAAGCACTGACTTGGGAAGTATGTAATAGAGATTTTAACATGAAAAAAAATGATAATGTCCATTCTCAGTAACTTTAGACTACGTGGCAACGCCAGTTGTTATAGAACAGGTAGGTACAGCTAAATGTAAGGATGGATAAAGATACTTCACAAACGAATTTTTGGAACCGCATCAGTATTCTATTGTATTTTGTATAACATTACAGTCCAGATCGAATAAAATCTAGTTTCAAACATCACTTACGGTAGTCTCTTATACCAATATACGTAACCAATCAGAATTGGTTACGTATATTCGTTTGGATGGGAACCGTATTCAATCGACAAGTGGGTGGGGACTTTTCCTGTTACTTTGATAAGATACACAAGTTTATTTTTTACAGACAACTGAATCTTTCTGCCATATTCCATTTTTGAAAATAATAATACCTAATACAAAAACCTTGGCACTTGACCCAAAACTTTGCGCTTCACGCCACGTTACAAAACTTTGAATACATATAAATATAAAGACTTACTTAATACGCGTACTTATTTCATAGTGTTTATTTCATAAATGTTACTAGGACATTGCAATTTTAACTACTACCACGTTTGGACTATCCCTTTTAATACCTTGTTTGCGGTCTGGTTTAACTGACTGACTAAAGAATGTAAACGAAGCAGTAACGAATGTTCTTAACAAATATTATTTTTTGACGATACGGAACAAGACAGCTAATACTAGGAGTATATATTTAGTAACTTTTTTGAAATAATTTCCAAATTAGATTAAAGTATTATAATTCGCTTCAGTTTTGTTGTTTGTTTCTGGCCGGTACAAATACAATATTCAGCAACTTTTTGTGGGTCATTTAAAAATGAGAAAAGAGAAATACAAACATCTTATTTGTAGACAAGAGAAAACATAATCATAATAATGTAAAAGAAATGACTATCGATTTATCGGCCCGCTTCGACTGTCTCGGGCTATGGTTCCATGCAGGATAGACGTCGTATATGAAGATCTGAGGTCGTTCAACGACCTGTGTCCGGCGCGTTTACTATCATACCTAGTTCCTTGTGACTTTCTGTTCTGGCGGTTAATGATCACCGTCACTGAAGTAGTGTACGTAGTATCGAACTATGTATAGAATCATTGACGAAAGAGAGAGATTCGCAGTAATTACTACACACTATATACATACCATGTCCTTGGAATGCACACCAAAGTTATTACACTAGGGCGTTGACTTAGGAAGTATGCAATAGAGACCCTTACTAAAAGACAAGGCCGTCAGACTAACGGGCAGGACACGCCAGATTTATCACAGACGGCTTTTTTAGATGACGAAAAAATGGAGGAGGTTCTTAAGTCATGAATGCCAACAAACCCAAGGGGAGGAAAAAATCCGAAAGTCGTTAATTTCTTGTTAAGTAAGTATATCACATAAAAAATAGTTTTGTGCTTACTAACTTATATTTGCGGCTGGATTATTGACTTTGTCGTACATTGCAACCGCAAAGTTAAGTTTGTCTTTTGAAAAAGACGGGCAAATGTTTGGCAAATTGATTCCTGAGATGGACGTACTATCTACATACAAGTTTGTTTGCTTACGGAACCCTCGGTGCGCGAGTCAGACTCGCACTTGTCCGGTTTTTACTTATTTAAATACCATACAAACATCTAAGTAAATTAGAAGGGTACCTACCACTACAACATAATACTTTCTGACACCTGCGTGTTACTATGACGGTACAAGGTGTAGTGTAGTATTAGCAGGTGTCGGCAAGCATGAACGCTGCAACAGTTGGTAATTAGACGTTCTACGACAAGCATGAGACGGGCTTAAGTTTACGAGTCGGTTGCATAAACACGTTACCAAGGTCGACGCACTGTTATCACGTTTCTTTGACGAAATTTTAAATTCCGAAGCACTGCAAACGAACTAACTTAGATAAAAATGTTAATTTAGCATTCCTAAATTCTAAACGTTGGTCATTATTCATTTTATGCAAAAAGATCAGCTAAATTATTTCGGCGACTATTAATTGTACCAGCACCACCACCAAGGGCGTCGCCAGGGATGGCAGGAAGGGGCAGCTCTAAAGATTGATCGAAAGTATGTAGTTAAATGTAAAGCAACCAAAGCACTAAGTCCACTCGATTCACTTGCATGACTTTGAAATGGATCGAGTAAATTTTGTAAAGTCCTACAATGAAATTTTCCAAGATATACCTAAATTCTTCACTTTTTAGTCTGGTTAGCCATTTGAGCGTGTTTTTTAGATTTTTTAACTATTAATTCTATACGTACTAGATTTTAATTTTTATTTTTCCAGCTGTCTTGAAAACCCCCTTTTTGAATTTTTTAACGGCGATAACTTCTGAATAGCTGATTAGATTTTAGTAGTTTAGTCGTTTATAAGCTTTAAATACAACAATATTCTTTTAAACAGCTTTTAAAACACTAACAAACAATATTTTATGGTAAAACAAACTGAAATATAATTTTTGATATAGAAATAAAGTGATTAACAAAAAAAAAAATTTAAATAAAACGTGGGGTGCTCGGTAAACTATATACTACGTATAAAACAGCCAGCCAAGTGCGAGTCGGACTCGCGCACCGAGAGTTCCGTAAAATATTTTTATTATATGATATAACTAAAAATTTACGGTGTTCGCAATTTTTCCTTTATCTGTGCTATAAGACGTTGCTTCGTACCAAATTTCAAGATTCTGAGTTCACGGGAAGTACCCTGTAGGTTTTGATTTTCTTGCGTGTGTCGAAAATTTGCCTCTAGGGATGGAAAATAAAGGTATGAAGATACAGCTTATTACAATGTATCATTATTTATACGCTTTGAAGTCGGTTATACTTTTTTATGTTATGATAAATAGTACATATACGAGTACTGTGGCTTTATATCATATATGTATAACTTTAAACACTACTAGCAACCCACCTTCGCACGGGTAGCAGAGACATTTTCAACAATCATTATCATGAATCCATCGGTAAAAACCGCATGACAATCCGTTCAGTAGTATTTGAGTTTATCGCGAACAGACAGACGCTGGGACTTTGTTTTATAATATGTAGTGATTGTTTTATTAACTTTATTTAACAACGTATTAGTAAGTAACAAGTTAAAATGTGTAGAACAGTCAAGGACCGGAGTGAAATCAATAGGAATGGAAAGTTAATAATATAATATAAAAGTTACAAAACTTTTCTACAATATAGGGCTGACTGTGGATTAAATATGGCAACATGTACCTACAAATTGTACACGTAGCTGTAAACTGTCTTCAGTGAAGCACACCACCTGTACAATGTTTGCATATATGTATATATGTAGTTGATGAGGTGCATCGTTGTCTATTAGACCATAAGATGTTAATTCTCGGTGGGTTTAAGAAGATGTGATAGTGTCAGCATGGATATATCAAACGGGTCGATGGCAAAACAGTATTTTTCCGGTGGACGTCTACAGTAGGTTCCTCACGTTGTTACACTGAGATTTCTACTTTTATTTGGTTAATTAGTTTTTTTCTATTCTTAATGAAATCTCACTTTAATTAAAACAGTGAGATCTACTATAAAAGTAGATTAAGAACAGCATACACACACTGTCAGTCAACCGTTGGTAGAAGTTTTGTGTTTTTTGGACTTGGACGATTGCAATGAAGAAAGTTAATAAAATAAGACTTTTTTTTTGAGGTCGTTTGAAAACTTACAGAAAACAAACATCCCTTTAATTTGGATTTGGACCATTGAAGACATAGTATATTGAATTCATTATATGTAGTAGGATAACTGAATATTTGTTATAATCTATTCGTTACCGAAATATTTATCTGTAATAGTTTTATCATCACTACATATTATAAAACAAAGTCCCCCGCCGCGTCTGTCTGTCTGTTCGCGATAAACTGAAAGGACGGATTTTCATGTGGTTTTCACCAATAGACAGAGTGATTCATAAGAAAGGTTTAGGTGTATAATTTGATAAAATTGGTCGTTTAAATTGGTTGAAATATGCTGATGATTGTTGAAGATGGTCCCAATTCTGTTACTTCACTCGCTAAATTAAAATTCACAAAATTTTCTTCATATAAGATGTAAACCTTGTTTACTTTAAAACAAGGTCTTTTTCAAATTGAAACAAGTAGGTAACATATGTCGCTATCGAAATAAGCAATTTATATGTCGACTAAAGTCTGATACGCTTAAATAAACTTTAATACCACGTAGCGAGAGCCGCTATCTGGTGAATGCCATCTCTTTTGCTCTGTGTTTTTAGTAAGCGTCTCCGTAGGTGTCGATTAAAATAACGTCAACTTAGTTCGTTTTGAACAAGTTTTTATACGGCAATTATACAGCATTTGAATAAATGGAGACTCTCGCTGCGTGGAAATATAGTTGAGTATACGTTGACAGGTTTTAGTGAAATTTAGTGGCGCTGAGAAATAGATTCTAGTAACAAATAGACCTTATTATTCCGAAGAACACAAGGTTGATTTCATATGAAGAAATTAAGTCAGGTTTTAGTTTAGTCGAGTGTACAATAGAATCGGCACCGATGTCTCTACTACCCGTGCGAAGTGCGGGTTGCTAGCGGGTTGCTAGTTACAAATAATTTAAAGAGGAAACTAAAAGGCGGTGGTCAACAGGTTTTGTGTAATCGAAACATAACTTTGTATGAAAACATTATACATAATGTAATCGTATTTTGTATAATTATGTTTTACTTCGAATTATGCATTTTAACAATTCGTTGTTACAAACGTGTAACGAGAAAAGAGGTGTAAGGTTTAATAAGATTTTTTTCTATGTGTATTAAGTATAGGTAAATGTTAATCTAACACCTGTATAAATTTACAAACATCACTATGAGTTCCAACGAACATAGAGTTAGTGAATTCTATTCTTCATTAACAGAATTTATCTAGGTAATTACCCCGTGGGTTCGTTGGTCGCGGTTAAATTATTTAAATTGATATGCATCCTTAGATACCATACCCTTTACCAATCAGATGGCTTTATATGGTAGTTTCTTAACCAGGACACAAATATTGTAAATTGATGAAATATAGCACTCTATGTACGTATATTTGCGATAATAGATAATTTTTTGAGAAGTGTAAGTTTCATTCATCTCGGTACTTCATTTTATTAGAATACTTAACGAAATACTTAACGAAGATGTTGATCGATAAAATGTCAAATAACGACGGTAGATATCACAAGGTGAGATAATATCTCACCTCAATCAACCTTTTTTTCCTTAAAATTCATTTTAAAATTTATAATGTACTTTAAACCAAATAATCTTTTATAAACACTTATATAAATATTAGGTTAATGTTGTAGTCTTTGTTTTATGTCTTCTGTTTGTATTGACGATGCATACATATTTAATCGCTTTATAAGAAATGTTTAGGTATTTGTAATGCAGGAATTTGAACTGCCTGACCTCCTACGTTAGTACGTGATGCATGTTTACATGAGACACGTTTAAAAATAAACTAAAGCAAATTAACAATTTTAAAGCACGTCCTGATGCATTGCATTCATTATGATCAGTTTACATATATACTAATTCGCGGTATAAGAACCAGATGAACGTATCTACATTTTCTTAATTTTACAGGAGAGCAAAAATACTCAGACAATTTACCTAGTTCCTTAGCTATTTTGGAATTTGTGAAATATTGCATTTACAATTACGACGTTTTGGCATTTCATAAAGGAGCATTTTGTGACCCGTATTATGAAAAAAACAACGATTTTTGACTTTTTTGTACGTATATCTGGTTATACGTTCATCTGGTTCTTAAACCGCGAATTACTTCCTCATCGTTGAGTGAGGGTAGCAGAGAATTAGAAGTTTCACATTGCTAAAATTCAAAAGATGATAAATGATTTAATTTTAGACATAAGATACTGAAAGGATCGTTTACCTGACTGAGTCCAGCATTCCGGACACTCCTGGCATAAAGTCGCCCAATCGAAGGCAAGGTCCTCGAAGCTCGCCATGGTTACACCCACTTAATCAAAAAGCCAGTCCACTCCTCAACATTCTATCAAACGGCTATTCAAATCGCCGGTCGCACAAACACTCAGCACCATCCGAATATGTTTTTTGGAAACGTTCAAAAGCACTGATTAATTTAGTATCAATTGTAAATAAACGTTATCTTGGCGCTCAGGTGTAATGTTCGCGGCAATTGTCTCCGGCGTCACTCGTTCGTTATTCGGATGTGTACGCGCAACTAGATAAGCGGCCGGCGGAGCACTGCGCGGTAACCCCACAGACCACTTGGGATGTGTCGCTCGCCACTCGGCGGAACCTGTTCTCGGGTCGAGGTACAGGCGTTCACTCAACATACACTCTTTCGATTTCAATGAACCGTTAACGTTCTTTTCTTGTTAGGTGTGTCTTATCTACACGACATCGCGTAATGCAGCGCTGGTGATCTAGCTGTAGTACATAATAGGTGACGCAAAATACCTACAGGTTTAATGAAACTTGTATTTGTGGACTTGCAACTCGGAGATAATAGACTAATGAAGGTGTTGCAAAATTGACCGTACACAACCTTTGTAATTTGCATATGTAAATGTTAAATATTTGCTTTAGAAATACATGCGAGACACGCGCGCGTAGAATGGCCGTTAGTGGCGTTGGCGGTCGTCCTTATGCAAGCCCACGCACGATTCAAGTGCATGCCACCAGCCTCTGAAGTATTATAAATATTTTGAAAGTGTATTGTCGATGTTATGACTATTCTCTTGTCATACATATTCTACACGTGTTTGGAAGATGTCTACGAAACATTCCTAAGATGATATTTTTCACGCTACAAAAAAAGCAACTGCCCGATCAGAGAATCATCCCTGTGTCTTACTAACATACAAACATACAATTAACGGACACAAAGTCAGATTCTGAACAATTATTTCTAAACCACTCAAATAATTGTACCACGTGGAGATTGAATCCACAACAATCGACGCGGTGTTCACCTCATTAATGTATTATAAAATACTTACATTTATAAAAACTATTTTTATAGCAGACTATCTGTTGCCCGCGACTTCGTTTGCGTGGAAAATCAAATTTATCCCACGGGAACCGATTTTCTGCGCAGTTTTCTTAATTTTTCGTTCCGTAAGAACCTTCTACAAAGTAGTAGAAAACAAAAAAAAGAATGAATGAAATCGATGGAGTCGTTCTCAAGTTATGGCGTGACGAAGGCAAATAGCGATTTATTTTCAAATATATGTATTTATCGATAAAGAACTATAAAAGTAAATGGAAATAGGCCCATGGTATTATCATATCAACGTGTTAATACATATAATCATGAACCTATTTCCATCATTTGATTCACATCACAGTTGGTCCCGACGTTCACAGTTGGTCCCGACGTTATTGGCTAATTAATGTTCCTGACTGGAATTCAGTCAAACCGTACCAGACTGACCATGTAATTATTAAATATTTAATTTTTTTATAATGTCAGATGATAATTAGATTGTGAAAAATAAAGCTGTGGCCTACTTTAAATAGGTTCAGTTTGTTCGGTCAGCAGTGTCACTATTCTGCCATGTCCACGACGGGCGATGGCCATGGCTGGTGTGGAACCTGAAACCTATGCCCAAGGAATTGAGGTGGCAGATATTGGACTGGCTAAGCGAAGACTTGGGCCTCGTAGGCTCTGAAGCCACACCCGGAGCCCGGAGGACAGCCACTACCACTTTTGTGGAGGTGACTGGGACCCCGTCAAGAAACACCAGGTAGTTCGACGTTTCGAGTCCGAAATAATCACTTCGTTAACTTAGTACTAGAGAGCTTCTACATGCAAGAAGATAGAATATATTTACATATTTTGTCATGGCTTTGTTTTCTATAATTTATATAGGACAACAAACAAACTACCAAACAAAATTGTAATTCGTCCCGGGATAGACCAATACAACTTCCGGTATTTGATGACCCGTTGTCCGGCGTCAACTTCCGACAAAGTGCCAGAAATCAAAGAAATCTAAAACAACCTTAATTCGGTAAAAGTTAAATCGTTAGCGCATTTTTATCAAAATAACCGTCGTGTGACCCAATATTTAAAAATAACTAATATCTATTTATGTGATTTATCTCGATTTCAAATCGACTGTTATTTTCCTATTACGAGATTTTTATTAATGTTTATGTCTCAAAATCATAAAGTAAATAAGTGTGCCATCATAACCCACTTAAGCTAAATTCGTGCACCTGTTAACTGCCATAATATACTGCGTCGGTTGATCTACAGATTGGCTGTAAGTGATCGCCGCTTCCACTTTTACCATCATTTATGTTTTATACAATATCGTAATTCGTTTTCTGTGGTGTACAATAAAGAACACTGTATTGTTTAAGTGTGCCACATTAATGAAATCGCCATAGCGTTAAAAAACTACATTCAACCAAATAGAAACTTAATTCATTATAATGCTACCTACTATTTTAATGGTTACTTAATTTTTATTTTGCATAAAATCGGAATTAATTGCGAAGCGCAGTCCTCATATTATGATTGTTAGTAAAGCAGAAAGCGGTAAGTGAGAGTATTTGACGACTGCTAACACAAAAGTCAGAAGGTAAAAAATGTAAAATTATGAGACAATATCATTTTGAATGATCGGTGTTGGACTGATCCCCACTATTTTTACTCCGTTTCTACCATCTAAAAGACGAAGGTCTTAATTTAAGATTTTTTGCAATGTACAATTGTCAACATTCCTAAATTATTTTTTAAGTAACATATTTAAAGAATCAAGAGACCAGGGACCATGAAACATCATCATATTGTTGGAGTGAGAAGTAATATATAAAAAGTCTCTAGCAAAATGAGACGACGCAATCTTAATGAGATACGTGTTTGGCCTATATAAGAGGCATCTTGAGAAATTATTTGGGCGCAAATAAGATCAAGAATAGAGTTTCGATCTATGGCTTTGGAAGTGCCTCTCATACTTTATAAGCAAATCTTTGTCAAAGGGGTTCTGTTTGTTTCGACATCTATGGCAATTTCTCGAAGTTTAATCCTTAACATCGCTATTATTGACAAGCCAAGGATGAGCGATGGGTTATTCTGCCTCCTTACAGTAGGAAATGTACTTGGAAATCTTTCGTCAGTGATATTTTTGAAAATCTATACTAATATTATAAAGCTGAAGAGTTTATTCGTTTCGATAATCTCAGGAACTACTGGTTCGAGTTGAAAAATTATTTTAGTGTTTCATAGCCCATTTATCGAGGAAGGCTTTATAATATCACGCTACAACCAATAGGAGCGGAGCTTCAATGAAAAATTATCCAAAAACGGGGAAAATTTACAAACGCGGACGAACGGGTCAGCTATTGTTATTATATAATTTTGTAAAAAAAGTGATAAGAAAAAAATAAGTTTCAGTTGCTACTGAAACTAACTGACATTGTTATGTCGGCAGGAATTTTGTGGTTGTGGCTCCGACAAGAGTTACTTTTACTAGGTCTTGGCAAGGAAGGAAGCAAACCTCTTTAAAAATTACCCCGGTGAGAAACGCGTAGTTCGTAATTTCCTGTGTTGCCTTTTAATCAATACCACCATTTCCCAACTGATTATTTGCACTATTGTCATCATTAACTAAGCTACATGGCGTATGCTTAAAGTAGGAAGTGATTTACATTTATATGCTAAATAAACTGAAGAGACACCGGGTGAGCGCCAGCGAGAGATGAAAGCGAGGTCCTGCAACCAGCAATAGAAAGAAGCCAGCAAGAGACGACCGTTCGACAGCGTTAGACTAAAGCCCAACCTGACCTAATTTAGGTTGGCAGACATTACAAAACTTCGAGAACAACCGACATTCGAACTAAAACTGCTGCTGCCGTGAACAACTCGGCTATGGTTGAAAGTACATACACCTACAGAAGGTAATTCAGAAGAAGAATATTGACCAGAAAAAATGCATAAGTACATTGTTTTATAAATACATTATTTTCTAAAAAAACCACTTGTATTATTGCGGGCAACTGCAAAAGACAGAAAAGGATTGTAAATAATAGTCTTTCCTTTACTTCTTTAGTCATATTCGGTTAATCTCTCATGTTTTTTTAGGCAGATGTTTGTGCTTTCAGCCATAATTGTAGGTACCCCGTTATAGTCAGGGTTACAGTAACAAAAACAGTTTACAAAAGCTCTCGTTTTAAACATTCGAAGATGTAGTGTAGCGTAATTAAAATATTTCAATCACGCCTATGGAATACCTCTTTCAACACATAATCTGGTTAAGATACTTGCAGTTATTATGGTAACATTTTTAGTTACAGTAAGTACAATACTGTACCAGTACCAAAGTCAGAAATATACCTACGTTGTTTCTTTTAAGGATTGATTTCCATCAAAATGTTTTCGTTACGTCTTTTCTATTGCTTGTTGTAAACTTACATTATTAGTGGAATAGATTATCAGCAAATATTTTTAAGTTATGAATAGCAGGCTATTGTAAATCCAATTGCTATTTACAAGTAAGATGTCAGGTCTGTTTTGTATTAAACAAATTTAATTTTTCAACGTCTCAAATAGTTAGATTTATAAAAAAAATTCCCATTGATATAAAGTAATGCAACAAATCACGATAATGTAAATTTTTAGGGTTCTGTTCCTCAAAAGAAAAAAACAGCCTTTATAGGATCACTTTATTGTCCGTCTGTCTGTCTGTCAAAATTTGATGCATCCACGGGTTCCTGAGAAGAAGTTCTCAAGAACCCGTGGACGCACCAAATTGAAATAATACCAAATATTTTTGTCTGCGGTCCCTTGAAGCTGTAAAAAAGTCAAGCTTCTAAGTAAATGCAATCGAAAGATACGGCCATTTAAGCCTTAGATTTCACGAAATTTGGACATTTCGCAGGAAAATCAAAACCTATAAGGTACTTCCCATTGACCTAGAATCATGAAATTTGGAAAGAAGCAAGGTCTGATAGCACAAATAAAGGGAAAAATTTGAAAGTCGTTAATTTGTACCTGCCACCTACACCTGCAACCGGCGCGGCAGGACGCCTCACCCCTTGATAAAGGGCCCCCGTCGGGTCCTAAACTAGTCGGGCATCCCCGAAATATACACGTGAGTAAAACCGTATATCTTAACTAAAATTCAATACTGTTGGCTGGTAATATAATATTACCAGCCAGCTTCCCGCAAGGTTTGAAAGAGGTTCGAACCTCACAATATACCGAAATCATTTATCTATTGCTACTATATTTTAGAGAAAGCAAACAAAAAAGATAATGCTGAGCGATGATGATGAAAAACAAGAGAAATAAATTAGGTTTCTAGACTATCTAGACCACACAAATAAATATCTATTTAGGTCATTTTTTACAATGCTTGTAGTAGGTATTCGTGTTGCTACTTTTAGTGGTTTTCGCATCTATACGTGTAGTAAGTAGTTTAGTAATTGTTCATATCGCATCTCGTATCATAGGTATATTCCTAGTAAGATAGTTATAAACCGCTTTCATACAATTATATCGATGCTTTCATATAAGTATCTTCTTACGGTATTCAGCTATTTTCCTACCTAACCCTTAGGGGTATAACACGTATGGATATCACGGCTATAATAATTAATTAAATAAATAATAATTGGTCATCACAATGTCTCAAAGCAGACTAACTATTGCAAGTTTTCAATCAGTTTAACTATTCATACTTGTTCTCTATTTCTGTCTTCTCTTTACTACGTTTATCATCTTTTAAGGCTGATCACATAAGCGAAATTAACGTTAAGTCGCTCATTCATCAAAATCTGAAGAGGAAGCATGAATACAAATAAAAAAAAAAGGAAACAGTTATTGATATCGATTAGTGACTTATATAATATACCTAATAATTAACTAAATTGTGAAACGCTAAGTAATAGTAGGCTTTCATGTCCGTTCTCATATTAGTATCATCAAGCTTTGATTATGGGCCTGCCTATACATAATGTACACCTATATGTACATACATGTATTATGTAACCTTAGCAAGAGCCGGCCCAAGCTTGAGAAGAAGAAACTGAAGAGGAGCATGCTCCCGTGCACTACTAAGTAAAAGGCGGCGAACCGTCCAGCATTCCGCGGGACAGTCCCGTAATGCCAGGTGTACTTAGTCAAGTACTTAGTAAAATAGTCCCGCAAAACGTTGGATGCGTCCCGCATGTCTCTTTTCTACTCTACTTTTCTACTCTAGCTACTCTACTGCACTACACGCATACCTATAGCGCATAGTTCACAATGACGATGTCCTAAAGGATTGGAAGGAGATGAAGTACAATCTACAGAAAAACGATGGATGAAAATGTACAATAAACCGGGATATCATAAAAAAATTTTTTGTTTGCTTACTGGGGCAGAATGCGCCTTCAAAAAGAGCATTTTCGTTGACTAATTCAATGTGGACGTCCAGGAAAACCTCATTATAAGTCGAAACCTTATGTGTTATCTTAAGAAGGTAAAGTTTTTAGGGGCAGTTCTATGTTAGTCTAGCTATACATTTTAGAAATAAATATTTACAGTAAGTATTATTTACTGAAAAAACTATACCTCCCACTCCTTTCTAATACTACGAGAAGGGGAGTGGGTTCAGGGCGATCCGCTTCAATATTCCTCAGCCTCCTACCAAAGAAACATGAGACGAACAACGCGCCGGCGCCGTGTAGTTTTAATAACCCCATGATTAAATCTCTTTCTAAAACAAAGCTTGTTTAAAACTGGTATCTGTCACAATTCATTCCGCAGTGACGTCTTTACCCTTTCTAAAAAAAATGCGTAACCTAATACCTATCTGTTTTGTTTAAAAATTAAATGCATTCAATGCCACCGAAAGTACACGCACTACGCACATATGTACGTAAAACGAAAAATGTAAAAATTAACCTACATACATAATAATCCTTGCATACATAAACACGTTAACACAACGTAATAACAAGCCGTCCTTGAACTGAAGTAACACTGTGAAATAAAAGCCAGTCATCAACGATTGACTAGTTTAAAATCGTTCATTTGCATGCATGAACTAGAAATCAGAGAAGGTAAATGAGACAGTTTATTATGTCTGAAGCGTCTGAAGTTACTTCAGTATAAAAAATTGGGACCTAAGTCTAATTTACCTCTGCTTGCTGTTGGGAGAAGGTTGAAAGAGATAGGAGGAAAATAGTACTTACACACGACGATGGAAATAATATTTCAAAACCGTTACTATTATACAAACAACAAACTACCTAGATTCGAAAACGTGAATCGTCGCTTTAATGTTTAAAGAGGTCGGTTCTGTTTCATTCAAATATTATTATCAATGTTATGTTATGTACGTTACGTGTACTTACAGTGTCAATATTTGGTAATTGGCGGTGGTACAGTGAATACGAGTATTGATCAATATTCCTATTCGTTGCCTCACCCAGTAGAAGCTTAGGAGATTTAAATAGTTGCTTTGTTACTGCGTGGAACACTCGTAGCAGGCCAAAAACTATAGGCAAGATGTCATTCCACGCTCAGGGTGCTCTACCAGTTAGTGCTTACCGCCCATCTACCGTTTTTAATGTGCACCTGAGAGTAAATTATCCAATGTAATTTTGTTTATTTATTGATGTCTTACAATCTTACCAGCGGAATAACTTTATCAGTTACTTTAATTGAAATAAACCACTTTAGTTACGAGTGAATTCTAAATGTATTCATTGTGCAATGACCTTTGAAACTAGAATGTCATAGACTCTGCGTCGATAGAAACCCATGAATAGGGACATATTATTATGTGTTTTATATCAATCAGCTAAGTTCCTGGATATGGTAACCTAATGTCAGGTATCCAAAAGTTATTAATAGGCACGCCACAAAACATAAGATGAGGCGCTATGCCATATCCCTTTATGGAACGAAGGCGTGATGATAAGAGAAATTAGTGATCTTCAAATACTTAAATGATTTTAGCCGCTAACTTGGAGCAATGAGCAGCAAATGTGTACCTATTACCTATGCATTATATTTATAGTTTTTAATGATATGAGTCTGATGTGTCGAAGAGTTTCTCGAAGAGTCTTGTAACAAGAACAAGTGCAGCTTCAGGAACTATTCGTATTATAAAAGCGAAGTACTTTTTTCTCTAGAATCTCTTAAAAGTTCTACCATTCTTGAATTTAAAGCCGTTATAAAAAAAAAATATGGCCTTTCTATCGTCATTTAATCAATGTACAACATAAACGTATGACACTACGACAGAGTATCTACCTTTATAGTTTCCGCCAATTAACTAAAATATATGCATTGAATCAATCAAATGCGAGCTTTCTACTGTCCACTGTTTTAACTAGGCAACAGGTTTTGAATACGCGTGAAATTGATTAAGTTTTGCATTGAAACGTAAGGCCAATAATTGCTAGTATTTCGTTACTATGTGCTATGTTACACCTATTAAGCTGTCTACTACTTCACCAATGCTGCCAATACTGCTTTTCTAATAAGCAAGTACCTTCTTAATAGTCCAGTCAAACGTCATTATTCATTTTTTAGAGTAACATAGTGCATCATTGGAGTTTTAGGTATAATACAAAATTAATGTTAAATAAAAACCTAGATGTATTTTATTATATATTTTATGAGTATAAATGACGAAAAGAAAAAGTAAAAAGATTTACCCACCTGTTGAAACTTATCTCTTGAATCACGTGTTAAGTTTTTATCTTTTTTTAAGTAGGTACCAAAACGTCTGCTCAAGACCCGTTCTTAATTCAATGGTAGATCTGTAAGGTAATTTTTAAACCACTAAGATAGTAAAATATGTACATGCTACAAGATGCAATGGTGCTAGCAACACCACGGATTTCGATCCCATGCATCGCATGAAGGAAGAGTTGTTTTAACCGCTAATTCCTATTTGATTTTCGATTCCAATTATTATAGAAATAATATTATTTATTTATATTTTCTTAAAAGAAAAATCTCTCTATACTAACAGAATGTTTACTTTGACAAAACTTTTATACGGTAACTGCAGTAATAAAACGGATACTATTAAAGCTTAAACGCCGACAACATAATATATGAAGGTATTAAAATTATGTATAGAATGTAGATAAGTCTGTGTGCCAATCTGTTTAGTAACAGACAGTAAAACTAGCGGTCAGTGCATCTCAACTTGCGTAAGGAGACGAAACATGAGGAAGTCACAGAACTGGAACAAACCTTTCCATGGATATTTCCCAGAATTAATTGCCAAATATAGAAACACCGATAGGTACATTTGATTATTACACATTTCTGTACATTGACGATAGACCAGTGCAACAACACCATCCCCCTTTTCTTGACGTGTGGAAACCATCACGGGTCGTGACCTTTTCACCGACCATTTCAGTTTCAGTACGCGCGAAGTTTCTCACACCAAAGGCCGTCGCGTTGCGTGCCAAGGGTTGCCACCTTTTTTTTGGGAAAAATATAGTATTTTTTTAAACTTGCAAAAAAATATAGTACTTTTAGAAAATTTCATGAAAAAAAATTGTACTTACACATTTATCATTCCTATCTTTTACCCAAACCTCCCGCGTTATTGTAGATTTTGTCAAAACGGATGATTGTCTAAAAGTTATTGTTCCATTCCTCGGGAACAATTTTTTTTCTGGATGGTAGGTACCTTTTCTGTACCATTGACAACGTGTAACTTCTTAAAGTCCCAGTTTCAGTTAAAATGGCGATAGTTGAGTTAGCAATAAAAATATAGAATATTTTTCGTACTATATTATTGTTGTATAATATATAGTACAATTGATCAAAATATAGTACGATACTATATATTGTAGTACGGGTGGCAACCCTACGCGTGACTGATTGTTGCTGGCGTGCTGCACCCATGCTGTTCCCTTCCAGAGTTGCACCTACACCGATCCTTTATACAGACTTTGGTAGCCGAACTAAGCAACGCATCTACGAGTACTTCGCGAAGCCTCCGTGTTATGTGCAACCGGAACAGCATCCATTTGACTCTCATCTTCCATTAGGCGCGACACTAGACTATCTACATATTATTATGTACTACATTGTTGTGTATTTGGGTACAGTTTGATAAGGACACTAAAAAATAACTTGATTAATTATAATTTGATAGAGACACACTTTTTCAGATAGAGGGGCGCAAGTCTTCGTAAAAAAATTAAGTTGTATTTTTTTCTGTCTTTAGCGATCATCGTTAAAAATTAAATATGGGTAGTATTTGGGTGGGAGCAAGTATATAGCTGTTGTCGTGTACACATATTTATTACTAGCAGTTCCCGCGCGGCTTCAGTCGCGTGTACATATTTATATATTTTGCGCAGCAGCCTAATTATTTTTCCAAGACAAAAGTAGGCTAAGATACTCTTTAAAACACCAGCTATCTGCCAGTGAAAGTTCCGTGACAATCCATTCCATCCGGAGATTAGCCGGAAGAAACAGAGAGACAAAAATTTCAAGAACTGATTTTTAGGCATAGGTTTCGTGCAAAGAACTGTATGAGCTTAAAAAACTATTCTTTTCACATTACAAACAGACACTTCAATTTTATTTATTTTTATTGATAACTGATCTTTATTCATTCGTCAATTTATTATGCTCGCCATTGCATTTATTGACACATCATGCTAAACGTCTTTGTAAAAGGTTTCATAAGATTCGCATAGAGGTGTTCGTTAGTTTAGATAAACAGTGTTTGTGAAAGGTAGACCTTTGCTGATTGATTGTAGGTCAAATATATCAATGCCAGTAATGGCGGACGATGGATAAGTGTGTATTATACATATAGCCTATGTCCTATTCCCATATAGTTTGTAGACGTTTGCGTTTTACACCTGTACATTTGAGCTGGTATAAGTTATAATAATTACAACAAATGCAACATTTAATATAAGTAAATTTAGATTTTGTGAAAATGTTGTTGTAGGTAATTCTAATGTGAGTAGGTGCGATACCAAAACTCGTGTGTAGATACTTCTTTATAACTTATTCGTATAAAAAAAAAACTTGTTTAGATGCACTGTGTAAACTTAATAGGAATAGGAAATTCACAAAACCATTATTCGGTTATAAGTACATTGTTATATGTTATATATGTTATATATGGTCGCATAATTTTAACGGGTAATTTTTTTCTTGTCACAATGTTGCTTATGATAATATCGATAGTGTTTGATTTTTATACCGATTTTTTGGGCCAGGAATCCACACGTGCTTCCCAAGAACACCCTACCAAAATTTTATCACAATCTGATCAATGATTTTGGAACGCAAAGAGGACAAACCAACAAACATTGATTTTTATATTATAGATGGAGGGTAGTGGTTCACCATCAGCACCATCTAGTATGGGACGCAAAAAACACAAAAAGTAGTAAACAATTGTTCAAGAACCGACCGGAATGACCTGGTTTAGGCAAAGGGTATGGTACCTATGAACTTAGCAGCTATTGACGGAGTGAAGTGCGCTAAGTTGAAATATTAAATTTTTTAGTTACTTTTTAGCTACCAGAGTAATTGAAGAAGCGATGAATATTGAGAAAAAAAACAAAACCTTTTTTTTTATACGATAGGGGTTTGTTTGTCCTCTGGCAAACGAGCAGACGGCTCACCTGATGGTAAGTGACTACTGCCGCCCATGGGCACCTTGCAACTCGAGTCACAAGTGCGTTGCCGGCCTTCAAGGTGGGAGTAGGGGAAGGAGGGAAAAGGGGAAGTTCAAATTCTAATTCAAAATCATTTATTCAATTAAGACACTAAGTGACATTTATGAACGTTAAATTGAAGCTAGAGTTAAAATCATAGATCGGCGCAAACAGACGCCACAGCATGTACTGGATTGTCGAGGTAAATTAGGTGAAAACACCAAAATCTACTGCCTGCTTGTGTCGATCTATAACTTCCAGTTTCCAAAATGCGTAGAGCCTTATGAGAAGAATACTGACAAAGAAACTCATGGCCACTCTTTTTAAAAGTCAGATCTTTAGGTACAATAGTGTTAGTGTTACACGAAAGGTAAACAGGATGCAAGCTGATGCCACCTGAATTTCATTTTATTGAAATGCTCCAAAAGCTAACGTACTAAAAAATAAAAATCACTCAGTGATACCGTTGAAGGTTTGAAGAGGGGGGAAATGGGAAAATGGTGAGAGGGAAGGGTTAGGGCCTCCGGTAAACTCACTTGCTCGGCGAAATACAATGCTACCATTGCTTCACTGCCGGTTTTCTGTGAGGCCGTGGTATCACTGCGGTCGAGCCGGTCCATGCGTGCAGAAGCATGGCTCTCGAACGATTGTCGAGCATCTACTAATTTATTTCATGTTTATTTTGAAAAGTGCACTATTACAAAGCGGAACCACCGAAATACACACTTTTGACGGACATGTTCCATAGACAGAGATCGTCTTCCTTACCTCTAGCCTCTATAACTAGTATGTTTTGTAACTTGACATGTCTTCAAAATATTAAAGTATTTGGCGCACACATTAAGAGGATTCGTGAAGGATTCCCTTTTAAAAATTGATCACACTACTACTGTATTTTAGTTCACCAGCAAACATTAAATTTAAAACTTTAGCCACATTCATACGTAGACAGAACGACAGAAAGTTTTTGAAGTTAACAATGCCGTTATTTTTTTATAACTTTTTGTCAGCAGTTACTTACGAAAGGCAGTTAAACAGTTATTTACCAGTTATACATATGTAAAGGACCACTAAAATATGAATAATTTGTCAAGTGGGACGCTTTTTATGCACATAAAAAACTGCGAACATTATTTCTTTATGCATATTTACTGTAGGTACCAGTGCTAAAGAAAGTTTCAGGTAATCGTCTTTCTCCAAACTTCTATATATACATATGTATAGAGAGAAAAGTGTAGCTTTTAAATACTTCATCATTCATGGTCACTTTTAAGGCAACAGCACATGTCAGGGTTATTTTTTAATATTGGAGTTATTACGCACCGTTCATAGACGTAGATAGCAATTTATGAAATGTGCAATAGAATGGACACCATTGGTTAAAGTAAACGCTAAACAAGGCGCAGTGAAATCGCTCGTATGGATACGCTCACGTTCTTCTTGGCCAACTTACCGCTAGACTGGCTGCAACAACACACTAATAAAACAAAGTTTGGTGTCAAGCAATGCAGTTTATTCAGAGACCGTCTGAAGTAAATATACATGAGTCGTTATGTGATGTTCTTTCCGACAGACAGAAAACCTGAAGTGTTTGAAAAATATTTGGCGTTAGCTTCGTTGATGCGCGTCTCCGCTGCTTGAGGGTTTACAATTTCGAGCCCCTGGAACAAATCATATAATTAGTGATATAGTATAACTAGCTACATGTATATGTCGATGTAGAAATTTCAAGTTTTAGAGTTAACTGGAAGTTTTGTTGTTTTTGGTAAATGCTGACGAAACATGTAAAATATTCACTGCGGACTGCATATGTTTCTCGAATTATATACAATATAAAATATATATTCAATATTTTTTTTTTTCGTGTGGAAACCCCCACGGGTTATCACCTCACCGAGGGTGAAGTGGTATGTCGGACTCGAACCGACTAAAACCACACGGTGTTCCGTCACAAGTGAGTCTATTGCATGGGACCCGGGATACCCTAGGAAGGAAGCTTCCGAGAAACAATGCATTGATGTGATAATGTATTTAATGGACGTAAGATGCTCTCAGCGACAAGTAACTAAAATTGTATATTTTTACTAATAATTTTTTATAAAAAAATATCAAAATTATCAAATATCTACATCAATGCCGAGTAAGAATAGAAAACGGAACCTATATTGTTGCCATCGAATACCACTATTCAAGGTACAATATTATATCTACTATGTAATAACGGCTATGATTCGTCAATTACTTCGTAGTTAATGAGAAATAGGCATTCTCACAAACAAACAAAGCGTAACACATAAAGTAACACGCACTGTCTTTTCTAACAGATTTAGAGGTCTCCCTTCTCTCTATATATGACTATCTGCCTTCCGTGATAGGCGGACAACGTTGACCTGCAGTTAAAATCAGTACTTCATTCTCCTTATTACATTTTATTGCAGTCCCTATATGTTAACCAAGTCATTATCTCGCGATTATAGAGATGCCACATTTGTAATCCACTAGTCATACACAAGCAATATCAAAGAATGACTATACATTTCAATCCAATACAATGGTTGTTACTGTACATCAGCACGAGTTATTTGCTTTACATAACAAGCAGACAGAATACATAAATTTTAACTGTAGAAGTTTGATTTCAAATCGAACTGGCAGACGGGCGCAAATTAGTGTTGCTAATGGGGTTTCGTGTTTTAAATAAATTAATAAAAAAATATTATGATAACAATTGCCGGATTAGAAGTAATTAAAGATTAATTAGCATCTCCGTTATTATAGAAACACTCTCGTAAGCTATTCTGGATTTGTTTGTAAATCATTGTATACATAAAAACACAAAGCCCTTAGATGAATAGTGGTTAATAGGCTGATATAAACGCTAACTAGCGACTCAAATCGAGTCCGGGTACTTAAGCCTACCTACATAATTATAGTGATCACTATTATATAATAGTACCTAGTAGCATAGAATACATGATAGTACAGGTACTAGTAGGTAGCCCTAATCTTCTATAGGATGACGGTGCTGATCCTACCGTCCAAAAATAAAAATCTAAAAAGATTTAAAAAAGAGTGCTCCACTAGTGGTCTATCAGGAGCTCTACTTTAAGTAAACACAAAAACATTCATAATCATGTATAATAAAATTTAAATAGCTTAAACTCATACTGTCGTTGATCCACACCTAACACGGGCTTACTTAGCTCAGTTGTTCGAGTAAGGCATTAGATATAATGAGGTCCGATGCATTATCTCAACTTTTATACAATATCAAGAACACGGTGCAATATGCAGTTTCGGTCAACGAAGACGCAATCTCGTTGATTGCTATCAGGCAAGCTAACGGTTCGTGAACGTTGTGGGCTAAGACAGCAGCCGCTGGGATTTTTACCTACAAATTATTAGCTATATTTACCCTCTACCAAGCTATCTAAACTGTAATATATAACTACAAGACTATAGGAAACAGAGGAAAGCAACGTGTAGAAATGACCTAACACACCAAATATCTCCAAACGTAACAATAGTTAGAAATATTTTTTTATTATAATATTAATTTTGTTTTTAGTCTTTCACGACTTGTGTGACAGTGCAATTCGCTTGAAACGTCGGGTGAATAAAGATATCGTACCTTATAAACATTACGGCGAACAAGTTTCGATTTACACGTCTAATAAAAATATCACAATCAATCAATCATAGTCAATCTGATCATAATATGGCAGATGCAGCATTTAGCCGGGCATAAATCTAATTTTCTTGTACTCAAAGATACCTTTTAGATATCCAGGCCAAATGACTTAACCTATTTGAAGGTTTGACATCGTTTAACCTAAGGGCGTGTCCACATTCAACACAAATACCACGAGCGAAATGTAAACGGTGAAAGTCGGATCTTAACTCGATCGCCTGAAACACTAATAGGTATTTTCTCGTTTCGCCTACATGCAAAACTCGTACTAACTGACCGCTGCATTATGGCTCTAATAAATGACTAAAATAGTAGCAGGTCGAGCCCTGATGCATTATAATACGTTTTCTACTTTCTCTGCAACACGATATGTTATTCCGGCTAAGCTCTTTAACATTATTAATAAATGTTGCTTTTGACTTAAGGAACTAATAAGAACTCATGTACATTTTACTCGGTTTTAAACCGCTAGTAATAGTCATAAGCAATTTAAACATCGAATATAAACTTACAATCAGAACAACAAGCAGACTTATCCGTTATATTAATATTCATGGAATAAATTAAATGTAAATTATTCAATGATCCGTAAAATTGTGAGTTTCATAAAAGTACATAGTTCTCGTTCATTTTTAGCGCTAGACCTAACACCTAACTTGACAATATAAATACAAAAGAAGAAATACATTCCAATATATGAATAAAATAAAATGTTAAGCAAATTTACTAACAGTACAAACGGTTTATCAAATAAGTATACGAATGAAATTAGTCAAAAGCTATATACCCTCGCTCATAAAACCTGACCGACTTGACTATGAAAGGTTTAACTTTTGCCTTTTTTAGTAAAAACATGCTTTTACAAATTATTTGGGTTGTTAGCGAGTAGTACACAGGGCGTAAAGAAACTCGTAGGTCGATTGATAACCTTACGAGAGGAAACATAAATAGAGTAGACAGCGAACATAAAACCATTACTTTAAGGGCTTGCTGCATTGAAATATACGTTTACAATTAAAATGCCTTGGTTAGAATGTTACTTCAAAGTAAATAGAAGATTAGGTGTGTCACTGTCGGTTAAATATTTACAATAAGCAAGCTTACAATATGAATAACCATCAAGCATCAGCTTAGTTGTAATTAAACGAAAGTAAATTGCATGTCGTTTCTGCCATCCAATAACATAGGCATAATCTATAGACCCCTAAGAGGTTAGCACTCTCTAGATTCTAGATGACACGATTTGTTACGGACTGGACCAGTCCATACTATATTCAAACGTCGGTCTGTAAGGAGTTTTAAGTAACAAAAACTCATAATGTAAAGAATCTTCTACTTATAAGTGTCAGTGTTATTGAACAAGATTAATTTTTATTTAGCTGGGTTCGTCTGCACTCCACTTAGAAATATATTGAATACTTATTAATCTAATGACAAATTATTTAACGATCGGTTTAGCGCTTAAACTAAGGTAAATAAAACGTTTAACATTCATGAACCCAAATCTGAGTGACGGGTTGAGAATTGTGTCGAAAGGCGTGTAATCATTTATTATGCAATGTATTCGTGACGTGGATCTGTTTAACATACTGAAAACTGGTCATGAATATAATACTTATAGAATGAGAGCTTTCGCAATAACGTACATACACATCTGAGGAGACAGGTTTCATGTATTCATTACACGTGTTTTTAGTACACGCAATAAATTATAATTAGATACGACTTTATAGTGCATTTGGGATAAGTCAGTCAAGTCCCATTAGGCATCAGAGTACTGGATGCTGCTCAATAGAAAATCTAACTTATGTAACTCATTGTTGCGACTTATGGCAACATTCGATTAATAATTGTAACACTAAAAATTAAGTTAAGAGCTTGGCAACATTGTAAGCCTCTCTTGCAAGGAAGCTCTCGCCCAGTGCGTTATATACTGACTAGAATGGTTTTATTTAAAAATAATAAAATCAGGGCACCAGCAACCTAAAATACATACAGGCTCTCCCACACTCATTTACCTTAAGGAATTTATATTAAAGTAAACAAAATAGAGCTATCCTTCTGTATGTGAATTTATCTAACCTCAAAATGATTGATTTTTGCATGCAGTAAATACTTAGCTATAGTAGATAAGACATATAATCAAATAAAAAAAAAAAACTAATTACGTAATGCTCTTTTGTTTGGTGTACCATCTAGGGGATATTATGTTGATTCTATCTACAAAAATAATTCAAGGGCATGGCGAGATGTACGTGAGATATACCAATACGATGAGAGCAACACCTTCATAGTTATCTTGTGGTATGTAATAGCGCTAATAATGGGAACCGCAGTGATGAGGAAAATATAAACAGGTAATTATCCCCACATATAATTTATAAATGTATAAAAACTTGACGGTAGAGTATCTATGTTACAAAATGACGATATGTCTAACCACAGACATATGAAACGTCCGATGACCTGACTACTGCTAATATAAGCGAACCAAAAACTGTTTTTCGAAAGCTCACAAATTTGAACTTTGAAATTGAGATTGGCTTTGTACAAAGTTAGCCTACTGATAATAAGTTTAAATGTTATATCATCCAAAAGATTGAGAGCGGTATTATTAAACAAATTATAGCCTTTATTTGTCACAACTTTAGTTAATTTGATAAGTAACCTATAAAGTATTGTTAAAGCCATAATTCGCAAATATGAAACATTAATACCATTCAGTTAATAACACAAAACCAAAGCAAGAGCACAATAAAGATGATGATTTTACGAGACGGGGTATATTCTCAAATTTTGGAGTCAGATACAGTTATCTATGTGCGATCATCTCCAACAACACCCTATTATATAGGATTTCATTTAGTTTTCCACGGTCAAACTCCTAAGAGTCGCTATTGGTCGATCTGAATTTGTTTTACCGAGAACCGTTATTCTTGTCAATAAGAGTTGGATTTAATCCAATTACACAAACAAAGTAGTCAAATACATACTTACATATTCAACTATTTAAAAGCTTTGGATTGGTGTTTAGTTTTTTTATATGTTTTGTGTAAACGTATACCTACATATGTTTAAAACACATAAATGTATTATCTGCTCATTCAACGAAATGTTGCATCATTTACTAATGCAGATAGCAAACTAATGTCAAAATATTTACACATAATAAGTAAGTAATTTATTAACTATATATACCCATCTAAAGACATGTATGTTTAATTTTAAAATCGCAGTCTATGGCCGGATATTCTTACACCATTGTTTAAATATTTAGGTCGTTAAAAACATAAGTCTATTGTCAGATCACAATTACGTACAGATAAGATGCAGAGAATCTCAATACTATTATGTTATAATGAGAAGATGGCTCTATTCTTGTTATGTATAAACTGGTAAATGAATACGTGAGACAATGTACTAAATTACGGCACAACTCGGCGCAAGATGACAATGTTAACTGCTTACATCGACACAGATTTTTTACAATAGTCAACGTCGTGTGTTGTGTAATTTTAAAACGTTTATGTTGTTAGATTTAGTTAAGTTTTATTTCTTTGCGACTATAAAATATGTGCACTATATGTACGAGTATGTTCTTAAAGAGTGAAATTGATTTTACTTATGTTTATGTTGTAGTTGTATAATGAGAATGGCATCGTGTTGTCGCCACATCAAAAACTCTTATTTATGTTATTAAAAATAGGGACAAACTATAATAGATGATAACTGATAACACAGTTCACTATTTAATAAAAAAAGGTTAATAGATATTATTTTGAGTGGTTGTACCGGTAACGCAATATTATTGGTCGATTGATAAATATGAATAAATAGTGAGATTATAAAAGGGTAGGAATAAGTTTAGAAGGGGGACTTGAGTGCAAACAGAGGTACGAACAACTTGGCAGTTACTGTTAGTTACTGATTTTCATAGTTTATATCAGTGGTTTTGAGACTGTTTCTTACAATCGGAACATTATAATATAGTATGCTAAAATTAGATTGAGTTGACAACAATTTTGGTGAGCGTTGTCGTGTAGAAGGCTTAAAAGGATTTGAAAATATTTGTACTTGTAGACGGTTTTGTATTGGTATGTACGTATATATTAAAATAACTTAGGTTTAACCGAATTCAAAATAGCAGGATCTGAGATTTCTAATAAAATCAGATTGTATTCGTCAACTGTATTTCAGAATTTTTCGTGAGTGGTATTTATATTTACTAAACGCTTCACTCCTTGATAAAGGGCCCCATCGGGTCTGAAACTAGTTGGACACACAAATACACACGTGACTAAATCCGTATATCTTTAATATTTAGGTGTATCATGTCATATGTATGTGTATAAAACATGATTGATACTTAAGGTTCAAGTATCAATAATGTTTTATATGACACACCTACATATGACATGGATTTTGTTATACATAAAGATGTTTTAGACCAGTGCAAATAATTTTTGGAAGGAAAAAATCGTATCGGTTGGCAAACAACGGTGACAATTTGTTAGCACGCACTAATCACTGACTATAAGTCGCAATCTCATAGGCTAAATCGCGAGCTTTCTATTAATGCATATTTTTGGTGGACATAAGCTAGCGCCATTTCTCTCCCATCCAATCCTCTTCACATCTAGCCAGTGGACACGAATCTTTAAAAGTTATGACTGAAACGACCACAAGTTGTAACCAAAATATATTTTAAAAATATAATATTAGATAAATCACATCTTTAAATTATAATAATTTTGGAGTACACATTAATGGTGGCTGTAAAACAGCATAATAATCGCTATAAATTATTATGGCGATACATCGATAACGTTATTGAATATATAGAAGAGAGTTAACTTGTAAACGGCTAACTAAATTAATCTTTCCACACTTCATTTATCACTGGCCGTGATAGCTCTGTTATTACATTGTATAGATTACTTACAGAGATAGTCACGATTCATATACAAAACTACGTAAATGTAATTATGCTTCGATAGACGGCATCAAAGGTTTTATGACAGAAAGTAAAAACGATTATCTTGCCAATAGGTTCAGAACGTGAGAAAAAATCTGACTGACTCTTCGAATTAAGGGATTCGTATACCATAGATATATATATATATATATAATAGAGCTGGAGAGATTTTTGTTTGATTGTTTGTTTGTTTTAACGTGCTAATCTCTGGAATTACAAATCGGATTCGAAAATTGTTTTGGTATTGGAAACAGTATTCATGGAGGAAGGTAATAGGCTAACTTTACGCTACGACTCTTAGGAGCCGAGTAATGACCATAAACGCGATGAAACTTCGGGGGACGGCTAGTAATGCATACATAGGGTGCGATTCAAATTTTTAGTTGTGAAGGATTGCACTGACAAAGACTTAACAGTACTCATCACTTTTTCTTATTACTTTTAGGTTGTCGTAACCAAGTCGTAACATACTAGGCTAGTACGTTATGATATATATTCATAACATCATATAGATTAGTTACGTCATGTCAAGTTCGTTTCCTTCTATCTAATTTAGTAATGTCTATCATACAAAGTATTAAGTTATTATTTAATCTATTCAACTTTTGCTAAAACTTAAACATAAAGAGGCATAATCTGTCTCTTTGAATATTGGTCGCCCACAAGTGTTTACTATGTGAAAATTGCAATTGAATTTCGAAATGGCATAAGGGTATTTGAATTCCAAATTTAAAATAATTTTCTTTTAAAAAAAGTACCACCGACTTCAACGTGTTTTTTAGTGGAAAGTAGATGTATTTTGTTTAAATATAATATAGGTAGGCCAACTAAACGCACTGCTTCAATAAGACAGCGATGTTTCGGAGCAAACGAAAATAATATCAATGTGTATACATATACAATTTTTAGATATGTATTTGTTGATTTTTCAAAAACCGTTTGACTGATTTCCGGGAAGTATACCCTTTGAAACAAAAAAAAGGATTTTCCAAATTGGTTAAGGCGTCTTCGAGTAATCGGTGAACATACATTTAAAAAAACAGATTCCGACGAATTGAGAACCTCCTCCTTTTTTGAAGTCGATTAATAAGTTATTATAAAGCCCTGAGACTTTATTTCCCTGGAAAGGACTACACAACAAAATAATGACATTCATTTCAACAACGTAAAGAGATAAAAGTCTAGGATGATATAATCTGCAAGTGAATGTTGAGTATCACATCTCACGACGACACGGCGGCAATAATGAGATTCTGTTTTAGCCGTGACTACGGCGCCTGCACAAAACTAGAGTCGTGATTGCACCTTACTTATTATCAAAGCACTACTAGGACTTATAAGTATTACTGTGTATGACGCATGCTTACACTGGCTAGATTTACTTGGTAAATTACATAACTGTCTTGTAACAACAGTTATACAAATGTGTGATTATATATTGTTGTTGACCTTGTTGTTCAATGTGACAATCGACTACAAAAAATAAAGATAACCATACATGTTAAAATTTAATTGATATTTTTAATAAAATATTGTAAGTAGTTGGGGACACATTTCTCAGTGACTTTGAGTCGATGATATACTTTTTACTTAAAAGAAAAGTTATTTGAAGTCTTTCAGTTTTAGAAGTCACGTGTATTTTTTTTCTTTTTTATTGTGAAATGGAATAGGCGTTTGTCTTCTAACGTAGCTCATGGAAAGTAACGATGAAGACGAAGATGGTACATCACTCTTATCTGTAGCCTTACTCCCGATTAAAATAATATTTTTTTTTGTTTTAAGGGGCACACGAGCAGACGGGTCATCTGATGGTATGTGACTACCGATCAGCGTTGCCAGACGTACCGATTTTGGCGGGACGTCCCTATTTTTTTATCAAAATTAAATGTCCCGCGCGGGACAGGCTCAGTCCCGCTTTTCGGGTATAACTTGACCGTGCGCGCAGCGTGCGTGATTTTGACTTTTATTTATTTTATTAAAATACATTTTCTATGGCTATTTTTGCTATCTATTGTCACGTAAACGTAATTTGAATTCAAATAAAGATATAAATATTTAAAAACTTCTGATTAATTATATACCTATTTTTACGCGTCCCGCCATGTCCCGCTTTCGACGAAAGAATTCCGCTTTTTTTCACTCAAAAAGTTCCAATATCCCGACTTGGCAAAAAAAAAATCAGGCAACGCTGCTACCAATATACTTTTTGATAGATTGATTGACTAATTTCTGAAAATCTATCTATCTTCTAAAAATATATTTGTTAAATACACGATATTTTCTGTAAATATTGCAAAATTTATACATGAAACCAGACAGTTTTGATAACCTTTTTAAAAGTACGATTTCAGTCTGTGTAACTGAAAGTGTCATTTAAAACTTATAAGCTACTTGCTGCACCGGGCATGCGTTGCAGTGCCATTTTTCTCTTCTTTTTTATGTAGATTTTTAGGCCAGGAACCCTCGCGGGCGTCCTCAGAACACCCTACCAAAGTTTCATAACAATCTGATCAATGGTTTCAGAACGCATAGCCACAAACATTGAATTTTATTTATATAGATAATGCTACCATTGCTCAAATAGGGTTATGTATTTTTGTAAAATCTTTTATTTAAAAAATAGCAATCTGTCTCAAAATACGTCTGGTTTGAAGGATTTCAGGAAGGAATTAAAATTCGGGAATTTTTTTTACGCATAGTTAATATTGTCGATCTGGTATGGTTTATATATTTAATAAAAATTACCACTACACGAATGTACCTCACTTTCACAATCTTCATATATGAAATATATTATAAAACCTTCAGTGGTAGGTAGGTAGGTACCTACCGACGTCCTTGCGCGCAAGTAAACAAACGTTTTGAACTCGTTTATTATTTATAATTACATAATACCGTGGTAGCGAGGTGGTGAAGGCACCGTTAATCCTTTAGATTGTGACATTGCAAGGTCGGCCAGTTATTTCCGCATGCTTGCTTACCAGTTTTCAAGTTACCCATCGTTTAGTGTACCATCTGGCCCAACTAGACTAGATAATTATCTTTCAAAAACTGAGTTCAATGCACCGATATCATGCAAATAATACTATATGACACCAGTCCTCTATTCATTAATATAATAAATTATCTGGTAAGTAATTATCTCCTAAGAGTTCAACCGATAATTGCAAGCAATGTTATATTATCTTGCATCGTTTTGCATAATATTGAAAAACGGTTAGGCTCAGATTGCTATGCACCCTATTAAGAACAAGATATTAGCGGAAATGATAATGATATAGTTGTAGATTATAACAATGTGGACAAAGTATTTGCTGAGGAAGCGATTGCAGTTCTACAGTCATTAATACAACTATTTGAATGAATCATTTATTTGCTTATTATAATTAATACATGATTTATTATAATTAAAGACAGAGCTATTTGTAAAATATCGCTACCTTGTCCCACTACCCCACTAATATTATAAATGTGAAAGTTTGGATGGATGGATGGACGTTTGTTACTCTTTCATGCCAAAACTACTGTACCGATTGCGATGAAACTTGGTATGTAGATAGCTGGAGACCTGGATTAACATATAGGCTACTTTTATCCCAATATTCCCACAGAATCGGGACTTACACGGGTGACCACGGGGCGCAGCTAGTTTTGTATATTACAAAACATCGGTAACTCGGAACGTTTTGTAAATAAAAATGTAGTGTAAATACTGATGGCTTATGGTAGATTTTTTACATATTTGTTTAAACAGCCTAAGAGCGCGACAATTCTACAATTTAGTCATTTTTTGACATATATGTCGAATAGTCAGCTTTATTAAACAGGGCCGCCCAGCCGGTGTCACTTTTTGTAGACAGTATTTTTCTAAAAACCCCTGGTAAAATACACAAGATAGACTGGCCATACTAACAGTCCGTGGTCCTTCCTATACACAAACATATTTTGTATACATACCTGCAAAGGAGTAAAGGCGACAGAAGACGCAGTACCGGAGACTTGCCGCCGAATACTAGTTGCGCCGCCGTACTGTTGTTGCTTCTGCAGGTTTTTCTGTAGAGTCTTGCTAATGCGCACTTTCGTCTTCTCATCGATTTGAGGCAGGCGCACACGGCCTGTGCTCGATTTGCCGATGGTACCACGCGTGTAGCCTAGATCTTCTTGGTACGCGTCATCTTCAATCTGCCAATAAAACAAGATATTAATAAAGTATTTTAGAAGCCGCCATTAACTGAATCGCAATGAAATTGAAAATATTTTGAGGTAATTTGTTTAAAATTTGAAATACATATAGTAAGAGAGCCAGTGTTGTTTTCTTGGCTTCCCTACAGAAAACCAGAACACTCATTCTGGTGTGTCAATTCTGGTGAGTGTGGTCCAAGACCCTGTTAAAGTTATAAGTCCAACACAAATATGACGATAATCTACACTGGCCTTTAAAATCCTAAAACTTTGTTTTTTGGGTTTACAAGGTTTTTTTTTTGAATTTTCGTAAATCTTCAACCGGCGAATCATCTTTGAACATCAATATACAACAAGTCAAATACGAGATGAGTCTGGCTTTATGGTAATCATAATTTATTATCTAATATTGTAATATATTGATCTCCTTTTAACATGAGGAACTATCTAAATCCATAAAGTGAGAGTTAACAAATCATAGGCGATTTTCTAAAATATTCATAAATAAAATGTTTGATTGAAACGAATAGAAATAAACACAGATGGGATAGTTAATAGTTTTCAATCGTTGTATAATTAAGCGGGCCGACGATCGGCACCGCAGCAATGTGATGATACGACTTGTAATACACACGGACTTCCATCACGTACGGTATAGTTTTGTTTTATTTTCTTAAAACGATCTTACCTCATGCGGCAACAACAGACATTGATGCAGAAAGTTTTTTAATGTGTATGACTGTGTAATTGACAATAAATTACAATTTATATATAATTTATTGTCCTTTTTTAAAACTTACATATAATACTATTTTTAAAATATCATTATATTAATACGTGAAAAGAATATCGTTGTCGCAATTCAGGGAAAGTCGCGTAAAAACGGAACATTAAAACAGATTTTTATTTTTCTACTAATTCGCGTACATTTCTTGTATTTTATACAAAAATAAACTGCGTGAAATGTATCATATGAAATGCCACCGAAGTCATGCTATGTGAAAAATAGCATAGACTTTTACTTAAATAACGCGCGCTCATGTGAACGAGTGTACCGCAAACCAATGATCTCAAAAAAATAAAGTCAGTAAAATTTGTTGACGCGCGTTAACGCACCTTAGCAAAACGACAGTTCAACGCCCGTCATCTGGACATGGCCATACAAATTATAAACTCAATATATGGATAACAATACAATATGGATAAAGAAATCAATGCGAATTTTATTTAGGGTCAGAATTAACAAGTGACAACTCTGAAATATGCTCTTATGCAAATTAATGTAATAATCACACTATCGTGTTGTTTACGAAACGAGGTCTTAATTTTTTCGGGTATAACTCGTCATAAAATAAAATTACTCATTGTTTGTCTACACTCTCGAGATGGATATTGCGCCAGTGCTCTACTTGTAAATGGGATAACTCGTAACTCGTGAATTTCATTCGGTATTTTTTGTAGCAGACAATGCACACAATATACGTGAGTAAATCCGTAAATCCTTATTATGAACAAAGTTTGTCACTTGCGAGCGATCCTCCTGCTGTGTGGATCTTTTTTGTTTTATACTACTTCAATATACAACCCGCCTAATAGAAAACGTAGACTAAAACACGATGGCTGGCGACCACAGTGGTCTGCTTGTCAATATTTTGGTCTGTGTGTAGGCACCTACTATCGCAAATAGCATAGTAGACCAAAGTAAAGCAACGGGACCGGCACGGACGTGCGCTTCATCAGGTCGAGTTCCGGTCTATTTGTGGAGCGCAAAAAAACTGCATAGGCCACTTCTGTCGAACGATTTAAAATTCAACGTATCTGCCGTGGCCCGTTGAGCGTGACGTCACATTTACTGCAAAGATTCCGTGAACACACAGTAAGCGTAGGTAATTTTATTCGCAATATGCAACGATTAACGTTTCATAATGCACTATCAATGGCAGGAATGGGGCTCTCACTTGTTTTATTTCATTTGCGAAACAGTAATGAACGGAACACAAATGATAGATACCTCACTAATTAAAATATTTGTGTAATTTCGTATATCACGGAAAAGCCAGGTATTCCATGAGTGAAAATAACTTTCTGGATTATAATCGACTTCAATGCATCTAAATCATGACACGCTTGAAATATTCTTCACTTATTTGGCCAGACTTCGAATTGAATTTTATTCTTAGCAATGATATAGCGTAACCTACACGAAAACACATTCGTATTTTTTTTAAGTCTGTTAATTAATTAATACACGGTTATTTGTATTTAACTAACTGTCGTATATACATCTCGCTTTTTTGTTTCTTTGTTTCAATAACATGATAAGTCCGAAACTCCTTTTTTATGTTTTTATTTCACTTTAATACATGTCCACATAGTAATAAATTACAATTTTTTTAAAGGTTTGAAAATACTCTTCGGTAAAATTTCAAGATAACACGTTATTGAAGCAAAGACATAATATAGGTGAAAAAATAGGTTAAATGGACTTAAAGGTGTATAAGTTTATTAGATTTCCAACCCCGGCTACGCTTGGACAAAAAAAATGCTCAGATTTTCAATGTAAATAAATTTTGATATTGTTACGTCTATTGGTTATGTATAAATCAACAGTTAAAAGATTATTGCTCAAAGGCGATTACCTCGAGGACAACTAAAACAACAATCAGATTTTTTTGCGGAGAGAGGCGGTATAAATACACGAATATATACCGCCTCTTCTATAGGAGTAGGACTAGTGTCCTACCCTCTCGAAAACTACACCCGAAAATATATACCTAGTGGATATATTTTAGAGATTTTTTTCCAAAACAGCTGCCGATCATGGTAACAGGTCAGGGCTAAACCGTGCCCACTGCTGCCGAACAAAGCCAACATCGCCACTCGTTCGTTAGGCTGCATTGTTCATATTGCACCTAGTTTAACCGTTGAATAGCGTGTGTATCGCTGGCTGATATTGATGAGTACCTGGGTGGGTACTCATACCTACATTAATTTGGTTGACTTTATATGAGCATAACAAATAAAACTTTTATGAGATATACATTCAAGAGGTTAATTTTTAAAACACTCTAAATTGTGAAGTGAAATATTTATTCAACATACGAATTTCGAAGAGAATCGTTGGATTCCGTCCAATTTCGTATTTATTCATTTTAGAGCATGTAAATGACAAACATATTACGGCCATGTGCATGATAGTAAAACTATATTGAACGCTAAATCCATAGCCAAAAAGTGTCTAGACCTGTTTCTCTTTCTTTGTACTCCATGGAACTATTAAGAGACAGAAAAGTGGATACAAAAATTTAAATTTTGGCAAAAAAAATATTAAGAATAAGTCACACGTTACACTCACGTCAGCGAAATTAAGTCGGTTGGCGTTTTTCCTGAACTCTGTCATTGCGTACCGCTCCTTCATCTTGCGCACACGCTTGCCACCGCGCTTCTTGCGACTCTGCTCGATCGGTTTCGGTAAGGGCTTCACGAACTTTACTGGAGGGGGTTCCTAATAAACAGAGTAGAGTGAGAACATTTTAAATTCTTGAATGTCTCGAAAACACTTGCTTTTCTAAAACGGTGTTAGGATATTACCTTTTTTTCGGAATACATTAGATACTAACGTGCAATAAACGACCATAAAATGGCAGAGTACACGAAACTATCCCTCAAAAAATTAGATTTGGAGTATTTCGGTTTCATCCATTTTAGTGTAGCAATTGTGTGTCATGCCCTCTTTATTACCTGCATTTTATCCAGTTTCTTTTCGATGGATTCTCGTAGTGCTCGGCCAATGCTCCCATCTGTACTCTCATGACAAGCATCCACACGCGACGCCAATGTAATCTTTGTTGATACCAGTTTCGCTGCTTTGTATCTTAGTTCCTACGAAAAAAGTATGGTTAGGTTTACGACAGCAGTTTTTCTATTTGAACATGGTTTACAAAGAACATTGTCCATGTCTGGCTTGGTGTGGACACAAGCTCGCAAATTAACATATATGTTATTAATTACTGGTAGGTTTTAAGCGATTATTCTTGTGTTGTTTGCGCCCCGCAGTTTCACCCGCGAAGTCCTAATGCCGATGGGATATCGGGATAAAAGTAGCCTATGTGGTAATCCAGGTCTACAGCTATCTACATACCAAGTTGCATCGCAATCGGTATTGTAGGTTTGATTCTCAAATGGATAAATTATATTATTGTATAATTCACACATAGTTACTTTTAACAATATAAATATTTTAAGTACAAAAATACATACAGGGGTAGTATCTTGAACAATTGATGAAAAATATATGAATCCAGTGTGAGGTAAGGCTGCGGCTTGTGAGAACCCAGACAACGTTTTCCTTTGTTGGCCAAGCGGTAAGATGTTGCATGATGGCATTTTTGCCAACTTTGACAGACCCCCAGCTACGCCCAATATTTTGGCAGCAGTTGATGCACCTTTGTAAGAAATCACACACTTAATTAACCAAAATCAATAATGAGTCCTCCTCACTCCTATGAATAATAATAAAAGCTTTTGTTTCTTTTCTTTTTTTTACCAAATTACTTTTAATTATTTTCTACATTCCTACAAAATATTTTAGCAAATAACAACGACTTCAAGACGGTGTCTGGCAGCGGATGGATGCAGACTGCCCAAGACCGGGATAGTTGGCGCTCCTTGGAAGAGGTCTACGTCCAGCAGCGGCCGCGATAGGCTGATGATATATGGTATCTCTAGCTCTGTATATTATGATAGTATGTAGGTAGCATAAACTTACCAACTATAGCAGTTATATTTGGAGCAATGAAAGCCATTCTACTTTCCACATATTCATATATTTTAGATTTAAAATTATTTAGGTCTGCTGCCATGTCACATGCTTCATTTATTTCAGCAAGTTCATTTTCTGTTAATAATTTTCTGAAATATAAAGAAATGATCAATTTCTTAGCTAAATTAGTTACTGCTTGGTAAATAGTAAGCTAATAACTCATCTATAACCATAAAAGCGCTGGGTAAAAAACTGAATAGTAGTTTGAAAAGGTGAAATTGTTGTAAAATAAAATTAAAATACTTATAGAGTTCATTCTAACATAAAATTATCTTATGAAGTACTAAAACTTAAATAATAATTCTACTATTTATTTAACTACTAGCTGGTACCCGCGACTTCGTCTGCGTAGAATTTGTAATAATTTTTTTCTTCAATCTCTTCCATGTTTTGAGGAGAAGTAAGGTACTCGTAAGTTACTTTTTGTCTAGTGGTTAGTGACTACTGAGCCAGAGGACGTTGGTTAAATTCCCACCCAGGACAAATAATTGTATTCCAAATGTACACCTACTTTCAATTTCCCTTGCTTTCAGGGGAACTGTTAGTACTCTTTTCAATTGGAATGGCAAATCGGTCGGATTACGGGGATTTAATCTACGTTTTCCCTTTGCTGTTCCTTTCATATATTTTACTCGAAAAGATCACCTTCAACATGTGATATGCTTTTGGTCTTTGATCTGTCCCACAATTTGATTCCTTGAATTTTTATATCGCTAAACTTGACAAATGATACGTCTCCCATATAAGCTTTGATTCCCTATTTTGTGATTTTCAATGCTTATTATACAAAAAGTAGCCTACATATGGCCTTTTCCAAGTCTTTGTTTATCTCTAAAAGTACCTAAATTCATCCAAATAACTTAAATGGTGGATCTTCTATACTTTCAAATTTTGATCCAATATTTTGCTACCCTCAAGGTCTATTTGCGCGATACGATAAGAAACCTATGTCTTTCTCCAAGGTTTGGATATCTCTTTACTAAATATCAACCAAAATAAAATTGACCAATGAATGGTCTCCCATACAAACTTAGATCTCCTATACTAACTTTTAAACTTTCATGTTCCATGATATAATATTATCTACGTATTTACGGAAATTAACGCGATTATATATAACTGAGCCAGTCAGCCTGTGACTAGGGCCAGTGCAACCTGGTCGAAACGTCAGGCAATTCAGAGGTATGTAATACCTTTTCGTGATCGCGTTAATTCCCGTGAAGTGAATACGCAGATAATATTAGATCTCCTATTTTGCCATTTATATTGCTATTTATTTTTACGACAAAAAGCCTCTATCCTTCCCTAGGATATATAATCTATATCTCCTTGCCAAATTTCATAGTTACTTACAACAACAACAACAAACATAGTTACTTTCGCATTTATAGTATTAGTATGGATATTAATTATTGACTTTTGCTATAAACTTCATTATTTTGGCAATGAGCAAGAAACAGTTTGAGATATAATATGAAATCAAATTTATATTGCCTTCAAAATAAAAACAGCATAGTTATGAAAAAAACAGTATTCAATTGCGTGTGGCTCAGTCGTCTGCCCTCAACGTGTCTGCCCGTTCGGGTAAGCACACTTAGGCATATTTTCCCCACCTACACCACGCCATACCACGCCGCGGTGCTCTCCTCTTGTCGCAAACTTATAAAACATTCACATAAACCTTACATATTTCCATACAAACTTTTATTCCCTATTCCCTATTGTTATTGTACAATCTTGAGGGTAAAACTTTTACAATCTTTGAATGTCTTATTTATTTATATCGAATCAACAGCCTAAAAAGTAAGTTTCAAGCTTCTAGCTCTAAATATGACGATACGTTCATATAACTTTTGCTCCCCATCTTTCAACTCCTCATACCCCTTTTTTCGTATTAAAAAGTAGCCTATGTCCTTTCTCAGGCTCTAGACTATCTGTGTACCAAATTTCATTTAAATCGGGTCAGTAGTTTTGTCGTGAAAGGGCGACAGACAAACAGGCAGAGAGACAGAAAGACAGAGTTACTTTCGCATTTATAATATTAGTAAGGATTCACATAAACCTTACATATTTCCATACAAATTTTCATCCCCTATTCCCTATTGTTATTTTACAATCTTGAGGGTAAAACTTTTACAACCTTTGAATGTCATATTTATTTATATCGAATCAACAGCCTAAGAAATAAGTTTCAAGCTTCTAGCTCTAAATATGACGGTATTTTCATACAACTTTTCATCCCCACCTTTCAACCCCTTACACCCCTTTTTTTCGTATCAAAAAGTAGCCTATGTCCTTTCTCAGGCTCTAGACTATCTGTGTACAAAATTTCATTTAAATTGGTTCAATAGTTTTGTAGTGAAAGGGCGACAGACCGACCGACAGACAGACAGACAGACAGACAGACAGATAGACAGAGTTACTTTCGCATTTATAATATTAGTAAGGATTTGTACACCAAAAGCAAACAATAACAAATATACAGAAACAGATATTATTAACATAAAATGCACAATGGGAGGTCTTATCACAAAAAGCAATGTCCTCCAGGCAACCTTTTGATAGACAGGCAGGAGTGTAATGATTTTTTGACAAGCAATTAACTTAGTTGTAAGTTAATTATGCATGTAGTTGATTATGTATTAGTATATGCTTTTATTTAGCAACTCATCCACAATCATCTTTCATTTAACACATTATATTAAACACTAGCTGCACCTCAATATTCCACCGTGTAAGTCCAGATGCCGTATGAATATCGGTATAAAAAGCCTGTGTTAATCCAGGTCTCCGGCTATCTACATACCAAATGTCATAGCAATCGGTTCAATAGATTTTGCGTGAAAGATTAATAAATATCCTCACAAACTTTTATTTTTATTGACAAGCTATAAATCTTGTTAATGTTTCCTTTCTAACTTTCTTATTCAATATTTTAGGATTCTAATGTACAAAAGCAAAATATACCTAGGTAATATAACTTACCCTTGTGTTGTGGATGCTGTTACAGACACAATCATAATAGTAGCTTGAGTAAGAAAACTTTGAAGTGTCTCATTGTTTTTAGCCCGATCCAGATCATTACCAAGTTCTCTCACTGAACGTATATAGTCTTGTGGGGATATGATAAGGGATTCCAATTCAGGAAACCGTTTCTGGTATTTATCTCGAACATATCTGTGGATAATAGCTGAAAAGTGAAATTTTTGTCTTATGTTTATGTTAACCTAATATGTACTATGATTTTGCTCTTATGCCATTTTCCTTATTAAAAGAACTTTCTATATATTAATGTGAAAAGAGAATTCTTTCTGCCCCTTTTTACGCAAATTTTGCACACTGAGGAATACAATATTTGGAGTATTTAAAGTGGAGAAGAAGTGCAGAAAGCTAATATTTTTTAACAACTTGTATTCTAAATTTAAATATTATGTGAAAATGGCGACATCAAGCTACAATATTTTGCTATAGAGGGTCTGGTGCTTAAAGTTTCAGATTAGAAATAAATACAGAACACTTAAATTGACATCAAAAAGATTAAGGAATAACAAAGCTATTTATTAACTCAAATCTTTAGTAATAGCTGTTTAAAAATATGAAAATATCAAATTCCTGAACTTACCAATTTCTCCATCAATCTCCGCAGCTATGTTATTGGCTTCTACAATTAGCTGATACTCAGGATCAGTTTCCATCAACCCAGTCACCTCCACCTTTTGTCTGTTATTACCAATATTGTGTTCTATTTCTGTCATAACCTGAAATAAAGTTTATGGGTCAAAACTTTATTTCCTACTAAAAATTCCCAACGAATCAAAATTGTTTTACAAATGTATGAAAATAATGTTCTTACCCGTGTTAAGCGATCTGAATGCCTTAGTTTTGCCAATTCTCTTATAGAAACATTTTTAATGTCTTCTTCTTTTGGAATTACGGGATATGGCACAGCAAACTCGTGATCTACTTCCATTTTATTCTCGATAAGGGCTTCCAATTCTCCATCATCATTTTCTTCTAAATCAGCAAGTAATTCATCAGCTAAAGACATTTCGCTAGATGATTAAGCTCGTGTATCAATATATTGGAACCGGATTAACCAATTCGTGATTCCAGGTTGATAACAAAATTGTATTTCTATCGGCGAGAATTCCAGATTCCAGACAAACTTCTGGTGCCTGTAATCAAAGAGAATTTATAGCACTACGTTCCTGTAATGTCAAATTCATAATCAGTGTGATTCATTTACTCTTTGGAGTAGGTCAAATTGTCAAATGACAAGCAATCAGGGCTGCCAGTAAGGAAAAAATCACGTACTACCGTATTATTGTATAACTATAAACAATACGTCAATGTCACTCTTTGAAGATTTCAATAAAAGATGTTTTAACTTTAACCTATTAGTTAAACCTTTCTCTTCCTTATGGGTTTAATAGCTTACAACAGACATGATTTGTTTTAAGTATCTCTGTGTGTACTACGTAGTTATTGCGGTATAATATCAGTAATGACATTGTATCCAATTATACAAAGCAATCTACTAAACAAACAGGATACATAACTGAATTATACAAATTTTGTATTCAATTTTACAGTCTGGCAATGGGATTTACACTTGATCGTTAGCTCCTATTCGATTGCCTATGGACATCGGACAAACGACTAAGTGTAAATGAACGGAGTCGAGTACGCCCGTCTTAGCACAATCTAGTCCAGCTTTCGTTTTGGTTACCCGAATCAGAATAACCGCGCCGTTTTCTTTGACTTGTCACGCAGTGCTTTGTCAGTCGTCACAGTGAGGGTGTTGCTCTTCGAAGAAGCATTCATTTTGTTTGTGATATTTTATTGATCGAATTGGCTCACAGAATAAAAAAGAAACGAAAAGTGTGGGTTCGAGATTTATTCAAACACAGAGATAACTTCGTCGTTTGCCCGTATTCCAGTGACCGAATTCGAGTAAAACAATGTAATTAATGCATCGGGTGCCACGTCTTTCGTTCACCCGAATACGAGTTAACGACAAAATGTTATTGCGCTATCAGCCGAAGAAATATCACGTGACTAAGCGTAAAGAACATTTAAACTGCTAGACAAGTGACACTTTTTCAAACGCTTTCGGTTCGAAGCGATCACTATCGAGCGAACGTCAACACCTTGTAGAAAACGAAATAAAATGGCGATTTTTAGAATCAGATAATTGTTCAAATTTCTGTAAAATGCACTCGTTCCAACTCTTCACTCACTCAGGAGCTATACACAACTCTAGTACGGACGGCGCTCCCTAGGGGTGTCCACTTCAAAAATACATCGATATTTATATTCGATGTAAAACATCGGACACCAGCATCGATTATTATCGATATATCACTTGAAAACATCGATATATTTTTTTAATATCGAATACTTTCCATAAAATTTTATTATTACCTTTTTCCAGTCAGTTCAGTCAAACGCAGAATGTTTGCTCTTTATGATTTCAAATGTGTGAATGTAGAATCAGAGACCAGAGTAACATAGCTATACTAATAGTGTAAGAATAGTTGTTTTCTATTGTTAGTTGTTGAGTGTTAGTTGAATAGAAATTGTACTACTATGATAGTGGCGAGATAGCGGATGAGTGTAGTATGTGTGAGTTATGAGTGTTTGTAAGTTTCCAAAAATGACAAATTAATAGAAATATTTTATTACACACTGGAACACTTCAAAAAAGCAAAAGAAAAAAAGACAGAAATTTACTACTAGTCTAAATCTACCTGCATAAACTTACTTTCACTTTACCGCTTTAAGACGAATGCACTTTAGCCCAACTTTGCACTAATAAAAAAATATTTAATCTTTTACCTTTCATTCTATTTATTTGTTGATGTCACAATCTATAGTGAGTAATAATGAATTAAGATTTTATGAATGATTTATTTAAAATTCATGTCATCAAGTACTTATTGTTAAAAAATTACTTTTGTTTTTGGAGTTTATTCCTAAAGAATCAAGGTAGTTAGTTAGTAATCGAAGGCCAGCGAAACGCTTTAAAGCTTTGTTGTGCTTTATTGGAGTATTCTTCTTAAGAATCGACGCATGCAAGTAATGGTGAATAAATATATAGAGAGAGAGAGAGACTCTAGAAAATTGTAAACTCCAGTCGTGGGGTGGAGCTGACACAAACCTTTTTATTGTAATTTAAAAAAATATATGATATATATTAGTCAGAAATAGTTTTTTTAATAGATTTGACAAGAAAAAAAACAAAGATTCCATGTTTCTATAAATAATTATGTTGATATATCGAATTGAATGAATATGTACAAAATCGAGTAAATTCGATATATATCGATGTTAAGTGAATATCTCTAATCCCTATTCCCTAGCGCTTTCTAAGACGGCAACACTGGAAACGGTTTGCCATTTTTCTCGACTAGAAGATATTCTTTCCAAGGTATGCAAAAGACCTGTAAAATATCTGCATACTACAGATAAAAGTGATTCTGGGTAGTGTTAGTTGAATTTAGGTAAATAAAGTCTGTCGTGATGGCGCTTAATCCACAATATGATGCTATTGGAAAAGGATTTGTCCAGCAATACTACACACTGTTTGATGATCCAGTACAGCGACAAAATCTGGTTAATATGTATAATGTAAGTAGTAGTATGCCAGAGTACTATGTGTACACATTACTTTGATAAAATGTATCACGTTCTATTACTTTTTTGTTGCACTTATTGTTAAAGTTTTAGGTTAACATGTCCCTCCCGCCGAAAATGTGTCTTTACTTGTAATTTTTTAAATTTTATTGTAATAAGTAATGTAAGACCCTAGTTGTTACTTTTATTTACGGAAAGGAAACATGAAATCTAAGTTATAGGTTAGTCAAAACAAATATGACTCATAAATAATATATGCTACTGACGGTGAAGGTCCCTCATATAGGTGATGTAGATGTTTATTATTATAACTGCTTTTATATTTCGATTTTTATTTCAGGTTGAAACCTCCTTCATGACCTTTGAAGGTGTACAATTGCAGGGTGCCGTAAAAATCATGGAAAAGTTAAATGTATGTATCACAGGTCAAATACTCTTATCAGTGTATGTTATTCAGGGTCAATGATACATACTTTTCATCATACTTCTGATGATCCTACACAATGTATACAATTATTGATTGGCATATCTACATAAACCTTTGCATTCTCTCTAACAACCATCCCATAAAATTGTTCTAATAGATTTAATGCTTGCAACACTGAGAACAATTACTGGCACATCATGCTAAAACAGCTGCAGGAAGAAAGGTATTGAGTTGAAGAGGATGTACAAGATGTGCTGATGGAATGTCTTAAGAACCGACCACTGATGGAAACATTAAACTTGAACCAGATTGATGTAGGAATTGCGCAGGCTATTCTTTCACTACCAATATCTGAGATACCTATCCAAACAGCTGTGTATTAGTGGTTCAATGTTTCCACAGTGATATGCAATTTGTAAATTATACATATAGAGGATACAATGGGGTTGACATGTCTAGATAGACAAAAAACCCTACTCAATAACAGATAAAATAAAGCTATTTTCTGTCTATAGATGCTGGACTGATAGCAGTGCACCATCAGCTCTGGGGACCTTGGTTTCTTCACAACAATAATTTGCCTATAGTGAATTGAAGAGGGCTCTTTTTACATACTGATGAAACTGTCAATTTTTGTTTTATTTCAGAGTCTAACGTTTCAAAAGATTGGGAGGATTATAACTGCTGTAGATTCACAGCCCACATTTGATGGAGGAGTCCTAATCAATGTACTCGGACAACTCCAGGTATATGTAAATTAATATTAATGTCTATGCTCTTGGTTTTTAATGTTAAATGAAGTCTTCTATCTAGCTCATAGCTTTATTTATAAGAAATGTGTTTATCACTACCAAATTATGATATCTGATTGGCATAAGTACTTTGTTTGTTCTTTCTTTTATTATTCAAGCTCAAGTATAAAATTTAAAAAATTAGAAGGAAGATATTTGTATAACAACTGTGATGATGAGTCCACTGATAAGGTGAATATTATGTATTATGATCAATTATACAGGTTTTAATTTTAGTTAACATCAATATCTGGGTAATTAATTGTATACATTTAACAGACAGATGATGACCAACCCCATGCATATTTTCAAACATTTGTACTGAAGCCAATAGGAAATTCATTCTATGTAGAGCACGACATGTTCAGGCTGGCACTACACAACATCTAGTTACTTTGATCAACAGATACAAAGTAAGGGTATAATCTTAGTGCTTTTGAATATGCACTACCTGCACTGCTTGGCACACTATCACTATGTTAATAGAGTTTTGTTAGATTAGCAGTACATTTTCTAATATTACTAATCCAGATTCGTTCAGAGGTACATACATAATTCAAATTCAAATTCAAAATCATTTATTCAATTAAGACACTAAGTGACATTTATGAACGTTAAATTGAAGCTAGAGTTAAAATCATAGATCGGCACAAACAGATGCCACAGCATGTACTGGATTGTCAAGGTAAATTAGGTGAAAAACACCAAAATCTACTGCCTGTTTGTGTCGATCTATACCTTCCAGTTTCCAAAATGCGTAGGGCCTTATGAGAAGAATACTGGCAAAGAAACTCATGGCCACTCTTTTTAAAAGTCAGATTTTCAGGTACAATAGTGTTAGTGTTACACGAGAGGTAAACAGGATACAACTATAGTGTAATTATGGGGCATAATTTTCTAAAATCATAAAGCTAGCACATACTGGCGCAGCCTCAGTAAATGACATTTTGCTGAGATTATGGTAAAAACACTTATTGGGGTGAGAGAACCAAACTTAATATTGGGTTGAATCATTAGTAGTCTCTGAAAAAGGAGGATCTATTGTTGTCTATGTGGTCTATTGCTGCGCTTGTCTCTGAGAATTAATTGTAACCTTTTTACACCAATAAACCCTCTCGGATTGAAGCAGATCAATTTTCCGAAGAGGAATCATGACTGATTGATTTTACAAAAATTAGCAATCATAGGTTTCTTTATTGTTTTTGTCTTATGTCCACATTGTAGACATTATGATTGTGACAATGGTTGAGTAATTTATAAGGAAATTAATTGCAGTTTCCTTCCCTGCCAAAGACTTAGCATGAAGTTGGGGGCTATCATGAAACCCTTGAATGGGGAGACTTCAACAAGATCCATCCAAGCAAAACCGAGGTACAGCTTCGGTGGTAAAATTTTAGATGGTCCAAAGTTCATTGGTCCTCACTAGTCTCCAATCACAACTCCACTATGTATGTTAAGTATGTTATTAGCCTGTTGTAGTAACTTTTGTAACTGAGACCGCAGGAATGGTTAGACTGACGGATATAGCTTAACCAATCATAAAACTAAATACAGTTTACATGACAGTCAAGTTTTGAGTTCTTGAGATATTCCCAATTAACTTTGAGTTTAGAGACAACATTTCAATGTGTTCAGATACCTATCTAATTATATTTGTTGTTCATTTATTTCCTAAACCTATCAAGCTACTATCCTTGTCTATCATCATTTCAATTGTTTAAGATATAGAGATATCAACAAAAACTTTGAAGAATAATACTACATGTTGGCACTTATTTTTGGTATTGTTATTTAGTATTCAATTAATTATTAACAATATTTATTTTCCCTTTTTTTTATTAATGAGGTACCTAAGTTATTTGTTTGCTAATTTAGTGGGTCAGGATTTGAAGAAACATCCTAATGGCATAGGCACTTGTAAATTTCGATGCATTTGATGACCTTAGATTGTGTCATATAAAGCACAAATGGAATGTATGTAATAATGTACATATATGAGACTGAAGACTCCAATTCAATACTCTGAGAAAGTTAGGCTACAGCCATCATGGTACGACCTGTTACTCAATGATGTTAACTAGTACTATAGGGTTTTGTTGTTCAGCCTATTGTTTTTAACAAAAATCATTTAACTCCCTAATATCCTGCTACTAGTGAAATCATCACATATTTTGATCCAAGTATTGGTCGAAATTTGTATCTTTTTTCCTTGTAGGACGATGGCTAACTTACATTGTGTTTAGAGTTTAATTACGCCACTGAAGAAATGTCCGAATTTAATAATATTGATAAACTTGAGAGAGCTGCTATTATCACCTATCACTGAATAAACCACAATTTGCATGTTCCTTTATTGAATTTTTTTTTTTATTATTTCAGTGCGACGATGATCCTCCACACCCGTACATGCAAACATTTGTTTTGAAGCCACTCGGAGACTCCTTCTTTGTTCAGCACGACATATTTCGCTTAGGCATCCACGATATTGCAGCCTAATGGAAACACCAATATAGTATCGATCAAGACATAACCATATTTTAACTTTAAATACGGTCGCTACGCTATTTTAAACAGCTACTGTTTTGGTTAACTAGGTATAAGTAATGATCAATTGCCTATTCAGTGAAATTCTAATTGTACATTAAAATATAAAGATATTTGGCATTGTTTTCTGCTTAGATGTTTGAAATGGCTTAAGTGAAAGTACGGCGGACTCTTTTTCAGTTACATGTATACATTTTATAATAAATACATTATAATTTTTTATTTATTGTAGTATTACTTATTATAAGATGATTCGTGGTATCTTGAGATGGTGTTATATTAACTTCACCTCACACCTTACCTCAGTATAAAGCAGTTTTTTTTTTCTTTTTAAAAAGACTTCAAAGATTTCTATTATAAACAGGAGCTATTGAACACAGGAGATTTCCAGTAAAATTGGTGCCGCCCGACTAGCTTTATGTTCCCGGTGGCCATAGGAGGGGAAACGAAAGGTAGACAATGCACAAGTGACACAGGTGCTGCCAGTGTATAGACGTAGAACTCTGTAATCATTAATCATCAGGGCGGGCCGTGTACTAATTTTGAAATTATTTTTATTTAAAAAAAACGTAGGATAGGGTACTTTATTATGAAATATGCTCAACTTGGACAAAAATCATCTTTGCATCTTGTTGAGCTGGATAATGTATTTTATAACATCAACGAAGTCATGACTCATTCAACAAGACCATCGTTTAATGTTAAGCAGTGAAGGCGAGTTAGCACTTATAACGTATTTCCACTAATCCCTACTCAATACACCGCTTTGCGTTATCATTCTCATTGGGCATATATTATAATTACTATACAGCACTTAGAACATAAAGTAGGTATCTTAATTATTTATAGCGTAGACAAACCTAGTATTTAGTTCAGAAACAGTTACCTATCAGGCAATAACTGTTTCTAAACTAAGTACTAAGCTTCTGTATATAATTCTTCTCATAATGTGGAAAACAACAGCAAAACCATTAATTTAGAAGGATTGAATGAAGTGTGAAAAGGTTCCCTTATCTTGTTTGAAAGAATAAACTGGGTGATTCTACATACATGTGTCTTACTTTTTCTTGCTTAAAAGTACCTGAAACAATATTCTCAATATGTCCCACATAAAACGTTCAATTTGCAAGAGGAAATACATAGTTTTTTGTTAAAGTAAAAACTATCTCCGTTGCTTACTTGCTTATGTATTTTTGGATAATAAAACAGTTATTTAGTAAATATTACATACACCCCTTATAGTTTTTCACTATAACTTAAACATAAATAATATTTAAAAAAAACACGCTTTTATAGAAAATCCAACTAAAGAATAGAAAATAAATTGTAATAAATTTGGATTAAGAATAGTGTAAATAGGAAATAAATATATATTATTGGAAAAAAGCGTGGGGTGCATATAGTATCAATAAAATGTTTATAACTATTGACACTATGATTTTTTCCAATAATATACATTTATTTCTTATTTACACTATTCTTAATCCAAATTTATTTTCTATTTTTTAGTTGGATTTTCTATAAAAAGCGTGTTTTTTTAGTTTTTTTTAATTTTTTTTTTTGTTTTATCGAATTATTTCATTGTCATCGGTCTTTGACAAGTGTGCAAAATTTGAATGAAATCTGGCCGTTTAAAGTAGGTCAAAATCGCGCCCTAAGGAGTCGGTTACAAACAAACATACAAGTGAAGCTAATATAAAGCGTGTAATGGCTAATAGGAGCTAAGTGCTCGTGTTCGAAGAAGATTAGGTAATGTCGGTTAAAGTGTATGGCGTGGGGTTTGAACCCTCGAACTCTTGGTTTCAAGTGCAATGTTTAAACGATTACACTGCTGCCGTTCCTGATTAAACCATTCACCAAAGCGTTTGCAAGCTCTTTAGCCCTGACAAGCATTTTTGTAGCACTGACTGGCCTGATGGTCTAGTGGTTAGTGATCCTGACTACTAAGTCTTGGGTTCGATCCCACCCAGGCCAATAATTGTGTAACGAGTACGATCATTTATTGTGTCTGTGTGTAATTTATTTATAATATGTATTTAGTGATATATAAGTATGTTTATTAGCAGTCTGGTTACCATAGTACAGGCTCTACCTAATTTAGGGTCAGACAGCCGTGTGTGAGATGTGTCAAGTTATGAAAAACGCAAGTCCAGCTCTCGAAAACTATGGTACGGTTTAACTACATAGTTGATGTATTAAGTGTGAGTTTATTCTTCCTGGTGCCTAATTAACATTAATATGGGGACTCAGGTCATTGCAAGGAAGGATAGGAAAGAAATGCAAAGAAATAAATAAATGCTAGGACAATCATGTATTATAAATAGTCAAAAATTAACAAAAGAACCACTGAAAACAGGTACATTTTTAACCAATCTCGAATTTAAGACTCGCTCCTCCTTTTTTAAATCCTTAGACGCTACGAACACTTAACAAGTTTATTTTGCATGCACTACTAAACGAAATACACACACCAGGCCCCGCACCGCACGGGCCCAACTTGTCTAAGTGAATGACTAGGTTGCACAGTGTTACGCTCATTGCAATGCTGGCACGCCACAACCGACGTCCTCAAACATGACGGGATATTTGTAGACTCCTCATACAAGCTTTATTGTTCATTATGAAAGATTATATTATCGCATAGTACTCAATTACACATCCGTTTCATTACAGCGTTATACTTGAAATTCGAGCTTGTTCATATTAGAATATTATCAATAGCTACAGTATTTAACTATTATTGCTTATCAAAAGCGTTTCTCCTGTTTAAAAATAAGAACAATCTTACCTTAATATACAAATACATTAATCAAGAACGGAGCTGATTTTATGTAAATCGTATTTTATAAAAGGTAAATATACTGATAAGCCGTTTTTTTTTTATATTTCCAAACTTCTAAAAGGGCTCAACGCGTCTGTTATCACGACATTATGAAAAAGACTACGAAGCAGAGATCAAATTAGACATGGCAAGACCGTTCTGGTCATACATAAAGAATAATTGTACATTAGCCCTCCCATTTTTTAGTACTGTTCCATTAAATAATAATAAATGAATTAATAAGTTAATAGCACAACCAGCCGTTAATAAGTAACATCTCAAATTAGTTATAATCACAACGCAATAATATTAGAAAATATTCTCATCAAGTTAACTGTTTATATTGATTATTAAAGTATAATTATTATTATTACACTGGCCTGACAAAATGTAATAGGTACCTAATACATTTTAGTAACGGTCACTAATGTTAATTTATTACCAGGATTTATTGTACGCAATTTTTAGGCTAGACTAGCAGTTCTCGCGCGGCTTCGCTAGCGTGTTTTCAAAATAAAAGTAGCCTAAGTTATTCCTTATAACACCAGCTATCTGCCAGTGAAAGTCCCATGGAAATCGGCCGTTTCGGAGTTTAGCCGAAACAAACAGACAGACAAAAATGTTTAAAACTGTTTTTAGGTATAGGTATCGTGCAAATAATTGTATGAGCTTAAAAAGAAACTATTATTTTGACATTACAAACAGACACTTCAATTTTATTTATTTGTATTGGTGTAGGTAAATTATCATCTAGGTAGTTAGGTTGCGGTGTTCAATGAATGATGGTAGGGAACTAATGACGACATAACCTAACCACTAAATGTACTCAATTTTATGTGAAACAAATATTGATATCGGATATCATCTAACCACGATAGACGAGTTCACTACAGTAGGTATAGTCAGACGAAACAAAATCGATACCAACGATAAGTTGAGAAATTGAAAACTAGTTCTAATATGTAAAAGTTAACAGAAGTCCTGCGAATAAATTTCATTTCATTTCAATGATAGTTTGAAAAAAGATCAACAAAATGGGTACTCAAAAAAGTCAAAATAAACCTTTCAAATTACCTACACATGACATTTATCTGTCGCATAAATTCACAAAAGTAAATAGAAAGCAGAACTTGGGCAACTAGTGACATTCGTAAATATTGTGTTCAATGTAGTCTACAAGTATATTCATAAATTAAGGTTTTCGATAAGTATGTAAATCCTTTGCATTCTTGTATTTTTTTTTTTTGCATTAAATAGTCAGATTTTAGAGGGAGAAAAAGTTGATAGAAAATAACTACCAACAGTTCAGTCACTTTTTTTAGTACTTCAGTACAATTACGTTCTAGTGATGGTCAATAATTAATTAATGGTTAAATTTTATTGTGACATAGGGTTCCGTACCCAAAGGGTAAAAACGGGACTCTATTACTAAGACTCCACCTTCCGTCTGTCTGTCTGTCACCAGGCTGTCATGAACCGTGATAATTAGTCAGTTGAAATTTTCACAGATGATGTATTTCTGTTGTCGCTATAACAACAAATACTAAAAACAGAATAAAATAAATATTTAAGTGGGGCTCTCATACAACAAACGTTATTTAAACTAAAAAAAATGTTATAATATAATGTCTAATGTTGTATAGATAATGGCACGGAACACTTCGTGCGCGAGTCCGACTCGCACTTGGCCGATTTTTTAAACAGAGTAAACGTATTTCCAGATTAACGTAAGACCAGATCTTGATATATTATGTCAATACGTGTATCTTTTCATTATTTTGTGGTAACAAAATGACTAAAAGTTTCTCCAAAAGTCCTCAAATCTAAGATTAGATTATTGGCTCCAAAACATCCTTTTTGAGATAACTACAGCAGGTACAAATACAAATGTAAAATGTGACTTAGACATCTACGTACCAGGGATAAATAATAATTTTGTAAAAGCACTGCACTAGGATCGCTAAAAAATGTAGAATAAGTTCTTATATAAAAAGCTTTGTGTATAAAAATAAGCTCTTTTACTTCACCAAACACTCGTCACATAAAAAGTATATTATGACATTTTTGATTTACTCTTATTTTAAATGTCGGTTTTTGAGAATAGGAAGAAGTAGGTATAAACTTATTTAGTATAATTAATGGAAGTTTTCAAAATGGCCTTGATTAAACTCGACCTTGCAGTGGAAGACGAATGGTTCAAATACTAAGCAACCTGTTATTGCGTCAAAATTTATTTTTGAGTATTGCTATTGAAAACTTACCCAATAAAGTGAAAGTCAATAGAAAAAATGTATAAACTACCCTTGCTCTTAAACACTTCAAAACAAATGAAGTTACCTTGATGAAATGTAAATTGTTATTTTCCATAATCAACAGAAAACAAAAGGTACATTTAATGGAACAGCACTACAACTTATCGGTTACATCCCACTGATCACCAATAGCGATTAATGGTAAAAACATTGTAGCTATAAGACAACATTACTCGTAATTTATTTATCAAGCCTTAATTGTCTGTATTATGAATGTCGTTCATAACATATCCTGAGTTCACAATCTCTACAAAATAAAAATTTAAAGGGGATCCAAGGACTTAAAAACATACTGCCTTTGCGGATCCAACACTTTTAAATTGTAAAAAAAAAACTTAGGAACTAATTTAACTGGTATTTTGTTTCACCAAATACTGTCCTTACGCTTAGACACTTGTACATAACAAAATACAAAAAAAAAAAAACTTTCAATTTAGGAACACAACCAGAGATCATAAACTCAGGCTATCGCTAGTATGTGACGGTAGGTTTAGGAACCGCCTTTTTTGCGACCGCGGGAACCCGGCAAAGTAACGCCACGGAGTGACCTCATTGCCATAGCTCGGTTGAAATGTCGCTGAGTTTTATGTTCTTCAACGTCACCACCGCTGTCAACTGATGATAATATCACTAATAACACTCCCATCACCTGTAAAATGTAAATTTATTGAATAGATTTTGTAGGAATTGCATTCGGGTCTAAATAAGTTTTTGAAGTTTTTTTTGTAAGTAGATAAATACGTGTTTACAAGTAACATTGCGGTCACTGTACTCATTTCCGTTGCTATCATATTGTGATGAATTGTTTGTCATTTATTTTCCTGTAAAAAATGTTTACTGTTCTAGACTTGAGTATCCTGCTCATAAATCCAATGTAAACTAACTAAAAGACTACTAATAGATTAGTTTTTTATTTGCTGTAGACATTTAATTAAATTGAATTTGCTCACATAGTACAAATTAAATTTTAACGTAATTTTTGTATTAGGTATATAAGTTAGTGTCAGTATATTTCCATTTGATCGATGTTTTTACAGGTTAACCAGTAAAATTATAATAAATACTATAAATTGAGGGATACAATACTCAACACCAACTGAGGAAGTAGACATGTGCGGTCCTTGGTATCGTGTAACTATCAGCATCAACGCATATAAAATTTGAGAATTTGGAAGTCTTGGTATATTTTACTTTAATTTATTAAGTCCTAGCAACCGTAGGTATATGTTATCTCCCATTGTTCATAGGAGTGGCTATTGAAAAATGAATCTAGAAATAGCCTGATAAATATTAGCACAAAATATGGACACAAATATTAAGCAGTTTACCTATACATATAAATTCAATATGCACTTGAGTTTTTGTATTTGAGACTGGATGTCGAAAATGGGTGGGGTCTCCCTTTTTGGGGACATTGTTTCAATAATTATTTTATTTCAATAAATTGTCTTTCTGTGTTTACCAGGCAAATATTTCGTATAATTCTTTTTATATTAATTATGTAAAAAGTACTACGGTCTAAAACTGTTTATTAAGTAGGTAATTCAATAGTACGCAGTTTTTTTATTAGATAGGTACCTTATTTTTTTAAATTTTTCAGTCTCACCTAATTCCGAATTGTAGGTAAAACTACCTTGAAATGTAAACGATTATGTTTTGAATTAAACTGGCTTATGTGAAACTTATTTGTTGACTGCTCAGTAAATGCATTTCTGGAAAAAAAAATTAATCCCGAAAAGAAAAAAAAACCATTAGATAATCTACACCCAGCCTTAGAAGTATAGAGATTTGGCTAGAAACTGCCCTAAAGAATGTAAACACATGCTTACCAAACACACAATAATAAGGAGCGTATACACATGCACAGATGCCTCTGGCGTGTTCTCGATGTCTTTCAGAGCGGCCAGCGCTGGTTCGTAGTCCGGTTTCAAGTCCAATGCGTGTCTCAGGTGCATTGCCGCTTCCTGTACAACGTATTATCGTCTTACACCCTTTAAAGCAGCAATAGGATGTGCATTTGTATTCTATAAAGTAAGGAGTTAAAGCAAAAGAAATCGATTTTAAGATGTAACTAACTGGTAAGGTTACTAATTTCTATTAGAAAATGCTTGGGCAATTAAAATGGTAACAAGTTATCTAAAGCTGCTTAGATTGAGCTGTTTTACGGGCAATAATTTAGCAAAAAAAAAAATAACCACGCAATTAATTTTAAGATTAAGGACTGTAAAGTTAATATGTACACCTCAATTATCGGTCAATAAAATTTACACCTGATAAGAAATGTACCTGATAATGTCCATACGCTTTGAATATTTCTCCAAGAGTGAAGTATTGTTGCCACGCGCTGCGGTCTGGCGGTTGCACCTCCAAGGATCGCCGCGTTAGGTAGATCGCGTCGTCCAGATATTGCAGGGTGAATAGAACCCGTGCAAGGTTCAGAAGGACCTAAAAATACGATAAGTTAGTGAGAATATTTGATACGTATACAAATTCAGAGTAGTACGTAATAATAAGTACCTATGTCGTAGTCAAACTAGAAGCAAATTCTTGACAGTATTTAAGACGCTTTTATTAACTTTCACAATGTAAGTAATGTTGGGAGTCAAATTTAACCTACTACTTATAGTCGTATCGAAACGAGTCCTTGTATGTGTTTGCAGTTTGGATGACCATGCCATAATGGTAACTTTGTACTGATCTGATGATGAAGCCAGGAGGCAGATAGCCGGTTTAGTGAGTGATAAAAGCGTGTTTTTTTTTAGTGTTTAACTACATATCGTTATTTATTAGAAGAACGTCATCGTCAGTGCAATAGTGTTGATTTTATTTATTTATTGGAAACTCAACAGCTTGTTTTCCATATACATAGCAGCATTGGCTAATGCTTGCTTAAATACTAGTATGAACATAATGTATTATTGTCTAATACCTTTAACAACAATAGTTTCCTGGCATCTTAAAAAGGTAGAAGTGTAAATATAAGAGTTGGCAAATAACAATAGACATAAGGGTAACTACTAATACTAAGTTAATACCTAATGATGTGCTACATGGATTTATGTAATGTACTTATAAGTTACTAGGAAAAGTCTTAACACAATATTTTAATGCACCTAACAAGTTTATTTGTTTATCATGGTACCTACACTCAGGATTATCTGGTTTTATGGCGGTCTACCCGAATCAACCACTAGTAATGTCATAAGCAAGAACAATGCACAGCATAGCATACATCTAAATCCGGGAAGTTTGACTGCATAACATCCTCCCGATGAACCTTATACACCGTAAGCTGTAACGCCTCTCCTCTCCTGGCAAAAGGTCTAATGTCGCAGTTAACTAAAAATAAAGTTTTGTTCGGTTCAATTATATAGAATAGAAGAGTCAAGCTCTTGAATGAGAATGTTCGAGACCAAAAAGTTCATTATAAAAACTGGGTAGGGCTATCTGTTAATAAAACCAGTCGCTTAAGTGCCTTTAATTTTTTATGACTTGTATAAGTAAGTATAGTTCTCTATCAAATTATTATTTAAAATGACAAAAAATATTTGATGACAAGCGTTTTATTACATTTCAAACTATAGTCACGGCCAATATTAGAGCGAATTAAACTCGTCGTTTAGGACCCTGTTAAACACAACACAACGTAACGTGGGAGAGCCATGCTTCGGCATGTATGGGCCGGCTCGACTCCGCTCGATACCACGGCCTTACAGAAAACCGGCAGTGAGGCAATGCCGGAGGCTCTAACCCTTCCCTCTCACCTATTCCAGTCCTTCCCCTCTTCCCTCCCTCCCCCTCTTCGCCTACTCCCACCTTAAAGGGTGGCAACGCACTTGTGACTCTTGAGTTACAGGTGCCCATGGGCGGCGGTTGTCATTTACCATCAGGTGACCCGTCTGCTCGTTTACCCCTATACCATTAAAACAAAAAAAAAAAAAAAACAAACAGAAAACATCTGTATATACGCGACGGTGTATTTTTTGCATTTTTATTAACTTAACTAGGTATGAGTTGGTCCTTTTTTTGGCACAATAGGTAAAACTATTGTGGGTCTAATGTGATCAATCCGCCAGGATCTCTTGTAAGGCATATATGAAACTTGATTAGCTAATTATGCCCTAAATCCACAGCATAGCATAAAACGACTAACCGCGTGCTTTGTAAGATGTAGGTAATTTGGGTACGTACTATTATTGTTCGACTTTATGGAGTCTCGACTTCGCTACAAATCATGTTCGTAATTTTAGTAATTATATAATTTACACATACTTACCTACTCATTAATAAACAAACATTAATTGTCTTCACTTAAAATTCTTAGGTTCATGGGGATTGCTATCGAAAAACAAGTTTTTACTTTGCTATTCTAAACAGCCATTTAAGTGAAAATAGGCATTGCTCGACACCTACCAAAATTTACTAACATCAATTACATCAGTTAAGCTATCTTATAAGATACTAAAAGGAAGTAAGCAATGAATATATTTTTAGAACATTAAAAAAAACGAAAGTGGCGGGCAATTGTTGATAAAAAACAACATTAACAAACTAAGAACAAACACACATGTTGAGGACCCAATTAAACTTTTTTCCTATTTCGAGAATCTCCAAGCAAACAGAGGAATCTATAGAAGTGAATTAGGAAAGCCGTGGAAGGGACATTCCAGGTTATTTTACAACCTGAGCGCACTGAAAATTATTTTGGAACCTCATATTTCACGACTAGTTTTTATTAACTTCCTCTAAGTCCTCCAATTCAACGCTATGTTTTTAGGGTTCCGTACCTCAAAAGGCTAAAACGGAACCCTTATAGGATCACTTTGTTGTCCGTCCGTCCGAAGGTCTGTCTGTCTGTCAAGACAGGAACGCGTGGAGGTATCAAGCTGGAATTTATATCAAATACTCAGGTCTCAGAATCAAAAGATACAGCCGTTTATGCCGCAAATATTCGACACTCGCAAGGGAATCAAAACCTACAGGGTACTTCCCGTGAACTCAGAATCTTGAAATTTGGTACGAAGCAACGTTTTGTAGCACAGATAAAGGAAAAATTGCGAAAACCGTAAATTTTTAGTTACATCATATAATAAAAATATTTTAGGGTATCTCGGGATTAGTCCCAGAGGCCAGTCATATCAGTCAGTTAATGCCGTGCTTTGGTAGTCGGTTTTATTTCTAGATAACCAACTTCAAAAATGGTAAAATTAGGATCTTGTATTCAAAATATAGAAAATAGAGGAAAACAGAAGATTTTCAGAGGATCGGAAAGTAGGAAAAGTTTAAAATTTTGGTCATTCGCAGGGCTGATATGTTTATCAAGAGAGGAGACAGGGTGGGGGTCTGAGTTAGTGTTACCCAAATGCAAGACCAAGACGAGACTTAGCCAGTTTTGGGTCTTGGTACTGTGCTCTCAGTCTAGGCTTTGGCCTTGCAGCAGGAGTATTGCAAGCCAAACTCAAATTTCTTCATTTCATAACATTCCTTAGAAAAATACTTGAAATATTTTAAAAATTATAGAGCAACACAATTATAGGTCAATCACCGCAACAAAAAGTTGCGTTGTAGAAAGTAAAACAAATAATAATTTTAATCTGCTATATATATTGTATATATATATCTTATATATGTATATATATAGGTACTATGTAGTATGTTTATGGTAATATAAGTATAGTATACTAAGTATATATTAAAATATATATTAACCTATCTCGGTACACCACAGACTACCCTGAAATATATTTGTTAATATTAGTACAAAGGTTGTCTGGAAGAGATCGCCGTGAGCGATAAGACCGCCAATTGATATGCCTGAATGTTTGTATTGTTTTTTTTATTGTATCTTACATTAAAGGTGTACAATAAAGAGATAAATAAATAAATAAATAAAGTACTCCAAATATATAAGATCGCTATCAGCCATCGTCATGCACCGATCTATAACCGCCCGTTTCCAAATACTTGAGCTTTTTAAACACATTAGTTAAAGCTTAGAACAAGGCAACAGAATAGGTACATTTGGACGTAGTAAAGTAATAGACATAATAAAGATCAAGAAAATCAAAATAATAGAATTAAATTGACAATATTTTAAAGACATTGTCATGAGAGATTTCAAATGCGTCACCTTTTTTGATGAACTTGATACTGAATTGATTATATGGATGTATATTATAATTACTTGCTAACTATATACATAATCACTGCCTACAATAGCTTTAAGTGTTATAGTTACAACGAATAACGTTGCTGTTAGATGGAAGGAATAGTTGCTTTTGATACTGATACTAGGGAACCTTCATCAATTCGTGATTTCGAACGACTTCAGGAGGATACCATTTGTGTAGTCAAATGGAGTATTAAAAATGAGTTAGTCTTTAATGTTTCAAAGTGCAATATAGTGCCCTTGGGCATCAGCGCCGTGGTGTTGCCAATACAACATAGAGGGAGAGGTTATTATTCGAGTTACGATGGTACGAGCTCTCGGTGTTTTATTCTCTGCCGAACTTTTCTTTAACATCACATAATCCATATTTATAAGAAGGCTTATAGAAATTTAGGTTTCATAATGCGAGAAACCAAGGACTATCGGAATACTAACAACGTGAAATCGCTGTATAACGTGTTGGTTAGGAGTAGGTCAGAGACTAGTGCTATTATCTGGAATCTCCATGAGATTAAATATATCTTGATAATGGAAAAGATGCAAAATAAATTTGCCCGTTACCTTTACTGGAAACAGTACGGCGTATGTCTCTTTTATCCACTTATGTATCCAACCCTCTTTGTTATAGGGATGGTTGGATACTATAAGCTGGAAGTAAGACAAAATTTAGCCGTGGTTAAGTACGTGTTTTTAGTGCTCCATGGTAAATTAAACAATCGGCAAATTTTTAGTAAACCGTTAAGTTGCTCGCACCAAAAACCAAACTGCGTCAGACGCCAAGGGCAAACATGTTTGAGATGCCTGCACCTCGCACCAACCTCCAGAAATATGCTCTAATGGCACGAGCCTTAAGTACTCTGAACGTGGTATAACAACGGCTGTACATATTTACGTGTACATTGGCGGAATTCGGGAAGGTAACATTAGGTTATTAAACTTATTACTATTAAGACCGGTATTGGGTAACACTAGTCCGTTATTAGTCCATAGTTAGTCTTTCAACACATAAACGAAATAAAGTTGTCAACATGACGAGTGTACTTACATGTTTTTATTGTACCCTAGAGTTAATTAATAAAATTACATTTGTATGTACACGACATACAGAATATTAGGTATTAATAACTAAAGTGTATGCCGTGTGGTTTTGGCTATAAATAGAGCGTATCGATTGCTACATTTCTATATATATTATACTAGGTGACCCGACAGACGTTGTCCTGTCTTAATTATGAATATTGAACAACCACGCTAACTGTCAAACGACTGACAGAGGATACGCTAGAAAAGTTGATATGGTCGTTAAGTTTTCTTAAATTTTCTAATTTTCCGCGCAGCTTTAAATTATTTTTTTTTATAAGAACCTTCTCCTGACAATAACAAACACAAAAAGAAGAATTAGCGAAATCAGTCCAGCCGCTCACGCGTGATGCCGTGACCAAGGGAAGTAGGGATTCATTTTTATATATATAGATATAAAATGTCAGTATATCCCAAACGTCTACGTTAGACATATTGAAGTAACAGTTAATAAACATAAGAATTTGAGTTTTTATTCTTTTATTTTACTTTAATGTCGAGTTACTCTCGTAACAAACCTCCGAGAACAGTACAGAACTCTCAGATACGCAAGTTTCCTCATGACATGTAGAATATTTTTAGTCTAGGTACACCACGTGTAGGTGTACTAATGACCTTAAATAGACGGGTGTGTTACTTGTCTATTCTACCATCTACTGACAGACAAGCTATCAGTAGACGGAACAGCGGTAGCAAATATAAAAATTTTATATCAAGTTTACCTACGGATATTTAGTTCTGATAGGCACATTAACTTTAAAAAGTCAAAGGCCAAGCTCGAATTGCATTTAGAATGTATTTTTTTAAGTGACTCTTTTAAGATATTTTGTAACTGTAACATTGTAACATGACTGTGTTCACATTACAAGAATAAGCCTTCTGATCAATTTTATTATCAAAACAAATTCCACACGTTTATGTTTATTTAAAGTAATGATTTATAAAAACAAATAATAGTTATTGTCGCTGCTGCATGTGTTTTTAACCGACGAAAAAAAGGGAGGTTCTCAATTCGACCGTATTATATATATATTTTTTTTTTTATGTCTGTTCAGCCCTCACTCCACTTATTTATGAACCGATTTTGATTATTCTTTTTTTGTTAGATAGGGTATATCTCCAGGGTGGTCCCATGTCAAGGAAGTCAGGATCTGATGATGGGATCCTGATAAAATTGAGAGGAGCCCTCGAAAATTGTAGGAACGAATAGTGTTTCTGTTTACTTTCATTACTTTATCAGGTATTTGCGTTTAGAAATCATCACATCATGTAGCTGAGGTGATGATGAAAAAAAAACATAAAATAAAAATCTTAAGTCTTAAGTATAGAGCTTATTTACATAACCTATCAAATTTGTTATAAACTTATTTTGAGTCGGCGCCAAATAATAAAATGATTAATTACTTATATATAAAATTTTGAAAATTAATCAGTTTGTTGTTTGGCGCCGACTCAAAATAAGTTTATAACAAATTTGATAGGTTATGTAAATATTGCGGAAGAATGCAATTGCGATTCTCGCTCCCCCGATCATAGGCAAATAGCGGAACACCGGACAACAGACCCCTTCGCCCCCCCAAGGGCGGAGGACATCCATGAGGATCTTCACGCATCTGCATATATTATGTCATCTAAGCGTGACGGTCACGGGAGTTCACTGTTTTTTTCCTAATACCAAAAGTGCCCAAAGTGCCTAAATAAGTTTTCACTTCAAAAAAAATTAAAGATTTTACAAGGTCGTCATGCGTTTCGGGTCGTCAATGCCTGCCGGGGTTTGCGGGAAAATGCAATAGCGATTTTCGCGCATCGGTCATAGGCAAGTAGCGGAACAGCGGGGTAGTTTTTAGTCGGTAAGAGTCTGACAGACCCCTTCGCATCCCCAGGGGCGGAGGACATCCACGAGGATGTCCCACCTCGTCAACAAAAAAGGGTCCACATATACTGCGAAGCTGTTCCTTTATAATTAGCTATACTGGTTACTGTTTAATACGGAACACAGTCCAGTATACTGTCATCTATGTTTTTGGCGCTGTTTTGACGTGAAAATAATTATCATATATAATTACAAGTTATCTGTTCCACAAGAAAAAATATTGTTTGAATGTAGTTAGGTATATTTAAAAATTTAATATTCAAGTCAATTGTTAATTGTAAGTAGTATTTTTCCCTAGGATACTGCGGCAGCATACTGTCAGTCCATAACGAAACGAATTTTTGCGCGGTAAGAGCACAAGAACAGTGCTCGCAGTGTATATCGGAACATACCCCAAATAAATAATTTATTTCATTATTTGTGTACTTTGTACAACCCTAGAGTGTCCGGCAGTTCGGCTACACACACAGACGACGGTCACGGGGTGGGCAAGGCGTTCTCAACTTTCGAAAAGCGTAAATAAGATATATTTCTGGTCGCAGCTAACGCCAGGTATTATTATTTAAATTTTGTAGGCATTTTCAGTTTTGTATGGGAGTGATGTATCTGTTACGAAGTAACTATTATCTTATCTGTGCCCATACCAAAAGTGCACAACGTGCCTAGAGAAGTTTTCACTTCAATAAAACGCAATTGGTGTTCTCCTAGCGGGCAGAGTTTGTTTAATCAGTCTCATTCTTTAAATATAAAACATACACCATATATAGACGGTTCATACGTATTCATGTAAGGATGTCCATTTTTTTTTATTTCATTATTAGCTTCTGTTTACATATATATATTTTCGTGGCTATGTGGTAACCTAGTAGGTTAGCACATTGTGAGGTTAAGTAATATTAGCCAGGTCAGTCTTAGGATGAGTGACAATTCTTAACACATTGAGACCTCTCAGTGCCGTGCCGAGCATGTTAAGCCGTCAGTCCCGGTTGCCATACGAACAACTGTGGCATTCGTTAAGAGTAGTTGGAGCCCTAAAAAAAGGCCGACAAGCTGGTCTAACTACAGAACTTCGATATCGCCTAGTAACAAGCTTCTAATTTACAAGTGCATACTTAAACCCATATGGATTGCAGTTATGGGGCACTGCCTTTAACTCCAACTTGGAAATTCTCTAATGCTTTCAATAAAAAAAATTGCTTATGGTAGCTGACGCACCGTGGTACTTCACAAATGAGAGGATTCATGGTGAACTATACAGTTAAGAATGTAGTAGCAGATTCTCTTAAAACTTACAAAAAGCGTATGGAAATACATCCGAATCGCCTGGCTAATAACCTGATGGACAAACCCCCAAACACAACATTTCAAAGATTATAGAGGAGAGCACTGCTGGATTTTATATTGACATGAGATACTATACTGAATAATTATAATATAACTTTTCAGTATAGTATATTGTATTCATCATATTATGAGCCAATCGATGGATTTGCTCCATGCACAACATTAAAATAACTAAATAACCTCCAGTTAAATGTTTAATCGACAGAATGATTGCAGGATGAGAAAGAGACAAAAAAAAATTATTAATTACTATTATTATTGATGTGCACTTTTATTGCAATAATACATAAAAAGCAATGTTTTAACTAATTTTAAAAGTAGTATTAGTATAAACTACAAACTAATAACTACTTACTTCTGCATTATATGGTGAGACAGCAAGAGCACGTCTGAAGCACTCAATTGATTGTCTTGTATCACCCTTGATCCTCCAGAAGTTGCCAATTTGATTGTACAGTTGAACTGACTTTGGCTTTTCCCTCTTTGCCTTCTTTAGACGTTTCTCAAACCCATTTATTTCAGATGGCGACAGACCATTTGACTTCTTCTTTGGAAATATAAGGGACACCTAAAAATAATTCATAATTAAAATAATTTTTGGAATCAATGAGTAATTGCAACAAACAGTATAATGATTCCCTAAAGTTACTTAAATGTAGGGCTGCCATCCGTCCGGGTTTCCCCAGATTTGTCCTAGTTTAGAGGGCTTCCGGGGAGCATCCGGGTTTTCAAAAACTGTCAAAAACTCTGTGCCAGGGGCAACTTATAATTTTTTGATGGATCATAGCTATTTATAAAAAAAATGTAATCGGAGTTTTTTTAAGATGTCCGGGAAATAATCTCGATTTCACACATATGTCCGAGATTTTTGAAGAACTTATCCGGTGCCGGCAATTTAAGTGATGGAAGGCCGACTTAAGTGTAAACCTTGCAATGATCCTTCAAAATAAAATATAGGTATTTAAATGGAAAATGCATGTGGTTCAGCATGCTGTCCTTAGTGATTTGATACTGACTACCTGGAGTATAGATATCAGAAGTGAGAAGCCAAGTCTGCAAAGGGGTCATGTCAGCGACCCCAACCGACTTTAAATGTGGTTTTCTATAAATGGTATATTGCCTGTTTATGAATAAATATTGTCATAATAACATCTTTGATTTATGGAGGGTTTTTATAGGGATGACAAAGTTTCATTAAAAACTTTAAACTTCTAAACTCAATATGTCTGAATAAGGTACTGTTGTACTGCACATACCTGTGGTTCAGGCACATTTGGATGTCTGTGTCGTCGGGCCACACCAACCAAGTTGTCATAGTATGTAAAATTAACAGCCTTGCCACAATCTAAGTACTCATCATCTGCATCACCATTGATTTCAGCTGGTGTTGTCTCATCACTATTTTCAACACCAGCTCTGAAAATAATATTTAATTAATATAAAACTTTTATTGTCTTTTTTCTTTGAGCCAACAAATGTAAGCTTATTCTGCATGTGGCATGTTTGTGGTTAGATGAACTCAATATTGACAAAACTAAATAAAATTATTATTGAAAAGTAATGAGGAAAATTATTATTAACTATTAACATTGTACTATTTTCAATACATAGCACACACTAAAATAATATTAATAATTCATTGTACCTGTATATAGTACCCACATATAGATAATAAATAAATGTTTTGATTTGATACTATAAGCATTGTTAGTTTTGATATTAATTGTTCCTATGTTTAAGCATTTGAAAAATGAGGAAAAATTTTTATGGTCCTCAGCAAAATTTTATTTCAGGAAACAAAATTATAAAATCAGCACTAATGGCAAACTAAACATAATTGTCTTCCGTGAGGCTTATTTCTTGACAAAAGTGTCTAAGGAAGGTAATGGAAAAGCGACAACACTGATTATTTAGACAGGAGTTAATAAACAATGTACAAACCTCTGCTGTTCATATATTTGGCAGTCTGTGCAAAACATATCAAATCCATGTTTAGTCCATGTGTTTCCATAATAAACTGTTGATGTTATTATGTTGAAGACAGGGTCTTCTTCCCCCATTCTTGGTTTTTCAGAATCATCCTGGAATAAACCCACAACATTAATCATTTTGTTCAAAAGTTGATTGTTTTCTCACAGTATGATACAATTATTATTGTAACATCTGAGAATTTGCATTAAATCAAAGAAATTAATTCAAGGTAAACACGGTAGTAATACGGTGTAGAGTAACAAAATGAAAGGTAAGTATGTACGTATATAGCAGAAAATCTAGTGCACTGGTTATATAAATGTTTACGGACATAAATATAGAATTCTGACTGACCTGAGACAATGTACTACCGTCAACAATTTGTTCTTCTTCCGCATTCAATTTCCACACATTAGACGTGCGTGAATTTGTGACAATAATTTGGAGAGAAAATATATACAGAAACAAACAAGTCAAGTATGGTGATTCCCACATTTTGATCACTAAAACCGAAAATAAACATGAAAAATGCTTATTATGTATAATTTAACAAGACAACTTTCACATATATCACGAAGTCTTAAAACACGGTATTCAGAGGCTACGAATTTTACAATAATCCACCAACAATCGTAATATCGCAATGGACCTCTTCATTCATTTCTTCTCTTTCATAGCATATTTTGACAGATCTAGAGGTGAGCCGTATCAGTTTAAGTTTATCATTTTAGGTACTGTTTTGTTTTCAAAGCGTATAACATTGGCTCTTTCAACTATGGCGTTAAGAAAATATTTAACAAAAACAACAAACTTAAATTTTTTCTAAAATTAAAATTGACTTGTTTCATTTTATTTTTTAAAATGAGGAAATATTACGCTTTGCTTTAAATATTTGAAATAATTATAAGTTTCGATGAATTAAATACTTATGTAGTTTTCTAATTTTCATAACTTATAAATATTTTTTTCAGATAGATGGGACTCCCCCCTTATTTACTGGTGGATTTCCATTAATGCACAATGTAAATAGTTTGTTAAATAATTTTATTCAAAACTAACACTAGTTTAAGACACACTGATACTAACATAATATGGATATAGTCCGAAATAAATAATTTGAATTTGAAATTAGTTTATTTGGACTAAATCACAATTCACATGTCATATGCCAAAGAGTGCGCTCAAAAAGTGGCACCAACTAGCCTTTTTTTAAATGGAGTTGTAAGCACAGTCACAGATTACTGAGTAGTTACTATGTAACAACACTCCCTATAAAAATATCGATACCTACCGTTTTAATTGCCTACTCTTTCCGGGCGCCGACCGATGCTTCCGAAAATGAACTTAAATTATCGCAATCACGATTGTTATTACCGTAAGTGTGTGTAGTGTTACCTTTTCTATATGTGGTTTTATTTCCTACTAATATTATAAACGTGAAAGGTTTGTGAGGATGTATGGATGTTTGTTGCTCTTTCACGCAAAAACTACTGAACCAATTGAACTGAACTTTTTATCCCGATATTTCCACGGCATCGGGTCTAACGTGGGTAAACGGCAGGGCGCAGCTAGTTATGTCATAATTTTTACTAAATGCATCTGGATTCACAGCTTTTACTAAATGCATCTTGATGTTTACACAGAACCACAGCATACATAACAGTACTTGTACAGAAGGACCTCTTCGCAATAGCATTTAAATAAATAGTGACTCTTGCTCCGACACAATAATGTGCAATTCAGATCGCACACCGCTAATTACCAACAGGTTATATTAACCTAAAACTTGCCTCTCTTTCTATCGCGTAACTCTTATCTGTTCTGATGACGTTCATGTTGTCTTCTGTAAGAAGAATTAATCTAAATATTTAATAACCAGTTATGTAAAAAATAAAGTAATAGTACTTTACTTTTGTGAACAAATGAAATTTTAAATAAACCTAACCTAGGTGTTTACTTAGTGGTACCTACGTAGATAAAACTTATATTAAAGAAAACTCTGCATTTCACAATCTCTGCATAGATACTTTAACCTCTAAGAAGATAGGCATTTGGCATACGTTAGTGTGTTCCTTTTAATGAAACTATATATTTTAGGTGTTTAGCTAGGTAGGTATAGGCGAAACAAATAGCAGAACACAATTTTTTTTTCAAAATAAAAGTATCCTGAGTTACTCATTATAACACCAGCTATTTGCCAGTGAAAGTCCCGGAACAAACAGATAGACAGACAGACAAACATTTAAAAAAATTTTTTTTTTTGGTACAAGTACACATACATGTATATGATTTTTAAGCTTTCGGGTTCCATGATATACTATTATCTACGTACGTACGTACGTTTCACCGTACGCAAGTCCTCTCCACGGAATGTCACTTTTACTTAAGAGTTGTGACATGTAGCGATTGAAATTAAAAAACACAAAACTTTCAAACGGGAAGGTGGTTTCAAATTATCTACAGCGTGGAATCCAGTGATAAAAAACATGCCACCTCGCTTTTATGCGCAGTCGGGTGAACACCAGAATAGGGCGACATCAGTTTGCTTACAGAATAGGGACACTGTTAGCGTAGTATGTAACGATACATGGCGAAACGAAAATATAAAAAATATCGAAAAAGTGGAGGTGGATGAAGAACCTTCTACCTCACGATGTCGACGACGGAGGGCGTGCACCACTGAGCCAGTCAGCCTGTGACCACGGCCAGTGCAACCTGGTCGAAACGTCAGGCAATTCAGAGGTATGTAATAACTTTTCGTGATCGCGGTAATTCCCGTAAATACGTAGATAATATTATAAATATATATCTAAACTCGTATGAGTAAAAAAATGTCACTATGACATTACAAACGGACACTTCAAATTTATTTATTTGTATAGAAGATGTGTACCAGCTATTGTATTCCTAATAAATAAATATACCTATCTAAACTTGACCTTGTATATCTAAACACAACGCCTCTGTTGACAGAGGCGTTGTGTTTAGATATTGACTATAGTAGAGGCGTCGGGATTGATCCCGACGCCTCTACTATAGTCAATACTGATTATATAGTATTGATTCGGCGTAGAGGCGTCGGCGAAGCGTCGGTACTGAGGCATAGCGATTGAGGCGTCGGTTTAGGGGCATCGTATTGAAAGCATCGGCATCGAGGCATCGCTATAGAAGCGCCGATATAGAGGCGTCGGTATAGAGGAGTCAGTGCAGAGACGTCGGTATAGAGTTCTCGGCGTCGGGATTGAGGCGTCGGTAAAGAGGCGTCGGTATGGTTGCATCCGTACAGAGGCGTCGGTGTAGCGGCGGCGGGATGTAGAAGCGTCGGTATTGTGCCGTCGGTACTAAGGCCTTGTTATACGGGCGTCGGGACTGAGGCGTAGGTATAGAGCCGTCGGTATAGAAGCGTCGGTGTAGAGGCGTCGGTGTAGAGGCGTCGGTTAGCGGTGTCGGGAATGATGCGTAGGTTTTGAGGCGTCGGTATTAAGGAATCGGTACACAGGCGTCAGCATTGTGGGGTCGGTATTGAGGCGTCGGTATCGAGGCGTCGGGATTGTGGCGTCGCTGTTGTGGCATCGTATTGAATACGTCTATATAGAGCCGTTAGTAAAGAGGCGTTAGTGCAGCGACGTCGGGATTGTGGCGTCTTTATAGAGGCTTCGTTATAGATGCGTCGGTATAGGGGCGTTGGTATAGAGCCGTCGGTGTTTAGGGGCATCGGTGTAGAGGCGTCGGTTTTGAGGCGTCGGTATTGAGGTGTCGGGATAGAGGCGTCGAGATTGTGGTGTCGAGATTGAGGCGTCGGTATTGAGGCGTCAGTCTAGAGCCGTCGCTATAGACTCGTCAGTGCATATGCGTCGGTTTATCGGCGTCGGTATTGAGGCGTCGGTATTTAGGCGTCGGAACAGAGGCGTCGGATTGAAGACGTCGATGCAGGGGCGTCGGTATAGAGACGTCGGTGTAGTGGCGTCTTTATTGAGGCGTCGGTATTGAGGCGTCGGCGTCGGTCGTTACAGAGGCGCCGTTATAGACGCGTCGGTATTGAGGCGTCGGTACTGAGGCGTCGGTACTAAAGCGTCGGGATTGAGGCGTCGGTACTAAGGCGTCGGTAATAAAGCGTCGGGATTGAGGCGTCGGTACTAAGACGTCGGTACTAAAGCGTCGGTTTTGTGGCGTCGTATTGAAGGCGTCGGTATCGTACACCGACCGTTTAAAATTACATGTGTAATTTTTTAGTAAATTTCTTTCCTTTTTTAGAATCTCTTATTTTTTTTAAACTGGCCTAATTTTTCTCTTACTTTATCTACATTCATATACTGCACATAAACCATGTAATTTTTCACTGTAAATTTTACAGTATTTAAAGAACATATAAATAAAATACATCATAAAATGTTTTATTTTTAGTATCACTGTTCCGGTTTACAATATTATGAGAAGCCCCGGTAAGTTATAGAAAACAATACTTGTGTTGGGGCTACCTCGCTACTTCTTAGGTTACCAACGTTGACATCATTTATTACGACAGGAAATTAGAAACAAAACTACAAAAAACAAATATACAAAAACAGTAATAATATAAAAATAATAATAATAAATATCATATCAATACGATCTCGAAATACGTTTTATATACTTAAAAATAAACTTTTATTTTTAACGCAACATTCACAAGGTCGACAAGGTACATAAATAGTTGAACATGTTCTATTATCTATGCATTGTTCTGTGATCTGTCAAAATATAAAAGTACATTGTTGTGGTTGTGGATTTGCAAAAATTGCTAAATAAATAAATTCATACATACTTAGAAAACTAATGACAATTTTAAAGAATTTAAGTACTACAGGGCAGCAATGAAACCAATTAAAAACTAAAAATGAAGAAGGAAAGGACAGGCGACAACTGTCGCCCATTCAAACTATAAGTATCAAAACAATGATAACTTGTTTTTATTATAATACAATTGTTTTCATCTTTATGTTTTTACTTATTTATTCATTTTTCTGTACAGCCCATCAAATTTTAAGTCTAACTGGGATAAGTTTCGAAAGAAGAAGTGTCATCGTTAGTATAAATATTTATTTTATTTAGAGGTTACTCACTTTAGACCAATATTCTATCTTTTAAATTTCATTTCAGGGATTTGTGGAATTAACTATTGTGCCATTGAAAGACAATCTTCGTTACATTCGGCTCAATGGAAAGCAGTGTCGCATATATCGAGTGTGTCTGAATGATCAATATGAAGCCAACTTTCAATATTTTGACCCATTTTTGGACATTTGTCAAGCTGATCCGAATACGTAAGTAATATATATTTTTCAAATAACTTTTGTAATGCAAATGATTGTTTTTATAATCAGTTTGTTTGTAAATTTCTGTTTAAAAACATTGTATAAAAATAAGGTATAATTTTAAATATTTCACTGGGCTTTATCAAAACTACTCTTTAAAAAAAAACTACACCCCGCCCTTATTTAACTTAATTTTTATACTTAAAACTTTCAAGTATAAGGCACATCTCAATCAAATAATTAAAACACTTAACTTCCATCAATAGAAGTAATATTCAATTATCAAAAACAAAACATCACTCGAATTCAGATCAGATCTGTTAATGCACATAAAATAAAATCTTCCTATAAGAACAAATATAAAATCAATTTTGTCACACCTCTGTGACATATGTTGATACTGGCATGTGAGAAGTCTGCACTGAATCATATTCTAACTTTTTTTTAAATGTATGATTGTTAGATTAAGGAAGACTCGCGTTGCAGACGGCAGAGTAAACAGTCCGTCTTTCAAGAAGCAAGGCTTTGCTTAAGAAACTGTATATATATTGATTAGTTTTGCTTTTTTTGACTTGCAGCTGTTTCAATTGATCTCCTCTAAATAAAGACATCCCTTTCCCAATTCAATATGCCTTATCCTGAGTCTTTGCGCTGCAAAGCATGAGGACACATATCACAATATACTAATTTAATATTTCATTTGCAGAAGATCATTGGAGGTTTTTTCACAGTGTCACTTAGCGGCCGCTCAAAAGATAGACCCAGATCATAACTCAGGAGAGCTTCACATACAGATACCAGAAGAAGCTGCTCATTTGGTTGGAGAGGGAAGAGGTCTACGAATTGGAATTGAGTTCTCACTTGAGTCACCACAGGGAGGGATGCACTTCGTTGTTCCTGAAGGTGAAGGGTCCTTAGTTGAGGTAATTATGGTTTTCATACATTTATTTCCCTATATATATTTCACACATAAATATTAATAATACAAGAGCTCATATTAATAGCTTGGTACTAAACAAAAAAAAGTGTCTGTTTGTCAGCTCTGACACACTCTCTTTAACTCCATGCATGATTGGAGTTTACAATCCAATACAATTAAATTTACACAGACACTTTTATACACTTATATGATTTCAAATTGATAGAAAACTAATTTTTAAGTAACACTTTCGAAAAATCGATACTTAAGTGAGAGTATGAGATACGTAAGTTCGAGTGAACTCTAAAAAAGGAAATTCAGTTAACAAACAGAGGAGGTACTGAACTGTTTTGTTTTTTGCCTTTTTATATATAGATCTATCTACATTAGTTTATAATTATGTAGTTTTAGGTATATGCTTGCTTAATTTTTTTTAGAAATCTGCTCACATGTTTACATATGGACATTCAGCAAGGTTGTGGTTCCCATGTGTGGATAGTTTTGCAGAGCCCTGCACTTGGAAACTAGAGTTTACTGTTGATGAATGCCTCACTGCAGTATCATGCGGTGAACTGGTTGATGTAGTGTACACTCCTGATCATAGGAGAAAGACGTTTCACTATTTAGTGAACACACCAGCGTGTGCTCCAAATATTGCTCTGGCAATTGGGTAAGTTGTTTTTAGATAAAGCTTAATTTGGTCAGTAATAGTGCTGGTGTTTGCTTCTCTTACTGGTGTTGTTTTAAAATTTATTAAGTTCTCTTAGACCTTCTGCTTACAAAAGATGATCTGATAAGTAAATATTACAATTTCTTTTTTGTACTAGAATTTGGCTTAATATTACTGTTGTTTACTTGTACAGAAGACAAATAGCTAATACATGCGACATGCATTTTCTAATGAAATAAAGCATTTTGTAAAAAGTCAACAATCTACTTTTAATCTTATCTTCAATTAATTAATATATTTCCTTTTTAGGCCATTTGAAACATATGTAGATCCACATATGAATGAAGTTACACATTATTGTCTTCCAAATTTAATGCAAATATTGAAAAATACTGTACGATATGTGCATGAGGCGTTTGAGTTTTATGAAGAAACTCTATCTACTAGATATCCATATCCTTGTTATAAGCAAGTGTTTGTTGATGAGGTTAGTTGCAATGATTCTATAAATATTATTATATAAATTTTGAACTTGCCTTTATCAATCACTTCTGTTGCAGTATTGAGATTGTTCTAAACTCATTTCATCACTTTTTAGGTTGAAGATGATGCTACAGCATATACAACAATGTCCATTATGAGTACTCATCTCTTACATTCAATAGCCATCATCGATCAAACATTCATTAGCCGCAAATCAATGGCCCAAGCTGTGGCTGAACAATTCTTTGGTTGTTTCATCACAATGCAGAACTGGTCAGATCTGTGGTTGGCTAAGGGAATACCGGATTATTTATGTGGATTGTATTCTAAGAAGTGCTTTGGAAACAATGAGTACAAGTATATGACACATCAAGAGTTACAAGAGGTGAGCATATTTTGGCAAAGACAAACCAATTTCATATTTACTGGATATTAACCTGGTAAAACAAGTAACTGGATTCTCTTCCTAAAATAGGAATACAACACGATCTGTGAGAATAGAATGGATTCAGACTGAAAAAACTTAAAACATTGAAGAGTAATTAAATTGGTAAAATATGAAAAAATAGTTATACACATAGAATAGAATGTCATTATGTGTATTTTAATTTAACAGGTTGTAGCATATGAGGAACAGTATGGTGGAATTGTTTTGGACCCGTGGCAACCTCCAACTAGTGGTGCTCGTGTTGAACAGAAAGACGTGTTTTACTTCCCTGTCCGCAATGTTCACACTATGTCGCCACGGTACATTGAGGTACCTAATTTCATATTTATTTTTTACTCGGGTCCCTCTTACGTACGTCCTATTCTAGGATGCAATCTATTTATGTTCCAAATTGTCCCCTGAAATCAGTTTATCGGTAAGGATAGGATTGAATAACAAACATTTTCAATAATTTATAATGTTACTAGTTTTGGCTTTGGCTTTATTCGAGGGGATCTTAGTTCCTGGGTATTTATATGTTCATTCAAGATACACCCTGGCTTATGATATATCATCACCGCATTATAAGAGAAATAAAGGTTCAGTAAGAGTACACCCTGGAGTCCCTACGCACTAAAGTAATGCACTAAGGTTATTTTGATTCTTTTAATGGTCCTAAATTATTACTTTTATCCTATTTTCTTAGTTTTATCCATTTACGTTTGATAATTTTACACCCAAAGGATGTTGACTGTTTGATAATTTAATGAATGTGACATACTGTCACACTGTGTGTAGTCTTACTGTGTAAAATTTGTTTTCCAGATAATGCGCAAAAAGTCGCACCTCGTACTACGCATGTTAGAGCAACGAATTGGCCAAGAACTTCTACTGCAAGTGTTCAACAAGCAACTTTCCCTGGCAACTAATGCAGCAAACACAAAAATCGGCAGCGGTCTGTGGGGACACTTGTTGCTCTCGACGAATCTCTTCGTGAAGGCAATATTCACTGTGACAGGCAAAGACATGGCCGTGTTCGTTGACCAATGGGTACGAACTGGTGGTCACGCTAAGTTCCAACTCACGTCTGTTTTCAATCGTAAAAGGTGTGTTTTATATTTTTTTATACATTTTTGTAAACAGGAATGAAAAGAGAAAGTGAGGCATGTAATAAAGTATTAAAGTAGGGGGGAGGAGAAAGAAAGAGAAAGATTTTAATTTCTATATACCTCATTTCAAACTGTGCAACAGTTATCACGGTAAATGGTGAGTTAGAAAGGGAGAGACAGTGATAGTTTTATAAACACTTGCAACCCGCCCCGACTTCGCACGGGTACAAATTATACACCTAAACCTTCCTCATGAATCACTCTGTCTATTAGTGAAAACCGCATGACAATCCGTTTAGTAGTTTTTCAGTTTATCGCGAACAGACAGACAGACGCGGCGGGGACTTTGTTTTATAATATGTAGTGATAGAACAGGTATGATTTAAGAAAAGATTATGTATTATATTATACCTATATCTCATAAGATTGTATAGGAGATCACATGAAAGAGGTTTTTGCGAATGTGGGCGACAAAATTCAAGGTGAGACAAATGTAAAAGTACAATATTATCATTACACTTCTCTTTGTTCTTTTGCAGAAATACAGTAGAACTAGAAATCCGGCAAGACTGCGTCCACGAGCGCGGTATACGAAAGTACGTCGGACCGTTGTTAGTACAGCTTCAAGAACTAGATGGAACGTTCAAGCATATGTTACAAATAGAAAACACGGTTGTGAAGGCGGACATCACGTGCCACAGCAAGAGTAGAAGAAATAAGAAAAAGAAGATCCCCTTGTGTACCGGGGAAGAGGTTGATATGGATCTTTCTGCTATGGAGTAAGTTATTAAATCCATTGTCTAATAGAACTTTATGTACCAATTCAAAATAAATGTTGCTTCTCACAACATAACATTTAATATAAGTCACTTCTTGTTCTTTTGATGTTTTTTCTGTATTCGTTTGGAAAACACAATTAGCTGGTGAGCATCATTGTATCTTGTCATAGGCAGCGTGCAACCCATGCTAAGTTATTAGAAAAAACTAGTTTACCATAGAGTGTCAGTAATCCGAACACCTAAAAATTCAAACCTATCCTGTTCGGATTAATAAAGCGTTTGGATCATAGTACATATTATTATATATCGCACTGTACAAGAGTGTATCAACTCAAAATGAAGCTTTTTTCAGAAACGACAGAAAACTGATTACTCGCTTCTTGTTAAAGATTATAAAAAGTGAACACTGTATATAGATTATTGATAAAATTAAGGGATTTCTGTATTAATGATTTATTTAAGAGATTGCAGGTTATCGAGTTATTTCCAATTTTTGACTCAATACTCTATTGTCTTAACAAATTTAAAAATAAATATGAATTATTTTTAGTGGTTTTGTTGAAAAATTTGGCTTATTACAATTTATTATTATTATTTTATATTTATTGACGCGTAGGGAATTGATATTTACGTATAAAAATGAAATATATCAAATTTACCCTATTTTGAGTTGGTACAGTCTCGTAATAGCAGTGCGATATATATTTTACTCACAAACCATAATACATAATAAGTATATTAATATGAAAAATACCTGCCACCAGCGATTCACCAGTCTTATGGATCCGTCTCGACCCTGAGATGTCACTGTTGCGTAGTACCGTGATATCCCAGCCTGACTACCAATGGCAGTTTCAACTACGTCACGAGCGTGACGTCACGGCACAGAGCGAAGCCATCGATGCATTGCACAACTACCCTGAGCCCGCTACCAGAAAAGCTTTAACTGACGTCATAGAGAATGAACAAACATTCTATAAAATTAGGTGTAGAGCTGCACATTGCTTGACTAAGGTAAGACTTATCTATTTTAATTTATTTGTTTGTTTGTGTTAGTTTTCTGTGATAGTTATTCTAAGCATCCGTGATTTTAAACTTTATAAATTATAGTTTATAAAAACTCGGCGGTAGTCATTTACCATGACCCATTTGCTCGTTTGCCCCCTATATACATATAAAAAAATATATACGATCTAAGAGTAGATTTTATAGAGATATATAAAGAGGCAAAGACAAAACAATTCAGTACCTTTTTCCTTGCTATTTTCTTTTTACTTATTTTGTTAATTAGCTAATTTACGAATTTTTGAGGTATCAATTAAAAAAAAAAATATTATGGTTCCATACCCGAAGGGCCGTCCGTCTGTCTGTCAGCAGGCTGTATCTCATGGCCCGTAATAGGTAGACAGTTGAAATTTTCACGGAATGTGTATTTCTGTTGCCACTATAACAACAAAAAATAAACGTGTTTTTTTTGTACAAAAGTATTTAAAAAGTCCTACATAATATTAAACCTTGTACTATGGTGCGGAAACCTTCGTGCGTGAGTCCGACTACGCACGTAGGCCGGTTTTAATTACAGTATAAAAGTGATAATGGTCGAATATCGACCAGTTTGCGAACACTTGTTAGTAATATAATAATGTTGTAGGTGGCGAATGCAATGATAAGTTCATGGGCAGGACCACCAGCCATGTTGACAATATTTCGCAAGATGTTTGGCTCGTTCGCCGCACCTCATATTATCAAACAGAATAACTTTGATAATCTACAGCATTACTTCTTGCAGAAAACTATACCGATCGCCATGGCAGGTAAGCTGTTTAATATTTCGATATTCCAGCATTATCTTAGAATGGTGACAGGCACATGTAAAGTACGAAAAATTCAAAAATATTTGTATCCTTCAAAATTTGGTTAATTTCGTGCAACAAAAAATTTCGTAACAACTCTCGAAACTCGGGTATGCGACTCCGGCCTCTACGAGCTACTGCTGTTTCTGTTTCCCTATTAGAAACTTGCGGTATCCCTTACCCTAGGTTTCTCTTCCTTCTGGATGACTTAATAAAAGCTGTTTCCGGATGCCTCCTATTTTTTTCGGTTTAGTCGAAAAAAATGTTTTAGTCAAAAAAAAGTTTTAGTCGGTTCGATTGCGACACACCGCCTTACCGAACACCCCGATGGGGTGACGGCCCGTGGGGGTATCCACACGCACAAACACACATACAACCTCACACACGGTTCACAATAACAGTCATTACGTAGACACTGTATAGCCATCATACATAGACTATACATAAAAATCTTACGCTTTTTTTAACGTTTCGGTCGTTTTTTTGGCCGGCTGGGTACCCCTTCGGAACGCTCCGAAGTAAGGAACTTCGTTCTAAAAAAGAAAAGGTTTCTCTCCCTACTCATTTTTTCCTTCTATAAATATACCTTAATTCTTCTTTCCCGTCTTAAAACTACTACATTCACAAGGAGGGTTGGTGTCGGGCAGGCGGCTGGCTATAAAAGGAACCACCTAAAGCTCTCTGCGAGTTACATTGCGCCTATCCCAATGAAAATTGTGAAAAGCGCAGGACAATGAAAATTTTGTAACAAAACGTTGACTAACCTGTTTGCCTAGTGGTTAGTGACCTTGACTGCTATGCCATAGGTCGTGGGTTCGATTCCCACCCGAGTCTGGGTGTTCTTTGTGTCCGTTGTTTGTATGTTTGTAAAATCCCCCGCGACACAGGAGTCATTCCTAATGCGGGAGTTGTCTTATTATATAAAAAAAAGACCAATAACTATATGGATGCCTCCAGGTAGTATTTAATCTTATTAACAAACAAACAGAATTCGGACTCAATACCGTACCCTAGTGTTACTATTATATCTACTGGTCTATTGGTCTCTCCCACTTTTTGCAAACCCTTAGTTAATCCTGATAGTAATGTTGTATAATGGTGCTGATTCAATTGTACACTCGACTAAACTAAAACCTGACTTAATTTCTTCATATGAAATCAACCTAGTGTTCTTCGTAATAAGGTCTATTTGTTACTAGCATCTATTTCTCAGCGCCGCTAAATTTCATTATAACCTGTCAACGTATACTCAACTTTATTTCTACGCTGCGAGAGTCTCCATTTATTCAAACGCTGTATAATTGCCGTATAAAAAATTTGTTCAAAACAAACAAGGATGACGTGTTTTTAATCCACATCTACGAAGACGCTTACTAAAAACACAGAGCAAAAGAGATGGCATTCAACGGATAGCGGCTCTCGCTACGTGGTATTAAAGTTTATTTAAGCGGATCAGACTTTAGTCGACAAAAAAATTGCTTATTTCGATAGCGACATATGTTACCTACTTGTTTCAATTTGAAATAAGACCTTGTTTTGAAGTGTACAAGGTTTACATCTTATATGAAGAAAATTTAGTGAATTTTAATTTAGCGAGTGAAGTAACAGAATTGGGACCAATATCAATGTACATAGCTTCTACTTAATGTTATATGGTATATCCATCTGTACACAGGTTTACGTAACATCCACGGCATATGTCCCCCCGAAGTGGTGAGATTTCTCCTAGATTTGTTTAAGTATAACGACAACTCAAAAAATCATTTTTCGGACAACTATTACAAGGCTTCATTGGTTGATGCTTTGGCCGCTACTATAACTCCAGTAATATCGGTTTTACAACCAGTAAGTACTTTATCTTATTTATACGAGAATATTTATTGTTTGGTTGGACACTATTCTAATTGTCCTTAGGGATTTTTAACTAAGCTCTGAGATCACTTGGTTGATGTTCTCTTGGGATCCTCTGGAAATACAGAAAATATTGTTATTACAATCTCTACTTCACTATCTGTAAAGTTCACAGATTCATGACCCAAATAGATTTTGATTTTACGTTACCTTTAAAAGAAAAGTGATCACATATCGAGATACTTTTAATAATATTATTTATCTAGTAACTAATAGGTTAAGAATATATTTGTGTATAATGCAGGGTGCCCCAATAACAGCTGACTCGTTATCAGCGGATACAAGACTGGTATTAGAAGAAATCACGCGAGTATTAAACTTAGAGAAAGTGCTGCCATGCTACAAAAACACAGTTACTGTCAATTGTTTACGGGCTATACGACGATTACAACAATGTGGGCATTTGCCTAGTACACCCATGATCTTTAGAGCATATGCACAATATGGTCAATATATAGGTGAGTGATACTGAAATTATTGTAACTTATTATAAGATGAAAAAAAACTAAATTTAAATTATGTTTAAACATTGCCATTGACTAACTTTTAATACCATAGTGGCCTGATTCTAGGAGAAAATAATGAAATCTACTAAAGGGAACTAATTCTAAGGCAAAAATTTCCTTTTCTACCATGGGATGTATCAGTTTTTAATAATAAACATTAAATAACCACATTAAAGTTTTCATGACCTAACCTAGCCAGTGTCAAAAAAGATGGTGTCGTGTGTTTAATTGTTACCACGCTAACTGCCACCGTGTTCAGTGCTGTAAATTCGATGCCTACATCAGCCAACTTTACATTCACAATTACTTGTTCTGAGCCTTTGTTCTATATTTGTAAAGTCCACACACGAAGGAGCATTCCCTACTCCGCAAGTATTCGGTAAAACGATTTCAGATTATTTTGTCACACATGATTATAATCTCCAGATGTCCGGCTAGCCGCGTTCGAGTGTCTTGTAGACTTTGTCCGCGTGGATGGCAAGCCGGAGGATTTATCTTCATTGCTGACGGCCGTAGAGAGCGATGCGGACCCCGGAGTGAGGCATGGCCTTGCAAGGCTACTTATTAACATGCCGCCGTTCGAACCTGCTCAAAGACATCGCCTCGATACCGAAGCTGTTGTACATAGGTACGTGCATTTGTTCAAATACGTTGTGTTCCCTTACACCATTCTTTTTGATTGCTTGATCTTGAAGATATAGCTAGGCTTTATCAAACGCTATTGACGGCTGCAACGTTAAGAGTCGTGGGTTCGATCGCTTTGCATGTAAGTTTATCTGTGTACTAGAACCCATGGTCAAGCTATGCTTAGTTTGAATATAGAAAGTGTGTAATATCTCCTATATTATTGTTACGTGGTAGGTTCGGGATTAGATGCATCCACCAATTTATTACAAAATTGACACTATTTATTTAAATAATTCTCAATAAATACAACAATCACAGTTAACAATCATTGTCACTAATATACGCTTGTACTCGTCGCTGTTCTTCGCACTTGTTTCTCGCTGATATCAAAACTAGAACTGAATCAATAACGCAATGCGACTTATATCGTCCGAAAGTTATCTCATGACCGAGAGTTTCTGAACTTTCCCGAAATATATCTGTTTGACTCGACATCTTTCCAGAACAATGTAGAACATTCCATTAGTCCTGCTACTTATTAACAGATGGCGCCACGCGTTCCTATTTAGGCGATAACAAACTCCACCAGCGCCACGCGCCCTTATGCAGGCGTCCGCAACATTATATTATTATACCTACATAATTTATATAGCGCAAATTAAATGTGAGGACAATGTAACATATTGTACTTAAATATAAACACTCGCTCAAATTACTATGATATTTAAGTAATAGCAGTCCGGAGATGACCAGCCCCGACCAATGGCACACAATAAATGAAAGGTAGCCGAATCTGAATGTCTACCTAGCTCCTGCTTTATTTGAAATCGTGATGCTAAAGAATCTTTAGATAAAAATATATCCTTTCATTGTTATATAATATTCTGTTTAACCCCTTATCTCCACCTTACCTTAAACAACGGTTTAGTTTCTTGCACGATACGCATCTATCTTAGGTCTTTGAGATCGTCAGAACCTGAGATTAAAAATGCCTGGACACTACACCAAGTTCATGGATAATTCCTACTCTGTTAAAGCGGTTCGGCTTTGGAATACGCTGCCAGTGGAAATCAGACGCGCACAATCACTACCTGTTTTTAAAAAACTAGTCAAGAACTACTACCTATCACTAGGTGATGTCAGCACATAATTTCCCTTTTGCCCTTTCCTTAAAGTCACTGTGCTGCTGTATCCTATATTATATATTACCTATCGTTTATATTTCCACATGTACTTATGTTTTTATATGTTTAAAGTTTACTTGTATGTATACTAGTAAGATATTTTACGTCACCAAATAATCTAATAACGTGCACCATACTCTCTAATTTATCTCCATTTCTTTTTCTCCATCTCATGGTTGCCTGTAAGAGATTGCCATAGAGCGAAAAGGCCGCCAATTGTATTAACCGTAATTTTAAGAAATTTTGCTTTTTAATGTTCCTGGTGTACAATAAAGAGTTATATTATTATTATTAATAAAACTAATACTGTATCTTCCATTATAGGCTCTGGAGTAATGTAAACTGCCATTTATCAAACGACGCAAGACTGAGATGTGATCTCGTAGATTTATACTACACGTTATATGGGCTGAAGAGGCCAATATGTGTGCCCTTGCCCGAAATACAAGCAATGATGAAACAGATGCATCATAAGGAAAGAGAAAGGTTAGAGAGAGAGCGGGAGAGGGAGAAGGAGAAAGAAAAGGAGAGAGAAAGATTAGCAGAGATGGAGATAAAGCCAGTAATAAAGCAAGAGGTTGAAGATGTGAGTAAAGCTATAACGTTTTACCATCAACCAATTTAAACTATATTGGAATATCAAAAAATTTTGTCAACCTATTCGAAAAAATGGCTTTTAAATATCCCATTAGTAATGTTTTAAATATCGACTGTTTGAATCAACTAAAGGTTTAATTTGATTTTTCATATTTCATGTTGCAATTTAAATACCACATTTTCTGACAATAATATATCACTACATATTATAAAACAAAGTCCCCCGCAATGTCTGTCTGTCTGTTCGCGATAAACTGAAAAACTGCTGAACGGATTTTCAAGCGGTTTTCCCTAATAGACAGAGTGATTCATGAGGAAGGTTTAGATGTATAATTTGTACCCGTGCGAAGCCGGGACGGGATGCTAGTACATATATATCACGTAGATCTTAATAGTTACAAGTTAATTCCGAACTAATACTTTTTTATTGTATCTCATACGTTACTAATTTTAGGTCTAGCTATTTGTATAAATCTAAAATTTTGATTATGACAGATACTTTAAGTTTACTACCAAGTCCATAATTATAAAATAGACACCATAGTTTTATAGAGGTGTCTCAAGTTAAACTTAGTCTCCTCTCTCGTTTTAGTTAACTTACGACCCAGTAATTGCTCCCTTTGACGCGGGCCTACCAATGACAACGATGGACAAAATAAAGGATCCTCCTTTAGACGATTTGCTGCCAGTGCCGTTATCCAACATCAAGGAGGAGGATATGAAGATAGATGTCACTACTGTGCTTCCGGAAATGCCTATAAGAGTTTATAGTGTAATTATTATTATTATATTTCGCTTTTTGTTCTATACATGTAAAGATTTGGATCATATACAAATGGTTTATATAGTATGTACCAGCTACCTGGCCACGCGTTGCTGTGGCTAAGTAATTTCCAATAAATAGATATTGTGACTATAAATTGAGATAAAAAGTATCCATCCTATCTCTCAACTTGGACCAAACTGCACATAGTGTGCAAAATTTTATTAAAATCTGTTCATTATTTTAGGAGTTCATCGCTAACAAACGATGTGACACGAAATTTATGTACATAAATATATGTAAATAATGTTAATTGAAGCATGTATATAGTAAACATATATTTATTGTTTCGTATCACACTTATCGCCTGATGCTTTATATTGAATGAGGGAATTATATTACTTTTGTTTTTCATAGGATGATTCTAAACGAGAATTTATATCGGACAACGCGGCACCACTCCCTGGGATTCCGGGGACATCGGGACCAATCGGCTTTGAACCTGGCATGTTCCGGCACGATAAAGATGACATGGGCGCTCCTAAGGTATACATTATTTATTTTAATAAACAATGTACGATTTGTGGTTGATTATCAATAATAAGTTTATGTACTCGTGGGGATAGTCTGCGGTGTTTATAACTCTGTATTTTCAATTCTATAAAGTTGATCTATATTTGTTAACAGGCAAAGAAAAAGAAGAAGGAGAAAAAGAAGCACAAACATAAACATAAGCACAAACACAGCAGTAAGGATAAATCAAAAGAACATAAAGATAAGGACCGTTCGTTACCTCCGAGGCCTCCCTCGAGCACCGAACACTTGAAGATTAAAGAGGAAACGCGCGAGACATTGAGCTCGTTTAGTTCCAGCCAAAGTCCTTCCGAAGATATCTCTTCAATGCCTAGTAATATGAGTTTTTAAATTCTTGGTTAAATCGAGTTTTCAGATTAAACTCAGGGAAAGATTGCAGATTTAAAATATACAAACATGTTACTCCAAGTTAAATAATTGTATATTTTGTAAGCTGAAGTTGAAGAAGAGAGAGATACTGCCAGATCGTCTGCCACAGGCGATCTGTCATTATCTCTATCTTCTATTTTGGTCTACCATACTATTTATTAATAGATTAACTACATTGGATTAAAGGTAACAGCCAAGGGCGTCGCCAGCCGATGGCGCAGGGGGGGGGCAAGTTGACTTTACCTACTACAATTCATACTTTTCTCATTCTCTATGAATGAGAAAAGTAGGTATGAATTGTAGGTAAAGTCGACAGCACATGAAGCTTTTCACTTGTACTACGAGCCTTACATCTACAGCGATTGTAATAACAACAGTATCTTAGTACTATATACATATATATTCTGTGACAGTACAGAGTCCAATGTGTGAAGCTACACGAGCACGAGCTCTTGACTATACAATAAAAAACTTGTAAATAAGTTATAATAACATTTATTAAAAAATAGGATAAAAAGGAGTTTGAATTTGAATAAGTGTACAGCGTACAGCGTATTTTTTTTTTAAATTACCAGATTTTAATATTATAGTGGTCGTTGTTTGTTTATATTAGGTTAATTAAAACATAATTTTCGGGGATTCATTGTAAACTTCTCGACCACTTTATTATTAAAATCTTGTAAGTTTCTATGTATAAGTTTTCGGTGCACACTCATCATGGCCAAACCATTGAGGCGATTTTCACTCATAGTGCTTCTTAGCCAGGTTTTTAGTTTCCTGAGGCTGCTAAACGATCGCTCTACCGTACACGTCGTGCATGGAAGAGCGATCAAAATTTTCAACGCATTTTCCGTGTCGGGAAAGAAGGTTTTTGCTTCTTTTAGGATATCAACAACGGTTTGATCTGTTGAGTTTGGTTTATTATGCCAGAATTGCTGCCAAAGCTCGACTTCAATTTTTATGTTTGGTAAATTATAAAACTGAGCGATAGTTTCACAAGTTTCTGTGAGATTTTCGACTGACATCGTTTGCATTTGTGCGGGGTCTAATTTAGATAAAGCAAATGATGGAGTATTTTCTTCAGCAAAGCGTGTTTTAAGCGATGTAATAACGGAGTCCAAGTATGGTATTATCAATGATCTTTTCCAGAATTCTGAAGGGCTTTCTGCTGGGTGATTGCTTCGATGACGTTGTTTCCCAACAATGCGCGGCATTGAAGTGATATCCTCCTCCAAGCCGACTTCCTCCGCAACAACAGTAGCATCCTTTATGATTTCATCTGTGACTCTTTCGGGATTATCACGGTGGCTCTTAAGCAATTGCAAAATGCGTTTGACATGTTGCGAGGCCTTAACCACATCCAAAGCTATGGATTGGAGTGAGTTGACAACAGGTTCCAACAAAGCAGAGTATTTAGCTATCAAAGTAATACAAAGTATAAACGAAATTTTGAAAGCAGCCGCATGCAGTTGAAAGGCGTTTTTTCGAGTCGCACTGTTTCCTTCACGCGATAAGTTTTCTAAGGCTTCCAATATAACAGGAAAATTCTTCTTAAATACTCTGATAGTTTTATGTTTCTCACTCCATCTTGTTTCGCAGAGCCTGGCAATATTAGGTACCAATTTTCTTCTCAAAACAGATTCCCGAAAAAAAAAAATAATATCTTTAGTGGTTCCCATGGTGTTTCGAATCCAGGAAGAATATTGAGATCATTTATTACCAGGTTCAGTTTATGGGACGAGCAATGAAAGAACAATGTTTTGGTATATTTTTTGCGCAGGATCGCTTGTACTCCACCGTCTTTTCCGGACATCGTCGAACAACCGTCAAATCCAAAACTAACGCATTTATCAGCAGGATTAAGGTCTTCTTTTGTCAGAAACTTATCGATGCAATATGCAATAGATTTCGCATCCAGACCTTTCAGCTCAACAAATCCGACGAACATTTCTTGGACCTCATTGGCTTCCTCGTCAAAATATCGCAGCCCAATCGATAATTGTTCAGTACCGGAAATATCAGCTGTTTCGTCTGCTAACACACTATAAGCTTCTGCTTCTTTTACTTTTTTCACAATGTCTGCCTTAATAACATCTCCACAAATTGCGATAATTTCATTTTGAATATCAATCGATCGATAGCTTGCATTCTTTTTCCCATGCTCAATGTGTTTCTTCAAAACTAAATCTCCCGCGTCAATTCGTAGCTTGTATAAGTCCTCGAGAATACCTTCGCCATAATGTTTTCCTCTCAGAGCTAAGTCGTGCGACCCGCAAAACGTAATGCAGGAAATAATAGATGTTATAATTTTTCGGTTTTCTTCAATAATGCCCTGGGAGTATTTGTTGAGTTGTAAATCTACAGGCACACTTCCAAGAAATGATGTAGCGGCTTCCAGTGCCATCTTTTGGAAGTGGGTTTAAATGTGCTTTTTGCAATGCTCGTGAATGTCTTTGAACTTACAAAACGGCCTTATGATAAATGACCCTAATACGCCTCTAAAAGAATTTGGATTTGGCGGGAACAACGTACAATATTTACAAAAGGCTCCTTTTTGGTGCCTGGAATAGGCCAACCATGGAGAGTACGTTTCCAACCATGGATACTTGAATTTCCTCTTTAAATGTTTAGCGTCTTCCGCAAAGTCATACGTCGCAGACGGAGACCAAGTGTTGTCAAGCAATTCTTTCTTCATTTCAGTCGATAACATTGATGCTTGTCCAATAAATTTACCGATGTTATTTTCGTTGCAGTCATTTATCGAAGAGTCGGGAACTAAGTCCGGTTCTTTGGATGTGCTAGGTCTCTTCAGGTCACCCACGGAATCATCGCTGTCACTGCTTGCTCCTTCAGGTTTCTTTCTTTTTAAAACTGCAAAACAAAATATTTGAAATAGCTACAACTTCTTCTGGTCCGCAATTCACATTGAAAGCATAAATGCGCTTCAAGACGGCGGCAGGGTCGAGCCCGCGCAAGGTTTAACCGCCGCGGCTATGCTCACGCGGTCTCGGGCATCCTCGCTCGAGCACTCTAGAGCGGGCGCGACGACACGCACGCGCCGGAGTCTCAAGCATACGCTAGCCAACTATGCCGAATCGGCACTGCCTATATTCATTCATACAATTTTCTACTTTAAGCTATGGTAATACGGTCCTATTTTCGATTGAGCCATTAAATTGAGCAATTTTCCTTTTGGTTTAAACTGACGACCCTTAAGAATCGGATGTCGTGCCTAGAAACGAATTTTTTCGATTTTAAAAACCGATGCAAAATCAGCATTTATAATCAAATCAATTGACGTTATTTTACGGACGGAAAATACGAAAGCTAAACGCAAGTGATACTCACCAAAAAACTTTCTGATGTCCATATTGATTATGTGGTCACAGCAACTATTTAGATGTGATAATAGCGCACAAAACAAACGTAAAAGCGGGCAGTGGCAACGCTAACGCGCGAATAAATGACAGACAGACGCTAAAACAAAGGCGGCTGTGGCGGAGGGCGCGAGCGCCGCGCGGTTACATGTTGCTGCCCCACTCCCCCTCTCCCGCTTCAACGATAGAGAGCAGAGCGTAGTTGAGCGTACGGAATATTAGGGAGTGGAATTGGTGAATTAATTCGAGTTTCGACGTACGGGAATGATTGTTCAAGGCTAGAACTTCAAGCAAATTAACTCAGACTTAGGACTTTGGTTGCATTATATTTGGCAACTTATTTTAGAATCTCTAGGGGGGGGGGGCAGCTGCCCCTCCCTGCCCCCCCTTGGCGACGCCCTTGGTAACAGCGTGTATTTGGAAGAATCACGAAGGCTGATATTTCCTTCATTATTCTTGTCTGTTATTGCACTCGCATGGTAAGAATATTATTGAGCAGAACCGAATCTGGGTTCTTTGTTTGTGTTATCAGGGCATCTCGGGAGAGTCGGTAAAGTGAATGAGTAGTGGCATTGGAATTCCAGTACCCAGTTTGCGGTGTCCATAATGCCTGAATATCTCGCAGTCGCTGTGTTATATCTGTTTTATTCCGACAAGCGTCTTCTAAGGTGACTGAAGGCTGCTTTTTCTCAGAGCGCGGCATATGCTCGTCCAAGCGTATGCCATCTTTAGTACAGTACTATAATATAATCATATGGTAAATACTAGATTCTAAGTTAGTTAGATTGTTTCCCAGACTCCGAGAGTTGAATGCTGATTGCGATGGAAGTTTTGAAATTGATAGGATTTATTGACCATTGAATTATTATCATGTAAACAGTTTATAATTTTTTTTTTTTATTTTAAAAATATTTACTTAAAAAAACATTAAATAGTGACGGCATTAAATAGTAATGATTACATGGCGACTTGCATCTTTCACTGAGCAAATAATAAAATGTAACCTTTGCCTAGTAATTTATGAATAAGTAACAACTTTTAGTTTTTATTGATATTAAGTAGATGTAAACCGTAGCGTAAGTGAATAAATATTAAATAAGAGAATAAAGATTTTATTACACCCAATATATATTTTATTTATGACTTTGACTGGAGATTTGAGAAGATGGAAAAGGTAAACTTATTAAGAAATAACAACGGGAAAATTAACAGGCAAAATTTTGAAGGTTTTTTGTTCTGTTGTTTTGGCATGGTTGAATTCCGAATATCTAGACCTCTCAAATATCTTTAACTGTTTTCGATGCATAAGACCTAAAATAAAATTATAAATAATATAATTATCTTCTAAAAAAACTGTAACCGACTTGCTCCTAAATCATGATAAATTGTAGTAAGCTATATTCTTCATTCCTTTCATCCACCTTTAGAAGTGGAATATAAAAAAAATAATTGAAATGGAACCAACCTTGAATATAAATATAACCATATTTAAGTATAAATAATTCAATTTAATTTTTTGTTATTGGAATCGGTGCAGAAAAAAAGCAGTATAATTGAGAATCTCTTCGTTTTTTAAAGTCGATCTTAAGTCATTTTTTTTATTTAATGTTTAAAATTTCATTTCTTGCTTTTTAGTGGGTCGGATCGTAATCTATCTAAGTTACAATAGCATGATGTCAATAAGCAGTTAGCAGCAATAGCAATTATTGTTATCCTGGTAGTAAAAAATGCATTGTTACAAGTGTAAATTGCTTAGCAATCAAATTAAAGTAATCGAATCGCAACCCGTAAATTAGTTATTTTTGAGTAGTCCCAGTAGCCAACTGATTTACTGTGGTCTTCATTATCAGCCAAATGGTACTTTCCGAGAGCAAATGCATGAGTCACTATTAAAAATACCAAAAGCGCTATAGGTGTGCCTATAATATTTGAAAAGATCCTTCGATCCAAGATTTCATTATGAGATTCTGACCTGATGACATATCAGCCCCTTGGGAAGTATATCCCTTTCAAACAAAAAATATTTTTTTTTAAATAGGGGAAACACCTACATAAAAAATAGGATTCGGAGGGATTGAGAACCTCCTTTTTTGAAGTCGGTTTAAAAGATTAATAATCGCTCAAAATACAGTTATTTACATAAAATGTAACACCATATACTTAGGTAGATACCGAAACTTTGTGCGGTTAGCTTATAAGTTATAAGGTAACTTTAAACTGTGGCTTAATATCGAATTACTTAGCATTCAAGTTCCTATAAATCTATTTTAGGAATATCTATGAGACCGTTGTGGTATAAAGTTACTCTTTCTATGAACTACCTTGCTCTTACTATTATCTACTAACTAGGGAACTTGGATTTGATTAAGGTTATATTTTTAGAACGTACCTTTACTTATGAAACATAGACCTACTTTTAGAACATTTGGACTGAACAAAAAAATGTTATTGTGTGGTTTTATAAAACCACGATGCAAGTAAAACTTTGTTTCGGTTTGTAGGCATTTAACTAAAAAAAATTAGAAAATTATTCTATTTAGGGTATTAAAATACCGTTTTTAATCATAATTCAACTTAATTATTGAAAAATGGGAATGATAATGGGCAATAAATAGTAGACAAAATATTTAATTATTTAATTTGCGTATTAGAGTACGGAATACATAATTAATACAATCATCACACTGAAAGTTCTGCGCTCCTGGCTGCTCATAAATGTTTGAATTTCGAATGCTGTAATGCGACATGCGATAGATGGACGATAAATTTTGGGCGATTGAATAAAAGTTTCACTTTCAAAATACCTACTTTACTAAAATGGGGTTATATAATCATAGAAGCTAAACCTTTAACATCCTCTAACTAAAACATGTTTTTATATTTTTTTAATAAGGACAAAGACGACATCGTACCAGTCTGTTTTTCTAGAGACGGCTTTGCTTGTTCCATTTCATATGATGCAACGAGCATGTTTGATGGGTGAATGCTTTCACCCATTTTAGGGTAAACTATAACCGCCACTGAGCCACCGCGCACTGTTGATTTTGAATCGACCGATAGTTTGATCGTTCTGGCAATCAGTATGAAGCTGGCGCATTTGACGATTAAAAATCGAACAAACGAACTTTTGAAAATTTGATGAAACTATCGAACAACTATCGGCCATTGCATAGTGTGTGAAATACGATGTAAGCATGCGGACTGCAACTACAAATTAACGACTTTCGGATTTTTTCCTTGATTTGTGTTGTCAGACCTTGCTTCCTACCAAATTTCATGGTTATATCTAATCTAAGGCTTTAATGATGTATCTTTTTTTATTTTATTTTTTTATTTCAGTTTTTTATTATTTATATACTAATTATTTATTTTTTGAATGCGTTGACTTAAAAGCTTGATTTTTTACAGTTCCAAGGTACCGCAGACATAATATATATATATCGGATTACCAAACGGGATACTATAATGATTCGCTATTTTGCTTCGTTGATGACTAACAACCACCAAAATAGATATGAAGTACATAAGCGATATTCAATAATACGACTATTTCACTGAGTTACATGTAATAATCAAATACAATTTAAATAGAGAGCTAAATATTACATGATTACAAAGAAATAAACAAATGTGGAGCCGATAAGTTTACGTGTCTTGCCAGTCTCCAATGACCAGAGACTGACTTTCATCCGGCCAGTTAGCCGCTCCAAAAATAAAACGACTAAAATCTTAAAAAGTTTGCAATGCTAATTCAAAAATAAACAAAATATTCTACACTATGTTCAGATCCAACCAGCCTAAACAGCACGCATAATTTCAACTTGATTCGAGATATGAACGAACTACCTACATGCAGGTTTCTACGGAACCGTCGATGCGCGAAGCAGACTTGCACTTGTCCGGTTTTTTTTAATTTGGATATTTTTACTATTTTTTTATAAGGGGGAATATCGATTCCCAGATTTGATGAAACATCTATTATATACAATGTTTGTACGGAACCCTCCGGGCGGTGATCCGGTTTTTTAAACAAAATATTTCATTCAATAAACTTGATTTTCCGTATCGAATATAGTACCTATTTTTAGTGACGTTTGTCGATGTTGTTGTTAAATGATTTAAAAGTTATTTTAGACGAGTAGGCTTCCTCATTGGTATCTAATCGAGGTCCACTAAGAAGTCGACCTTACTACTTAGACTAGAAAAAATTTAGCTCAGGTCCGGACGTGTAGTTTTTTTACATGTGTTTATTATGTCGTGTGTTATAACAATAATTGCGAGCGACATTTGTTTTTTAAATAATTTTTTTTCTTGATCCATTACACGTGGATAGTTGTGTAGATAGATAGATAGATAGAACATTCTTTATTGTAGGTTTGGACAGTAATTAAACATAGAAATAATTTATAATAGGCGGCCTCCAGCTTACCTTTGTATAAAAACACAGAGGAAAATAAGCGATAGCTGGTGGCGTACTAAAATATTTAGAATGGAAACAATTAAATAATAAATATGGTATAAGCGATTGATGTTACGACCTATCTGAAGGTCAAAAAGGGAGTGAAAAGGAATACGTGAAGTATCTAGATATATCTACACACGAAAACATACATAAATATATACAGAAAAACGATCGTGAACGGCAGCTGACGTTCACGCGGCTTCGTGAAACAATTTTCTAAAGCATTTTACGAAGTATCGCCCGAGAGGACGACTGACTGACGAAATTCGTACCTGGCTCGTGGACTAATATTGCACAACGCGAGAGAGTTGTACACTACTTAAAGTATTAGATAGTGCTCTTTTACAAGTGCTTTAAAAGAGCTTAAGGTTTGAGCTCGTCTAACGTTTACAGGTTATGCATTCCATAAACGGATTGCAGTTACTGTAAAGGATTTATCATAAAATGCCGTAGAGTTTTCAGTTGCAAGTTTTCTGATGACCTTAGAGATCGCGGATGTGTACAATGCAGGAACTCGAATCGTTCCTTGAGATAGGAAGCTAGCGAAGGGTTGAACAGTACATTGTATAAAAGACTGGCAAAAGCGTACAGGTAACCACTTGAGTTGTTTCCGACAGTCAGTAGACCTTTAGTCATTCAGATATGATCGTATTTTCGCAAACCAAATATAAATCTGATGCAGAAATTTTGAAGTCGCTCAGGTTTGTCTAGTTGGTTCTCGATGAGAGCGGGATAGCTGGCATCTGCATAGTCGAGAATTGGAAATAGAAGGGAGTTAGCAATGGCAGTGGCGTAACTATACCATCTGAGGCCCATGGCTAATTCATCGGATGGGGCCCTCCCACAGGGTGCCACCACACCAACGATCGCTGATAGAATGGATCGGTTTTCGTCGATCATCAGTTGTTACCACATCGATTGGTTCTAAAAAGCCACCACACCAATTGCTATGTACTACTAGTCTATAAACTAACACCCCCTACACACACATATATATTATCGTGTTTTTTGCTCAATCTTAATAAGGGCAATACGTAGGCAGACACTTGAAACGTTAACAGAGTGTACAAAAGCACCTCTCTCTTGATACCTCCTGTGTTCAGGGGGGCACCCTAGGGCCAGGGTCCCGTGGTATCTTGCCCGCTCTGCCACCCTATTGTTACGCAACTGAGTAAGGGCAAGCCAGCCAATTTTGATGGCAGTTGGAAGAAAGTTTCGTAAACCTTTTAGGAATTCTGCAGATGCAAACATCTGCGACTATTTCCTGCATCTGTGGGGCCCAGAAAATTGGGTGTCTCTAAGTACAACTATCCGCATATGTATTTACAGGTCACAGTATTCCTATGTAGATCGTAGTGCTTTACAGGATAGACAATATCTAAAACTGGCCTAAACCATTTTCATAATCAGCATCCCGCGAAGCCTAAAATTTATTTTAATAATTATACAAAAAATAAACAAGTTACCCGTCTTAATTAATATGAAAATTATATTTATCTATTCAAAGGTGTCGTTTTTATTTCGATAAATAGCTTTGACCTCGTAACGATAACTTTCGGAATATTTCGCAGAAGGCATCGTTACCACTATTTTACCGGTATTCAAAGACTGACTGGCTGATTTGTGCGTTCTGTCTTTTTGCGGCAAAAAACATACTTTTTTTTGAAGATATCAAGATGTGTATTATTATTGTTGAGCCCTCACTACGTTACTGAATTTTATTTCATATATTTTATTTCTGTTTATGGACTATTACACATAGGTACTTAACAACTTAGGAACTAACACACATCTACTCTAAACCTATATCATATTATACATACATGTATAATATCATATACAAAGTAGGTACTAAAACTTTATTGAACCACTAATTATGTTGGTATAATATTATGCACATTTCATAATATTACATATATACAAAGTAGGTACTAAAACTTTATTGAACCATTATAAATTAATCAGGTGGAATGTCAATTGAAACCTTATAATAGCAGAGCGCTGTGGCGTACAACATTGTCTTGGCTGTGCAAGAGAAGTCAGTCTTGTTTTAAGTCGCTTGCGGGAAACATTGTTAGACCTCAGTAGCTATAAGTATAATACAAACGCAAGTAGAAAAATAAAATAAAGTTTTGTGATTAATCGCATCGAATAATGGCAGCTGTTAACAATAGATACACCGAGGAATTTACTAAGAAACAATTAGATGTTGTTATCGTAGGCGGTGGATTGGTAAGAATAAAATTATTCTAGGTAATTTCTGTTTAGCACAGAAAAAGTTTTTTCACAAATTCCTATTAATGAATATTTAAATATTGGTTTGAAATGAATAAATGTTAATGTTTCAATTGTTTGGGGCCGGGGCGCTTGATTCTTAGGATCCAGCGTTTGTTTCCTATAAGGAAATTTCCAAAATATCTTGATAAACTATTTTTTTGTAACATAAGTATTTTTTTTTGTATTTTGTTGAAGTAGCTGGCATGAATCGATATTCTAAATAGTATAGTTGTAAATAAGACTAAATAAAACAAACTATCTAAACAATATTTTGAGGGAATTGTTTTTGAATTAGAAATAAATGACTATTTTACAAAACCACGTATAGGCCGGCTCGACTTTACGTGGGAGAGCCATGCTTCGGCACGTATGGGCCGGCTCGACTCCGCTCGATACCACGGCCTCACAGAAAACCGGTAGTGAAGCAATGCTTGCATTGCATTTCGCCGCATGAGTGAGGTTACCGGAGGCCCTAACCCTTCCCTCTCCCCTATTCCCGTCCTTCCCTTCTCCCCTCTTCCCACTCCCCCTCTTCTCCTACTCCCACCTTAAAGGGCGGCAACGCACTTGTGACTCTTTGAGTTACAGGTGCCCATGGGCAGCGGTAGTCATTTACCATCAGGTGACCCGTCTGCTCGTTTGCCCCCTATACCATAAAAAAAAAACCACTAGCGCAGGAATCGACGAGTTTTTATTTATTTACAGGTCGGGTCTCTTGAAGCATTATATTTGGCAAGAAGGGGACATCGCGTTCGACTTTATGAATATCGTCAAGGTAAGTAGGTAACTTTAGCACTATTATGTAAACGTTTGTAAATTTTCCCCGTTTTTGCAACATTTTTCATTGATGCGCCGCTCCTATTGGTCGTAGCGTAATGTTATATAGTCTTCCTAGATAAATGGGCTATCTAACACTAAGAGAATTTTATTATTACCGCGGAGATTACCCCGAACATCCAAACTCACACACTTAGTTAGATTCAAAAGATTCTAAATTTACACCTCTTTATAATATAAGTATAGATTAAAAGTATAAAATTATATAGAAAATTAATCATGTTATGTAATCATCATTCTATTATAAAATTAAAACTTATTTGAGGTTTGTTATGTCTGGGTGGACCACGGGAAATTATATTTTCCCGTGGATCACCTGGGTGAACGATTGGAGAAAATAATTTCCCGTGGTCCACCCAGGTGAACTATGCAGGTGGACCACGGGCAATAAACTCCGTAACAGATACACCACTCCCACACAAAAGCGAAAATTAGTTAGTTGCAACCAAAAATATATCTTGCTCACACTTACCGAAAGTTTAGAACGCTTTACCCACCGTAATAGGTTTTTGAAAATTTAAAAATTTTCTTTCAGATAATTACTAAAACAAATATAACTAACTCGCAAACGTACACACATGGCGAATTTTACGCTGCATCTTTGTGATCATACATGAATATCCAAGATAGAGATGGGATCACTGGGATCACCCGGGTTTTTATCCAGTCGGGGGTTTTATCCCGGGTGATTATCTATCTCTAATCTCAGCTCTATTTGATATTCGTACATACATACACACACATATTTTTTTTGGGAATTCAGTTCTTCCTATTTTTCTCGGGAGTGCCGGCGTATTGGGATTTGTTTATACCAAAATAATTATCTTTACTTCAGCACCACCCGATATAAATTTGACGTCGCAATTCCATGGAATTTAAAAGTTTTGTCATTTTTATCCGGATTTGATTAATCTACATTTACTCACGCCCAGTATTACCAAAGGGGTATGCTGATGCATAGGTATTAAACGTCCATAAGTCCATATTGTGTCAGTCACATTCTCGGTCCCTCGTAATGGGACCTGGGCCTATTTTTGCCGACCGAACATTTTTTGACGCTGGGGGTGTACTTATACATAATCTGTTGTGTCGAATTTTCGATTCCAAAATAGTCGTATCACTTATTCGTTTTTTACGACTTCCACGGTAAGCGGTGGGTGGAAGAGGTGACCCTATATTCTGCTGATATTATAAAATATTTTTTTATTACCTAAAACAGTATTTAATCTTATTATGAACAGCTTTTACTGTTTTTGGGTCACTTACTCTTACAATCTCACATTAACTCTTTACAAAATATTTTCGTTGCAAAGCACCACCCATTCCTGCAGGTCATATTTTCCGTCTTCATTAATGCTGATCAGTTCATTAAGCGAATACGTTTCAGAAACAGATTTTAGCAATGTAATTGCTCCTAGAGGCCACTATACAAAAGTACGTAACAGACAACGTAAACAACGTAAGCCCGACTGCATTTACCTGTAGGTATCATGTTATTATAGATATTGTTGGGATTTTAGCCAGTAAAAACTGCTGCTACCTACGAAGTTATTATTACTATACTACCTTCACCACGTGGCAGTACTTTAAGCTTATGTTATTACTATTCTATACTAACACATAATATGTATTAAATAATTAACATAAATTAATTAACCAACGAATTTTGCACAAAAATGATGCACGTGAACGATACACCACGTTGACTATGTCGCATTTTCCGAATACTTCGTAGTACGTAGTAAGATTATAGGAAATACTGAATTATACTTGTATTCTATCTTATTCTCTCGTAGGCTAAATTCTATTTATTAATGTTTGTCTCTTTTTAGTGTCGCTTTTTCGTTTCATCGAATTTTCAAATCACAACGGTGCTAAAGAAGTTTAACTATGACGCATTTTCTGAAGTATACCTTACCATAGTATGCATGCGCAAAGATAAAGATTATAGGAAACACTGTATACTTGTATTCTATCTCATTCTCTCACAGGTTAAATAATATTTATGAATATTTTTGTCTCTTTTTGGTGTCGCTTTTTCGTTTTATCGAATTTTCAAATCACAACGATTCTGAAGATGTTTCACTTCGAAGGTTTCCCTTAAAAAAGAAAAGAAACGCTATGAATGTTCGCTTTTTATTACGTTTATTCATGTTTTCAGACACAACCGTATTTGTAATTGTGTGTGTATAATCTGTGATAAGCTAGTTATAATTTTTTAAGACGTAACAATCATATACACACATGGACATATTTAGAGGAACGCAAAAAAAAGGTTCAATTATGTTTATCATATTCTCCTTACGCACTGGCCACCTATATCAGCATTATGTAACTTGAAAAAAAAAAAAGGTTTTAATCACCTTTTATTTCCGAGTTTCATTTGTTTTTTTTCTACGTGACAATTTAATAATTATGTATTGCAAGAACATTAACATATTTTTGTTGTATTTGACAATTTTCAGTTTTTGTTTTATTTTCTCACAAAAATTCATAGTCGTTGTGTTACTTACAGACCATTTAAAAGATTGAACTGATAATGCCGGATCTCAGCGTAGCTCAAGTGTCTAAAGTTCTAACTTTAATTGAATACGGTTACGGTTAACTTGAGAATGTGAAACGATAGGTACCGGCAGACATTAAAGTATACGAGACACAGAGGGCAAGGTAGAAAAAACGCTACCACAGCTAGAGACGACAGATTTATTGTAAGCGGCGTGTTTAGAAACCGTACTTCAACGTCTTCTGAGGTCAGAGCTAGGCTCTAGGAAGTTTGAGATGTGACAGTTAGCACAAAAACCATAAGAAGAAGACTTAAATCAGCTGGAATAGCAGCGTTCGATAAGGGATAAGTATTGGAATGGCCAGCCCGCTCACCAGATCTAAACCCGATAGAGCATGTCTGGGATAAACTGGGAAGACAAATTAAACAAAGAATGCCAGCAGTAACCAACTTAAGACAACTGAAAAGGTCGTTGGTAGAAGAATGGGACCAAATGCCACAAAGTTTTATTGACGATTTAATAAAAAGTATGCCCAGACGGATGGAGGCAGTTTTGACAGCGAGAGGAGGTAACACTAGGTACCGAATATACTTGCGTCTAGGTTACATTACATTACAGAAGAAATCAGCCATTTTATAAAGTTTTTGTATTCAATATAAGTTGACTCCGTTTCCTCACATAACGTCAATAAGAAATAACTGTCAGTAATTTATTTTTTCAGTGAATTTTTAGTTTCTTTATTTAAAAAAGTTAATTTAACTAGGTCTACTTTAATAAAAGCGTAATAAACATAAACAAAGCTTTTTTTTTGGTAATCGAACCTTTGTTTGCGTTCCTCTAAATATGTCCATGTGTGTATTTGATTATCAAATGAATAATGTTAATATTTCTAGCAATTCCTTTATATATATTATTTTTGTACAACCCTAGAGCGTCGGCTACTGCGCGAGACGCACACACGACCGTCGCGCGGTGGGCGAAGCGTTCTGAACTTTGCACGGGATATATTTTTAGTTGCATTTAACGCCAGGTATTATTATTTATGTTTTGTAGGCTATTATAGCGTAGGTATTTTCGATTTTGTATGTGTGTGATGTATTTGTTACGAAGTAACTATTATCTTATCTTTGCCACCAGACTTTCTATTACCTATGGAGTAATTGAAATTTCCGGCTTAGAATTGTACTCAAGTAACTGAAATGATGTAAATAACGTGTAAGCCTTGTGTAAGCGATAATATGTAGTACATATTATAGTATATAGATACATGAATGTGATGTGTTGATGTAATTATTAGAGTAGCTATATGAATTTAATATTTATTATAATTATGTTATCGCACGTTACGCATGTTGTGAATAATCTCTCGATATTTACTTAAGCGGTTATTGTAAAAGTAACCAATTTATGCATAGATTTTCTTTGGGTTATAATCAGTAAGACGATATTTTCTTCATTGTCTTAATGAAAACTGTTCTAAAGTTTGGACTTGAAGGAGTGTGCCATCGTGACAGTTCAGTAATGTTGAAGTGATCTAATTAACTGTGTCCGATTGCAGAAAGTTTTTTTTAAGCGGTCCCTAGACGATCCTGCGGCATGACATGCTGTATCGTCATGCTGCATGAAGGACCTATTGAGAGTCTATCATGCTGCATGATAATTCGCTTGGTATAATCATTTTATTCAGTCCATATAGATAGTACAGTGAAGAGGTCCTCTGCGCTGATATGAAAATGTCTGTCAAAGGTAGATTTATAAATAAATAAATTTATAAATATAAAAATAAAAGGAATTGTCAATCAACTGCTACCACGGAGTTGGAATACCATGCACGTAGTTTGCATGTCATGCACGGAATTTGCATGTCTTTCGCATCAATCAATACAATTAAACGGTCATGCATGCATGACAGCTCGTAACGCATGTCATGCCGCATGATCGTCTAGGGACCTAGCGGTCCCTATTGAATATATAGCTACATTCAGCATAAAACTGTCAGTTCGAGGGACAGGTATACGTAGAGATGGGTAATCACCCGGGTTAAAACCCACGACTGGTATAAAAACCTGGGTGATTACCCATCTCTAGGTATACGACCCTGACCTACTCGAATACTTACACTCCCTAATGCATCTGTATAAGCAAGATACCTATTGCCTTCCCTTTTAACCCACCTTTCCATTTCTTGCTTCTTTCTTCTTGCAATAGGCTTGCCCTCTATTAGGAGAGTGGGATCAACCTATAGTTGGCAAATTGTAGGTGTTTAATACTCCTCTGCATACCCCTTTGCGGATATAGGCTTTAGTTTAAGTATGTATGTGTATGGATGAACATGTACTGTAGGGTTTCTATTAAAAAGTTTAACATGTAAATATAATAGCGGATAAATGCACTGAATGAGAAAAAGATGTGATTTTTTTTTAAACCTGAAGATATTATGACGATTAGATATCAGAAACACACCTCAAGCGAGAGGGAGGTCAATAAACTTGGCGTTATCAGTTCGAGGAAGACGTGCGTTGAAGGATGTAGGACTAGAGGCACATATGATAGAGCAACATGGAATTCCTATGACTGGTAGAAGAATCCACAGGCTCGATGGATCAACGTACGTCATACCTTATGATGCACTATCTAAGCAGGTTTGTTAATATGGTTTTTAATTATTCTTATATATTATGTATTAGAAGTATTAGAAAAGGTTTCATTCAAATTCTGCCGTCTTGAGTACTTTCTAATCAAAGATAATGTTATAGGTATTAGAATATAAACTTTCGTGAGCGAAATTCTTATTTATATAGGACTAGCAGCGCCCCGCGGTTTCACCCCCGTAAGTCCCGATCCCATGCGAATATCGGGATAAAAAGTATCCCATATGTTACTCCAGGTCTCCATCTATCGACATACTAAGTTTCATCACAATCAGTTTTAGTAGTTTTGGCGTGAAAGAGTAACAAACATCCATACATTCATACATCCATACATCCATACATCCATACATCCTCACAAACTTTCACGTTTATAATATTAGTAGGATATACGGTTTTACTCACGTGTTGGTTTCGGATCCCACGGGGGAACTATCCAGAAGTGAAGCAACCTTCGCGTCGGCGTTGGTGTCAGGCGCTACACTCGAAAGGTCGCTTCACCACAGTTGGCCCCCCTGGCTTTTGTATGCTTACGGAGTATTTAGTTTATTAAAGTAATAATGAAGTAATTTTTTATTTGTCACTCTTGGACCGACAAAAAAATGGCCCCCCCTGGACTGACAAAAGAAAATGTTGCCGCCTCTACGCCAAAAGCTAGTACGCCTATGAGGTTGTACAGTTATAATTTTTTCTACAGACAGTATAAAGGTATTTGGGCTAGTCTTGCTAATTAATTTTACATAATAATCATTTAGATACTGTTGATACTTACTTTTTCTTACAATTATTAGGACTTGATTTTACAAAATTTGTCATAAACTTAGTTGTTTATGTTTATTAATTTGAAGTTTACTTATTTTCACAGTGTATATATTCTGTTGGAAGGAATTATTTAAACAGCCTGCTTCTACAAGGTGAGTAAATAGTTCAAAAATTAGGTCCATATAGTCTGGTATATATTAAATCGGTTGAGATAACTGAACTTTGTAGTGTTCTGTGCAGGATACGAGCCCTAATCTGTCTATTAGTAAACTGATAGTGTAACAACCACTTAACAAATTGCCTTACTACTAACACATCAAAATTGTATAGGGAAAAATAGAAAATCAACTATCAATCAGGATTCCTATAAAAGTGTGTCAGCGTTTTTACAAAACCATTACAATTTCTGCATCGGAACTGAAGAAATTGCATCGATATAGAGCGATGACATCATTTGACACGAGAAGAGATGATGAGAGCCCTCAGAATGTTGCAAGCTGGTTCCAGGCAACGTACTGTGGCTGTCGCTCTTGGCACTACACAGAGCATCATAAGCCACCTCTGGACACGCTATCGTATCACAGGCAGCGTGGCCGAGCGACATGGAGGACGATCTCGCATCACCACTCGCAGACAGGACCGGTACATCCAAAATACTGCTCGATGGAATCATACCATGACCGCCATGATGTTGGTTATTCCCCTGCTCTTTAGGCTTGCTGATAAGAGACCAAACCATCCGAAATCGGTTACGTGAAGTAGGTCTACGTTCAAGAAGGCCGCTGAGAGTTCCACATATAGCACCCCGCAATCGTAGGCCCCGTTTACAATGGCCTGGCGAACACAGAAATTGGGAGAAAGAAGACTGGCGTTGTGTTTGCTTTTCCGATGAATCTCGATTCTCGTACTCGAGTTTGGAGGACCCCTGGACGACAAGAACGTTTGAAATTTTGTCAGGAAGTTCATTCATATGGAGAGGAAACAATAATGGTTTTGGCCGGTTTTTGAATCGGTGGAATAACCGATCTCATTTGGATCAGGGGCAACCTCAATGCTCAGATTTATGCGGAGAGGATTGTTTCAGACGTGATCATCCCTATGCGAAGCCGGTTAGGTGATTAGTTTCGACTAATGCACGACAATGGATGTCCACACACGGCTAGAGTCATAACACGCACTCTTGCCGATGCTCGCATCACCGTTCTGCCGTAGCCTGCTCAATCGCCAGAGCTCAACCCAATTGAGCACGCATGAGATATGGTCTAAAGAGTATGGATGCCGTGCATACCGCATAACAACTTTTCCTGAAAGTGATTTTGATGAAGTGATTTTAAGCATGCCAATTCCAGTCCAGTTCCAGTCTGGAAGACTAGATTTGGTAAATATTAATTGGGTATTTTTTATAGTTAAAAATGTACTTGATCCCTAAACACTTTTGATGTGTGTACTTAGTAAACGATAAGTAATCGAATGCTGCTAAAGTTTTTGATGATAATGATTGGTGGGTTGGTGTTCATCCTTATTTTCAAGGTTTACTTTTATTTTAGACTGTGTACTTTTTATAAAAGTTCTCATAAGAAAATCATGTGTAAAGTTTGTGCCTACATCAGTAATGCTCATAACTTATCTTTTGTAGTTATTTTTTATTAATCTCTGCTATTACAGAGTCCGAGACATATACTAACGTCGAGCGGAACTTCAACCACAAATTGGTGGATGCAAACCTAAATAAAGGGAAATTAATTTTTCAAAGGTTAGTAGATTCTGAAGAATATATATTTATTAAAAAGATACGTATTAACAACAAAGTAATCTGTTAAACAGGACAGATACTGAAGAAAAAATACAAGTTAGGGCAGACCTGGTTATTGGTGCTGATGGCGCCTTCTCCGGAGTCCGTAAGGCAATGATGAAACAACCACTCTTCGACTACAGTCAGAAATATATTGAACACGGCTATATAGAGCTTTGCATACCAGCCGATGAAAACGGTAGCGTAAGTTTCCACTTACTCATATTTACTTTTTCCTATTCTTCGCTTTTTCCTCATGATTTATGTTATAATACCATATCTCTAGCATGAAACATAAGGCAGATAATACGTATCCGCACATAAGAATACAGAAATGTAAACCAAGATCTAATATATCCATACCTTTGGACGCCTTTGGATGTCTTTTAATCACGGTATAACTCCTTAGGTGAATAGTCTTCAAATGATTCTTTATCAGGCCGCTTTCAAACATGCGAGTTGCATATTTCTGAAAAATGTTCCTGTAACGGAAACCTCTGTCTGCATACATAACAATTATGTGATTACCAGAAAATCCCCATGGTTCTAATTCATGTTTGCCTTCCTCATCCAAATATTCGTACTCTTTCAGTGTATAACTGTATTCCATTTCAATAGCGTAATATTTTTTGGTCGTAGCAACATACCGTAAAGCACCATCGGTAAATGTACAGTTATGAATAGGTTCCCTTACTGGTAAATCTAGGTTATAGGCAAATTTAAAAAACATTCGCGAATTATTGCTAATACAAGGCTTAAATGGCAGAGTTATCAAATTATTGGCGCTAATCGAATGCGGCGTTTCATGTACGTGTACAGTTATTAAACTGAATAGAGCTGTGTTATAAAAGTTGATAATGAAGAAGGTGAACCAAGACCAACATAGTATTATATTTCTAAAGTTTATGTTTCTTGACAACCCTCTATTAGCGTTTCCGAAAAAATAACCCCATAAATTAAGAATGGAACTTGTGTTGTCATTTAATAATCTCTTTAATATCAGGCAAACTATAATCACCAAAAGTAGAGAGGTTCCTATGAATAACCAAGTGCACGGGCTGAATTCTTTGTATAGTCTTTTCCATACATGGCCTTTTATTGTTGGCGTAAATAAATTGTACGATGCATAATTAAATCCATACAGGTAATCGAACAACTCAACCCTGTTTTTTATTAATGTAAAACCACCAGCCGCTACGTCTGCTCGATCGGTATCAAGATAGTTTAGAAGTCCAGTTGAGGTTCTATTTTGTAGAACCACTCCATTAAACACTCTATCTTCGTTAAATACTTCGTATTCTATCGAAAAACCTTCGCGTGTTGCAATGGTGTCTAACACAAATTGTTCCAAACCTGGTACAAATTTTCCATAGACAGTATAATTACTTGATTTAGAAATATAATTTGGTACGTCGTCACATGCTACTACTTTAACACTGCAGTTATTCAATTTATGTGGAACATTTTTAGGAAAATTGTTGATATTTTCTACATTTTTACATGTACCTAGAACAACTTTATCGACATAGTTGCCACAATTTGTATTCTCGAAGGGATAGTAGGTATAAATCAATGCATCGTTTTCTACAAGTTGTAAAAGTATTACGTTATACATGTTGTATTTTGTGAATAGTTCGAATACTGTATCAATTCTCTTTTTGTTTTCTAAGTTGTCCACTTGTATGAAAAATTTGGCTCTAGGGTTCCAAAACACATCCCTTGTCAAAACCTGCAAGCCAGAACTTAGCTCAATTAGATCTTTTGTCGTTATAATGTAAACATTTGTCCAGATATACCAGTTGGAGTCATCGACGTAAAATGATCGCACATTGTTACTGTGGCAGATATATTCCACATTAGTATTTTTTATTAATTCGTTTTCGTCTGTACTTGGATTCACAAACGTTGTCAGGGTACCACAAAGGAAATTCTTTTTTATAATGTTGTTTATACACTCGTTGGTATTGTAACTTTCATTTTTAATTAAATTAAATATAACATTTTCATCACCGGCAACAAATCCCATTAAATAAAAGACTAATAAAATATTATATACCATAACGATGTTTTGAATACTCATGGTGTGTGCGTTAACTGTTCTATAAGCTGTCTGCTGCTTTGCAGGCATTAAATATGTCCTACTTTGAATGATAAATTACTGCTAAACCATAAATTAATAGTAGTTTAATAGCATTTTGGAGGGGCAATATAATTAAAAGGATATCACTCTTAAGTGAATCACGTGAATATTTTATGATGGATGACACTTATAGATATTTAAATAAAAAATACCTTAGTGCTTTAAAATTATAGTATTTCATCTCTGATTTATCATCAAAGCGTTTCTTTAAGTGTTGGTGGAATTTAGTGGAATTTATTAAAAAGAGTAAAGATATCTCGAATATTTCAAACAGGTGGTAAAACAAAAACTCCGATACTATTTTTATTCAACTAATTTGGTAAACAAATACAACTCGCCTGATGATAAGCGGTAACCGGAGTCTTTAAAAACTCAAAACATAGTAGGAAAAAGATAATAGAATTACCTACTACGTTCTACTCCAGGTGTCTCCATTGTAAGCAGAGATCTGCTGTATTCCACTCCACTTTTTTAAATCAGTTTGTGTTAATCTCACTGTTAGTGTCGGTTTTATTAGGATAGTATTAAGATGTTATAAAATTCAATATATATATTCCAAAACGACGATACAGAAAGAAATATATTACGTTAGACCGATTTGAAAAATGTTTTCAAGTATCTAACTCAAAACATTTTTGATATGTTTTAACATAGGTCTTTCTTGGAGTTACCTATACAAAGACGAAACACAGAAATTCAATCAAACAACGATTGATTTACGGTAGTTTATTTTCTAGAAACTCTGACCTTACTGCGATTGTTACGGATTTAAAGATTAAAGAGCTTTTTCAATCAATTTTGAGTATCTAGTAGTAGTAAGTATTTTCCATGTGTCCCCAAAGCGGAGGCTTAAGTAACATTCACAGAAAACGCACATTTTCAGAAACACTACCTGTATATTTTATTTAGTTTCAGATGCCTGCGAACTACCTACACATTTGGCCAAGAGGCGAGTTCATGATGATTGCACTACCTAACCAGGACGCCTCTTGGACCGTTACACTTTTTATGCCATTTAGTAATTTTAAGAATTTAGACAGGCCAGAAAAACTTCTAGCGTTCTTCAAAAAATATTTCCCAGATTCCATCCCGTTGATAGGTGAACATAAACTTATTGAAGACTTCTTTGCTGGATCTCCTTCACCTTTAGTTGCCATTAAGGTATGTCGCATTATAAAATGTAAAATATACCGTACGTTTTACACTAGCATTATCTAATATCCTCACTTACTCCGTAATCATATTAAGTTCCATAAAGAAAACAAAGGGATCATCATTATTCTGTTGCATAACTAAAAGACTATTAGTAATGTGGATCACACATAACTAGTATTTATTTTATTATTTATTAACCCTTTATTATTTATTATTATTTATATTAGTTATTAAGCCTTGCAGCTGCAGCTAAATACTCATTGCTGAGAGGGGTTCGAACCCGCAACCACGTCATCGCAAGTCCTACTTATGTCCAAGTCCTTGTGTGTACTGTATATGTCAGTGAAACTAGGTGTAAGCCTCCTTCAGTTGATGCCATCTTTCTCGGTCTTGAGCTGTTTCAAACCGCTTTGTGCACACCGGTATTTCGATGTCGTTATGCCAACGCGTCTGTAGTTTTCTTAACTTAGATGGTTTAATATAATTAATTATATTTTGTTTTCTAATAGTGAATTTTAACATGTTACAGTGCCGCCCTTATCATGTGGAAGATAAAGCAGTACTGATAGGTGACGCAGCTCACGCCGTAGTACCTTTTTATGGACAAGGCATGAATGCAGGCTTTGAGGACTGTACTCTTCTAGACCAACTATTCCAAAAACACAATGATAACCTCGCAGCTATTCTTACTGAATTCTCCAGTATACGGTGGGAAGATACATTTGCGATTAGCGATTTGGCCATGTATAACTACATCGAGGTGAGAGAAATTATAATAAATAAAAGTAAAGGTAATATTGGTGTACTCCAAGGTATTATTCTAGGTCCAAACTTACTTAATTAGACTTTATCAAAAGTTTGTGTATGTGTCTTAACTTAGATAATACAGTCTTTATTGTTTTTTATCTATATTTATATTCCAGTAAATACGGACGCAATAAGGGTTAATTTGCCCTAAAAGTAGCTAATATTTTATATTTATTAGCCATCGTAACATTTAAGCCATGATTACAGTTCCTGGAAACGTCTAGGCCTTTAACAGTTTTTGGCTTCCTCCACTCCTCTTCCATCCTCTTTTTATTACAATCACAAATTTATTATGAAATATATTTTCAGATGCGGGACCTTGTAACACGGCCGTCTTACCGCCTAAGGAAAGCATTTGACGAACTTATGTACTGGATCCTGCCAAGATTCTGGGTGCCTCTTTATAATTCCGTCACATTTACGACTATGCCTTATAACCAATGCGTGGAGAACCGCAAATGGCAAGACAAGGTAATAATGGTTTAAAACCGCAAATAATATTTCTCTTTACTTGTGCTGTCAGACCTTGCTTCTTACCAAATTTCATGATTGTAGATCAATGGGAAGTACCCTATAGCTTTTGATTTACCTGCGAAATGTATCTTTTGAATGCTTTGACTTAGAAGCTTGATTTTTTTACAGCTTCAAGGAACCGTAGATTTATGTATTTGGTATTAATTTCAACTTGATGCATCTACGGGTTCCTGGGAAAAGGGCCTGACAGACAGACAGACGGACAACAAAGTGATCCTATAAGGGTTCCTTTTTTCCTTTTGAGGAACGGAACCCCTAAAAATGTAGAAAAAACTGACAAATATTGATTACTTTTATAAAACTTTACTTTTGTATTTCATAATCAAATAATCAGTACATGGCAGTCCATTGCTGGACGTAGGCTTCTCCCAATCTGCGTCACATAGTGACTTATGAAACTTGATGTTAGGTCATTTTGCTTCATTATCAGTTAACAGTTAGTCGATATCTTTTTTGTTCTTATCCCCTAACTAATGTGGGTTATTTTTTTTACAGTTACTACAAAATATATTATTGATTGGAGGTGTGGCAGCGTTAGCTGGTGTTGCATTTCTATTGAAAGGAGTGAAATAAATACTTTCTAATATAATTCTGTATTTTTTATTTCGCTGTAGATGTTCCTTGCCCACAGAAGCCTCCGTCTCATACCCCAATGCTCTAAAAAAAGGTATGCCAACACTCTTCGGCCAATATTGTTTGGCTTCTTAAGCAGCATTGATAAACCTACTGACAGAAGCAATCTTATTTACTTGACAGCGACAGGTTCCGAAGCGAACATTAAGTATAGCAGGACAACAGATACCCTGGAGTACTTCCATCCGCTATCTCAGTGTCACAATGGATTCTAACCTTAACTGGACAAGGCACATTGCCAATTTGCGAGTTAGAGGTGCTCAAGCGCTAGGTACTGTTAGCCCAGTTTTAAACCGCAAAAGTAAGCTTAGTTCTAGTACTAAACAAAGAATTTATTCCACTCTTGTCAGGCCGTGTATAACTTACGCGTGTCCAGTCTGGTGCAGCACATGTTTAACTAATTATCAAGTAGGTATTCATCATACAAAATTCATACAAAATAAAGCCATGAAAATTTCATGCCTTAAAACTAACTTAAACAAACTACATCGTAAAATTAAACATCCCTTATTAATCCAATACGTACTTATTAAAATTAACTTCAAACTATTTTAATAAAAATTTAATTATTAAAAACCCTCTTATATCTAAAATATGCTTGACTTCAAAATCAGATTTCGCATACATCGACGGGTACGGAACTTATTGCCGACTACATAACTAGCTTTTGTTTCCACCCGGAGACGTCATGCATACTGATGTGCGAGCGCACGACCAATTATAATGACCCGTCCGCGCATTGTTAGTTTCCCTCGCTCGCCTGCTACATGCGTGGCGGCGGGGGTTCTCGTCGCCACTTAGCTTGGTTTTATATTGAACCCAGTACGTGGTGCGTATTATGAGACGTTGCAATTTTGATATAAGCATAAGTTATTACAATAACATCGCAAATCCATTCCCTGATATGTATATTTGTTTTAATTAAAAAATATGTATAAAAATTTACAGGCGCCACTAGCCTCATAAAGTTGTACTTATTATTGAATGTTCAGTGTATAATGTTTAGTATTAAGTTATACATTATAAATGAACTTATCCATAATAAAGACATTTTAAAATGAACAATGAAAATGATGAATAATGATGAAAAAAACCGACTGATTACCACAAATATCGTTTGTGCTCGAAAGTCACGTCATTATGCACTGCAGAGCGAGTAAGAACCCTGTACCACACCCTACGCAGTGAAAAAGGACTATCAACTCGCGGGAGACGCTAGTTGGTGTTTCGAGTATTTATAGACACTGATAAATCATAATCAAGAAAATGTAATATTATCTACGTATTTACGGGAATTAACGCGATCACGAAAAGGTATTACATACCTCTGAATTGCCTGACGTTTCGACCAGGTTGCACTGGGCGTGGTCACAGGCTGACTGGCTCAGCAGTGCCCTCCGTCGTCGACATCGTGAGGTAGAAGGTTCTTCATCCACGACCACTTTTTTGATATTTTTGATATTTTCGTTTCGCCATGTACCGTCACATACTATACTAACAGTGTCCCTATTCTGTAAGCAAACCGATGTGTCCCTATTCTGGTGTTCACCCGACTGCGCATAAAAGCGAGATGGCATGTTTTTTATCACTGGATTCCACGAGAAAAAAGTTAGTATCAAGAAAATGGTCGCCAAAATCTACCGGAGGGGTGCGGCTTAGTTACCGCGTGTAATGGATTCAATCTTTATTCGCAATAGATCTTTTTGAAAAAGCAAATCAATACACTGATAATCTTAAATAAAAAATCAAGATCTGTATATACTGTAAATTCTTTAATCCCACATTGAAAATATTAACGTTAAAAAGCCTATCAAATGTTACGTAAAAAATTGGCAAGGCGTTGTCGTGTGCGTAACCTAGCTTGCTTAATTGATTAAACTTTACATTAATGATGTATAATATCAGTTAAATAATAACTGATATTGCTAAACAAGTGAACGTGAACTACAAATAAACCGAGAGAGGCATTCGTGTTTTAGTTCGCATATGAGCAACATCAGCTCAGCAATTTTAAGTTAGTTCTAAACGAAAGTAGGTTATTTGTGCAAAGTTTTGTTTTAAATATAGCATAGTAATAATGGTAGCAGTTGGGAATGGACACTCAAATGGAAAGTCTAAAAAACAGTTAGATATAGTAATCGTTGGAGGTGGATTGGTAAGCATAACACTCTTTTCATTCAATTTCGGTTAAATAATTTTATGAATCCTTTGAAATCCTGAATTCTAAGTTGTAGGCATTTATTCCTTACAACACAGCGAGTGAAAGTTGTTAAAAATATGAATAAAAACCAAGAGAAAATTGATTTCTAACAAGTAATTATTTTTATACAACAAATTTATATGCAACTCATAGAATAATAATAATAACTCTACACATCTCACACACGGCCGTCTAATCCCAAACTAGGCAGAGCCTATACTATGGTAACCAGACTGCTGATAAACATACTTATATATTTCTAAATACATACATATTATAGATAAATTACACCCAGACACAGTCCTGGGTGGGAATCGAACCCACGACCTCTGGCTTAGCAGTCAGGGTCACTAACCACTAGACCAACAGGCCAGTCAAGTGAAGAAGAAGTGTAGCAGTAGTTATAAATATCAATAAATCTGGTAGACCGTTAAACGCAAATTTAACGCGTTTGAAAGGAGGAGGAGTTTCTGCAGGGAGTAACTTGTATAATCAGAATCTTGAACACGCCAAGCATAAAGTGTGAAGTTTCTAGAAGTAGTATTTTAAAAAAGAACGCTTTATGTGAGTTACCACCAGCATTACATTTTATCAAAGGGATGAAAGGTACCCATGTATTTTTATGTACTTCTAATAATAAGTATACTATGCAAAATTGCAGGTAGAACGGTTAAATAGTTAAGGCCAGAAATAGTAACAAAGAAATAAAAAAACTCACTTTCGCATTTATAATATTAGTTAGGAGTTAGGGTTGTCTGTCACCACATTCATTGGTACCAATTTATAGGTCGGCTCCCTCCAAGCATTGTATTCGGCACGAAGGGGACATCGTGTGCGTCTTTATGAATATCGCGAAGGTGAGTAATACCAGACTAATAGATTAAAATTTATAGTATTTTTTCACTTAACCTAAAATTAGTTGAAATGTTTGAACCATAAACATAGTTTGAACTGTGGTCACTTTTGCGAGACTAAATATAATTCTAAGAAGCTCTACCAGCTGACTACTCACTAGGAGAAAAAAATCACTACACTAGTGTAATATTAATACTAACTAGATATCGAGTGGTGGACTAATTTCGACTAATTCATTAGCTTTAAATATTTTGTTTCATATCTTTGACCAGTATAATTTGAACTGTCATTGTTTAGACTTTCCGGACAGGTCACCGGTATATACTGGACGTGTGTAGTTTTTTGTAGTTTTTTTCAAATTATTTTTGAACTTCTAACACATAGTCAGGTATTGTTTAAAAATTTTAGCATTGTGCACTAATTCTTTTGTGTATTCCAAATTTGACATTACTACGTACGCTAAATTTGCAAGGGGGTTCCCGGATTACAAAGAATTCTCCTAACGTATTAATTAATTGAAGATACTGTTTGCATTCGCTAGTGCTCTAGTAGTATTAGTAGACACGTCTGCTCGTTTGCCACCAATCACATAAAAAAAAAACTAGACCATTGGGTTCACTTACGTTGGAACGCCGCCAGTGACAAGAGCACAACGGATTATATGGTATTGGTATGTTGAGATATACCGCGTGCGCTTCTGCTACAAGAAAGGCCATAATGTCCAAGACTGTCGACAGCTTCTCCACAGTGACAAAGTTGCGGAGAAAAACAAGGAGCTCTAAGACGAAGAAAAGCTGCAAGGCGGAATATGACGGAATGTCCTATGTTGGTCGGTGGAAGGGCCGGAATCCATAAGCCTGATTCCCATTCTCCCATAGCCAAAAAATGAGCGCGTTCTGCAACATTGGATGATGTGTTAATTAAAGCATCCCTGTTTAAAGTGCATAGCGGCATGTCCTCCGAGAGAATGGCTTAACAGGTATGAGAGTAATCGGACAAGCCGTCCGCCAAGCATTTAAGGCATCAGTCTTGCAGGACACTTCAGAATTAATCAGTGTGTTTGTTAGAATTTTGGTTAATTCTTCTGTGCCGTGGACCGAAGACAGAAATGCTGAAAGCTAACATCTGTGATTTTGCGGACGCCAAGACCATTCAAACGAAATTAGCCGTTCAAAGCCACATTAAAAATCTCACTAAGGGTGTTTTGAATAATTTTGTAATTTTTTTTTTCAAAAGTGATAATTGTTTCAAAAATTGTGATGATCAAAGTGCATGAGTAAATTTGGGTACGAAAATACAAAAACGGTGTAAAAGCTGAATGGACATGTATTGGTATAAAAAATATTAAAAAATCACCAAACTTTCAATATTGTCATCTATGAATGATGAATGATATCTAAAATCTTGACAGTAATATTGTTCTTCATCTGTAATTCGAACTGCGTAAAATGTAAATATATGAATGTTATCTGCCTTTATGATGTAATACAGGTCAACACTTGATATCTTATCGCTTCAAATGTAAGATTATATTCAGATGACGGGCGTTGAGCGCGCGTTGTTTTCCTATAGTGTTGACATGGCGAGCGCTTCTCGGGCGTTGAACGCGCGTTGTTGCAGTTCAGTTCGAGTTCTGTATTCGTTAAAGTTGGACGTAAAATACATAATATTGAAATATTGAAATCGGGTTAATTTTTGTATTTTATCAAAATCATGTGTTGTCGCGTTTAAAAGGGTTTACTAATGTTTGCCATAATTTGAAATGCCATAATTTCATTAGAAATAACGCTTCAGTTGCCATAATGCTATTTCGAAAGTGGTTTGCTGGTTTAACGTTAACAATTTACTTCTTAATGGAGAAAAAACTAAATGTATCCGGTTCACTACTCCAAACGTTAAACAGGTGAAAACGACTATACTACTTAATGAAGAAGAGTTGGAACTAGTTGATACCACAAAATTCTTAAGCATTATTCTTGATTCTAAGCTTCAATGGGCCCACATATTGATAAATTATCGAATAGACTCAGCTCAGCAGCATATGCAGTTAGAAAAATTCGTGAACTGACTGATGTTGAAACAGCCAGATTAGTTTATTTTAGTTATTTTCATAGCATAATGTCGTATGGTATTCTACTGTGGGGGAATGCCGCCGATATTCAATCTATCTTCGTGCTGCAGAAGAGGGCTAATCGAGCAATTTATAACTTAGGAAATCGTGATTCACTGAGGCAGAAATTTAAAGAAATTAACATAATGACGGTAGCGTGCCAATATATTTATGAAAATAAAATTTACCTTCATAAAAATAAAGATCACTTCTGTAAAAAAAGTGATATACACTCTTTTAACACGCGTAATAAACATAAACTTGTTGTACCTGCCTCTAGGCTCCAAAAAATTAACAAGTCGTTTCAAGGTCAATGTGTGCGCTATTATAATAAAATCCCAGATAGTATTCAAATGTTAAGTATAAACAAGTTTAAGTCTACAGTAAAACGACAGCTATGCCTTATTATATATTACTCAGTAGGCGATTATATACAGGATAAAAACGCTTGGGATGGAATTGTAATAGAAATCTAATGTGAGCTAATATGTTTCTTATTTTCCACCTCTCATGTTTTTCTTTTCTTCTTTTTAATTTTTTCCTTAATTTTCAGTTTCCCTAGTGTCATATTCTTTTTCTAGTTTATTCACTTTTAATTTTAAAAACATAATAGCACACAACAAAATGATGTGATATTTACTGAATATTGTTGAAACTGTCTGGTTTTTCTTTTTTAAAAGAGTGGCCGTGAGTTTGTTTGCCCGATTTCTTCTCACAAGGCTCAACCATTTGGAAACGGGCGGTTATAGATCGAAACAGGCAGATGTGATATTATGTTATCCATTTTGTTTTCTTTAATCATTTTACATTTGACGAAGCAAACTATTGTTGCGGTGACTCTGTGTGTGTTGATCTATAATTTTTTATTATAATAATTATTTATTAAATCGACGATTTCGATTAATTGATGGTCAATTTTATGAAATAAAGATTTTTTTGAATTTTTTTGAATAATCGTGAAATGACATAAACTGACTTTCACCAATTCCATTGGTCATAATCGATCAAGTGTCATAATAATTGAAATCCATAAATGTATTTGCTATAATTTTCGTTGTCAATAATGCCATTTTTCATAACTTTTATTCACCATAATATAAATAAAGATAATTTAGTACAAGCGCCTGCAAAGTAATGTTGCTTTTAAGAAAATAAACATTTTATATTATCTACCTATACTTGAATTATGTTGATTAATAAATGATTATACGACACAGATTTTTCATTCACAATTAAACTTAAAACTAAACCTCATATGGCGTCTACTAACTAAGGAAGCGGGGCTCCTACTTCTGGGTGGTTAAAAAAAAAACCACGAAGGCCTAATGCGCATTAGCCTTCTAACCTAACCTATCCGAGTCGGATTGCACTGAGTCGGGGTGTTAACGATAATTAATTTCGACCTAACAATATCATGTATTATTTTCATAATTATATCAAATTTTGATTATGTCAAGAGTCGATTATGAGATGTGTTACTTATGGAAACTAATTATTATGATATATGTTGTTATAGAAAGTCATTTTATGGCAAATAAAAGTTATGACTGTTGAGTTGTTATGCTAAACGTTATTAGTATAAATGATAATAGTGCAAGTAAATATTATGATCGTTGATGATTATGGCAAACAATATTAGTGCAAATGAATTTATGGAAAACGAGAGAATACCGTTTAAAAGGCGTGCTTATCTGAACGATAGACGTTACGACAAACCAACGCGTCCACGCGCGTTGTCAACTGTAGGCTCTCACGTAGCGTCGAGCGCGCATCTTATCAAAACGTGCTTAGGCATGTGAACAACTTGGTCACAATTCGTGTACCTACTTGTTGAAGCGCGTTAACGCATACTTAATTTTGGTATTTGGCATAAATATTATTATGTGCTAAATAGATTTCGCCTGCGGCTTCACTCGCGTAAAAGTTATTTTTCTATCCCGCGGGATCAGCATTTTTTTGCGGAATGGATATTAGGATACTTCCCTATGTTATTTTTTGTAACTGGCAACGTGTTTGCATTTTATAAAGATCGGTTAAGTAGTTAAGGTCAGAAAGCGTAATAATCAAACCCACATTCGCATTTTTAATATTAGCTAGGATTCATTGAAACCAAAAAGCCAATAATAAATGTGGTTAACTAAGCAGCTGACTGAACTGCGAATATGTCTATCAAACAGCTGTTTTATTTTTGTGTAAAACTAGCTGCATGTAACTGGCACCAATGATGACACCAAAATGTTCTCAGCGTAACAGATTCCACCCAGCCCGGAGCGGAAGTCACAGTTCTGTACCCTGTGTTGCACAGGAATGGTTCAAGAACGATTCAAATTTTCATTTCGGTCCTCGTACATGAAGGTACACTCTTCTAGATAGTCTACCACTAGCCGCCTTAGGTACTTTGGCACACCGTAATAGAGGAGTGCTTCCCTAATGCAGCTGAATGTACGACTAATAAATGCGTTGGCGATGTCCAACGATATCGCCAACGCATTTAATAGCCACGGCCCTCAGGCGGAACACATTACCGATCGTCGAACGCCCAGCTCGAAAACAACTATATATTAAAAAAAAGTATGTATATATATGTACCCGTGCCTAGATGTGTCGATTGAGTGAACTCGCAAAAGTAACTTTATTAGTTGTAAGTTATTTAGATACCGTATAATATATAAATAAAATACTCGTATAGTGTAATAATTATGTAGCGGTTTATCTAATATTTACAATATTAGATAAACAGGACAATATTATATTTGTTCAGTATTATATTCAACATGTGATATTAAATAATAAATAGACTTAAGTTACCTACGTCTAGAAATAAGTTACCCACTACATTATATTAGGCTTAAAAATCCCTGTAAAGATAGTGTATGGTTATAAATAAATAAATATGTTAAATGTTGATTGATAGCGAATGCATCCAGTCCGTACGTTGACTACAGAGACACTGAAGATTATTACATCATACATTAAGAAATATGTCGAGTCAACAAAGGTGTTTGGTTATTTTATACCGAACAATACACATTTCGTCATTTTCAACGGCTAAAGTGTAGGCCTCTTTTAGTTTATGCCATCTTTCTCGGTCTTGAACAGTTTCTTACCAATTTATTCCCGCCAATGTGTTAATGTCTTCATACAACGCAATTGTGATCTTCCTCATGGACGTTTCTCGCCCCACGGTCTCCACTCTACCACTGCCTTGCACCACCAGCAGTGGTGCAAGGCACTTTCATTTTCAACATCGGTCACTTTAGTCTGTTCTCTTACCCACTCATTTCTTTTACGGTCTCTTAGTGTAACTCCTACCAGTTTTCTCTTAATTGTTCTTTGGGTCACCTGAACTTTGCGGATCTCCTCAGTAAAGATCCAGGTGACCAGCACCATATGTGAGTAAGATACACTGATATTATACATTATACTCATATACACATAATGTTTCATGGGAGAGCCATGCTTCGGCATGCTTCAGCACGTATGGGCCGGCTCGACCGGAGTGCTACCACGGCTTCACAGAAAACCGGAAGTGAAGCAATGCTTTCATTGCTGAGTGAGTGATGTTACCGGAGGCCCTAACCCTTCCTTCTTCCCCTCTTCTCCCCTCTTTCCCTACTCCCACCTTAAAGGACGGCAACGCACTTGCGACTTTTGAGTTGCGGCGGTAGTCACTTACCATCAGGTGACCCGTCTGTCCGTTTGCCCTCTATACCATAAAAAAATACGGATTTAGCCCGCAACCAAACCACCTTGCACCACCATTGGCGTCACTCACATGCTTGGTCGATGCACGTCCTGGCAGTCATAGCGCGCGCTTGTTGAAATATAATAATACTAGTAGTGTAGAGCTGGTTAGCCGCAGTTTTTTGTACAGTTAAGTGCTTTCAAAATTGCCTCTAACCAATCGGCAGATTTCTAGTGAAGTCAATTTGATATTCTAATCTAATTTTTTTTATAGATATCAGAGAAACTCCTCAAGCGAGGGGGAAATCGATAAACTTGGCCTTATCAGTAAGAGGAAGACGTGCATTGAAGGATGTAGGACTGGAAGCACAAATGATAGAGCAACATGGAATCCCCATGACCGGTAGAAGAATTCACAGGCTCGATGGGTCAACGTACGTCATACCATATGACGCACGGTCTAATCAGGTTTATAAATTTGTTTCTATGATTATTAAGTTTATTTAAATATAAAATATGAAACATATCCTATCATAGTTAAAACTTTTAATTAATTGTTACAGGCATATACTTAGATAGAGAATATTAAAAAAAGTATTTATAACACATGTTATGCCTTGTAGCTGAGATGATTATGTTGGTAGAAAGAAATATGCTTCATTATATTGGGGAGTTAGGTAAGGGAGAGGTTTGCGACGTTTACTCGCTCTGGTTAGAATTTATAGGTGCCTGGAACTACTGATGTCTTAGTAATTGCAACACTTAATAGTTCTTATTATTGACATTAAAGTTACTCGCAAAAGACTCTTGACATGAGCTTACAAAATCGAGTACTGAAAACAAACTAAATGACAGATATTGCTCAAACTTCGCGCCAATTTAGAAATCATTTGTGCCAACTTAACCACAAAAAACAATTATTTGAATTGAATTTGGAATTATAATTAAATTATCAATTCCCGATAATTTTTTGATGGAATTGTGGCGACTTCCACATACAGCAACAAGAAACATCTACAACCTACTAATCCTGCATCGCGCTATGAGAGTTCTCGCGCCGATTAGTATATATACAACTTCTCAACATCAACGTCGGAGGATCCTCCCTTTGTGTTGGAGGGACATGACACCCGTCCCTCCACAGAATGTACTAAATACATTTTAGATTTTGCCACTTCCTTAGAGCAACACTCCTTTCTTTAATTTTCGTAAAGTAAAGCGTACAGGGTACTTAATGCTTTGCTTAATAATGGTAATAAAAATATGGACTGAATCGTATCGGAATTGTTCGTCTCCGTTTAGATTTTCTGAACTTGATAACTTTTGAATCATAACATAGGTTAAAGATTACATGATTAAAAACATTTTGATTATTAAATTCAGTTAGTACCGGTTTAGATAGTTATTTTCATTAGTAGTTTGAACGATCTTCCATTAAATTTTAAATTACGATTTTACGTTTAATTATGACTATTCAGGCTTTTTCTTTTTACAATCTATATATAAAAATGAATCCGTATTTCTCTCTCTTCTCTTGGTCACGCCATAATTTGAGAACGACTTAACCGACGACTTTTCATTCATCGTCTTTTTTTTTCTAATGCTTTGTAGAAGGTTCTTACGGAACGAAAATTTTATAAAATTGAGTAGAAAATCGGTTCCCGTGGTATAAGCTTGAATTCACACGCGAACGAAGTAACAGGGTTACAGGGTTGTATTGTTATAATGTTCACCCGTGTCAATCATCTATGTTAAGACATATGTAATTATGAAAAAGGTATTACCGCATTTCCGTACAGTACGGTTGAGAATAGCTGCACTGTGCATATTCGTAGGTAAATTCAAAATTCAAATTAGTTTAATAGGTGGGGTACACTGAAAGTTTTGCGAAACTTATTAATTATACTAACAAATTTATGGAAGCACTTCTGAAATAGAACACTTTTTCATTCGGTAAAACCATTTTTAAAAACGTGAGGACCATCGGTCTAAGTATAAGGGCACGTTTTTCACGTGCTGGTTGACAGCTATCATGGCCTCTTCCGGCCCCGTAAATGTCATACCTCAAATCAAATCTTAATTTTTTGGGAAAATAAAGAAATCGCATGGTCTATGTGCGGAATGGGTCGCTAGCTCTAGCTTTTCAGTAGCCAAAAATGACTTTGTCTTGTTCACAGTGTGCGCCAAAGCATTGTCATGGTGCAATAGGATGCGATTTCTTGGTCGTTTTTCCCTAACTTTTTCAAAGGCACTGGGCAAACAAATGGTGATGTACCACTCAGCATTAACTGTCTTTTGTTCTTCAAGTGGGATCGTGCAGACAGGACCCGTCCGGGAGAAAAAAACGCAATCATTTTATTGCCTACGTTTCTCGCTTGCTTCAATTTTGTTGGTTAAAAACCTTCGAACAGCCATACAGAAGACTGTTGCTTTCTTTCCGGCATGTAACAATATATAAATATTTTATCTCCTGTCACACATGTTCGTGATCGTATTTTAACAATATTTTTTTACACCAATCAACACGAGCCCGTTTTTGTTCTCAGGTGAGTTCATGAGGAATCCAGAGACAACATAGTATTCTGGTTTTAAATGTTGATGTAAGATTTTTTGAATTTGACTCATACCAATCCCCAAATGAAATCGAACTTTCAGTGTGCCCTATGTAGAACAAACCAGAGCGGACGAGGCTTGTTCGGTACCGGCACTTCGTAATGAGAATAAATAAGATATATCGTAGTCAATTCTCATCCAGGCCGGAGTACTGACTGAGGCCGATGTGACCTAACTTACTTCAAACAATAGTATGATAAAGATGCACGACTGTGCCCTTTTTAGGGGGCACTGCTCGACTTCCGTCCGGTGTAGTTTGTGCGACTCATCCATTTACCACACCAGCAGAGACATAAGACTACAAGTAGTGTGTTACTGCTATTCAACTGCGAGCAGCGTAGTGTTAGAAAAGAATGTTACAGATTACGGATAAAATTTTGGACCTGGATACGGATACGAATTTCGGAATAATATTAAACAGTTTTCGGATACGGTTACGGATGTGAAATTACTTTGGATTATGCGATACTTTTGGATATTTTAGTTAGGGATGTTAGATTTTAATGGAATTATAATAGGAAAATACAGATAGATAATGATTATCCTTTATTTCTAGGTTATCGCGTGGTAGTAAAATCCCAAAAGAAAAACAATTAGCATAAAATATCCACTTTTAAAGTGGATATTTTATTGTTACTCAAAATTTTAAGAGTTATCTCTTAAAAATGCAAACACGACATTACATGTCTTGATTAGAGTCCGTCCCTGTCCGTCCATGATCATAACTAGGGACAGTTAGAACTTAGGGGAGTTCGTGAGTGGAATTCGTAGTGTGCATGGTGTTATCTTTCGGCTGGTTACTAAGCTTGTCAGAACTCGACGGAGGAAAAAGATGCAATCAATGGTGTTGCGAGTGGGTTTTTCGATACTGGTAGTTGTTACATTGGGCGGGCAACTTTATTTTTATTAACCCCCGTCGTCAAAAGGAGGGATTTTATAAGTTAAAGTGTGTATCTGTGTGTGTGTGTTAGTTTCTTTTTTTTATTTTTACTTGTTTCGTTTCAGTGCATATATTCTGTTGGAAGGAATTATCTTAACTGCTTGCTCCTAAAAGGTAAAAATACAAAACTCTTAATGTGATTTTTCTTAGTATATTACCTAAAAGTAAGCATCCCTAGCTTCTACCGCATTGTTTAAAAGAGTTCCTTAACTTTTGAGCTAAAACAATTTAAGGGATATTTTCATAAAAAAGAAAATATCATTTTAAATACCTATGTTCTTTTTCATTAATATAGTGCATTCCTGCAATATGTAGGTGTCATTATGTCTACAAATTTTACTTTTAGTACCTATGTGATGTAAAAGAAGAAGAGAATCTATATTTCTTTTTTTCTCTTCTCTTCTCTTTTCTTTTCGTATATTGTTGTTTGTTAGTACTTATGTAAGACACTGCTAAATGTAAAAATATATAAATTTCATTATCTTTTGCAGAATCTGAGAAATATGATAACGTCGAGCGATTTTTCAATCATAAATTGGTGGACGCAAATCTAAGTAATGGGTCGATGACTTTTAACAGGCGAGTATATAATAACATACTTACACATCCCACACACGGCCGTCTGATCCCAAACTGGGCAAAGCTTGTACTATGGTAACCAGACTGCTGATAAACATACTTACATATTTCTAAATACATACATATTATAGATAAATTACACTCGGACACAATTATGGAATAACTGCACAGTGCTGCAGTACTTTAGGTCATTGCCTCGTCAACCTTGGAGACTTCGTTGATTGTGATGGGTTTGATCGCCAACTGGATAAATATTTCTGGCATTCACAGATAAGTGTACAATATCTTCATGTAGTTAAATCGATAGAAAAACTCTTTATTGTACACCAAAGGAGGAAGTTCATACAAATTTGTATCCATATAAAATTCGTGCAAACTAAAGTTTATACCTGGTTCAATTGGCGGCCTTATCGCTATTTGCGATCTCAACCAGTAGAAAGAGAGAATAAGGATGAAATGAGAAGTTGCAGTGTAAGATTAATGGAACACTCAGATATAGATATATAACGATTTTGTTGTATAATTTGTCCATTGGTATACGTTGATAAAGGCCAACGCTAAAGGGGGAGTAATTCATACTAGTATTAAAATAGAGCAATAAAAATAAAATAAAACAATAAGTATTTGGTAGAAAACAATATATTAGGAACATTCTAATCATACAGTCATGTAATTATAGAACGGACACTGGAGAAACAGTGCAGGTTACTGCAGATCTGGTTATTGGTGCCGATGGTGCTTTCTCCGGGGTTCGTAAAGCAATGATGAAACAGCCGCTGTTTGATTATAGTCAAAAGTATATTGAACACGGTTACTTGGAGCTCTCTATACCACCCGCTGAAAACGGCAGCGTAAGTCTTACTTGTCTTTTTTTTTTATTTAGAATTTAGTGACGTTTAATTAGGGTTACCAGGTCCTAAAATACAATAGCCAGACCAATTCAAACTCCAAATTCTTTATTTGCCATAAATAGGGACTCTTCATTCCTGTTTTTCTTTGTCTCATATCATCTCTCTCACTAACGGCTTTTAGAGAAAAAATATTTTCTTTACAAACTTATCTACACTTTATAACTAGTTATCTATTACTTTTGCACATAGCTTTCAAATGGTAACAAAATTAGTAAAATATGTTTGTTTTAATACTAATATTATACAGAGGTCGTTTTTTGTTTCATTGCAATCGATAAACTCTAAAACTACAAGACTAAACAAAGCCTTATAGTAGGGGAGGCCATTAAGGATTTTTTTGGATTTACTCCTGCGCAGCAGGATAGGTATTATAAGGGGGGTAAATTACATGCTGACAAGTGTACATTTTGATAATCTGACGATTTGAGCGTGCCGCAAGACAGTGGGAAGGTTACAAACTTGCAAAAAAAAAATCGATCATTTGACATTGTCCAGCGCGTCAGATTAAGATACGGTGGGTTAATTACATGCTGACAAGTGTACATTTTGATAATCTGACGATTTGAGCGTGACGCAAGGCAGTGGGAAGGTTACAAACTTGAAAAAAAAATCGATCATTTGACATTGTCGAGCGCGTCAGATTAAGATACGGTGGGTTAATTACATGCTGACAAGAGTACATTTTGATAATCTGACGATTTGAGCGTGACGCAAGGCAGTGGGATGGTTACAAACTTGCAGAAAAAAATGTCAATTTATTTTTTATTTTGAAGGAAATAATTCAAGGATAACAGACAACATATAATTTGCCCATTTCCACAAGCCGAAGTTACAAAAATCGTAAAGAAAGTTTAGTACATACAGCTGCAGTAAAGCATGTTTTTCCCACTCCACGCCTCTCTTTCCCTTTTACATTATCTCTATCTCTCACTCTCTCATACCATCCCCACACTATACTCTGTCCATTTGTTTATGTTCTTTTTGAACGTTGCTGGAGAGCTTGCGTGCAAACCGATCTCAATTATTTAATTACTTCATCTTCATCATAATTTACTCTTATTTAGACTAAAACGCATGAGTACAAACTACTAAAATAGTGGTTCGTTGGTTTAACGTTAACATCTTTCTAATGGAGCAAAGAATAAATGTATCCAATTCACTACTCCAAACGCTAAACAGGTGGAAAACACTATAATGGTTAAATAAGACGAATTGAACCTAGTTGATACCACGAAATTCTTATTAATTAACATATATAAATATTATCGAATAGACTTAACTCATACACAGTTAGAAAAATTCGTGAACTGACTGATATTGAAACAGTCAGATTAGTCTATTTTAGTTATTTTCATAGTATAACGTCGCATAAAACTATATTCGTGCTGCAGACGAAGACTATCTGAGCAATTTATATATTTATATAACTCAGGTAGTTAATTAAATTTAAATTAATAAACATCCTGACTGTGGCTTATTTATGAAAACTTACTTTACCTTCATAAAAACACACAGATCAGTTCTGTAAAAAAAAGCGGTATACATTCTTTCACACACGTAATAAAAACAACTTGTACCTGCTACTATACGACTATTTTTTTTTTTTGCCCGCGATTTTATACGCTTAATATATTGATTTATCTAAACAATTCACTTTGGAATATGTTTTTCAAGAAATTTGAAAATTAAATGGTATTTGTAAATTAACAAAATTGTTTTTAGCTTTGAATCATTCCTTAGCTGACTTCTCTTATTCATAAACTACCTCCCTGCCAAGTTTCATTTTCATAGGTCAAGTAGTTTTCCAGATTTCATGATTAGTCAGTAGATGAGTGAGTGAGTGAGTATCTTTTCGCTTTTATATATGTATATAAATAGTTAAGTCTATTTGTATTTGCATGCTATTTTCCGTGCACATTTGACACATTTAATGATAAAAATACATGTGTTTTTTTCAAATCGTCAGAATAAGAGAATCCCTCCAAATAATCGTCAGATTATTTGTCAGCTTGTCTAGGACATTAAGCTGAACCATCTATATGAAAATCTGACGCGCTCAACTTGGTCAAAACGGCGATTTTTTTTTGCATTTTCAAAAAGCCGCTGTATAAACCTACCCCCATTATCAGAGACATGTGGGGTATCTACACTATTAATATCTGACACGCTAGAGTAAGTCCATTGTACTATTTTTTTTTACATCTTTGAAAGCCTGTAGAAGCTCCCCCCACCAATGAAACGGATACATCGCCTGAACTCTTTTTCTTTCTACATAATCTTCAAAATCCAATAGGTCTCAACGACGCTGGAGTAAATACACATTGAGCATCGTGGGCTCCCCTTCTATTATGTAAACGTACCCTTTATTCTGCCATTTCTTCATTTTCTTCCATCTCTCCTCATGGCCGTTACTACCAGAAAGTATTGGTCTTCTTTGACCTCATTAAAAAGGGAATGCTTGGTCTGTTTGGGCTTGTCTTTATTTTCAACTTTTCGAACCACATGGTCAGAGAGTGTCTTGAAAATGCTTTCTCAAAGATTTTATTTAATCATCCATAGAGATTAATTAAATATTAATTAGATTAATTAGATATTTAGCATTATGCATTAGCATCTTCAGTTAAGTCCATATGTTTTTTTTTTGAGAAAGCTGTGTTTGCCAGTTGATACTGTACGCTTTTTAACCGAGGAAAAAATAAGGAGGTTCTCAATTCGACCGTATAATATTTTTTTTTTTTTATGTCTGTTCAGCCCTCACTCCGTTATTTAGGAACCGATTTTGATTATTCTTTTTTTGTTAGATAGGGTATACCTCAAGGGTAGTCCCATGTCAAGGAAGTCAGGATCTGATGATGGGATCCTGAAAAAATTGAGAGAAACTCTCGAAAATTGTAGGAACGAATAGTGTTTCTGTTTATTTTCATTACTTTATCAGGTATTGCGTTTAGAAATCATCATCATTATTCATCATCATCATTATGGTGATGAAAAAAACCATAAAATAAAATCTTTTTGACATAAAATTAAACCGACGAAAAGAACTAAAAAGCAAAAAATAAATAAACCTCAAGTCTTAAGTATTGAGCTTATTTACATAATCTATCTAATTTTATATAAACTTATTTTGAGTCGGCGCCAAATAAAATTTTGATAATTAATCAGTTTGTTGTTTGGCGCCGACTCAAAATAAGTTTATATAAAATTAGATAGTTTATGTAAATAAGCTCAATACTTAAGACTTAAGGTTTATTTATTTTTTGCTTTTTAGTTCTTTTCGTCGGTTCAATTTTTTGTTAAAAAGATTTTATAATATATCAAAGAGCATGTTAGTTTTAAGAAAAAGTGTAACAGTTGCGGCCAAACCAATAAATAAATAAATTAAGAGCACAGAGTACGTGTTACCAAAGCGCCTCATTTTTTTAAGTAGACCGTTTTATATTAATGGAAATACAATGTAGCCAACAATTACACGTATATTGTCTATAGTTTCAGATGCCAGCGAACTACCTACACATTTGGCCAAGAGGCGAGTTCATGATGATAGCACTACCTAACCAGGATTGCTCTTGGACCGTCACACTTTTCATGCCATTTACCAACTTCAAAAACTTGGACACACCGACGAAACTGCTAGCGTTCTTCACAAAATACTTTCCAGATTCTATACCACTGATTGGTGAGAGTAAACTTCTTGAAGACTTTTTTGCTGGATTACCATCACCTTTAGTCTCTGTTAAGGTACGGCCATTCGCCACCTTGTGTTTATAGACCTAGAAAGACCTAAATATACATATGCGTACTAGTTGGTGCCCGTCTGCGTAAAATCTCTCCAATATAAACATTCATTCCATATTCCATCCTCTTCAAGTTTTATTTTCGCGACAAACAACCTGTGTCCTTCTCCAATCCCTCTTTCTCTCCCTTCTATATCTATACCAATCATAAGAATTGGTTTAGGTGTGAAAACGTAGCAGACAGAAAGACAGAGTAGATAGTGCCTACACTTGTTTATGTACTTTAAGTTTTCTTTTTGTTTTTTTTTTTAAATTTAATCATGCGATCATTCCTTCCCACTATGAGCAGATGTGGTATTTGAGAGTTTTCAGTTGGGGACGTTTCTCATTAGAAACATCTTCTAGAACCCGCAACCACTTGATGGCAAGTCCGCTTGAAGTTGTTGGAGTTACTCTAAGATATTACTTTGACGTCAAGACTTCTGTACTTCTTAGTGTGTCGGGTAACTTATAAAAATACAATTGCGCAATTTTTTCTATTATCAGGCGATGTTTAACAAAAACGTTATATTTATTGTTTTCTTACAGTTTTATTGACTTTTATGTGTTGCAAAGCAAACCTCTTGTGCTTAACAATATAATTGTACTTTCAAATATTGTTTCGAAAAATCAAATTTCTTAATATTGCAGTGTCGTCCTTATCATGTGAAAGACAAGGCACTACTGATAGGTGATGCAGCTCACGCCGTGGTGCCTTTCTATGGACAAGGCATGAATGCTGGCTTCGAGGACTGTACACTACTCGACCAGCTATTCGTAAAGCATAACGACAACCTCGCGGATATTCTTACTGAGTTCTCCAAAACGAGGTGGGAAGATACATTTGCGATTAGCGATTTGGCCATATATAATTACATTGAGGTGAGCAGAACTTACAACAAAGCCTTAGTCAGGATTGTTGTCCACCAAGGCCACAAAGTCGATATTTTCATGCTTACCTTATATATTATACGTGATTATTTGACTTTTAATGTTTAGCAATTGGTGTTTTATAAAATGTTATACAACAATTACTGTTCCTTTTTTTTATGAGCTCCGAATGCTCCGTTATGTTCAGATTCACAAATCACCACGAAACTAACATAGATTACGGTTACACTAATCTGCAATGGACGTATTTTGTAGTTCACTGTAGGGTCATTAGTTGTTTAAAGTTATTATGTAATAGATATAATTTATGTTGTACATTTTAGATGCGAGATCTTGTTACAAGACCATCGTACCGTCTGAGGAAGGCGATGGACGATTTTATGTACTGGATAATGCCATCAGTATGGGTGCCACTTTACAGCTCTGTTACATTCACAACTATACCTTACAGGAAATGTGTGGAAAACCGAGGCTGGCAAGACAAGGTAATTTCTATCTCATCTAAAAGTCTAGAGTCTAATTCTATCTATTAAAAAGTAAACCATCTAGTCCGTAAAAGGACAGGTTTTAAAACTATTCACTGGTGCTGGTACCCCATTCTCGAAATCAACAAAACATTATAATGATGTCGATTAGTTTTGACGTAGGTCCAATCATTCGAGAAGCAAAGCAACAGAGGTACAGCTTAAACGTCTTAATTGTTACCTTTAAATGTCAGATTAATATAAACTATTGTAGTTGCTACATAAGGCAAGTTTATTTTACATTAATTTTTAGTATAAACTTTAGTGATTTTTTAAAAGTTATCTGCTTCACTTTTTTAATATTTCTTGCAAAATAAAAAAGCTTAATAAAAATTAAACCACCACAGCTGAAATTATGTTTTAAAATCTTGGTTCTTATATAATAAGATTTAATGTAGGTACATATTACGTAGATAGTAAAGTATAGGTATATGGTAACGCACCTCCTTGTAGCCATACAAGGAGGTGCGTTATCTTTTGAATTAGTCAAGAGTTTTATTAATATTCCTTCTCAGAAGTAACAAGTCATAATTTTTTACAGACATTAAAGAAAATATTCTCCTTTGGCATCTTGGCAGCTATTGCTGGAACTGCGAATTTTATATGGAAGTAGATAAAATAATATTTGTATAAAATAAACATTTTATATAAAAACGTGTTTTACTTTTAGGTGTCGTGGTTTATTTTTGATTTTAGGGAGTTTAACGAGTTTTCACACACTTGAAAAGTTTGTGTCACATGACTTTTGAATGACCTAATAATAAAATGACAAGATATTACAAAACTTGTGACAGCAGAAATAAACGCCAAATAGACGAGTTCGCGAAATACATGTTAATCAAGTTTATGTTCAGTAGTTTGTAGATGTCAACCGCCTGTGAAGAAATTCTTAGCACAATAAATATTTCAATCTCTATCAAATTTACTAGGCGTTATTTTTTATATTTCTGAATTAAACATTAGTTATTATGTGCCTTTTAAAAACTACATGCAAGTTAAATAAACGTTTTGTTAGAACCTGAAACTAAAATATAAAAAAAAACTATTATTTATGAAACCAATTAGATATGTTATGTAGTAATTTAGTTACTTAAGAAATTTTAAGATGAGTCAAGTAGCACACCCTTACTAAGGTGTCACTAAAGTTATTTTTTTTAATTACTTTAAAACGTTTTTATTAGCTCCACTAGTTACTAAGTAGCAAAAATTGCAGTATTGTGAGAACACGCAAGATTTTTTGAATGCGCGACACTACTAGGGCTCATGTGACGGCTTCTTTACCATGCTCTCTGTCACAACACAGCACCAACACTATCCTAAATATGATCACTACTTGATGACGCTTTTGAATGCATAATATAAAATGTACCTAATGTACATTAGGTACATTTTATCCTCCAAAAGATAAGGTATAGCATCACGTTACCCAGTCGGCCTATTACCACTGCACCACCGAGGCTGTCTTCGTTTATAATCAGTTTGTTAAATATCCATGTTGTATAAAATATTTCATAGAATAATTTTATACACATTAGTCATTTTTAAGCGAGGTTTTTAATAAATTATCTGTTAATGTATGGGATATGGGATGGAAAAGAATGGACATGGGTTTTGGTAAATAATTAATTTAACAAATAATTGCATGAATTGTATTTATTTTATTAATTAAACAATTATATTCCTCATGCGGATTTCTTCCTCTTCCTCACTTTCCAACTGGTAGCGTTAGTAGTATTATTCTAGTTGATAAAAAATATATTATTACCTATTACTGCTTCGTATTTTTTAAAGATTTGTTTAAAAAATGATATTTTAATTATAGATAGGTATAACACTCTAATTGTTTTTAAACTTTCGCGACTTTGATACATATTAGATGTGTAACTCGGGAATTAATCGCGATAATATTTAAAAGGTACAATGGTGCCAATTCTGTTGTTACAAAACTCACCAAACTAGACTAAAAATTAGTTTAGTCCTGCTAAATGACGTTCCGTATTCTGAAAACGTAGGATTAAACTAATTTTAGTTTGACAGCACTAAAATTGGTTAAGTTACTCAACTTGGTCCAAATTTACTCATTTGCTATTCTGTTGTACGTTTTATAAGTCTAAAATTGTCTAAAATTGGGAACGTCACACTAAAATTAGACGACATATAAATACATGCCGACTAACTTTAGTGATATAAAGATCTTTGAATTTTTGGATAAAAAGTTAATTAATAGTATATTTTTTTATATGATGAATATCGAATATGTGATTTTAGCTTTGTTCGCTTTGGTAGAAAGGTATGTATATTTTAAATTCATTTTTTGATAAGAGTGCTTACTGTTTACATTAAAACTAAATAATCATCAATTCGTGACCTGATGAAATTATCAAGAGAGAATAAAAGAATAGAGAAAAACATACGAGACAAATAATTCCAATCCGTTTGAAATGGCACGGGAAAACTAGCAGAAACTTTTTAGGCTCTACATCTAAAGCTTTTCATTTACTAAATTATCTCGATAAAGGCTTTATCCCCTAGACATCTAAAGGTTTGCTTGATTTTTAATCCTTTTTATGCAATGGCACTTTCCCCATAATACAAACGTGGTGTGCAATTATATAATCTACTTATGTAGGTTCTTATATAATATTTTTCTAGTTTTATTTGCACTCCCTTTTTTGCCCAAGGAAGTTATCAAGCTCCTGTAGGGCAAGACAATTTTATTGCACTCAGTCAAACTTCTGTGAGCAGGTGCATTGCAAAAACATCAGATGTGATAGTGGAAGAGTTAACACAAAACATTTTGTATTTTTTTTCTTATTATCCTGCTCATCAATTTTAACCATAGATATAGATTTATATGTAAATTGTGAATAAATTATAATATTGATTGATATTGATGAAATTTTTAGTTTTCAAGAATTGTTCAATATGCCCAACACCATAGGTGCAGTAGATGGGACACATTGCAATAGCAAAACCACCAATAACTGACTCTACTGCACCTGGAAATCTGTTTTATAATAGAAAAGGATTTTACAGTATTGACTGTCAGATTGTGAGTATAGTCCACATTAATTATAATAAATACTTTAACAAACTGTAATAATAACAAGGTAGCTGAGATAGACTGGATGCTGGTGAGAGGCCTATATCCAAAGTAGACTGCAATAGGCTAATTGATTGATTAACTGTAATTAACATACTTCCACCGGCTTCAAAATAATAAACTACCTACCTATGTAAATCCTAAATTTAAATTTACTGCAACCTATGATCTATCTGTGCCTATATTGAGTGAGATTAATGTTAATTATTATACTAGCTGTTGCCTGTGGCTTCGCTTACTTAAATTTTGAAAATTACATCAGAAGGGCAGGCTAGCACAGTCCATCTTTGGGCATAGCTTTAGTACTGGCAGTATTTGGGTAATTACTTCAGAAGGGCACGCTATCTCAGTCCATCTTGGGCATAGCTTCTGTACTAGCAGTATCTGGGTAACCTTTTGTTGTTTGTTTTCTGAACTGCTAAGTAGTTTTATGGCGTTACATACAACCTTGCCTTCAATAATTGTTATGCTAGTCAGAAATAATTTGGAAATGTGCAATGGACGGCTTAAAACAAATTTCATTGTCTACATCACCATCGCTGCCTTCAGTACCAGCCAGAGCGAACTGTAATAATCATTTTAGCATGTTGCACCCTCTTTAACATCGTTTTTGATTACTTCAATTGAATAAAACTCTAATTTAGATCATTTTTTCAAAACAAAATTATAATGATTGTATTTCTACATTTCCAGAAAAACTGATATAAACACACTTAAATTAAACTACTAGTAAATGTTATTTTAATTAAAGCTTTGTTTTTATTACTAATATAATCCACAATTAACATTAACAAATAATAACTAATTTTTTTTACATGATATAATCAACTCAACAAGAAATCCTGGAATGGAGGCAGTCCCTATGATATCTAGTATCTTTCACTCTATATCTGTAAGCTCAGATCTAGTTGGTCCTTCTTCTTTGGCCTTATTGAGTCACAGATGTTACGCCCCTTTGTCTTCACTTTTGCCCTCCATAAACTCCAAATCTAGACAAAAATAAATCAAAAGGTATTAGTATAAGCATATTATGATATCAGGAGGTACTAGAGTCAATCTGGGCACTACCACTCTCATAATATTGGCTTTAAGTAGCAGTATGATACATTGAAAAAAAAATTCAAGATTCCTCTGTCCATTTTTCCTTTTTCTATGGAATTATACAAGCTTACATATTGATGGTAACTGTTTATCATTAGGTAGCCTGTGTATCTGTTTGTTATATCAATCTTATAAATACTTATGAGACCTTTCACATACTCGAATCATATCATATATTTTGTATAAATTTTGATTTTTTATATTTACTTATTCGTGAACGTACGGGTATATCCTCAAATGCCTCTTCACGACATTTTCAAGACAGTATGATCAAATTATTATACTCAAGTTATTGAAAATTACTTATGCTTTCAACAAACAACACTTACATGCTGCCATTGCTGTACAGTGGTTACAGAAGTTATTACATTACAGCTTAGTTTGTAGAACTAGTTCGATAACCATGCTTGAAATTCCTTTACGTTTTGATTTGCCTATTCACCTGAAAAAAATAAAATTGACATGGTGAAAAATGTCATTAAAAAATTTAAAGATCTTCCTCTGTTGTTTCCATACAAAGGTTGTCTGGAAGACATCCCTTTTAGCGATAAGACCGCCCATTGTACTTGCCGCTTAGTAGGTTGCTACTAAACTGTGTTAATTGCTGTCTAACTGTGGTGTACAATAAAGAATTTTCTATCTATCTATCTATCTAAAGGGAGTACAAAACAATATTGTAACGAAATTGTCTTAATGCTATGTTATGTTATGTTATGTTATGTAAATACAGTAAAGACGTAAAAGAGTAGAATAATAAAACAATTTAACAAACAAAATTACTTGGTAAATAAAACAATGAAAAATTTCTTACCTCTCGCCATTTCTAGGTTATTGTTGATGCGTTTCACAAGTTACAATTTTTTCTATTATTCTCCTTCATCGTGATTGATTTATTTATTTATAACTTTAGACTTATTTTAAAAAATAAGTTAATTATATTTATTTGGGATATATGTCAGCTTGACTTGCACAGATTCATTATTAGCTGTTAATTAGGCAGATAACAAAAAAAGGATATACAGTGGGTTGCCAGCTATGTGAACTCAGTAGAACAGTATTTACTAAGCTATGAGCTGGAAATATGATACTTTGTTCGGTACATAATTATAATGTTCGTAAACAAACATTAACATGCATTTAAAAAACCTAAAAATGTTGTTTCAGAAGATTTTATTGTTTCACTCTTTGTCATTCATTCTTTACTTTTAAGTAGCAGCAACACTCTCGTACTTAACTTTTAGTTCTGTCAGATTCAAATATAGTGCTGTCCTAATAAGAACTAAATTTAATTCAACGAAACAACAGAATACCATGTTCGATATCTCTTGACTAAAATAAAAGATTTTTAGTGAAATTTTAGTTTAGTGTGGTGAACAACAGAATTGGCACCAATACCTCTTGGTTACCCGACGTTTCGATCGAATTGCACCGATCGTGGTCACGAGTGGACTTTAGGACCCTTTTAAATATACTCTAATAATGTATACACATCTAATATATATTATAATATAACACTCTAGACATGAATTAAAATTACTAAAAAAAGTAAACTCCTACATTAATGAAAATACCTAAATAATTTTTAGTCGGCGCCAAACGTACAAAAAGCAATTAATTATTATTACGTAAAAAGAAATGATGAGGCGAAGCAACGCGTTCCTTTGCCGAAATGATTTCGAATTTCACTTTGTTTGTATGTTTGGCGCTGGTTTAATTTTAAGTTAAAAGTTTTTATCTCGTAATCACCGCATTAAATTCATTGGAAGCGACACTTGCAAAAAAAAACTATTGTAGATCTATGCAGTTTTCTGATTCAATGAAAATTAAAACTAATAGCATGAACTTTCTGTGCGTTCACTAGGTATGTCTTATGTCTGGAATTATAATAGTCTGAAATAATGTTTTCAGAGAATACTAAAATGAGTGCTAAAAGCCTTTGTGCTTTGGCTCTAATCTTGAAGTCCATTAGTAGTTTGAAAATGCAAATGGAATGCTTTTTAGACGTTACTTTTATTTGTAAGAAGTGATTAAAAACTACTTTCAAATATATATTTTTTTAACAGTAATCTATGGAACTACAACGAAGAAACCCTTGGTAAAAAATAACCTAGGAGTTTAGGTGGTCGTAGGAAAAGCAGTATGTGACAACATGATCAGAGAAGGTTCTGCGTTTTGCAATCCTGGCTGGTCTACGATGCTTTGTAGTACCCTTCAGGAAAAGCAAGGAAAAGCTTCAGGGTACTTACTTTTTTTTTTACATATACAACTTCTTGTGGATGAACTTTAAATCCCCAGCAAGCCCTCGCGTTTTCCCAACCAGTCTATTTGGTGCATTTGTGGACAGGAACGTCTGCTCCCTTTCAGAGACCCGTGAACACAGGCACTTGCTTGCACCTGCAAGCACTCCGCATTCTTTGACCCGCTAGAGAGCTGACGAACGTTTTTTTCTCCCCAGTTTCTGTCAATTTTTAACGAATTTCCAGACGGTAAACCCTGCCTCGAATGTTTTCAAAAGTATTATTTCACTCTTTTCCTCAATTCATTGACTGTTCCTAATATTCACGAACGCGAACGTTCAAATTGACAGCTAGCATAATTAGATGATAGTGATTGACAGTTATTGATTGTCTAATGTTGGTTCTTCACATAGTGAATTTCAACAAATATTTGCGTTAATGGTCAAAGTAAAATAATTCTACTGGTATATAATGATTAGGTATATGTAAAAGAATGTTGGTTGGTTGCTACAGTCGTTTATCGTAAATACTAGCACTTGACACTTGTTTGTTTAGTGCCCTCATAATATAGTAAGTTTTTACAAAGCTACATGATACGTTTTGCCACAGTTCAGTTCATACTTTTTGCTCACTCATACAGTACAATAGCACGGTAGGTGAGTAAAATGTGTTTTTGGAATAACAAGTATATGTACGTACAGTGTCTTGGCAGCCGCTTTATCGTTTTACCAGACAATTAAAAATTTAATACGTTTAATTGGTTTAAATATTAACGTAAAATACAAGCACTAATTAAAACCATAAAAACATTATTTGATGGTTATATATATCAATGAGAGTATTGTATGAGAATATAATCCTAACATTTTGTAAGCCTTATAAAAAAATTGTTGGCTTCCAACTAGCAATCATAATAAAATCTCTGGTTTTTGAACACTATTTTTACGGGGCGTTCTCAGGCCAAAGCGTTCCAATCTCGCATACCACGTTTCGACGAATCGAAAGTGTTCCCACCAAATTAATTGGACTCCGATTTGACATCAAAAAAGAAGAGTGCGAACTTCTCTGACATAAATGAAAATTTATCGTTCCGTTTATTGGTGGTCGGTCTCCCGGCGAGAGTTATTTGTTTTTCAAAGATTGCCTATGTATCTCAGCAAGGAATTGTTATAACAAAATATTAGTGTCTATAATAGGTTTGAAAGAGTCTTTTACGTCAATGATACCTACTTGTACAAAAGATTTATTTATGTCAATAGCGATGCACTGTGCACTTGGACACAAAGGCCACTATTGTTAAAAAAATGGTAGACACCGTCTTACAACATTCAATGAAAAAGATGGATATCTCTTCCATTATTATAATATAGTTTTAATCACAGAATGACAACGACACTGATCTGAGTAAGCAACTAACCCAGAGAAGTTGAGTTCCATATATGCTTTTTCTTTTTTATTCAATATTTAACGTCATATGCGTCCGATTGGACACTGGACAATGCACAGTGGTATTCTGAGAGCTCATGGGACAACTATTTGTATAATTCCGAGTCTCGGTTTACTTTGTGTTAATTAATATAGTTATAGTTAATGTGACTAACTCAATGAGAAGTTGTGACAACGTATTCTTTTTTTTTTCACAGCCACGACATATAATATTTACGATGAACTCTGGCACCCAGAATAAGATTTAACTCGTGTTTAGGGTATAGTATTATATTATCTGTGCTATTAGTAAATCATTTATTTAGTGTTTGGTTAGAATAAGTAAGTCTATCATGGCCCCAATTCTGTTACTTCACTCGCTAAATTAAAATCCACTAAATTTTCTTCATATAAGAAGTAAACCTTGCACACTTAGAAACAAGGTCTTATTTCAAATTGAAACAAGTAGGTAACATATGTCGCTATCGAAATAAGCAATTTATTTGTCGACTAAAGTCTGATACGCTTAAATAAACTTTAATACCACGTAGCGAGAGCCGCTATCCGTTGAATGCCATCTCTTTTGCTCTGTGTTTTTAGTAAGCGTCTTCGTAGGTGTACATTAAAAACACGTCATCCTTGTTCGTTTTGAACAAGTTTTTATACGGCAATTATACAGCGTTTGAATAAATGAAGACTCTCGCTGCGTGGAAATAAAGTTGAGTATACGTTGACAGGTTTTATTGAAATTTAGCGGCGCTGAGAAATAGATGCTAGTAACAAATAGACCTTATTACAAAGAACACTAGGTTGATTTCATATGAAGAAATTAAGTCAGGTTTTAGTTTAGTCGAGTGTACAATAGAATCGGCACCAATATGATACAATAATATTTAATAGTCACAAAGGCGTTCTCAGGAACGCAAGTGGTCGTTATTTTGTTTTAAAGTCAACAGCCTCATTTATTCCTATTTCGCGTAGGATTTTTCAATCATACACAACAGCAGACACAAACACCTAGAGTCAAAATAAGCAAATGCGAATTAACCAAATAAATCTAATAACTACATAGGATAATTAATATTAGATAACTGTTTATTAAGCCGGCGTGTTAGCAGCTTAAACCTGAAGGCCACCTGAGTGAGATATAATTATTTTGTATGTAGTCAGTTACTTGTATACGTATCCTCTAAATACGTTATTTCATTCATTCATATTTCAACCTTGTTAGTTCCAATTAACAAGAATGACTTTGCAATCGATTCCATGAATGGTTGCATGTACCAAGTAGGTTTTTATATAAAGGCAGGTGCATTATCCGTTTTATAATTAAAACAGGTTACTCAAAGAAAACTGAGAAAGAAACGACGTATTTTTTATCACTACGATCACTACAATACAGTAATAGTCTGGTATACCTAATACAATCCAATTAATATTACATTAATGAGTAACAGACGAAAGCGTATACACTTCGTCAATATAACTTTTGAGATGAAGGCATAATCCATAATATAAATTATAATGTTTATTATATTCGTACTTGGATTTAATATTGTTTGAAACGTTGTGTACTTTTGATTCTTATAAACTATAAATAGTAATACGTTTTGATGCGTCATAATTTGTCATGAGTTAGAAGGTTTAAAAAAGATAAAAAATCCGTTTCGTACTATCTTATTTCGGGGGACGGAGTTAATACGCTTTGAACTGTTACTCCTTATACACGTGAAATTAAATCAGGGTTTCTGTCTGTTTGTATTTAGTTTTAAACACTAAATCGATCATAATGGCAAATAATTAACTTTAAAGTTGCAAAAACACATTTATTTCATCAATATTTTTGTCTATCAAGTTTTAAAATAATTACTAAGTCGCTGATCCGGTGTCAAAAATAAGCAGGAGGAGGAAAAAAGGCGAAACAACTTGAAATCTGAAGATCCTGATTCTCACCTTTGTGATGACAAGTATGCTGATAACTGCTACTTCATTGACATTTAAAAGTTTAAAACACAGGTGATTATCCCGGTTATCCATTTTTAATCAACTCTGACTGCGTGTCAATATCATAAATAATATTTAATTTTTAGTTAATTATTCTGGTTTTATTGCTTTATTTGTGAGGCAAATACATTTTGTTAAAAAAAATATCGTTACATAGTGTTTTTTTATTATTGAATTATATTCTTATTTCGTAGGAAAATTTTACAAAAACATGGAACAGCTGCTGCCAGCACAATATTACAAAATGGAAGAAAATTACAGAAGCATATGGTTGACACGGAAATCGTAAAAAATATTATTATTGGTGGCAGTGAAAGTGATTCATCAAGTAATGCAAATGAGTTTGATGTTTTTGAAAGCTAACCATTAGTGCATTGTAGAAATGGAGAAGATGAAAATTTACGAATAGAAGGTTTGATGGCGTGCTTTAACCTGGATAAAATGCCATTTATTATTCTGATACGTTATATATTTATTTATTTATCTCTTTATTGTACACCTTTAATGTAAGATACAATAAAAAAAAACAATACCAACATTCAGGCATATCAATTGGCGGTCTTATCGCTCACGGCGATCTCTTCCAAATCTATATACTTAAGTTTATAAAACACAAAGTCCCAAATTGAAAATGTTATTGTTTGAATTTCCAATAATTCACCTCAGTATTAATTCATAAGGACTTTCAATACATGCCACTTTTTCACCCTCGACGCCAAAAGGAAGGGTGTTATAAGTTTAACGTGTTTACCTGTATCGGTTTGACTATACTTAGTGTCGCAATGACAAACGCAATTGAGGCGCCCGTACGCCAGGTTTTTTTATTTTCCTGGTCAGGCAATACATACGAATCTTATTTTGGTCAAACTTGTTTACTTGGTCAGTTCAAGACTTTAGGCATTTTAATAATATTCGTTCATCTCTACATATTAACATATTAAATATCTGCTCGGCCATATTGCAACGATGACTAACACACCAAAATATGGTTGATTTCGTGTTTTATAGAAAAATATACAAAGTCCGTTCCCATAGACGTCACGGGATCGTAATTAAGCCATGTGTTTCTATCCAACCCCCATCTTACTTACAAACAACTGGGATGGTAAGAACAACATCTGGTAAACCGCCTTGACGTTTATGAAAGTCCCCACTTAATACAGCATATTTATATTATTTATAGAACCAAATAATAATGGAAGTAAAGCAATTGCGATAGTTTAAGGTTCAAATGAGACAAACCGGATAATTCATGCTCGAGCATCCTTGAGCATGTTCACTGCTCACACCGAACGTAAACGCGCGCTTGCTCATGCAATTCGAGCAGTCGCGCTTATACTTGTGCAGTCATCGGTATTTGGAGGAGTACTTGTAGCTCCTGCATAGAGCGCAATTCAAAGAATATAGATAAACATTTGTTTCCTTTTTTAAAATAATTTCGGATTGGAACTTTGCAGTATTAGCAGAAGAAGTACGCGAACATTTGTACACACTCGCGCAGTCGCGCGTATTTGCGCGTAATCACGCCGCTTTTGTGCGCTGGACTACATTCATATGATTTTCAGCTCTGTTTTAATGGAAGAAGGTTTATATTTTATTCACCATTTTACAAGTGCTCGCTCATTATGCCGCTCGCACTGAGTTGACCTTATGGTTGAGGTGTCAGTGTTGCGGTCAAAAGGTTACGGGCTCGAATCTCGTCCAGTACAGTACCGATACGTTCCTAACACTACGAGTATCTTGTTTACACTTTGATAAGTGCCATTACTGCACTGGGGACGGCAATTATTATTTTCATTAATTTGAAGTGGTATGATATACAAAATCATTTACATTTTCAGTGTACAAAATATTATCTACATAGGATAAGATTAATTAACTGAAAATATACCTTAATAAATACCCAAAAGGTATAAACGATTACATCTTAATAATGAGGTATCTTCGTTGTGACCCTCAGTACGTTACTGGCGATAACCTTGCTACGATAGCCTGGACTAAAATATAGCCTAATATTATCGTTTGAGCCGGTAGTGCAAAATATGACAACCACTTTTACAACTTTTAAAATCGGCGGTATTTTATATTTAAGAATAGAACTCATATTAAAATACTAGTTGGAGTGATAACGTACGTACAGAGGACATTTTAGGCACTGATATAGAAACACCACTTAAATCCCCTGACAAACATCACCATGTCACGGATTCGAAATGGTTGATCTGAATTTGATTCCCTTAATACTCGGTACAGCGGAATACGGGAATTAGAACTGACACATTCTTTCGAACAGACGGGGTCGACAATCCTATTGTGATCGCTTTGTGCCGCGCTGGGCATCTCGACCAATTATTATCGTTAGTGCATAGTTTTGATCTCCCAACTAACATTCCGGGACCAAATAACTGAATATTTAACAAGCACCGTCTTAATTGCTTCTGGCATGTTTGGGTGAAACTAACTTACGTTTATTAGCAGTTATCAAAGCGAAGGTATTTGTATGCTATAGATATCTAGGTGTATAACTAAACAGTAATTATATGATGATGATGACGCTTAGTGCTGGTCCTGTTTTTGAAAGACATTGACATCACTATCTTTCACAAAAACTTTTTTCTTTTTCAATGTCGTAAATTTGCTAGCGACATTACCGAGAGATTCCCAAAAAACGGCACTTGCTGGAACACTTTTTTTCCCACCAAAATTTCACCATCACAATCCACCACTTATATATACACTTATTAGTTTTAAACAATGTGTTAGATGATAAATTATTATTGTTTCATGGAATTCAAGTTACTTTTATTCACTGCTTTAATAAGCTAGTAACGAGTTAAAATACTGAACTGAAAAAGAAAAAAAGTGTAAAGTCGAACGATTTGCGTGTACAGTAACTCGTCGTATTATTGTGAAGTAGCTCATTTCACAACTTTTTACCAAGTCGATAATGAATGCTATAGAAATAGCGTTAGTCACTGTTAATGTGGGAATGGGAACCGTCTAGAATACACAGCAATTGTTTCTGCAGTGAATAATTATCACTTTAATGGAATAATTTGCAAGTTGGTGTCGGGTAAAAACTAATTTGAGTAGTTCATTGACGTGAAAAAAAAAGGTAGCAATGTTTTCCACAGAAACTTTTCCTTTGTAAGAATATCTACAACCCTTGTCTTGCCAATAGTGGTGATAGTACCTGCTTAAATTGCTGTTGCTTTAATAAAAAAATACGATCGATAAAGAATTACATTTTGTTTCGTTGACCAGTATAATGAACTGTCATTGTATAGACGTTTGTACTCTGACAGGTCTAAATATATACTGGACTCTTCAGCTTTATGTAGCCGTTTTTACATAATTGGTATCATTATAGCACATAATATATTGTTTAAAATGTTTAGCTTTCTGCACTTCTTTTAGATATAAATTTCAAGTATACCAATTTGCACTTACTTTGACTTGTTCGTCAACTGGCTAGCGTGAAACTCGTGAGCGCACGCGAGTTGGCACCTTCCAATTTTACCTATTTTTTTTGTCGACAACTCGATTTCTCCTGAAAATCTTAATTATTTATTTACAGTCATCTACAAAAACGTTTAATTTTTTTAATAAAGGTACCTACTTTAAATGTACAAGACACTTTTAGTGTTACTTTTAGAGTTTAAAATAAAAGAAAATGTAGTTCTTAAGATATAAAATATAAAACAACAGGACAAAAATATAAAACATCACAAAATAGAGGTACCTATATTAAATTTATCAAAACGTTTTTGTAGATGACAGTAACTTTTTTGTAGATGACAGTAAATACGCCAGTATTTCAGGATCAAGCGAGTTGACGACAAAAAAAATTGTTAAAATCGGAAGGTGCCTGATCGGGCGCGCTCGCGAGTTTCACGCTCGCCAGTTAACGAACAAGTCGTTTCTTAAAAAAATGCGTACAAATAATTCTTGTCACGTTAATTCCACGTCCATTAATATATAGATAAATAAAGTCAGAACAATTTTATAAATGAATAGGCAAAGGTCAGAAACAAACAAAAATACCAAATGAGGGTTCCTTAAGGGTTCTGTAACGTGTTCTGTAATGGGCATTTTTATTTCTAACATTTAAACAACGGCGGGAGCTAGTTTAGGAGAAATAACATAGATGGCGTTACTTAACCATGACGTTACTTTATCAGTTCCAAATGTTCAATATTATTTTTAGAGCCACATTCATAAGACCTGGGTTGTCGTCATTGTGAGCAAGAGGTCTAGATGCATCGAAATTGGTTCTTGAATTGGATCGCTCTTCCTACAAAAAACTGTGGTTAGATAAAGATAGGTACTAGTCTAGTGCTCTTTCATTTTAAAACTGAATATGGACACTTGTACTCCATTTGAGGGAAGATGAGGATGGCTGAGCAGGAGAGCTCTATGAGAGAACAGAGGATTAAGGGATGCAATGTCGTAGACAAAAAAAAAAATTATCTGCGCCACGCCAAAAAGAGTAATAATTAGCTGAAAGATACCACGTCTTGTGACGTAAGTGTGCATGTTATGTACTCGTTCCAAAGTACATAAGTCAACGGCGGGCAAGTCTCGTCAAGTTTATCATGTTTCCTCTACAACGCAAATCGACCCTTAATGTAGTCTCAGTAACTGCACAAGATATATGGTACAGTTAACAACGAAAGTACCTACCTTCAATTCCATTTTAGAGAGCAGGCTTAGTAAAGTTATAAATAAAATAAAATACTTTTTTCAAATAAATTAATCTTTTTCACTGAGGACAACAGCAATCTCATGTAATAATTTCTTTTTAAGTTTATATATTGGACCGTTTTTTTGTTTGGAAGTGTATACTTCTCAGATGGTCCCATTATCATCAGGTCAGAATCTGATTATGGGATCCTGGAGAAATCGTTTGTCACAATGTATATGGTGAATTGGAGCATCAATAAGCATAATTAAGCTATTGTAACAAACAAAATAAAAAAAATTAAAATAAAATTTTACTGTAGCTAGTGTAAGGTAAGCGGTCTGTCTACCTTCCGTCAGATATGAAATTTCTTAATCGTTTTATTTCTGCTAATGATCGAGGGTTTTTTTAACCCTCGAAGGGTTCCAATCAGAGCTATTTCTTCTAAAGTCTTGACTCTGGCGGAAAATTAAGGGATAAAAAAGGAATAAAGAATATAATTTGCAACGAATTAGGTACATTCAAGTCAGTTATACTTTTTTTAAAGTGTTTGATTTCAAATATTTTTATTGCTGACTGTACATTATCTATGATAAATCATGGGCCACGTGGAATAAAAAAGCAAAACATATTAGAAACAAATTACAAAATTAAAAAAACTTTAATTACCAAACAAAATAAATAAAATGTGAATATTTTAATGATATTATCTAATTTGATTAGAACGTGTTCATAATTTTTTCATGAGAAGTGAGTTACCACGTCGTGTTTTTATTCAATTATATAGACAATTAAAGGCCCTATTTTTATACCACAACGTGCTGGAACGTAGCGTGGGTGGGTAGAGGTTGTTCTCCGATAAAGAAACACGGAACGGATACAAATTTTTAAACAGTAAAAGATGTATCATTAGAAGTTTTAACCTTGCTCTTTTGCCAGTTTGTCGTGTCCTAGGTGATGAAAATTGTAGAAAAAATGAATTTAGACACCGAATATTAAAATATATCTACATGAAAATTGATAAGTTGTTATTGAAAAATATATGTAACTGAGAAATAAAAATTTTCTTTTACAGAATCAATTTGTTTCAAGCTGGCTCAAGTATTTATCGGGTATTATATTGATAACGAATCTAAATATGACCAAATCTTTCATTTTATTTCTGTGACATATTTTATTTGATATGAATACACAGCACATGCAATAAAATGTAGTGCTAAATAATTGTTTTTAAACTTTCGCGACTTTGATACATATTAAATGTGTAATTCGGGACTTAATCGAGATAATATTTAAAAGGTACAATACAAACCTCTTGGTTACCCGACGTTTCGATCGAATTGCACCGAACGTGGTCACGAGTGGACTGATGAGGTTCAGCGACGCCTCCGTGAATTGCGAGTTTCGGCAACTACCCGCACTTGGTCTTCACTATTATTGCTAAATAATGACTAAATACTCTCGGTATATTTGATCTAGGACTAAATGTAATAAACCACTGCCGATTTTTATTTTTCCCGACCAGATCTTTCTTTTTCGCCGCTGGCAAAACAGGCAGCTTTAGAATTGATCTTTTATATGAAAATCAAGCGCATTTGGTAATAAAATGATACCCGAAATTACAAAACCATTTTAAATAAAATTTAAAGCGAAATTCAGGCCTACATACTCGTAGAAAAAGTACCCTTCACATCATATTTGACTTTGCAACAAAAGTGTAGTGATGGTTATCCGATTCGTCTGAAATAAAAAAATACATTTGATGTGTTATTGTTCAATAAGACCGGCACGTGCCGTTTTGGAGGGTGAATGAAACGGGTGAGAAGTTCCCACAGGAACTCAGAGCCCCTATTCAATTTGTTGGACCACAATTTTGCGCTTCCTAAACGACAACTTCGTTTAGAATATATCATATCTATTTAAGCTTTTGTCCGTGACTTAACTTTCCTGTAGATTAGTAGAGTAATCACGTTAATGTATGAATGTAGAATCAATTCAGGTCAAACTTGGGAACTTAACTTTTTTTATATGAAAGTTTCTATTTAATTTTCTGTGTCCCTGACTACACGAAAGCAAAATTTTATAATGATTTGTTATGTAGTGAGTTTAGAAACCCACATTCGCAGTTAGGATTGCATCATCTAGCTGCTTTTTAAGAACGAAATGAAGAAAAAAGGTTTGAGTTTTTTTTACCTAGCTAACTGATACTGCTTCAACTGTTTTGAGTCCAATACTATGTCCATTCGTTTATTTATTTTTTGACAGTTGCTTGAGAACGTAACTGTGCCAGAGTTTGTAAAAATGAAAACGCGCTGTGGGAAAAATATAATTTCATTTGATTATAGTATTATTGGAAAACAGTAGTGAAACAACTTAAAATAATAAACAATATTTTATGCCTCAAAACTAGTTCGTAATAACTATAAAAACAGCAATGAAAATAATAATTAATCTAAGTAGGAATAGGGAATATGCATGTATTTTTTTTTATCTTTTATTGACTTGCTCCATCATGCTACCCTAATAAAAAATATAAATAACCTTGGCAATGTTCAAACTAATTTTTAAAATAACATTGAGAACATCGATAAAATTTGATCTGTTTGAACGCCGCCATATTTCGCGGGCCTTGGATGACATCACGTTCCACGCTTAGTGTTTATTTCATAAACTTACTTGAAGTGTTACAGTAATTTTATACCGATTTCCAGTTGTAATTACTATTTATTGTAATTAATAGACGATGGATAAAGTTAATAAACCATTTTATAGGTATTGCCTTGTCCCTCCTTTCTCAAAGGCCGGCAACGCACTTGTGACTCTTGAGTTGTAGGTGTCCATGGGCGACTGCAGTCACTTACCATCAGGTGACCCGTCTGCTCGTTTGCCCCCTATAATGTAAAAAAAAGTGTAAAAACACCAAGAAGTACACCCAATACAGTATTTTTTTTTGTACAAAATAATAATGTAAAATACAAAAACAATGGTGTACATTAATGAGAAGAGATGAAGTATCTTCAATGTCGTGTTTATATTGTTGTGAAGATCACTTTAATGTAAGCATATTACAATTTAATTCCTAGTATAGTGTGAATTAGTCAGCAGTAATTTATGTTTGTTTTAAATATCAAGCAGAAGGCAACTTGCTTGTCGACTTAAACTAGGTAACAAAAGTCCAATACAACTTCCTGAATATAACTAACTATACATATCTTACCTATCCTTTAGATTATAATATAACAAGTATTATTATAATTACCTTGCGGCTTTCACTCCTTTAACCTCAGCGGACGTAAAATCTGGATTTGATGCAAAATATATAGTCATCATGAATGCACCTATTTTCGGTAGATTGTCCGATTGCGCTTTGACAAAACTACATTCAGTCATTGTCCTAGCTAAGAGCAAAAACCACAGGAACACCTATCTTTCTCCGTAACACTACGAATATAGGCGCCGATAAATAACAGAATGTGGAATGTCCCGTCATGTTTTGTTTCGACCAATGGTGAAGCGTTTTGCAAAGTTGAATTTCGCGCCCTTATTTTGCATATTTTAATTAATATTTTTTGCAATTAAACACGAACTAAATAAGAAAATAATTGTTTAGACATAATATCTGGACAATAAAGATTCAAGGGAAAATTAATCAAGTAAATTTAAACAACATGCATATTCCCTATTATACCAACCCAACAGAAAATGAATAATTACTACAAAAATATGAAATCCGTAACACTAACAACCATAAGGCAATAGTCAGGTAACAAGTCCGTTCTGCGCGCTGTCCCAGCAAAAGTACTACTATTTATAGACTCGATATCGGATAATGTGTGACATCACTTGTTTTTTCGACTACCGTCAGCTAACAGTATTCATAAAAAAAATGCAAAAATTCACATAGGCTTATAGGTAACAGGTTGACTTATTATTAAATGTTTTTAACAAGCTTTTATAACTTCACTTATTACTAACTAAATATGTAAACAAATCTTGGATGTTAATTTTAACCAACTTATTATTGTCGTATCGAAATACTTTAACTAAATAACTTAAATTACTTTCAATAACTTTGTATATAAATGTAGTTTGGATGACAATACTATAATGAGGCTTGAAGCAAACCTGATGGTGGAGAAAGGAGGTGGTGAGTGGAACTCTGCAGTGACTTTTAGTAATCCCCTCAAGTTTGGGCTCATATATATTTTTTTTATGGTATAGGGGCAAACGAGCAGACGGGTCACCTGGTGGTAAATGACTACCGCCGCCAATGGGCACCTGTAACTCAAGAGTCACAAGTATGTTGCCGCCCTTTTAGGTGGGAGTAGGGGAAGAGTGGGAAGTGGGGAGAGGGGGATTAGAGCGGAGGAAAGGGGGGGGGGAGGGAAGGGACAAGAATAGGGGAGAGGAAAGGGTTAGGGCCTCCAGTAACCTCACTCACGCGGTGAAAAGCAATGAAACCATTGTTTCACTGCCGGTTTTTTGTGAGGCCGTGGTATCGAGCGGAGTCAAGCCGGCCCATACGTACCGAAGCATGGCTCTCCCACGTCATATGATTCGTTTTGACAAGTCCAACAGATTGGGCTTCGTAACGATCGTCTCATGGTGAAGCCACGAGATGGAGAGTGTTTTTTTTTTTTACTTTTTAATTAGGTTCAGCATTCAAGCTTGTTTTATATTAAATGTTAAATTATAATTATTATTTTTGTGGATTCTTATGTGTTCTAAAAACTGACCACTTTCCAGAATTTTAAATCAAATTAAAAAATTTTAATATCTTGAGCAATGCGTATTTCTGGATGACTTGTTCGGAGATGCTATCATAATGAAAGCGAGGTTTAGGTTACTAGACGTTGGTTGAAAGCCTTATGAATTCAATAAGGGAATTGGCAGGCCTTCCACAATAGATTCGCACCCGCTTTGTTCATTTCGACGTAGGATGGCGGCTGCTGTACACTTTTGTACTGGTATTTAGCTCAGAATATTGGGATATGTGTGGTTCTGAATACATTTGTTTAGGCCCTCGAACTAGGTATGTACTGCTCACTTTTAACTGGCCTAATGTACTGCCATTTGTTCTGGTGATAAATTATTATCGATTTATGTATAAGCATTTGCTTATTGGCGAAATGGTAATGTACATATTCCTGTTCTAATTAAGACTGCTTTCATTTGTGTGTTGGTGTATCCGTTCTCTTTTCATTAAAATTTTTATGTCATTCCTTTTACTTTCGAGAAAAACATTAAATAAATAAAACCAAATGCGTTTCATTGACTACTCAAATAAAATTCTTGGCCGCAATGAAAAAGGATTATTTTCGAAGGTAAAATGTAGCTCATTGTGAGTTTCATCAGCTAAGTGCTAACCGTACCGGTATTTCTTATGACATGTTATTTATCAAGACATCAAAGTGAGATATGTTTCCAAGCAGCTGGTTAGACATGTTATAAAACTTTATTGCTGTTTCTAAACATGCATTACCCTTGTGCATTACTGAATATCGACAGAATGAGAAAGGTACCCGTACAAATGAGACCATTATGTAGAGAGAAAGAGAAATGGGTTTTATAGTAGTGAAGAGTAATTCAAAAGTTTGTTGTTATTCTTAAATGTAAAAATAGCGATTTATTTAAATAATAGTACCTGGATGACTTGTGTGTTTTGTTTTTGTGTTTGTTTGTATGTTTTTTTTTTCGTTTTCTAAAATTGAAACCTAGCTAGATCGATTTATCGCCCCTGAAATCCCCTGCATACTAAATTTCAAGAAAATCGTTGGAGCCGTTTCCAGAGATTCAAATTATATATATATCTACATATATTATTACGATACAAAAATAACGTGAATAAAACTATCATTTATAAATAGGTACACCATCAAGGCAACAAGACAAAGTCACTTTCTAGCGTCTCACATAGAATAATATTAATAATAACTTGACACGTTTCACGTGTGTGAGATGTGTTAAGTATTTATTTTTGGCTATAGACTCTGCCTAGTTTTTTTATATATACTAGTTAACAACAAAGGATATAACATTGTAAAATGGAGGGGTGCAAGCCGGAACATTTCAAACTAACATGTTTGCACGTATTTCCTAATAATTACAATTTAATTAAACAATCACGTACATGCGGACTGATGATAGCCATAGTTTTTTTGAAATATCTTTATAATTGCTAAAATAGTCATTTTAAAGTGTTAGTTCATAGGTAATACTGTAATAGTTCTTCTAAAGGAATCTAAAGTAATAGCGAGAGCTAACAATTATCCAATTTCTCTGTTCATTTACGGGCGTATAACAATTTGAATTCCCTGTAGGCGGCCATTATACGTCCTGGCTGAATGACGGGAGAGGAATTGGAGCAACTGGACGGACGCCCGGGGCCCGGACCAATGCCTGCAATCTCATGATATGAAACATTAGAGCAATAGCACCGACGTATTATCTGTGGCTCTCACTCTTGATACATTGCTTTAGTTTCAGTGGAAAGGCTTCGCATAATTTTGTATTGACTCGCTGAGGCGTGTTCAGCTTGCAAATTCGTATTATGCTAAGTGTTTCGCTTTGTTATAGTGGAAATTTCAGCAATGTTTGAGAGCTGGGCCTTGTTTATTTTCTTTAAAGTGTGCTTACGTATAATATAATATTCATATAAAATAATCAAAATAGTGGTATCCTTTCTAAGTCGAATAAAATGAAAAGCGTAAAGAAATTGTCGGTAAAACAAGTCCCCCGTTGCGGCTGTCTGCTTGTCTGTCTGTTCGCGATAAATTCAATAACTACCGAACGGATTTTCTTACGGTTTTCACCAATAGACTGAGTGATTCATGAGGAAGGTTTAGGTGTATAATTTATTAAGTTTTTGTGTAAAATGGCTGAAATATGATGATGATTGTTGAAGTTGTCGAAAAAAAAAACAATATATGCTATGCTACCCGTGCGATGCCGGGGTAGGTTGCTAGTAATAAATAAATAGTCTTTATTCTACATAAAAAAAAACAAATTTACAGAAACAGATTATAGGTACATAAAATGCACAATGGGCGGCCTATAGCATTATCACAAGAAGCCAAGAGTACATCGTCCAGGCAACCTTTGGATGGACAGGAGTGTAACGACTTACGTGGGAGGTTTTGGTGTCAAAAGGTCAAAAAAGAGCTTTGTAGGGATTTATGCAATCTGTAAATGCATTGCATAAATATTAATAAATTTGTATATTTAAATGTATAAAATGTTATATTATACATAGATAAGTCTATCATACAGCAAAATAAACATAGTTGAATTGATACGTGTTATTGATTGGTTTGGTATTACAGAATTCAGGTTTACCATGTGTTTACCATCACTCAGATCCTGTACTTTTTAGCCTTAATTAGAATAAATATTTTTTTTTAAATAAACCTACAAAAATATGCAGTACTTTATGAACTCAAAATGAATTCTTCTATCCACTCCCTGCTTGATTATAATAACCGGCTTCACGAAGTGTAATGTATGTGGTTAGTATAAACGAGCCCAGGTATTGAAAGGGTTCCACCATCACGTTATCGAATTGAACAGCAGAGTTCAGAGTCATCAAACACCAAATTTTTGATAAATGAAAATAAACCATATGAGTTCGAAATCCAAGGGTTTACTAGTAGCCATTAAAGAGAAAGTTAACTACCCTCTCCTTCATCACACCCGCTTGATTACCATGCCACCATATAATTGTTCAGTTCGTTTCGAATCCATACGGAACTTAGTAATAAGTTATAAACCTCATACAAAATTTGTTTACATACGTGTGGCTGATTAGAGTGATTACATACAGAAACAAAGAAAAATGAACCTTCTAAATATATACTGGTAATAAGTTCATACAAATACATAATACCTATATACCAACAGAATAAAATTATTCACAAATCAAATGTGGAGCTTGAGTGCGACGCCGCGTCGGTAAACCGAACACGTCCAAATGCGGACTTGCTGGTCTCTGTTTATTGCGGCATGCAATGCATTCTGAATAATATCTGTATTATTACCAAACTTTTGATTTATTTTAGAATTTATACGAAATTCACGCAAGGATAGTTTCACAGAAAGTAACATAGCTTACACAGTGTGTTTCAAAATGTCTATATTCAGCTTGGAACCATGGATAGTGCAGACTTGCACATGAAAAGTAGCAGGTATTAATGGTTTTTAAACTTTCGCGACTTTGATACATATTAGATGTGTAATTCGGGACTTAATCGCGATAATATTTAAAAGGTACAATACCTCTTGGTTACCCGACGTTTCGATCGAATTGCACCGATCGTGATCACGAGTGGACTGGTAACCAAGAGGTATTGTACCTTTTAAGTATTATAGCGATTAAGTCCCGAATTACACATCTAATAGCAGGTATTAGTAGTGTGAAATAATGTCATTCAAAATGTAACACAGCAGATATCTGATCAAATCGGAGTTAGTCTATGAATAAATCACTGTATTGAATTTTTTAAATAATATCCTCACCAACACCTCTAATGCCCACTTCCTATAATCAAAAAAAGAGTCGTTTTGCTTATGGACGCTAAAATTTCGTCGGATTTTCAACGAAATCTTTACCGTCCGGAAGCAAAACGTATCGTTTCTTGATTATAAGAACCGGGCATAAGTTCCTCCAGTTGTAAGGCTGTAACAAGATTATAAAGAAGGTTATAGAGTAGACCCATGTTTCTAGGAGTCTTTCCTTAAAAAATATAGGATATATATATTTTTTTAATTATTAATTGTTCACAGGGCGTGGATAAGTGCTCGGTTATATAGCAAAACATTGCACTTAAGTAACTTGAAAATATATTTCTGAACTTAGAAACTAACAAGTAATGCTTGTGCGGTAACGCGAATACGACCTGCAGATTTTATGTATGTTCCTCTGCATCACCATCTCATACCAATCATTATAATGATTTAAATCAGACCTCTCACTATCCTCAAATTGCAAAATTGAAAACATTCTCGGGGACTCATGCAAACGTCATGCACGTGATTGGCGAATGTTTGTTGAAATAATATCGACATTAAAATCTCACCATGCAACCGTCAAATCAATGCATTAGACCATAGGTTATTCGTCAATCACCATTTTGATCGTGGCAAAACTGACAGCAAAACCTACCGTGTAATGGGCGCCACTTATGTGGTTTTAGTCCGTTCGATTCAAATTCGAAAAATAAACAAGTTGAAAACATGTCAGACTAAAACGAAGTACATTTAAATAATAAAGTAACACGAGGGTATCATAGGGTTGGTAAGCGTAAGTTATACCATAGGTATAGCAAGTGTATTCTGTAAAAACGCATCAATTTATACATATCGGTAATTGCTTCCCACCGTGATTGTTAGATAAACTATTTGTAAAATAACAATAATAATAACTACACACATCGCACACACGGCTGTCTGGTGCCAAACGCGGCATAGCCTGTAGTATGGTAACCAGACTGAAATAAACTTACTCGTACCAACATTTTTAAGAATGGAATTAGGAAGAATACACGTTATTTTAAGAATTTCCTTTGAATATTTACATCAGATACGCCCCTTCATTAGTTTGCAACTTGAATACCATGGAGGCAGCAGTGAACTGGACGTTCTATATTATTTTCCAGTTTCAAAAGAACTCTACATTGAAAAGTTTATACTCTTAGAACATCGAGATGTTGCATAGTCGGGACAGGCAGGGGAGGTCTGGATAAACTGGCAATGTTTAACTAATGATGGCGGTGAAAGATGAGGGCTATTTGTTAAAAGGCTGACTATATTACGTTTAAAGCTTGGGTCACATGTTTCATAGCTAACATGCAGATACTCACGTTACCAGTGTAAATATGCTGTGACCGGGTGATTCTTGGGTGACTGAACCTAACATTGTAGTGATACAGCCATTTTACTTACTTTTGAGTATATTTTCGTTAGTATTTTCCACTATTACGTAACTTGATTGTTTTGAATTATGAAAAATAATATATTATATTTATACATAGAAATTATTCAAAAAAAGGAACCCTTATAGGATCACTTTTTTGTCCGTGTATCTTTCTGTCTGTCAAGACTCTTTTCTCAGGAACCCATTTACGCATCAAGTTGAAATTAATACCAAGTACTTACGTCTGCGGTCCCTTGAAGCTGTAAATAAATGAAGTTATAAGTCAACGCAGTCAAAAGATGGCCCTTTAAGCCTTGGATTTGACCAAATTTTAAATTAAACCCTATAGGGTACTTCGAATTGACTTAGAATAATGAAAATTGGTAAGAAGCAAGATCTCACAGCAAAAGTAAAGGGAAAATCCGAAAGTGTTCATTTGTTGTTATATATGTTTGTCTGTCTGTGTGCCTGTCAAGACCCTTTTCCTCAGGAACTCGTGGAGGCATCAAGTTAAAATTAACATCAAATACTTGTGTTAGCGGTCCATTAAACTTGTAAAGAGCTTCAATCAAGCTTCTAGGTCAACGAAATCAAAAGATTTTTGAATTATTTGAAATTAATTGATCGCGTTGACTAACAAATTTGAACATATCGCTTGTAAATCAAACTTATAGGGTACTTCCCATTGACCTAGAATCACGAAATTTGGTAAGAAGCAAGGTTTGACAGCACAAGTAAAGGAAAAAATCCTAAAGTTGTTTGTTAATATGTTGTTATATCACATAAAAAAATAGTTTTTGTGATTACAAACTTATTGTTTGGAATGTTGACTTTGTCATACATCGATGTATGGGAAAATTTTATTTTATTCTAGTGGGAGAGCCATGCAACAACTCCTTTTTGGGTCGAGTCGCCAAAGTGTGGAATGAGCTGCATGCGTCTATTTCTCCAGTCAATTATAATCCTGGAACGTTCAAGTGTAGAGTGAATAGGTTTCTCTCGGATAGGCGTGTAACATCTTATAATAAAAAAAGGTTACAATTTACTACTAAGATTTGTTGTCATCGTTAGTTTTGTTACAAGTGAAGCTAATAATAAAAGCGTGTTAGCATATATGTTACGTCAAACTACTACGAAGTTAATATCCCAACTTTGAAAAGTTTTTTCCTAACATAAAGTTCCTAGTTTGAAACGTGACAACACATGATAAAATCATCGAAAATAATTTGGTCGTGTTATTAATTTTACCTCAGCACTTTCACTTTTAAATATATTTACACATTTCAGTTACCGTTTAACAGTTAATTAATACGGATATTAATATTCTTATCGCTAATAATTATACTGATGGAACTGCAGCCGTTTGTAAATATATTATTTACGATACAGAAAAACATGTTTACATGCTGTTTAAATGCATATCTGAACACAATGTTTAGTATTATGATAATTTGATTATGTGTCTGTTTATTTTTCCCTTTTCAAGGTGTAGTTCAGTTTTTCTTTCCCATAACTCCGCTCGTAAATTGTCTATTTAAAGATAGTTGTAAAATAAATGGTCGCAATCATTATTATGTTCTGGGAATGGAGGTGACCACTGGCTGTGCGCCGACCACATTTCTTGTTTTATAGCTACGTACAAACGTTTCGGCTAACAAGTGAATGATAAAATTGTGAGCTAGGTGAAATGAGAAGCGATTTAAAATCAGTGCTTTTGTATTTTGTCTTCGCAACTACACTTTTGATTAGAAATTTAAAAGTAAGTTCATTAATGTTAAGGCTTCTTATTGCATTATAAGATTGAGTAGAATGGAAGAAGAAAAATAATTTTCGAAAAAGGGTAGGATGTTGATTATGTTTTGTGCATATGAGATATATCAAAGACAGGTATTTTCTTTCCGTCTTAAATTAAAGGAAGACGGTAGGGCCAAAAAAAAACGAGAGACTAGACCACACGACTGAAGTAAAACTTCATACGAAACGTAACTGGCTATAGGAGAAAAAGAGAAAGAAAATGTGTGCTCGCACCTCTCTCTCTTGCCCCTACTGTAATATATGAAACGTAACTCTCTCTCATTCTATCTTCACTAACTTATATTTCCCTCTCAACCTCCGTTCGTCTCGCCCGATCACACTTTTCGTAACGCATTCACTAGCTTACTCCCTAAGTCAAGCGTAAGTAAAGAAGTTTTACTTCAAAAACATTGAAAGCTGCGATACTCATACGACGCTTCAGCTTATCGTCACTTGCTTCCGCTTGTGGTTACACTATTGCCCTAACTGCTGTTAGTTCAATTGTCTGGAACGCTTTAGTTCCTATGGCGAGTTAATATCGCATTGTTTATGTACTCCCTGTTGATGCACTTATGTGGCCAGTATTTTACTGCCGAACCAAACTTTGTACAACAATAAAAATTTTGTAATATAGTGTTTAATTATTTTGTTATGGCGTTGTGCTATTTTATTGTATGGATTCGAGACTTCGAAGTTCGTGTTGTATACGGCTTTCCATTCGCTGTTAATAGGGTCGTAAATTTTCTTTGACACTTAGCGTTTTTTAGGAGACTTGTGATCAAAACTGTTTTTAGATATTATTCCTACAGTTTATGTTTTTTAACTATTTTAATGAGTAACTTAGAATAAATACTGTGTTTTCTCTCTGAAAAGTATTTAGTTTGAAATAGGATCAAGGACAAGCAAGCAATTCATCCAAAATCCTTAGATACAGATAGCAAATTAAGATAACAGCACGGCCAGATGTTTGTAATACCATTAACGATCCGTGCCATGCCATACCAATTTTATGATTTGTTCTTGTATTAAGATTTGAAAATGTTGATACAGCTATTATATGCGCTTTTAATTTTATGTGATTGTGGGTGTTTAGATGTTTTTTTTTTCTCAGGTATATGAAACAAAATGCCCGAATAAAGAGATCTGTACCAAAAAAGGTTTTTTTCCTACAGATAGATATACCTACATACAAACGGAGATTTAGGCGATTCTATCAGCGTTTCGTATTCCTTTTGTGTTACTAACCCCATAACTACGAATACTAACGAAAATATCATGATTCTAGGTCAATGGGAAGTAACCCATTTGTTTATATTTCCCTGCTTCAAGGGACCGCAGTAATAAATGTTTGATGTTAATTTCAACTTACAACATTGAAGAGTTCCTATGAAAAAGGGTCTTGACTGACAGACAGACGGACTTCAAAATTATCCTATAAGGGTTCTTTTTTACCTTTTGAGGAACGGAACCCTGAAAAGGTAAGCAGAATATATCTTAAGTAAAAATGGCATTGCAGTTTATAGACCCTTCGCCAATAGAAATTAAAAACCAATTAAAATTTTGACACTCTAATCGATAATTAGGTATTTTGTTAATTTCTGGATTGGAATTTAAATACTGGATCGTAGATATTTACGAAGTACTTTTTAATCAAATATATTCATGGGCTACCGAATTTCAATGAGACACACATTACTTCTGCAATTACGAAGATATTTATAATACTTGTTTGAACTGTGATACCTAATTAATTTACTTAGTATCCAAGTAATAAACTTAGTAGGGAATCTACATACTAAACTGATTTTATTTAAGAGTACGATTACGTACGATTACGATGTCCTTTTTGCAAGTTAAGTGTGTTTTGGTTTTGGTGTGTTTTATAGTTCAAAGGACATAATTCCTAAAAGTTGTATTTTATAAATAAAAAAAATAATAAATGTAAATCACATATTCATAACATATTATAACGTTCTTCATAAATATGACCATAATGATTAGAGGTAGCTGTCTCTGAATTATGTTTGGTTTATATTTCTTATTTGTTATACATACATAATCACTAAATATTATAAAACAAAGTCCCCCGCCGCGTCTGTCTGTCTGTTCGCAATAAACGTTAAAAGTACTAAATGGAATTTTATACGGTTTTCACCAATGGATAGAGTGATTCATGAGGAAGGTTTATGTGTATATTTCATTAAGGTTTTTTATACATTTTCAGAAATATGACGAGGATTGTTAAAGATGTCAAAAAAAATCATGCAAACTACCGTAAGCGTATGCGTAAGCCAATAGTTACCTATGTGAAAACAATGTATTACGGAATTATTTATCTTAAAACTATCTATTAACTATGACAGGAAAAACATGGACGCATGTACCTATGCTCTACTACCCGCGCGAGGTTGCTAGTCAAGTATACTTAAAAGTCGTGGCTATCGCATACCCAGACTGCTTTTTTCTATCTTGTGGCATTGAAATGCCCCGTGTTATTTTTACTCTGGAGTTCTCTTTAATGTATTTAATTATACTGCAAAGGTGTCTTTACTACTTAATATACCTTGAGAAGTAGTTATTATAAGTGTACTACATTTTATAACAATAATTGGCTTTACAGTTCCTTGTGTTAAAGACTACTGGTCTACTGGTAACTGGTCTACTGGACTACTGGTAAGTGTTGATCTAATGTACTAACTCTCTGTGTACCTTTCATTCAAATTCTATGAGCGATTAAGGCGTGATTGAATGACAGACACAGTCACAAACTTTCACGATATTTTTTCCAAGTTTTTGTTTGCGTGCGGATGTAAGTTTCGCGATAAAATCTTGAAATTCATCAAATTATTTTGTGTACTTATTTCAGCGTGAATCGGTTAAAATATATTTAATAATATATGTACAACAAATATGTTTACACATACGCACACATTCAAGCAATCACAATATTAATTGAATGAGGATGCTCCAAACAAAACATTACCACCATCTACAGTTTCATGAATTTTTTTTTTTAATAATAATAATAATTCTTTATTGATATAATAAATGTGTACAATGTGTACATACATAGTTAAGAATTCCCTGACCCATGTGCTAGTATAACTGTGTTACAGGGGCCAGTGTCCTCCCCATAGCAGAGGTTACAGTTTCATTCGGGAATAAAATCGGGATTACCTTACGGTAGAACCCATCACCAGACTATCATGGGTTCATCATATTTTAACAAGTCTATGTATATAGTTATTTGCAGACATTATGCCCTTCTTGGTGCTGTCATATATTATATTGCACGACCAGATTGCCAGTTTGATTACTTTTTGTTCTTGTTAGTGTGTTTAGTAATATCGTCAGAGTGTGAAGAAGCTTTTAAGTAATAAAATAAATTCACCCAGCGGGGTACTAGCAGCCAAGGTGTTAGTTTTTATGGCCCATGTTTTAAAGTAATCAAATGGCTAAGGTAAATATAAGTATGAATAAATATTAGATTAAAGCAATTATTTATTACTGAGTGCAAGATCGGTATAAAATCTTCGGCAATGGATTCAATATAGTTTTGATTAAGTAGATTTTTATAGATAAAACTTGCAAACAGACTTTTGACTGGAGGAACAGCGCTAACAGTTGTCGTATTAATTATTTGTTGTATGAAATCTCAAAGCCGAGGGCAAAAATTATTATGAAATGCAAAGTGGCCATTTTAAGCTTCAATTAAGTGCGTACTTTAATTTAATACACTGTTAAGCAGTTGTTCTTCATCGAATTTGTATTATTCTTAATTGTACACATGTAGTTATGCTAAGGTTATTACTAAATCGATGGAGGCGTGACCATTCTGCTAGACGTCTAGTCCAAGCTTGCATATGTCTTCAACCCAAATTATATACGACTGACCAACAATTATGATAATTGTTCTATTCATCAACCCTGACGCTGAATGTCATACAGATTTTAAAACATAAAGCCTTAGGGAGCAATTAAGTCAATGCTCAGACATAAAATATATGGATCTATCGCTAGAGTTACCATAACGTTGTTGCGATAAAATGCATTTTTTCCTTATTTATTTCCTTGTTTTCATGCGGTATATTAATGCTAAATATATCTCATATTTTGTTCTTCGGTTTTTCAAGAATTTGCATACTTTTCGTACTACTGGGCTTAAAATATAGTTGATTGCGAATTAATATCATGTTCATAAGCCATTGCAATTGTGAGAACGTGGATTTGATTACCAGGTTCAAAAAATCTTATTGGGTTTCTAGGAAATTAAAAGCAGCAGCATTAATTCTGGAGATAGTGCGGCAGACGTTATTATGTAAGCTCATAGCGGCCGTGAGAGCTTGATGTGATTAAACCCATCACGCCCCTTCAAGGGTTATTAGGCGTGCGATAATGCGATTGTAATAAAATCAATCAATACAAACTTTCTTTAATGTACCTAGTAAAGAGAACAGACGGGACATATCCTATAGTTTTTAGGGTTCCGTACCTGAAACGTACTCGTAACGGGACCCTATTACTAAGCCTCCGCTGTTTGTCCGTCTGTCTGTCAGTGGGCTGTATGTCATGGTTCGTAATAGGTAGAGAATTGAAATTTTCACAGAATGTGTATTTCTGTTGCCGCTATAACAACAAATAATAAAAATAAATTAAAAATTAAGAGTCCGACTCGCACTTGGCCGCTTTTATTTCTTACAGCCATGCTTTTAGAATTAAAGTTTGTAAAGTTTGTATGAATAATCTAGTCATTCAGGTTACAGTACAAGCTTTACGAAAAGGTAAAGTATATACATAAATGTGAAATAATGTAGCCCGAACCAACTGCTATTACCCGAAATTAGGTAATTCCCGTGCCCAAAGTATACCCGAAAATGTCCATGTAAATCCAGATATATGCTAATCCTACTCAGGGCGAATACGCTTGTGGCATTAAAGAAACAATGCGCCTTTAATTTTCAGTTGATCTATGCACATGTAGGCTTACTGTCTATTAGGTAAGATCTAACAAAGGAAAGAAACGCTCGCCTTATTTGAGACGTAGGGTACTTTAGTATTATTTAGTTTTGACAACTTCATTAATTTTAATGCTATTTATGACCCGGATACGTTACGGGCCTGATACGATTGAATTGAAAAAAAAAAATAAGAATTAGTAATGGTTATTATTGTTTATGTGTTAACTGATAGAAATGTATTGTATTAATAACATTACGATTTTAAAGGCAGACTTTTTACCCTTGTAAACGTCTAGCATATGAGAAAGGTTTTGGATCATAAATATTACATATGTATAATAAAACACTTCCCTCCTTAATTATAATTAACCCTCACACAAGAAGGGGGTGTTTCAAGTTTTATGCTTATGCCTGTATCTTGTATCGTAGCTCTTAAATGAATGGACTGATTCAAATACGATATTATAATATAACTGAGATTGCTGTTAGCCATGTTTGGTGTGAATCTGTTTTGGCGTTTCGAACATATCAGTATTATTTATGCGGCTTGTAATATAACATATGCCGGAGATATTTAGTTTGATATGTGATGTTTGTTTTAAGTATTATTTAACTAGACACTGAAAAGTTTCACATTTCGTAGGAGACAGCAGATTTTTCTTTGAATCAGACTCGAATCAAATTCATTTATTTGAACAAAAGTCGGTACAGAAAAGATCTTACATATTCTAACACATGCGCAACACACTGTGTATTAAGATTATTAAAACAAATAATAAATTAATATTTATTATAATGTCAATATTTTAATACAATTTAATAATATGAAAGTTTTAATTAGTTTTAATATACAGATATAAGATTTAGTATACAAATAGAGTTGCTAATTTAACTAATTGTTTATATATATTTTATGTAGTTAGAAGAAATAACGTTATTGCGCTTATTTGGTTTCTTGTTTCACTTCTAACATTCCTTTAGAAGCCATTTGTTTTTTTTTTAAATCGGAACAGAGGGATTTTTGCCGTCATATAATATGAATTATTTTGCTGATGTCAAGTTCTCAGTGAGGATGGGGATACGATTGACAATGGAAACTTAACACCATCAGCGTTGCCTATGCTTAAAGCAATCGGTTGTTCACCATCAGGTCGTCCATGTGTACTTTTGGCAATTAGGTAGCTTAAAAATAGCAATAACAAGTTCCACTGTAAAGACTTGATTTATCATACTTTTTTGTTTAGGTTTAGTCCTAGTTCAACCACCACAATCCCCGCCCCCGACCATGTGGAACCCCACAGCTTTTATTGACGGAGTACTGTAAAGAGTTTCACTGTATCAGTTTTTCTTAAAACAGGACAGGAATCAGAATTTACAGTAAAATATATATCATTTTTGTCACTGTCACGATTGATGGACCTTATTATTTTCTTATTAAATTTAGATTAGATTAAATTGGAAAGTAGCAATAGCCACATTTCAACTGTTCATATCTTACTTTCTCTGCGTGATAGTGGTCAGTACAGTTCGCTTAGAGAGAAATTATAAGTAGTTAATGTAAGTGAAAATACCAAACACGTTGTGAGTCTAGAAATCTTACTGCTGTACTGTCCTCATATATCATCACAGACATGGTTGATTATCATGTTTATTTTCAACATTTTTAGTTTTCGGTTTTGGATATTATCTCAAAAAGCAGTTCTCACTGGTGATAGGTCACATCGGGTTTCGCTCATTTGGAGATTGGTGTGACAACGCGTGAATGACATATACAATGAATGACAATGATATATTCATAGAAAACGTATTGAGCTTTAAAGTTTTAACGCCGCCACCGCGCCGGAGCGTTCTATATCGATATACAGTAATACTGGTATGTCGTGATCGTGAGAGTAAATAAAACCTTAGTCTCTTCATATCACTCTTTACTTCTTTAGCTAGGTTATAAGAAAGTATAGATTCTTTAATTATGTAAGTTTATAGGGTAGAGAAGTAAGCAAGAAATTCAAATCAGATGGGGTGTAACACATCTTTAAAGAGTCTACCGTTCTTTTTTTGACCACTCATAACTTTTTCAGAGTAGTCCGATTTCAATAATTCTTTTTTATTGGATACTCCAAGTTGGTTTGTAGTTTTGGCGCCAACTCAAAATTATTGGTATTTACATCAGTGTAGGAGTTTAGTAAGGCTAACGAGTCTATTCTTCACTTGTCAGTTTCTTTTTTTTTCGTCGGTTCCATTTTTTGCTAAAAATGTTCTTTTTAAGTATTTTGTATTTAAAACAATCAACTACAGGTCTCCGTCATGTTGCAGTATCATCAGAACTACATATGTGTGCTAAGTTTCAACAAAATTCGGTTAATTTTTTCGTAAAAAAGTTTTATTTATTTAAAAAAATATTAAATGTTAAATATATATTTAGATGTAAGTATGAAATGTGTTTAAAACGAGGTGAATTGAAAATAACAAAAATGTTAAAATTTTAATGCGTTTATTAATTAATTGAGTATTCCACGTGCTTATTGAAATATTTTGCTACATAATACAACATTAAAAAAACTCGGTCTCCGTAGTCGTGCCAGGTCCATGATCTAGTATTTACCACATTTTTAATTGATACAATCAGTTATTTAGAAAACGACGTAGGTTGGTTCAGTTGCAACACCGCAGTTGTTGTCGCGGGATGATATGTACATGTACCCGCCGATACCCCAGGTTGGTCCCCAGGAGTTCTTGAGGATCCAGAAGGTGTCACCATCTCGTTCACCGTAGCCAACTAAGGTAACTTCGTGATTCAGTTTTTGTTCGTTGCTGAAATAAATGTGAAAATAGAGTTGTACCACACAGTAAATGATTAAAACATTTTCTTATTTCTAAAGAGAGAAACGTAGCCTGAGAGTAATACCTACATATTAGTAACATTAACTTTAACTCCTGAAGAGTACGTATGTATTGTACTTTTACTTGAGTAGCGGGTTCGAAACTATTTAATTATATTAATATATTCCGCTGTAAACACATCCTTAGACCCATATTTAGCTAATATTGAAGGATTTATAAGAATATTACTCGGAACGAACTGAATATTATTATGTACATTGCCAGTAATTTAAAAAAGTAAATGAAAAGACTGTAAAATAAAAGGAATGTACTGTTTCGGTATCTTACCAAGATATGTCATAGAAGATTCCTGAAGAGTAAAAAGAGAAAGACGGTGTCACGTGTACTGATACAGAGAGTGGTCCATGGTTGACTAGAGCGGCCTTTAATGCTCCAACGCTCAACGGCGTGACATCAGTATATCCACGAATTGGGTACAACTTTGTCGAGTTTTTGATTTTGCAAAGTCCATCCTGAAATGGGTACACAAAAAAGTTATTAACTTTTAATAAGCTCCATCATGTTGTCGCCACATCAAAAACTCTTATTTATTTTATTAAAAATAGAGCCAAACTATAACAGATGATAACACAGTTCACTATTTAATAAAATAAAAGTTAATAGACATTATTTTGACTGGTTATACCGGTAACGCAATACTATTGGTCGATTGATAAATATTAACGAATAGTGGCATTATAAAAGGGTAGAAATAAGTGGAGATCTATTGACTTGAGTGCGAACAGAGGTACGAACAACTTGGCAGTTACTGTTAGTAGTGTTAGTCAGTGATTTTCATAGTTTATATCAGTGGTTGTGAGACTGTTTCTTACAATCAAACGTTCAGATTGACTTTTGGCCTGTGAGAGTAAATTGTCTGTGAGGCTTGAGTTTACAAATAGATAAACTATGTTTTTCAAAATCAAATGGATTTTAAAAACCTAAGTGAAACCTAAGAAAAATATGTATTGTAAAAACGAAACGTTATAAATTAGCAACTGGTAACAGGTTTTAGTAAATCGTAAACGTTAACGCAAATTAAGAGTAGCTCTTATTAAATAGGTTTCTCTTGGATAGGCGTGACTGATTTTTGTCTTTATCATCACTTTTCATCAGATGAGCTGGAAGAAAAACACCTATTCCATAAAAAATATATTCAATTTACCTGGTTCAGATAGGGTCCGTATTCAGCTTCAGTGGGTAGACCATACTCCATCATCCACTCGTACGCAGCATTATCAGTACCACCGTCGCAACCAGCGGCACCAAACCTTAGTAAAAATAGGCAATTTTAAATATTTTGTCGAAGAACATTGCAAATTTATCCATTGCCTTTTCTGCAGTCTGATTTGGGACTGATTTCTGAGTACGCAAAAAATCTCATTGAATATTTCTATATTTATAAACTCTATTGTAATAAAAAAGATAATTAAAAATATATAGATTAAATAATAACTCACGCCCAAGCACAGTCGACGAGAGCTTGATTGCTAAGTGCCAAAAGTCTTCCACCATTGACTCGTGCGAGTGCTCCTTCTACAGCGGCTGTGGTACCAAATGTCCAACAGGAACCGCATTCCTCTTGATCTTAGGTGTAATGCGATGTTGCATTAATTAAAATCAATGAAATGGCAAACTTACATAATTGAGAAGCTTTATTCAACAAATAAGTTTTTGTAGCTTGATCATTGACTTAGGAGCTTACGTTTTCAATTTTAAGCCTTAAAAGTTCTTTAGATACATTAATAGCGCGGTTAACCTGTTACTGCTCATGTGTAGGTTAATAAAACATTGTAAAAAAGGTATCACTCACTCTTAACTTTGGACACAAGTCCAAGAAGTCTTGCATCATATTCAGATGGCAAATCACTAGCCATCTCCTTAAGCTTATCTTCATTATATGGAAAAGGGACATTGCCAACTTTTCCTTCGGGACGTCTATTCAAGCCCATGAAGTTCCTCATTTCCTTTGGAGTTTTGTCAGCAAATTGATTGAGAGCAAGTTTGTATCCGAGGTTTTGTCTATTATGTTCTATAACACGCCTGTAAATTATATAATAATTACATTTGGAGTATTATTGCTTACCGCATTAATTAAACATTCTACAAATGAGTTTCTATTACCTTACGTTACTCTTGAATACACTTTTTCGCATGGAATGCTCTTTTTTATCTGCATACACCTTTGCGAAGTCTTTCTTGTAACTGTAAGTATTTGTTTTATGTTTAGATTTCAGATTTCCATGACATAACACTATATACATGCACTTATCTATTTACCTCTTGTGTAAAATTGATCCCCCGGTAAATCCGATAAGAACAGATAATCCCACTAACATTATAAATGTGAACGTTTGGATGGATGGATGGATGTTTGTTACTCTTACACGCAAAAACCACTGAACTTATTGCGATGAAACTTGGTCTGTTAATAGCTGGAGATCTGGATTAACACATAGGCTACTTTTTATCCCGATATTCTCACGGGATCGGGACTTACGCGGGTGAAACCGCGGGGCGCTGCTAGTATCACATGATTCTTCCCAAAAACTACACTAAACTTTATCATACCTAAATCTCAGATGTAGGTACTATTTATCATAGTTTTTTTATATTACTTTTATTTATGCATGAGATATAGATTTCAGTCAACACAATAATATTTATTTTCAGTACGCTTATGAATCGAGTCTAAATTTATATAGAGACCCCAAGGGAGGTTATGTTATGCCCCTCGATGTGAATATCTTTAGAAAGGAATGTGTGTGAATTTTGTGTAATTATTTACCTTTACATGTCAGATAACAAATGCGCTATCAACTGATTGAATACTTACGAATGGAATAAATGATCGATATGGTGCTTCTTGTTGGGGTTGACAAACAACAAGTTATTGTGAATGGCTTCATTATGACCAGTATAAGCAGTAGTTTCGTTTTCAGGACAATTATCTAAAAATAAAGTTATTGTTATTTGAAGATAGAAATTTAATACATCGATTCGAATATATTTTGAGCCCTTGGATGAAGGCGTTTCTTAACCGATTTTTGTCACTTCCATTACAAAGCGGTTTAGAAACGCAGTTTAGAGCCTAAATTGTTGGGTCTCTTGAATTTATAATTTGACTTACAATCCTCTACGTCGAAAACACGATCAGCAGAAAAAGACTTCACAAAATCGTAGAAGTCCGTGATGTCATGTTTGGTTTTCGAGCCCAGCCAAACGTTGAATTCCAGGGTTTCGTATCTAAAAATGATCCACAGGGTAGTTTGAAAATTATGCATTTGCTGATTTTAATAACCTATTTTAAAGTGGTTTTTGGATATCTAAAGCCCTGGTTTTTGGCTAGTTTAAAGAAGTTAGCAGTGATATGAATCATATTGATCGTAAATGCGCTTATTAAAGTTGGTATATATTTGTAAAAGTTGCAAGCATAAGGACTATTAGAAATTTACATTGCATTTATAGTTAGTCGTATATCACACACGAGTGCTGGTATTTGTAAATACTTCACCTGACAGGGATCCATAATTCAGAAGTGCTGTCATAAGAAGCCCAAATAGTACGCCTTTTTTCTGTACCATCCTCAGTAAAATCATATGTAAACTTCACACATTCTTTGTCGTGAATAGTTTCATTTCCTGTAATTTTACTGTTATTGTCATATCATTGCGTTTATTTTATTAATTTAAAAAACTGAAATCGGTGATAGACAACTCAGTTTGTTATTATAATATTTTAATATTATAATGGAATTAAGGAAAATATTTCTACTTCTTATTTTGCCATTCCTCACTTAATTTTTAGAAAAGATAAAACTCAGGTTAGTTTTTTCTATTAATTACATAATTATTTTAATTTACAAATTTTTTATATTTATGAATTTTTTCACGTCAATGTTTAGAAGGTCACAACTAAATGTAGAAGCAACCTAAAAAGTACGCAATGTCTCTTACCGGCAGCCTCGTAACTGTAAGGTTCGTCAGGTAAAATCGTTTCTGGTACTAACGTATCATATTTATCTCCAATGGCAGCTGCGCATGTTGTATCTACATCTTGCGATTTTGATGCTTCGGGATGAATCTGAAAAAAAGAGTAACACATACAATACACATGCCCTCGATTACCATGGATATGTCTTAGCAATAGCAGTGTACTCTACACAAACACAAGTAGGTCATATACTTACGGAGTATTTGATACCATAGCGATATGTATCGTCAGATATCACAATGGACTTCACATAGCCTTCATTATAGTCTATCCTTGAGGACTTTTCCGTTTTCCTGCAAATTTGAAATGGCAATTAATTAGACCTCAGGAAGAAAAGACCTGAACACGGATCCGTAGGAGAGACGCAGACTCGGTGACGTGACGCCCAATAGGAAGCGGATAGTTGTAAATGTTGTAATGTATTGAACTTCACAGGAGTTGACCAGATCAGATAGAGCTATGCATATGGATATAATATAATTGTGTTGCGATGAGATGTATGTTGTATTTACTATAGTGTAGTATATTACAGTCTCGCTTACCTCTCATCGCTGTGCCGTCAATCGAATCTCTGTCTAAGCACATATTACGTCCCTCCCCCTCCTCTACTAAGTTTGCTTTTAACTACTTGCTATTTAAGGAGGTGTTTTGTGTAGGGAGAATACTGGGGGTTTAACCTTGCAAGCTCATGAAAATAAATTCGGATTTTTAGCAAGTTTATCGATTTGAGTACCTACTTATAAAAAAAATTTGTTGTCTTATAACTAGTAACAATTTAAGAATGATACAGATAGCAATTCCTTAAAATTGTAACTGCAAGTAAATGAATAATTAATGAGTAATCTTTAATTCAGTAATGTTTAACGCACTTGTGACTCTTGAGTTGCGGGTGTTCATGGACGGAGGTAGACACTTACCATCAGGTGACCCGTTTGCTCATTTGCCCCTTATACAATAACAAGAAATATATATTTGGAATTCAAAGACAGAAACAAGTTGCTTACCAAATCTCATAGCTTTCGATTACATTGTCAGTAAGCGACATTCTCGTCGCTTTTAGGGAGTATTCGTCGGGCCATTCCAGTGATTCAGGAATTTCTGGGTCATCAGTGAGACCTTTTTTCACTGAAAACAGAAACTCTATGAAATATACTTCAAGCCACCTGCAGCTTGTAGCAATACACGTCGTTATAGTTGCTTTAAGTGCCACCAAGCATTCGTGACAGAGGGCAAAAATAGTCGTTTCTGTGCTATATAAATGGTCGTATTTAATTGTAGCCTTGTTATCATTATTTTTGTGCATTAAGACGGTCACTGCTGAACATGCAATTTAGTTAAGAAGTCTAATTAGACATGAGTTATCAGTTTTACTAGAATTTACAGAATAGGAAATCTAAAAAATTAGATGAACAAGTAGCCGCTTTTTTTAATTTGAACACAATTGAATTTATTTAATTGTCTTTAAACTGTGAAGATCGGGTTTACTTTTCGGTCTACGTAATGGTAATAGACGTAACTTGAGAAATTCCTGAATTTATGTGTTATGAATATATTCTTAAATATTTACATTAGACAAGTTAAGGAAATATTTAACAAGTCAAATAAAGCACAAAAAATCTATGTGATCTTTTAAAAATATTATGATCCAAGATCTGAGCTTTTAAACTAAGGTCTTTGATCTTATGCGACAATCTTAATGTTTATAATCTAAAATTTATACGATTTTTAATTAATTAGGGGTGCTTGGCTAGAAAAACTGCTCGCGGGGCACAATGTGGAACGGAAGTGAGTGACACAGCTGCTACTTTGTCCCATAGACAGCTAGGAAAAAAAAATTTAATTGATTTGATAGATTTAATTAAATGGTATAAAACATCTACAAAAAAAACCATGGACCAACAGGTACTACTATCGTTTTAAAAAATACTGAAGCCCGGTGGTCGCGACCATCAATGAAAACGCCCGCAAGGCATCAGCAAGAGACAAGCTGCAATGCTGCGCGCCTCCTTGTCTGTCAAGAGAATACGATTAAGAAGAAACCCGGTGGGCTTCACCTAAATTTGTCATTTCCTTGGAGAAAATACTTCTATCCAATAGGTGAGCGGTGCTTGGAAAACTTGGTGAGTATACATTCTAAATCAAAACTGTTAAAAAACGCTAATTTTTTCCCCGGTTCTTAAAACATTTTATTCTTTTGGAGTTGTTCAACTCCTATGATACCTGATAGATAGATTTCTACTTGATAGCCGGGCAATAACATGAAAATACATTTTTTTCATATGCATACTTACTACAAGTAAGTATGCATTTAATAAAAAGAGTTCTATGCCTTACATACAAAAGACGCATGTAATTGTAAAAAAAGTACATACAGTTATTGTGAAGAAAACCTGACCAAGCAGATTTTATGATGATCATTTTTAACTTAAAACCAAACCAGTAAAATAATTTTTAACAATAAAAACAGAAGATATTAAAAAATGTAAACGATAAGATAGTTAAAATCGGTCCACAAGTTAAAAATTTGTTATAGACAGGTACAGGGTCCTGTTTATAAGAAACTTTTTGTAATATACGTAACGTACGTAACAAAATACGTAACAAGAAGAAAAATGAAAGTGATAAAAAAAGAAATAAAAACTATAATATCTTAATAATGTAAAAAAAATTATTCAGCTGAAAATGTACGGTAGGAAAAACTATTAAGAAAGTATACTTACCGATATGCGCTTGTGCGACTATCACGATTCCTAACAGTAGCCAGATGGAAGCCATTGTGGGTCCCAATGCTCCAATAATAACTGTTCATAACCTAACCATTACCGCTTTTTATACATTTGGTAATATTTTTAATTAACCTAATTAGCGTTGATCCGATAAGGATGTAGAAAAACTTATGGATACTTCTATTTTAATAAAAAAAATTATGGTAAGTATACCTGTTTGTAAGAGGATATGTCTGCATGTCTGCTAATACGTATCCTGGTTTTTGAAATCAAAATGAATCACAGCAGTACTGAACGTTTAGTTGACACTGAAAGCGTTTGAAGCGTTAAAAGGGTTCACCTTTGGTTAGACAAATTGTTAATATGGTTACCATTAGTATATTTAAGTCTCGGAGTCTCTCAGAATGCGCGCTATAGAAGCTGCTCTCCCCTGCCCATCCTCGGTAAGCGCATGTCTATATCTATAACTTATCTTCATTATATATCTACCGAGTTACCATCATATCGATACCGAAAGTGCTTAGAATCAGAAGGTAGAAATCGAGTACGAACTATTATTTATTCGTATCGTTTTATTCCAAAATCTATTAAATTGCCAAATTCTTAAGAGTACGCTAGTCGACGAGTCACACTCATTACAGGGAGTAGATAATATGATATCTTAGCTTAACTCATATTGCAATGGAATAATACTAACTTGAGACACACAGGCTGTTCTGATTTTTGTGTACTTATTATTACCTATATACTAGGTGTTGCTCACGACCTTGTTAAAATTTTGGTGAAATCTATCCCACGGGAACCGTACATTTTTCCGATCTAAATAATATAATGTGCTATTCCACACTCTGTTCCAAATTTCATCCAGAACCGTTCAGCCGTTTTTGCATGAAAGTATTTGAGCTTGTACTGCATACATTAGTATGTGTAGGTACTTGACGGTTTACAGGATCGAAAATAATTACTCGACGACTTGATTTTAGAAATATACTTGTAATTATAGTTTCTTTACAATAGTTGGTTTATACAAAATTCATGTGACGAGCCAACGACGGGCGGGGTGAGCGGCGACTTATAGGTGTATGCGTTCGGTTAGGTGGGAGATATCTCAAGGCTGGTCGGCGCTGCGGCGACTCTTGCCCAATTTGGGCGGACCCAACGTCGCTACGAGACGGCTGTACACGACGGTTGTCCGGTCAATGGCACTGTACGGTGCACCGCTGTGGGCGGAGGTTCTGACCGCCCAGAATAGGGCGCGCCTCTGGCGACCTCAGAGGCTTATGGCGGTTAGAGCCATACGCGGATACCGCACCGTGTCAACGGAGGTGGGATTTGGAGGCGGAAGTGCTCGCCGAAGTATATCGGCGAACGGCTGAGTTCCGAGCGGGAAGCGGCAGTCGGCCCCTGCCCGAAGAGGTACGCGAATGGCGTGAGGCCGCTCGCCGAGCCACCATGGCTCGTTGGTCGTCCCGGCTGGAGGCTCCACGTGCTGGCTTTGCCACCGTGGAGGCGCTCCAGCCGGTCATCGTCGAGTGGGCAGGGCGTCAGCACGGGAGCCTTTCCTTCCGACTGACGCAGGTTCTTTCCGGGCACGGCTGCTTCGGGAAGTACCTGCACTCGGTCGCTAGGAGGGAATTGAGTCCCGCCTGTCACCACTGCGACTGCAGTGAGGACTCGGCTCAGCACACGCTGGCGGTTTGCTCCGCCTGGGCGACGCAGCGTCGGGCCCTCACTGCAGTCATCGGAGGGGATCTCTCGCTACTGGCCGTCATACGCTCCATGGCCGGTAGTGACAGGAATTTTACCGCGGTCTTGACCTTCTGTGAGGACGTCATCTCGCAGAAGGAGGCGGACGATCTCCACTCGGACTTAATTCGCCGCCGGCGAACCGGGCGGAGGAGGCGCGCTTTCCAGCGCCTCATGCCGCCCTGAGTGTGGCCGCGGGTGGTCGGGACGGGTTTCCCTTCCACCCGCTATAGTGGCTCCCCGCGAGAACACGGCGTCCGCGTGTGCCTGGACGTCGCCTAGTTACCCGAAGGTGGTCTTAATAAAAGCTGTCCCCGGATCACTTCTATTTAAGGCGCAGTACGGCACACCTTGTGGTTTTAGTCGGTTCGATTCCGACACACCGCCCCACCGAAAACCCCAGTGGGGTGACGGCCCGAGGGGGTTTCAACACGCACAAAAAAAAAAGAAAAGGTGGGAGATATCTTGCATCCCCCTCTAGCGTCCTGCGGCTTGAACGTTATAACAAACATCCATCTATGGTCACAAACTTTCGCCAATACTAGTAAGACATACATATACATACATATTTTAAATAAATTACACTCAGACACAGAACAAATGTCAAATTCATCACACAACGAACACACCTCTGGCTCAGCAGTCAGGATTACTAACCACTGGAGAACCAGGCCCGTAATTTATCATATTTTTGTACTATTTTGCTTCCTAACATATGTATATTTATAACAACTTAACGAATCGATGTTACTCTTAGCTTTAAATGTACAATTTCAATATTTAAGTAAACACCCTCCAGAGTTTATATGAAAAGAATATGTCTAGTGATTGTCTCCAGAGCGGTGGTAATGTGAATACGTTTTCACACTATGCGTATCCATATTTTTGCAAATAGTACCTTTTTTATTCATCACAGAGTTAAAATAAGCTTATTAACAGTTTAATTTAACGAATGCGTAATGAGATTATAGAAAAAATAATGATTTAACTCTGATAGCAACTAATTTAGACTATGTTGTTCTTATCACAATCGTAACTATGATTTAAATATTTAGTTTGGTTATTAGTTGTAGCAATCATGACAGAACTAGATGGCTTTAGAAACATTATATAATTATTTTCATTTTTATTACTCAATACGTCTCTTCAGTCTTTATATTCTTAACTACCTATAATTTTCTCACTCTGAAAACCTAACCAAATATGAATTATGATTAAAAATGTGATTGAATAGTATTAAGTAATAGGTGTAGTAGAATATATTTCTTTACAAATAAATTTATATTACTAATGAAGAATGCACCAATCACGACTTTAGAATTCTGTATCATTATTCATAGTAATAAATATAGCTTTTATTTTATATAATAATCATTATTATAAAATAAAGCTAGGTCAGCTTTGGACTTAGTAATTTCGATGGCTGTCTCTGACTCTGAACAATTAATAAAACAAAAGTGATTTAAGTTAAACAATTTGCCTGTCGTCGTCTTCTGCTTCAAGTTTCAGCATTTTGTGCAAAATTCAAAAACGCTTTCAAGATTTTTTTTCTCTGGTACCAGCCGGGGTTTCGGAATTAGGACACAATGGCGTCTAGGGGGGTTTGATGACGACATACTATAGCTTCGAAAGATCGCCTCCTCACTAGGGTAATAGGTGAAGTATTACTCTAGTGAGGAGACTATCTTTCGAAGCTTCCTATATGTAAGACATGATAAAACAGTTAAATCTCTATTTTTTGTAATATTTTTTAAAGTATTCAGGACCACTGTATGCTTCTTTGCCAATGTAGCATTAAAAACTTTGTCCACATTTATTCCTGAAACTACAGTTCCAACGCACCTGTCAGATTTATAAAACAACTATTAAAAGTGAGCGGTGCGCCTTTTGTTTACCCAACACCACATATTGTTATTATGGTAAGTAACATTGCCAAGTACGATTTTATATTCTGGACTCGTGACCATCGCCTACGTGCACCTAACATCAAGGTGCCTGTACAGTTTTACTTGTACCGTCAATACCACCTTATTGCAATGGCATTAGGTCTAAAACTTATGACAAGTAATTTAAAAATTAAGTTTAAATTCGCTCATCTGACGCAATGCAATTCTGTAGTTTTTTTAAGGATGTTTAGTTAGGTGTTTATTTCACATTTATTAGTTAGGAGACTATATAGAGAATGTATGCAAAAGATAACGGCATAAGTAAACATAAATTGTCGGTATGTGGTAGTTAGCCTTTCTCTCAAATGCTTACACGCTTCTAGGCACATAAATAAGACATTCTAGTCATAGTTTACTCCTTATCCAGCTTTTGAACAAGTGAATCGTGTAAGTAAAGGTTTAATGCCGTGTAGAAGTGTGACGTATTGTAAAGCAGGCCCCTCAGAAAAATGAATAGTAATAATAATGATAAGATTTGTTTCCTGTTTTTTGGTGTTTAGGAGAATGTGTTTTTTATATTATATGGCATTGCAAGATTGTACAGTCTCAATAAGAAGAGATGTGAAAGAGTTCTTGAAGTCCTGCCGTAAATTACACTCATCATAGGTGTTTAATGTATCGTTTTATACAAACGCTCCAAGGGCTCCAAATCTTAACTATTAAATACATATAACTGCTGATAAATCTTTGACGGTGACTACTTCAACGTCGAGCATTGAAGTAGTCACAACATAATATGTTTTTTAAGCTACCTAATCAAGTAGGAGGTTCTCAATGCATCTGTATGTATTACTATGACGATTGTTATCTAAATTTAGATAATATTATCTAAGAACATTTAGAACGTTTGGAAATAGTCTCACACATCGACAGTAACTTGACAAGGCTAACTGTTACAATTCAGCTGATAATAGCGATATTCTATGGTTAGACATCTTGTCAGCTTAATCGAGGTAATTCATTCTCTGTAACAACTGTCATAAGTGTTCATCATAGCCGGTATCGACGTACCCAATACCCGATCTTCAAGTACCCAATGAGTATTTATTTTTAAACGGGTAACTTGAAAGAGTTGGTTCAAACCTGCTTATAAGTATGTTTAATTTCCAGCCTAATTAATAAAGGTAACCGACCTTTAGTCAAAGCAGTTAGTGACTAATAAGTCATAGGATACGAACCGTTACTTCGAGTTAGCACAATAAACTGGTGTAACGAACGTATGATAATGCATCGGTTGTAGGTTATTGATTTATTTACTGCACATAATTTAGATTGAACATAAAAATAAGAGGTTAAATTAAGCGTATGCTACAAGAGGCACAAAGAATTGTTGTGTTTTTATTGTTTGTAATTGCTCGGGAGTATACCATAATTCTTCTTCCAAAATAAAAGTACTAGAATTTACAATTAAGTCTTACACTTACACAAGACTTCATTGGAAAGAGAAAATCGACAGTTACTTTTAAAATTGCCCGCTAAAACACTCGCATCTCTGCCAAATGCGTTTGCTTCAGAGAGTATAAGTATATACATAGGTAAAAAATTATATTCTATTAAAAAAAATTAACTAGAATATTTTTTTTTTTGCTTTAAATGAGGACCTCGCTATAAAATAAAAGCTGTTCCAAAAATTTATCAACATCCGTGTTATGGTTGGCAGAGAGTAAATCGGTAACTACTTACAAACAGGCGGTACAAGTGCTCGTTTTACTGCCTTCTTTGTAAAAAATCTGGCTTAAAAAATTAATCTGGTAATAATTATTCAGGTAAGCATAGATATGTATCTTACATAAAAAAATATTTAATAAGATACTCATACAGTATATTAACCACTTCAAAAAAAATAACAGATTAACTGGTGTACGTACAGTATTTTAAACTTAAGGCTTTACACAAACAAGTTTTCCTGAAGATCGTCGTGACAAGAGTTTGAATGTTTACAATACAAGCAGACATAGGTATCGCTTAATATACACGCAGGTATAGGTTTAATGGGAATGCAATCTCAAAGCTGCGCATGAGTTAAACGGTGCAGCTGCGCGGCCGGCGCGGCGGCGGGCGGCGCGCGCGCTTCTCCGTCAGCGATGATTAAGAATGATACACACTGAGTATAATATTAATAATATGTATTGCTAGTAATATTTTATCACTGTGACCTAAATCAATCTTTTGCATTGACACGTACTAAGTAATAAAGCAAATACATACAAAAGCTACCGTCAAGTTTTGAAGATATCATATCATGTTGACCTGGGTGGATCGACAGCATGCTCAGACACAGGGCCATACAATTTACTGCGAACAATACAACGAGAGGGGTGGTGGCCAGAGGGTGTCCGCAAGGCGGCGTTCTCTCACCTCTCCTGTGGAACATTGTGATCAATGAGCTCATTACTCAGCTCAATGACCACAAGTTCCTCACAGTAGGCTATGCAGACGACCGGACCATCCTCATCAGTGGCCCCTTTGAGGGGGTGGTATGCGACCTAATGAGAACCGCACTGAAGGTCGTCGAACAGTGGTGTGAGAAACACGACTTAACAGTGAACCCGGCAAAGACGGAACTGATTATGTTCACAAATAAACGTAGTTTAGGAGAATTAAGACTACCTAAACTATTCGACACCCGCCTAGTTCTTACCAAGGAGGTCAAGTATCTAGGAGTGATACTTGACAGCAAACTCCTATGGAACAGGCACCTGGACATGAAACTGAACAAAGCGAGCATTATTTTCTGCCAATGCAAGCGACTCCTCGGCAAAAGCTGGGGCTTATCACCAAAAATCACCCTATGGCTGTACAAAACGGTCATACGGCCTATCATCACGTACGGTGCTATTGCCTGGTGGCAGAGAACAGAGCTCAGCACCGTCAGTAACAAGTTGCAGCAATTCCAGAGACTCGCATGTGCTGCCGCTACTGGATGCATGCGCACGACTCCCACAGCTGCCCTGGAAGTAGCTCTAGACCTAGCACCACTAGACCTATTTATACAGCAGGAAGCAGCTGTGGCAGCCATCAGACTCAAACACCTGGGTCTGTGGTACAACCGAGAGGGTCCCCATTCCAAACTATGGAATGAATTAGTGGACTATCAACCACTGATAGCTGCCCCATGCGATAGGATCCCCAAACAACACATCTTCGAATACAGCTATATGAAAACGACCGAGATCAATCTGGCATAAATGAAGTCCGTATATACACGGACGGTTCTAAGATGGGGACAGGGACTGGAGCCGGAATTTTCTCACAAGACCTGAACATAACAATATCACTGGCGTTAGGGCAGCACAGTTCCATATTTCAATGCGAGTGCGTTGCGATAATCTACGCCGCTACTGCGGTCATGTCAAGATGTATAAAGGAGTATAACATCCGCATACTGTCAGACAGTATGGCCGTTCTAAAAGCCCTGGAGGGCAACACCATGAACTCCGGTCTTATATACGAATGCCACCAGACACTGGAACGTCTAGCCTCCGACAACGGGCTAATCCTCCAATGGATCAAGGGGCATAGTGACTCACTCGGGAACGATGTCGCCGATGAGCTGGCAAGGAGGGGATCTGCAACGACAGTAGCAGGTCCAACTACACTGTTGCCACTTCCCTTTAGTCAACTTCGCTCATGGGTAAGACAACGGACTCGGGAAACACACAACAACCGCTGGGCCGACACACCCGGCTGTAGACAATCCAAACTGGTGCTAACGAAGGTCTCACCTCGTTTGACTTGCAGATTGCTCAGTCTCAACCGACCTGACATCAGAATAGTGATAGGAACTATTACGGGCCATTTGGCCCTAAATCGACACCTATTCGCCATCAATGTGACAAACAGTCCTCTATGCAGAGGCTGTCTCAACGCGGAGGAAACGGCCGCCCACGTTATCCTGGAGTGCGAGGGAGTGGCCACACAACGGGCAAGTATCCTCGCGGGAGCGAGGTCGCTCCTAGAAGCCTGTGAATGCCCCAGGAGGCTTCTGCGCTTCTGGAAGGAGCTAGGCTGGCTCAACTAGTCAGCCCACCTGTACGCATAATGGATCGCTTATGAGTCTAAATGCGGAAACAGAGCCCTACACCAATACCAATCATGTTGACCTCCATGTTGGATCATAGTCTATCCGCTCTTATAAAGAGTTGACACCAATATCCTGCACTGTGACAGTTTATAAATAGGGATGATATTAATTTTGTTACAATGATCGTAAATTTTAAATTTAAAGAACTACTTGAATTCGAGTAGAACTTCACTACATTAAATGAAATTTATACATCTCTGTATAACCTAAAGGTTGACTGGTAGAAAATGCCTACGGCATTAAGTCCGCGATTTGTGGCTGTTATACATGCAAATGGGTACCGGGGGCTAATGCTAATGTTTTTAGTTTTAGAGATATGTAAGTATTATGTATTTAAGTGAGTAATTTTCACACGTGCATAATTGAATAATAATATAAATTTACTGTGTGAAAACTGATGCTGCGAAGGAAAGGGTCCCGTGTTTTAACCCTGCCGGCTGGACGATGACTGGTGCGCCTCCATGTTGCATGTCGCAAAGATAGCACGTGGAGCCTCCAGCCGGGACGACCAACGAGCCGTTAGTTATATATTTTGATTTTTCATACTTGTGTTTGCTGTGTGTAATATTTAGACATTTATATTCTAAAGAAGAAATTATTACTCAATGTATGATTTTTAGACACACAATTTAAACAGATCATATTTATTACAGGCTTTACGTCAGTCTTAAAATAAGTGCTAAGTAATGAAAAACGGAACAGAGTAAGTAGGTAATTAAAAATAATAACAAATTGTTGACAGTGTGTATCGGGCCTATTCCGGTTGTTTATTTTATTCGCCAACGTGCCAGGCGTGGTCGCTCACGATGGCCTGCGGCTTGCTAGCCGCTACTTAGACTCCGGTAATTTTGCATCAGTTTGCATCCAAGTCGACGCGCGCCTAGATAAAGTATATGAGATACAGTACCAGATTATACACCTGTACTGTTTAAAGGAGGACAGGTGAATGTAGAAGGCTAGGCTTTCTTGCTAACAGTTGAATTTCGCTTTAGGTCTGTTTGCTATAATAATATTATTGGTCGCGTAAATACCTATCTGATGTTGTTCAACTGGTTCAAGAGTTTTGTTTAGCAAATCCTCAATTGCATTATAATTTAAAATCGATATATATTTATCGTACGGCGGCTGTGTTTGTCTCTTTTTGTCATGAATTCATGGGGATATGAAATTGATATTATTATCATATACCTACTTACATCTCTAGTCACTTAGATATGTATCAAAATCAAGCAACTTATTCAAGTTTGTTCAGATATCCCGAATATATTTATTCTTACAAGTAAATCTTAAGTGAAGTTCGCTTTGACCTACAAGCATGAATTTTGGTGAGAAACAAGGTCTCACAGTTAATAATGTTTCTAGGCGTTCCCCGTAGTTTTCACCCACGTTTTGGTCACTGCTCCGCTCCTAAAGGTTCTACTCTATCCAATACAAAAAGTGTTTTTTATACATCCTATACAAAATTATGGTAGTTCTAGATACTAGCGCCTTTAAACTAAATAGTAAAATTACAAACTAAAACTTCGAAATATCTTGTGATTATTACGGCAAGGTAATTAGACTTATTATTGTTAATAACCCCGGGAACTTAACATTCATAATTTAGTTAGAACGCTATAATTATGGAAACCTCAGAACTCCTACTCACTTTTCATTTGATTTATTTTCATCGATATGTACATTATATTTTCTTGTTTAACATCACGTGGTGAAGGTCACATATAACTAAGTAATACTAAGTGGTTTCATCTACGCTGTACGAAGCAAAGGGATCCAATCCATTCCCTATCGGTCCTCTGCTATGCTACCTTAGCGTACGTTCAATTTGTGAAATGATCTCTTTGCCACGCTTTGTCCTAGAAAGTACAGTACAACCACGTACTTGTACCCGTACCACAGATAAGATAATAGTTACTTCGTAACAGATACATCACTCCCATACAAAACTCAAAATACCTACGTTATAATAGCCTACAAAATTTAAATAATAATACCTGGCGTTAGCTGCGACCAGAAATATATCTTATTTACGCTAATCGAAAGTTGAGAACGCCTTGCCCACCGCGCGACCTTCGTCTGTGCATGTAGCCGAACTGCGGGACACTCTAGGGTTGTACAAAGTACACAAATAATGAAATAAATTATTTATTTGGGGTATGTCCCGATATACACTGCGAGCACTGTTCAGTGCTCTTACTGGGGATAATTTCGTTCCGTTATGGACTGACATTATACTGCAGTATCCTAGGGAAGTATATGACGTCATAAATCGTCGCCATTTTTGTACTGTGAGCACTGGCGTTTTCGAGGAAATTTGAGTTTGATCATGTGATCAACTACAATTTTTTCCAGTTAGATAATAAACAATTATTTGTCGAAATATGTTCATCACTTTTACCGTACATTGCCCCATTTAAATAATTCGGTTATAAAGTTATTATGCATTCGGTTACTTAAAAAACAATATTTTCTTTTAATAAAAAGTAAACTTACTTTTATTATGCGAGTAATTGTCAATTGACAATTGACTTGAATATTAAATTTTTAAATATAACTACATTCAAACAATTTTTTTTCTTGTTGAACAGATAACTTGTACATATATATGATTATTATTTGCACGTCAAAACAGCGCCAAAAAACATAAATGCCAGTATACTGGACTGTGTTCCGTATTAAACTGTAACCATTTCTCAAAGGCCGGCAACGCATTTGTGACTCTTGAGTTGCAGGTGTCCATGGGCGACAGTAGTCACTTACCATCAGGTGACCCGTCTGCTCGTTTGCCCCCTATAATACAAAAAAAAAACCAGTAAAGCTAATTATAAAGGAACGGCTTCGCAGTATACTAAATTGACGTCAGTTCTTATAGTGCTCGCAGTGCATATCGGAATACACATTGATAATAAAATTTATGGGTGTTGAGTTTTATATAATGATAAATAAAATTATTTCCCCTATGAAATTTATATCTTTAATATTTATAGGTAATTGAAATATCCTTAAACCTTCGATAGGAACATAAACAGGGGGACTACGAGTCCGGAGGGAAAATGTTGATGCTGTAGACATATACGAGTACATCACTATCACTACATTTTACACCGCCGCGTTTGTCTGTCTATCTGTACGATAAACTCCTCAACGGATTTTCATGCGGTTTTCATCAATAGATAGAGCTATTTATGAGGAAGGTTTAGGTATGTAATTTGTTAAAGTTTTGTGTAAATTGGTTGAAATATGATTATGATTGTTGAAGATGTCTCTGCTACCCGTGCGAAGCTGGGGCGGGTTGCTAGTAATGGATATTGCGTAGACTAGAGAAAGATACTCTTATAATTTAATACTTTTGTATTACATATTATATTACACAAAAGTATTAAATAACAAATAACTACCTACTCAAATAAACACCTCAATCCGTGGCGCTCTCAATATGTTTTACATTTCAGTAGCTCTTATTATTATTTTCACTATATTTTTAACTATGGGTTTATTATTGACGGTTTAATAGACTACAGTTATTACAACTTCACTCTGGCTAATCACTCAAAACCTGATTTAGTACAACATTGTATAGAATATATATATATATATATATAAGTAACACTTATTTTTTGTTGAGAAGATAACTATTATTTATTATTAGTACAGCCACGAGGCAATGGCGAGTAAAGAATAAACACCTAAAGTATTTTTATATTATATTGACAAAAAAGTAATAGCTAAAATCATTTTTGCAACTTATTTTTAAAGGATTTTACAGATCACTAACATTTAGCAATAACTAAACATCTCCACTTCATAATAAGTCCGATTAGACATTTTGTTTTTATTTACGGAGAATACCGCTCTGCCGTGCGTGCGTGCTCTCAGCTACGCGTTGTCGCCCCTACTGACACTTTTACCGTGAACGGATAGCTAAATTGGTAGGTATATAAAACGCGACCTCGAGCCAGTGATGTAGCCCTGCCCGTACCTTAAAATATAATATAGCAACGCTTAATTGAGCACTGGTGTTACAAGCGTCTGCAAGCTACAGTGATCGCTTGCCATCAGAGGTAATAATTATAGGTTAGTCCATAAAAAGCTTATTGGTGAACCGAATTAAAGAGCCACTACACACCTCCTGGCTTCATTATTACAAAACCCAATCTGTTGGACTCGTTAAATCACATGAGCCCAAACTCGACAGGCTTACGAGTGGCACAGTCAATAATAAAATGTAACCACCACATTTTTACTCTAAGCGTAATCTTTTAAAAGAAGACGAGCGCGTAAAAGACGGCCATTCAGCGTTGTGTAAGGCCAGTGCAGAATACAAAATACCAGGCAGTTCCTCATTTCTAAAATGCACCAATGGTTTAAGTCAAAAGACATCAGACTCATGGTGACTGTCATTACTTGATGAATCACTTTCACCGCCATCAACATTAATAGTATTTTTTACGATTTCCCTTTTAACCATACACCCTCTGCTTCTGTTATTTTCTTACACTTGGTTATGTTCCCAGCAGTTTTTCCATGTTTCTGTTAAAAATCCTACGAAATAAGAATAACATTCAATAATGAATGGAAGCTAATATTATCGAGACTGACATTCTATGAAGCAAACTTTCTTTATATTTTGTCTTTGTTGTTTACTATATTTATTTCAGATATTAACTGTGTGACTGGCCTGTTGGTCTAGTGGTTAGTGATCCTGACTGCTGAGCCAGAGGTCGTGGGTTCGATTTTCACCCAGGACAAATATTTGTGTGATGAACACGATTATTTGTTCTGTGTCTGGGTGTAATTTATCTATAATATGTATGTATTTGGAAATATATAAGTATGTTTATCAGTAGTCTGGTTACCATAGTACAGGCTCTGCCTAGTTTGGGATCAGACGGCCGTGTGTGAGATGTGTCTAAACAAAAAAAATAAGTTATTAACAAATGTTTCAAAAACTCAAATACATACTGAAGAGTTTCCCTATCCCCTTTTTGGCTCCATCATCAGCTCCAAGATGCCAAATCATAGAAGTGTAATTCAAACTACATATTATACATACACTGTTTCATTTCGATACGATATGACAGTTAGAAGTAGAATGAATGAATGAATGGATGAATGAATGAATAAATAAATAAATGAATGAATGAATATTTTATTCCCATAAAATAGAGTACATCCAGGTGTTTTACAAGTGCTTACAGTCCATCTATTTAGCCGCTGAAAGGCATGTGAAATAATTACAATGAATCACTTACTTAGGTTAAATTGACTTCCAATTTGTTTATATAGTTGTTTAGCTAGTTACTTATTTTGCAAGTGAAAATAATAAACGCGTTAAATACAATCACTACAATACTGCTATACGGTCTCAGGTATAGATACTTGGAATAACTATTTGTTTACTATTATATTGTTTGCTCTAATCGCTCCTCGTTTGCCTGATATGCGCTACGTGACTTCATCACAGATCAAGGTTGCGGTTAGCAATGAGCTGTGAGAAATCAACATAATGATTACTGCACTAAGTAAAGTTGATATGAAACATAATATAAAAACGACTAATACTGGTTTGCTTGTGATTATATTTCGTATTCTCGCTTTTAAACAGTATTGCATAAAAATTTATTACCATCTAATGGCTGAATGTGGTTCGCGTGTTATGTCGATGAAAATAATTATATTTAATTTTAGTATTTAATTCGCTCTTACTAGCGAATTATCTGATGAACCAACTGCTATACGGCAGTGTTACACAATTTTCAGGGCTATAGTTTTTTTTCTTTTGTTGTAGTATACTTTTTGTAATTTGCTGAATCAATTTTAGTTGTATTTAATAGTAAAGCCTGTATGCAAAGGGTAACTTAAAAGATTATTCCTATAATATAATCGCGGCTGTGATTACTGATTACAGCAGACATTTATTTTGTCTTCTCTTAAAAGGAAAAGTACTTTGATAAACGTTATCACTCAACAGCTCGGAGGAGATTATGTACGCCAAAGAGGAAGTGGAAAGAGAATAGCAGTACATATATCTGTCAAGTATGACCACCAGATGGCAAAGAGCGCTGGAAGAACCTCCGCTTGAATGATCGCTTACCTTATTGTAATAGATAGGGCCCATCGTCCTAACGGAAGAAGGCCCGATCTGCATTCCGAGTTTACAAAATCTTTTGCTTTGATTCATTATTATCATTCACAAATATTGATTTCTAAATTGTAGGTTGTTCCAATCGAATTCACATGTCAATATCAACTTTAATAAAAACGAATATTTAATTCAATAATGATAGGTTATAAAAATTATAAAAGCCGCGCCAGACTGTTTGTTTTGCTTTCAATATTCTACAGAAACACATACACAAATGATTTGATTTTACGTGTAGAAACTTACTAGTATATTAACACTTTCATTGTCTTCGATGTTGGATTAAGAGCTAAATTAAAACTTAAGAGCATTCTGTAAGAAAAGTCTTAATGAAACGCCTGAGTAAATAACAGATTTTGTTAGAAAGTAATAAGTGAACATTTTAGGCAGCATGGGCCAGCATGGCATGGTTGATGTCACCTAAAATGTTTACTTATTACTTTTCTAAGTCTAAAATAAAATATTTCCTTAGGTTCACACATCTTGCTCTTATGATAAATGAGTACATTATATAATAAAAAAAAATAGAAGTATTCATAGTCGGTCTATTAAGGGCGTTTATCCTTTTTAGAATTTTTTTTTTCAGTGAAACTTCTTTAAAATCGTTGTGATTTCAAATTCGATGAAACCAAAAACTCACACTTAAAAGAGACAAACAAGACAGGACAAAGACAAACATTCATAAATAGGATTTAGCCTGCGAGAGAATGAGATAGAATACAAGTACACAGTGTTTCCTATAATCTTTGTCCGCCTGCGTACTACCAAGCTTTCAGAAAATGCGTCAATGTCAACGTGGTGTAATTTTTTGCATTAGCGTATTAAAAATCGTTGGTAAATTAATTTATTTTAATTATTTAACACATCTGTGTTAATTTGACTAATAACTTTTATATAAATTATCTAAAATTGAATTTATTAACGTTAGTAAATGATTTGTGTTGATTTTACTTTTTATTTCTCATTCTCTCGTAGGCACACACACACTATTTTTGCTCTTTTTATAAATTTTACTAACTTAGTTAAGTTCTACGGAGCAGAGATCATACTTTCTCATGCTTGTGCACAAATTTCCAAAAATATATAACACATTTATAAAATATTTACGTTGTATTTTATAAATATGAGTATCATAAGTTGTTTTGCAATAGATAGGATCTTGCATCGGGATGTTTTAGACATTTTTTCTTGGGTAGTTCGAAGGAAAATGTAAATGGAGTAAAAAAAAAAAAATCTGTTGTCTGTAAAGTCGGTTTACTGACGATAGTTGAACGTGACAACGTCATAGGAACGCCTCAGAGCGAGGTAACGCCGCATGAGACGTGTTTTTTCGTGCGTGCAGCCGGCTCCATCGAATTATAAGACGTTGTCACGTCAAAAGAAATGGTTGTCTCATATATTTCCTGTTTGCTCTTTACTTATAAACATAACTTTACATTTTAATACTTTGAAGGCAACGGTTTATGTAATGTTTTTATGAAGAAAGTTTGCGAATTTCAAATCCTCTAAATCTAAAATCTGATGCGCGGCCGTGTTACTAGGAATGATGATGTGGTGAACTAACTTCAAACCAAGTTAAACTTGGTTAAAGGTTAAGTCTGACTGTGTAGTACGCGGTAACACTATCCACCAATAATATTTATTTTACATATTTTAAAATCGCTATCCTAAGAGTGATGAATATAATAATTTAAAATTAAATTATTTTGTGTTTTTTGTGTTTTGTGTAAAATGTTTTTGTTGATTGTTAAAGTGAAACATAGGCAGTATGTTACCGTTTTAAGCGTCCCGGGCTGATAATAATCATCCAACTGGTTTCTTAACAAAACTGGTTTAAGTCCCTCAATCTAACATATAAATAACTTAAAATACAAAAAATATGATAATGTGTTTTATCAGTTATATATTTTAGTTATAGTATATTATATATTTTAGTTGTAATTAAATTAATTAAAGATATTTTAATTACACTCTGGAGTCTTTATTTCTTAATTTGTGTAAAATAAATTTAATTGTTTGTTATCTCTGCTGTGGCTGATGGACTAGGCCAATGGTCATAGCCTTAGTTTGGAAACGACCTTTTTTATCTTCTTTCTATATTTGATATTTATTTTTATTAATGTATAAGTTTTATCCTTCTTGCATAATTTTTAAGTATTATCACCTTTATTGAGCTTTTAGTATAGTGAATCAAACTATAAATTTATAATAAAAATGAGCAAGGGATAGCGGGAAATTTTAAAGTTACTATCAGCTCGTTCGTTCGTTCGGAAGTCGGTGCGTTCCGATAAATTGGTTCAGATTTAGAGTGTGGGTGGTTTTGATATCGGTTTAATACTAGTTTCTAATCTAATCAATTAATGGCCAGAAGATTGATTGCTACATGTAGACAATGCTGTGACCACTTTTTATTCTGACGACTAAGAGTTCGGGTAAGAAGAGATAAAACTTTGACTATAGATGAAGCTTTTATCGAATTTCAAGTTCAAACGGATGCGGTTAAAGGATCAAACATACATTAGGTATGTTTCTCATCATTAGTCATGAAAAAATAATAGTTTAGTCTGGTAATCAAAAATGTTATGTTAATATTAATTTGCTTTGATAAGTTGTATGCTTTTTAGATCCAACGAATACTTTTGCAATAAAGTGGGTTACGGTGCAATCCATAATTCTCTACATACTTCTAAGATTGTTTTATGCCGCGTTCCAATAAACAAGAAACGATTCATTTTGCTTACGGACGGTAAAAAAATTTTAAACTTACAATTCTTTCTATTTCAATTATACAGCTGCCACACACATCTCTGTATCACCCAAAGGTTGACTTTTTTCAACGAAATTTTACCGTCCGTAAGCAAACGCGGACATTACGAACGCGGCATTAGAGGCCTACAAGGAGTTGAACAAAAAGTTGACTGCAAACGCTTAGAATAGTCCGCCATGACAGTCGCATAGTTATCATTCAAAAATACTTATAAATTACAAAGTTAAGAATCATAGGTCTTATTGACAAAACATTAAGATGTACCTCGTATAAGATCAGCAAATCAGTTGATATGATGTTTTCCTATATTTTTATCATTCTGGGGTGACATGTAAATTCCATATCATTAAAGCGTTGTATAGAAAATTAGTATTGTACTTTGCTCCGTTGTTACACCGTACGAACGGAATATTGGAGACCAAATAAAAAAAATAAAATAAATAAATAAAAGATAGAAAGAGAAAGGACTATGAGGTATCCGAGTTCCTAGGATTTGTTAAATTAAAATGCATTGCTTACACTACGTGCTATATTCACGTGCGTTGGATTATATTCACTTCATTTAACCGTCCAATGTAGGGGATATTAATAAAATCCTGTATACCTGTGTCTAAGGCAACTTGTTTAAAACAAATGTCTTAACAAGTAGTCATCAAATAAAGTAGCATCAAACTTAGATATGTTATACTTAGATTAAATGAAATGAAGTATTTAAAAACTAGATAATTTCGTAAAAAGAGTGTTAGAGTGAATGACGATTGATGAACGATTGATAAGTTAATTAAGGGGCATTTGTATATAATAATTAGTCAAATTAATTAGGAATTACAGGCGAATCATTAATATTCTTTTCGCATCGAAACGTCCAATGTTACATATAAAATGAATATTCAATCTAATTTAAAACTATGTTTAAGGTATGCTGGAATTCTGAATCTCGTATCTCTCTCATCACTTTTATTTTTTAATGTGAGACTAGTTTGTTTAGTAAAATTAATTAAATATCTTAACGAAATTAATACGATAAAAAATTATGAACGACCATTCGTAAATTTTAATCAAATTAACCTGACCAGGATTCTATATTCAGGTTTTGACTCTCACCTCTGTTACTCTTATCGGATCTGACGTTTGTTATCACCAATCGGCGGCAATGATTACTGAGGGCCCCATTTAACCAAATGGAACGTAGCCTCTGCCACTATTTTTTTTGTTTTCTATAGAAGATAATTTTGAATCTACGATAGCTAACAGTACCCTAAGCAAATGTACCAAAGATTATACTAAATTAAAATCAAAAACATATAAAAAATAAATTATTCAGACGTCCATACTAACACATTACGATTATAATTGTCCAATATTTCTTTTAGATATTTTTTGTTATAATTACCTACTTAATATTTACATAATGAATACTATTGATGTTTAATTAATTCAAATAGCTCATTAGTTAATTAATTATTCTTGTTACTATGTTCCAATATTTCGTCGCAGTCGTATAAAAACGGCGGATTTGATTTTTTGACGATTTTTGTTTTTGACATAAACCTACTGAAAACGTTATACTTTATCATAAAACAAAACATTTTTCGAAGCTCATACACACAGTAACATTTTCAGATTACATTAACAGAAACATCCGTTTTCGAAATATTAGCGTACGTAAAACATGATTTAAAAATATTTTTTTTTTTACTCAATAAAAGTTAGTTGTTGGTAGTTTGAGTTAATGAAAATCAAATCCGTCGTTTTTCTACTATGACAACGATTTGTTTCTATCGATTTGACATTGGACCTTCGTACTATGTTTTGGCACACATTACTTAATATTATATTTATGGTCTTTCTTTTATTGTCGTCAGTATCTCCATTTTTTAAGAATGTAAAATGTTTGGAAAAGGTCAAACTATCCCAACTGCCGTCATACTGTTAAGATAGGACCAGAACATATTCCCCTTGTTTTACATTATTAAGATTCTTCTTGCGTGCTGTATTATTGTTCGCTTGTATCATCACGCTTAAAGAAAATATAATTCTATTCCTATGAAATAAGATACAGTTTTATTTGTATATTAGGTGTATTCATATAACGCGGTAAGCCTTTCAATTTCCAACAATGTTCTGTATGCGAAAATTGTTGTCGACCTTTGTACGTGTTTGACTTCTGTTAAGCGTCGCTCTTTATTATGTCTATGCTCATAGGTGCTTCGGAATTCCTTTTTCTTTGCCATTGCTGTTTCCTTCATCTAATAACTGTCACCGGTACTGACAGTAGCAAATGTTGGTCGTGGGCTTTATTTGCTCACCTTTTATTCTGTAGGTATTCTGATCGTCTATGTAACATTCATGTTAAATAATAAAGAAGTGTCAGCTGTAGGATTGAATACAAGTATGTAAATCCTAAACAAGTAGGGTTATGTTGTAAAATAAAAGAAGAATTCGGAATATGAATTACGAAATTAATAAATCCCACTCATCCCACTAATATTATAAATGTGAAAGTTTGGATGGATTGATGGATGGATGGATGTTTGTTTCTCTTTCATACCAAAACTACTGAACCGATTGTGATGAAACTTGGTATGTAGATAGCTGGAGACCTGGATTAACATATCGCACGTCACAAACAAAAGGGATTATCTTCAAAACAGTGTTTTTGACAATCGCGATTTTAAAGTTCAAAAATTCATACCTGCGGAACTAAGACTTCAAACGTCTTAATTTATACATAGATTTAAAGGTACATGCTTCTATTTTATGCTAAGTAAGTTTAGTGAGTGTAACAGTAATATTTCCAGTTTTATTAGCAGTTTTATATGACTGGGTGAAGATGATACTGTTTAAGCTAGTCAAATCGATCAGATTACTTACTTACGACTATCTAGCCTTACCCAAATTGTCTATTAACTTGATAATATCAAGTAGTAAAAAATAATGATACCTTATTAAGCACACAATGTTAAGGTTTGTGAGTGGTGAGTGGGAAATGATTTCTCACTCACTGTAGGTATATTATGTACCAAAAAAGATAGCAATTAGTTAAAACAAAAACACTGTTTGGTAATAACAAAAGGTTTATTAGAAATGAAGTAAGTATCAAAAGATCAGTCATATTTAAAAAAAAGTTAAATTAAACACAACTAGACGAGTAATGTGACAATTGATATTCCGGTCCAACTTAAAAACCGCGTTGCTGTACGGGTGTGAGACGTGGAAGGTCACAAAGGATATCTCGCATCAACTCTAGGTTATCAACCGATATCTTCGCCGCATACTCGGTGTTTACTGGACCGAGAAATTCTCCAACTTAAATCTGTGGGAACACTGCGGTGAAATCCCGATCGACCAACAGATCAAACGCCCTGGTATTGGATCGGCCACACGCTCCCAAGGCACTCTGAGCATATACCAAGGCAAGCCCTAGACTGGAAATCCCAAGGTAAGCGTAAAAGTCAAAGAAAAAAAAGAAGTCTTGGTGTGAAATGAAGCACGAAGCTCAAGACCGAGCGGGATGGCGGCGCACTGTGGACGCCCTCTGCCCAATCTAGGGAACACAGGAACATAAGTCAAATTCAAACGAGTAATGTCATACAGCAATAAAAGCAAAAGAATCAAATTTTTAGACTTTGATATTAGATATTAACATTAAATTAGTGTTCGCAGATTACGACGCTGGCGAATAGGAATCCATTTTAATTCGGAACGTAAAACAGACACATGGTCATACTTGTGAAGATTGAAAATCAATCGAATGCAGTTGTTGAGAAGGCGGTCCAGTTTGTTAAGAAGATCTGCATTCAGGTCGAAACAACACACATCACCTTAGTCGATTAGAGGAATAATTAGGGTTTACATTATATACATCTTCATTTGTTTCTTTAATGGCATAAGTGAACAGTCAATAAAGAAATGTGTTGTTATATCTCAGAAACTATTTGAACAAAAAATACAATTGTCTTACCGGTTCATAGAGAAAAAAATGTAGATTTTGAAATGCAAATAAAAAAAAAATTACCTTCTTTTACAAAATACCCTTTTATTTGGGACGTGCGATATATAGGCTACTTTTTATCCTGATATTGTCACGGGATCGGGACTTACGCGGGTGAAACCGCGGGGCGCTGCTAGTAGTTCTATATTTTTAACCAATGACTAAACAATAATTTGCATCAAACAGTTAACGAAAACATTAACTCATAATCCGTGACTACAGTCGGTATACATGTGGTGGTGGAAAATGTATGTATTTACGATTTGTGTTTCTAATAATCTTATCGAAGTAGCTGCATCACCCTACAAATGAAATCCCTTGTTTGAACCTGTCTAAATAGAACTCCTTGTAAAGAAACTTTACTTATCGACCAAGATACCAAGGTCGCCAGACCGTAAACCCCCAGGCAGCGGTAAGACCCATCTTGGAGGATTGGCTGGAGGGGCGACATGGCAGTCTCTATTACCGGTTGACGCAGGTTCTCACTGGACACGGCTGCTTCGGTAAGTACCTGTGTCGCATAGGCCGGATATAGGAGCCAGCGCCTGCGTGCCACCACTGCGGAAGCTGTCGAGAGGACACTGCACTCCACACTTTGCCTTTGGTGGAGTGCTCAGCGTGGATGCAGCAATGGTACGGATAAGGATGGAAATTCATTAACTATATTGTTTTTTTTTATTTAAACTAATATAAACAAAAGAGAAAGTATTTCCAATTTAGTTTGCATTACATTATCATTTTCTTATTTTAAAAAAGTGTGTGTGTGTGCAATTTACACACAGCAGAAGTGAAACTTCAGAAAAGTAGCCTACGAGAGAATGAGAAATAAAAAGTAATATTAACACTTTATACAAATATTTTTAAAGTACCGTCTTTCCTTGTAATTTTAGATAATTTATATAAAAGTTATTGGTCAAATTAACACAGATGACTTAAATAATTAACATACATTTATTAACCAACGAATTTTAATACGCAAATGCACAAAAATGACACCACGTTGACATTGAACATTTTCTAAAAGCCTCGTAGTACGCATAGACAAAGATTATAGGAAACACTGTTTACTTGTATTCTATCTTATTTTCTCATAGGCTAAATCCTATTTATTAATGTTTGTCTCTTTTTAGTGTGAGTTTTTCGTTTCATCGAATTTGAAATCATAACGATTCTAAAGAAGTTTCACTTCAAAAAACTCTTCAGTTGTATTATCATTCCAAATCCATGCATAATCTATTTTCTTTTTCGTTTTGCCATTCAAATTTGTCAAACATTCGCATCGTTTCTTGCTAATATGAATGCGAATGCGAATACGATTGCGAATATATATAATATCACTTACTTGGTACGATCAGCGGATATTGTTGGTACGATGTCCCCTGTCCAGTCTACGTGCGTCAATCTAATGGCACATAAAAAAAAATTATTACATTTCTTAAAACCTCGAAGCGAAAATGATATCAAAAATTCTTTATTTTAGCCTAAAGCAAAAGCAGGTACCAACTCTCGTCACATGCATTTACGTTGCGGTCGTATAATATTACATATTTCTGATAATACTTTGACCACCGGGCCGTTGAACCGATCGAGCATTAAAGAAATTTAATCGGCTATTAAACACTAACTTAAGAACCGGCACCGCCAATTTTATGATAGTATTATTTTATAGCGTGCAACCGTCTCGCGTATTCACTATCTTTGACTCTTTGGCAATTGTATATAAGTAATGTACCTGTGAAGAACTGGTTGGATGTGATCTTAAATGAACCTTGTCTAATATAATGCCTTCTACTAGTAAAATTAAAAAAATACATATTTTAGTCTCTTGACATAATTTCTAATACTTCTTTAAATTTTGTCAATTTGGGAAAAGGAAGTTACAAAACACTATTATGTGAAATGTTTATTTTTCAAGGTGCATTTTGTCTTGTGCTCTGCTTATAATATTCTTGGTAGTACTAATGAATACCTGAGTTCCTTGATGTCTTCTGTTACTTATCCTTATCTCCTAAACGCAGTTTTTAAGACTTATTCAATGACACTTATTGAGAGACCGACAATATGTCGATTCTCACGTAACTTATACATCCGCTAATATTTATAGTTAGCCTTAATGAGGCGAAAGGCTTCCATGAGCACAGAGGCTTTCTACTGTATTCGTCCCCTAAAGGACGGACTATCTGAAGCACTTTCTGATGTAATATTTTCAAATACAACAAATGTTTTTAACTAGTTGGCACACGCTCCGGCTGCGTGGAATTTAAGGCTGCCATCCCGGCAGGCTCCATCGTGACCCCAACACTGGTTCTGCGGCATACAAATGACGTGCTATCCGTTAAAGATATTCATTGCTATGCAGATGGCAGCACCGGGCAACTTCACTACATACGTCGTGCCAACATCAGCATAGTAGTCTTTCCGCAGAGAAAGCCGCTAACAAATTGGGTCTGAAATCGAGGCAACTCTTGCAAGAGTAGCCAAATAGTAAAATTATTCGAATTTAATGCCACTACAATACAACGGTATACGTTAACCGCAAAAAACCCTCGTTTAAAATAAAATGTAGCTCCACTATTTCCAAAAACATTTCAAGATCTCAGAAGAAGGTGGCACCGTGGATTACTTTCATAGTTTATGGTTTAAAATATTTTTTTTATGTTTGTTGCATAACTTAAGCAATGTGTCAGTGTTATTCAACATACAAGTCTTTTATACAATTTATGTAGTTGACATTCGCCATTTAACCAAAAAATTGAAAGAATACTACTGTACCAATGAATACCAATAATGTAGGGTAAAATGTTCTCAGCTGGTATCACGGCATAATTACTTCAGTCCCATCCCGGCTACTATCGCAATTACGCCTATTGCGCACAATACACCCTTCCGTATGTATATCGTCGTACGAGATTACGACCCAAAGTAAGGTTGCCTTCAGTTATTACTGCACCATTAAATGTCGAATAAAACGATATTCGGTAGGGAATTGTACATTACATTTTTATTAGAACTTTATAATCACAGGCACAGCAAATATTGTCGATAAGATATTGTTACTTCTACATCCTGCTAACTTATACAATACTAGCTGTGCCCCGCGGTTTCACCCGCGTAACTCAGATGCCATGGGAATATCGGGATAAAAGTAGCCTATGTGTTAATCCAGGTCTCCAGCTATCTTCATACGAAGTATCATCGCAATCGGTTCAGTAGTTTTTGCGTGAAAGAGTAACAAACATCCAAACCTCCTCACAAACTTGAATTTTTTTTTCACATTCAATATCTTCACTACATATTATAAAATATAAAACAAAGTCCCCCGCTGCGTTTGTCTGTCTGTCTCTGTTTGCGATAAACAAAAAAAATACTGAACGGAATTTCATGCGGTTTTCACTAATAGACAGTGATTCATGAGGAATGTTAGGTGTATAATTTGTACCCGTGCGAAGCCGGGGCGGGTTGCTAGTATTATATAAATGTATGTATACAGAGCCTTTTAACAAATCGCTAGTGTATTGAAAATTCCCATTACGGACACAACCGTCAACAACGTCTGCCCTCACGCGTCTGCCTGCCCGCGTTCGGGACTCGGGTGGCTCACGTCACGCGGCGATGAGCGATGTCCCCCCCTCCAAAGCACCGCACAATTTTATATTAATTTTATATCGTCGCGTCGTAACTCGTAACTTTTAAAATATTTGACCAAATTACGTACTTTAAAAGGCAAAGTTTATCTACTTTGAATATCAGAAGCGATACAAGTATTTATTTTGATAAAAATCAATTTGTTACTGCTAAATGTGAATTGAAAATAAAAAATCAAATTTTATTCTATTCATGGTTTACTATTTTGGTAATAATGGCTTACACATAAAAGATAGATATATACTGTCGCGGACTTTTTTGTAGAACTATTTAGGAGAAACAATCCCACCATACATTATATTCGTGTAACACTTAGTTTTCGCACCGCACGCCAGAATAGCTCGCAGATGACAGATTTTTTCCAACTTACTTAACACTTATCGTTATAGATTGGCCAATATACACAATATCTTCATAAATTATAGCCTATGTGTTATTCTGATATATAAGCTATATTATTGTAATGTTTCATTAAAATCCATACAGTACTTTTTGCGTTAAAGAGTAACAAACATCCATACATCCATACATCCACACATCCATACATCCTCACAAACTTTCACGTTTATAATATTAGTAGGATATTAACATATTTAATGCAAGGTAAGTTTGGAAAGTTTCTGGGATGTGTGAAAGTGGTGATAATAAATAGTTGTTTTTTGTTTGCATTTCAGTAGGTACAACAAGAAATCGACGGCGGTTCAACTCAGCGTCATCAAATTAAATCATCGATACGGTGATATAACGGATGGGCAGCTTGCGCTTATTAAAAAAAAACTATAAAAATGATAAATATTAGAAAATATATCTAGGAAAATCAATAAATCTGTAGAATGATTTGTCGTAAACCACAAATATTTATGTGGTTCTCTTCTCTATTCTATTTAGTCATACAACAAAACTAATATTATTCAGCTAAACTCACATTACGTAGGCAATATGTCAGAGACAGGAAGGGGTGTAAGTCAAAATTGGCAATTTATCCGCACCAGTGTCGAATGTCCGGGTCGTCCGGACTAGATAATGTCCGACCGTCCGAAATAACTCCCATAAATTGAGTTCAGCAACTATCGGCCCTTGTCCTGTGCGCGACTTTGGATCATACACTGAAAGAGTGTTTCTGAAGTTTTTATTCACCTTGTATTGTATTAAGATCGTCAGGTGGTAATAACTGTAGAGAATAATTGAAAGTCTTGAGACACTACTTCACTTATTATAAAGATTAGGAAATTCCCATTCAAAGGTTTTTGTTGCCTAATAACCCAGATTTCTTATTACCCTTATGTTTCGTTTTTTTCTTTCTTCAATAACTATTTCTTGTTTTGTTATATTTTATTTTACATCAAAGTTTTAGAGCGGAATGCCCAGTACCGTACTGTAGTGAAAAGAAACTATTGATAGTCTTATATTCTATTTAGAATTAAACAGGCAAATTTTTGTATAGCATATCAGCTTTCCACTTTGTTTTTACAATATCGCTGCTTATTTAAATCCTTGTAACAGAAACACATATTGGTCTTCACGTGAAATGAAAATAACAAGGTGTAGATAACAAGCACGTGTGTGTTTCATCGGCTTTGTGTTGATGCTCAAAATCGGTTTATGTTTTTTAAACTTCTCTAAGAAAATATTTGTTCTTTATATATTATATCTTACTAGCTGCGTCCCGCTGTTTTACCCGCGTAAGTCTCGATCCCGTGAGTATATTGGGATAAAAAGTAGTTTATGTGTTAATCCAGGTCTCCATCTATCTACATACCAAGTTTCATCGCAATCGGTTTAGTAGTTTTAAACATCCACACATCCACACATCCATACATCCACACATCCTCACAAACTTTCACGTTTATAATATTAGTAGGATAGATACATCACATTTCAATTAGGATAAAACAAAACTTTTAGGTTTGCAAACGTCTGATTTAATAAACTGAATCCGTAAAGGGCCACTCGTGCCTCTGTCAGTCCCTTTGTCTCAGTCAATTTGCTCCAAATCTACTGGACCGATTAAGTTGAAATTTGGTAAACATATCAATTGTTGTGACCCAAACACAGCTGTGCAACGTAAATTAATGTATTTTTAATATGAGGGTCACTTTTCGGGGCCAAATTATTTATTTTATAATTTGAGGATAATAGTTTGAAATTAATTTAAGAAAATAGATGAAAATTTACCATTCTTCCACACTTATCTCAGAAAGAACTGAGCCTAGAATTAAAAAAATACAGAAAATGGGCTTATAATAACATGGTAAATCCCTCGGTATTGTGCGTACACACTTAAGTTTGCAGTTGGAATGTATGGGAGAATATGCTCTTCAACTTAAATGTTAAGTTTATTTTGAAAAACATGTAGATACATATTCATCGTAAGTAAACCTGTCCACGCGAGTTCCACGTTTGAGTTTTTTTAGCTTTTCTCTAATCGCGTTCATAATCGAAGCTTGCCTAACATCTTTTACAAGTCAACAATACTATTCTTTTGTATTTTATTCCTCTTACATCAGGTTGTCCATTAATCATAAAACTTTTTCCACAAGTACCTCAAAACGTCTTTTCATTTATTTTTTGCTTTTCATTTTCTTATCTCTCGAGCCTGAAAGTAGTTTGTTAAATTTCATTTAAAATGTAGTAGAAATTAAATAAATATTTCTGTTCATTGCACTAATAAAAACTTTTTAGTTATCTTTGTGTCAGACTGATTTTAAAATCCGAGTATTAATTTCCTATTTTTGCTTCTTACTTGAAAATGCCGCTCTAATGTCGTTTACTACTTACGAGTACTATAAAAGTTCTAAAACCCGAGTTTTAATTTTCAATCGATTTCTGGTACTCACTTGAAAATGTCACTATAATCTCTTGTTCTTAAATCGATGTTGACCAAGATTACCCTACTATCTACTTCTTATTATACTTTATTATCTACTTCTTCATTTCCAAATAGAAAATAAATATTTAATAAAAAGAATATGTTTGTTGTTGTCTTTGACACATCCAACACTTCGTAATACGATTATACTAGAATAAGACAAGTTCCATAACCTTTAAACAATAACCTGCAGCATGCATGTTGTTCACATGGGGAGAGATGGAAAGGAACACTGAGAACACGTGTTGTCGGTTCCCACCAGTTCGCCCCTCTCCCACCAATCCATGTACTGAATGTACTTATTCCCGTACATGCGGGCTTATTGAATACCACCTCAATGTGTAAAGGGTATATTGTGTAACGGATATTTCTCATTCGTAGAACTGGGTTTGGAATTTTGTTTGAGATAATTGCATTGAATATAGATTAATTTCTCTGTTTACATGGGTAGACGAGTGTTTTTATACAATTATTGGGTTTCTATCGAATGAATTCCAAGACGAGTAATCCAATATTGGCTGGAAAGAGGGCCGAACCCGTTAAATGGTGTTTATGTTAGTGATTTTCCACATAGGCGAGTTAATCTTTGTCGTCGGAAATGGGCTTAATGAGATCCGACCTACTTTAATTTGAGGCCCAAATATCTTGATGATGCAGGTTCAGTTTGAGTTTCAAATTGCTAACAGTTTATTTGCTAGATTGTTTGCAATACGTCGAAAACTCAAAAGTACACATCGTTATTTTACCTAGCACAAGGATAATTTACAAGTTTAAACTTGTTTAAAGCCTCTTCATTTACCGTTGTCTAATAAATATCTTTTTAACAAATGAATAAACAGTATCAATTGCCAAAACGTTTGATGTAATGTATAACTCAAAGTATCATAATAATATAAATTAAGAACTTGACGAACCACACACACGGCCATCTGATCCCAAACTAGGCAGAACCATAGTAAACATACTTGAATATTACTAAATACATACATAATATATCATCACTACATATTATAAAACAAAGTCCCCCGCCGCGTCTGTCTGTCTGTTCGTAATAAACTGAAAAAGTACTGGACGGATTTTCATTACTTTTTCATTAATTTACATTGATGAAGAAGGTTTAGGGGTATGATTTGTTAACGTCTTGTGTAAATTGGTTGAAATATGATGATGATGATTGTTGAAGATGTCTCTATTACCCGTGCGAAGCCAGGGCGGGTTGCTAGTTATAGATAAATTACACCTCACAATTAGTTATCCTGGTTCCTAGAAGTCGTGGGTTCGATTTGGGAATCGATCTCTGGCTCAGCAGTCAGGACTAGCAACAACTAGACTAGTACTAGTACTCTATATAATGATAATGACATTAGAATTTATTTTAAAACATAAATCTGTAAAACAGGTATTCGAGCATTCTATTTAATCTGATAGGTTGGGTGATATTTTAGTACAGTGCGGGTGATGGACAGGGTTATCATCGGTGGGTCGGTGTGTTGAAATCGCACCGACTAAAAACACGGTGTGCCATACTACGCCTAAAAAAGGAGGAATCTGGAAATATACTCTAGACTACGTTAACCGTTCTCCATCAGGCAGATTGTATGCGTACATACCTTTGTTGGATAAAACTAAGGTAACGATGAATAAAATAAAGAATCCATTAAATCTAGCCCTAAAAATAACTCCAATGTGCCTAAATAATTTCACTATATTTTGATTAGCTATTTTTGCAACATTAAGGCTGACTTTTCTTCATTAAGTTATATTTGGTTCGCAAACAAGGATGTCACGTAGCCTACACAGACACACATCCTGTCCTTTGGAATCAAGAAAACAAGATAAAGGATAGAAAACTGATTGTCAGAAAAAAAATATCTTCGAGCTGCACAATTATTACTGTTATTAGTATATTTTTTTCTGAATAAATTTAAAATAATATGTATTGGTTTTTTTTTTTATATTTACTTAAGGCTTAGGAGTTTTCTATTAATCAACCTTAGGGTGGTGTAGAAATTATCAAGTTAAGTGCATAAAGGGTAAACAGTGAGATTTGATCCTTAAATCATAAAAAAAAATTATAAAATGGTGATAAAATATAATATTTATTTATTTTATCATCATTTTATAATTTTTTTATGAATTAAGGATCAAATCTCACTGTCGTCATATATTTAGATTTAAACAATTATAATTTATGTATTAACATTAAATTTGAAATGAAAGTTGGTTTAAACATGTCTAAAAGGTTTAAAGTGCTACGCTATCATGTGCTACAAAGTAAATAGACAAAATAAATGGCTAACGTAGTAATGTAATACATTTAAAAAAGAAAAACACTGAAGTTGCAGAGAGCTCGATCCAGCTTGGTGAGAGACATGTGATTGAATGACACAATTTATTACAGGATGTTAAAAGTCGGATCCAGCAATACTATCATAACTTAGACCTGTAGATGTGTATATTATTCATTATGCTTGACTTGCTTCACAACAATTCTATGGCCGTATCGTTCATCATTAATATATAAAGCCAATAGATACTGCTTGTTGGTAATAACAACAAATAAACTAGGCAAGTAGGAGTAGGACTCTCGCACGAAGGGGAACCCAAAACCCAAAACTTCCACTCTATAGCAAAAAGCTCTTTCTATAAATGTACAGGTGAGATCAGCCAAGGTAGTTTTATTAAAATTGTGTTCATAGTCAGGTCAGGTTAGGTCAGTTATTGATAAGGTCTGCCAATGGCTCATATGTTGCAAACCACGTAGTACGATTTACAAAAGTGGTTTCAGGTGCATACATATATTGGAACACCGGTTTTGTCTTCGCGTTGCCAAACTTACGCGCGTCGCGAAAATAATTATTACAATTTTTTTGGGCATATAAACAGCGTCATCTGGATCCAAACTATGCATCGCTTGTACTATGGAGTCTAGAACATACTTAAATATCTATTCTATTGGTAAATACCTACACATTGAACATAAAAATATCCTTACAAATATTTTCACTGTCTGAATAGATCCCGAGACCCCATTGCATTCAAATGTTTGACGCCCCGCACGAAATAGGTTGTCATAACAATCCTTGATACACTATTTGTAACGAGCCGATACCTCGGAGAAAATCAATTTGCCATTAACTCGAGCAGGAATTGAACTACATTTCTTTGAAAGAACGTGTCCTAAATGAACTTTAAACCGAAATAATATTTACTTGCGGGGAAATAGTTATTCCTGCGAACCATTCACGAGCGAAATGAGTTTTCTTCAACTTTTACTGCAATAGGTATTAACGCATGGAAGATTCGATTAAATTGAGAGATTATTGCACGTAATTTCGATTAAATTACTTCCTGTCAACCTTACTTAATGTCTTTGTTATTTGTTATTTTTACTGCTACGTAATAATATAGAGGTATTGAAGTAGTGCATGGACATTAATTAGTAGACTAAAAGGACTATTTTTTCCGTTTAGTTCTACTAGTAGAACTGAACGGTAGAACTATACGGAAAGAACCCAAAATTTGATATATAATTTTTACCTAAACAAAAACAATGTTAATAACATTTTTTTCATTTTCTTACTTTTTATTGATATCACTAAAGCACGTCAATAGCTAGAAAACAAAAAAAAATAAGATAATTCAATCAAAATACCTTCAAATCGCCTTCCTCTTTTCTCCTGATTGTGCTTAAGTGCTCTACCAAGTACAACTTGAGTTAGTAACCAGCTATTAATAATAATAACAGGGAATAAAACAAAAGATGTAGGTATGTCGTAACTATTAAAAATCTAAATAAATCATTTTCGAAAATCTTTCTGTTTTTATAGTTAACTGATATAACATTATTAATTTCGGAACTATGAAACGCTGTTTTCAGCCACTTAAAGCCTAAAGCAATATTTTGAAGAAATCCAGTTGAGAATTTTCTAATAACAAAGTTTTATAGCGCTAAACCATCCAGAGTTTTATGATCAGCACATGTATTAAATTTCACGCTGAATAAATGCACTCTTATTTATATATCTTGGGAAACTAAAAGCAGAATGGATACGGCACTTAGAGGGCACGTGCATAGCTTCCTGGAAAGCGCGAACTCGTTACGATAAATAGCGACTGATAAATACGAGTAGAACCTCTCCGAACTGCCGCAGAAATAAAGTCGCTAAATGGTACCAAAAACTTACATGGATAGTGCCATGTTAGTTTTTGGTACCTTTTGGTTGAATCTTAATTGTTTTGGATTAGAAAACAGAAGATGAAATGTTCGGATTAAAAGAGATTAGCCTTTTTATTTCAATTTCAAGTGAATAGATATAGTTCACACAATACATGGTTTAAAAAGCATTTCGTATCTATATCGAAAATGATATACAAGTGCCATCTTCGGTAAAAATATAATAATTTTGAAACAATTTAAATATAAATATAATTGCAATGGAAAAAGTAATTATGTATCTAGTCAATAATGTAACTTATGTATACTAGCTGCTGCTTTAAATTGATTTGAAATCGTTAACTTCCCACATTCAACCGCAGGTGACAATACCTGGAAATTCAAACGGTCATAACTTAAAAACGCATAGTTTTTTTTTCTTTTAATTCTTATTGTAACTACATGATAGAATCCCTTTTAAGTGATTAAAGCAAGTATCGCATGGTCAGATACAATCTGTATATAAATATTTTGAGGCATTCTCATCATCATGAGTATGCATAAATTAAACTGTAAGAACGAAGCAACTGTGAAATCGGATACATTCAAAAAACTTTTCTTAACCTTTTAGTTTAAAACTAGACAGATTTTTTGTTTATCCAAATAGATCTAGTGACTTTTTGTGCTTCCCGTAAAATTGTTCTAACGTGTGGCTATATGATATAATAACAGTGCATAAACTAGTTTATAATCAACTACATATCATATGTAAATAGCAAAAATGGAAACTTAATCTAGCAGAATGTTGAGATTTGCATACACAACACTTAAATTCTGTAATCAAGTTAAAGAAATCTTAATTACAGCTAGCGGCACCATTTTGGGACAACTGAATGGGGCCTGGTGTTACAGAATTAGAGAAATAGTAGTGATTAAAGCCTGCTTTTGGAAAGTTGCCAAGTGATATTAATGTTCATCGTTAACGCAGACCTGGTTTTGAGGGCTATAAAAGGCAGCATGCAGGCAAGAGCCATGCCGTAGTATCTTTGTTATTATAAATCTTTATTAGTATACATGTATAAAGACGAATGTAACAAAGCCGTATCACATCTATGTTAAGATTATACATAATTAATCCTTTAAACTACTTAAAGGGACAAAGATCTCTGACCGCTGTTTATTTAGATGGAAAGAAAAATGATAATATTTGGTTGTCCTTATTGGCGTTTTATGGTTTCACGTTCATCACAGATAATGTATATAAAAAGAAAAAAAGAAATTGATGAATAAAAAAGGCACCTAGTACAAATAGAAGGAATAATAGGAAGGTAAGGGGTAAAACCAAATGGAAATCGAGTTCGGTTCTTCCATATCACCAACAGTTCACTGGGATTGACGCAATTACTTTACCTACTAGGTTACTTCATCTACAAACGGTTAACTATGACTGAAATATATCAAGATCAAATGGGTCTTAGAAGTAAATTTAAAAAATAACAGGGACATTAGTACCAGTTGTGTTAACCCTTGAAACTAATGGAAACGATGTACCTAGTAGGAATAGAGTACAACATTTATATTTATAATCCAATGCTTTAGGCAATAGGTGACCGCCTGCACTGTTTCGTTTATGATATTAATTGCAAGTATTTGCAAGGACATATTACACTATTTTCAATACACACTCGCACGGAAGCTGACCATGATCGGTAATTACATATTGAGTATGGCGGTGTAAATGAATTGCTTCTACTGCGGCTTACGGAATTGCGGCTACGTGTAACCTAAAAAAAATTGTTAAGGTCGGTTCTTTTTAAATATTGAAATTTTAGGTATTGTCAAATTATCTCAGGTTGGAGTACAAAACAATTCTTAAATATTTTTCTTTAATACCAGTAGCATTTTAGCCGTGGTACGTACGTCCCGCTGAACAATCATTAGCTTCTCCTAAACGTATAATATTAGATTTTTGACAAAAATAATTAATGAGTTTAATCTTTTGCAACTTTTATTCATACTGGACTTGAAACTCGGGAGTTAATCGCGACTATATTAATAAGATACATACCTTTTTGGTTACCCGACGTTTCGATCGAATTGCACCGATCGTGGTCACGGGTAACTGTCTTAAAAAAATAATTATTGGTACTTTTTAACAAGAATTTTCTTAAATTTCCGAATTTAAAGTATTGAGTATGACTCATCTAGAAATCTGCATACATCAACGCTGAACCGGCCTATTACGAGCGGATAGCGTGACGGCCACTTTTCTACATTTGACTTGTGGCCATGGCCACGCAGACCAGCCGATTAGCTCGATCTAAGCCATTTGTTAGCCGTCCACGAGTACTCATTCGTTTGTTACAGTCCAGATATGCAACATGATACCTCATTGTTAGTGGACAGTGGTAAATGGATTGTGATAGACAATGAATGAATGTTTGAAATCGATCGAACATCAGCAAACAAAAAGTTTCTTTAAGTCAAGATACTGTTTGTCTAAATGTACTTAGAGAAGTTATTAATTTAAAATCAGGTTTTTAAAAGGTTAAAGAATTTTTCAGTAAACAAAAAATATAATTTAATAATTACAGCGAAAGTAAACACATATAATGTTTTCTAAAAAAGTTCTAGCAACAAATGAGAAAAATTTCCCCAACAAACACAATCTCAGTTATTTAGAGCATTTTAGTTCGAAACGTGAAGAGTTTAAAACTCAGTTAAAAATATTATAAGTAACTAGTAAAATCGGAAAAGATAATTTAATATTTGATATTAACTTCCAACGGCATGAGAAAATTCCTGATATTTTTTTCTCAATAAAACATCGCAACGCACATTCGTATATTCGTCGGGAGGGGATAATGCACTGATGTGATGTACAAACAAACCAAAAGGACCTGTCGCAGATGGCGCTGCTGCTACGATTGCGAGCATTTTAATTCCGTTCCGCTCCTACAAGCACGTAGAGATATGTCACTGACTGACTGAAATAATCTGTTTTATTTTTCATGTGGCTTTTGTTCTTACATGGCGTTCTAGTTACATGTAATAGACGAGTATAGGGTGATGTTGATTCTCTTAACACTTAATCAGCTCAGTTCCATCTCAGAGGCTAAGCGAGTATCAACATTAGGAGTATTCTCGTGCAAGTTCTAACAACCAGTGTTTATTGGCACTTCAGTATATGGTGACTGCGGATTCGTATAAGATATTTAAAATCAGATATGTAGGTATGATCTGCAGTTACTAAAGTTTGTTCCAATACTTGCAAACACAAACGGGTTCGTTGTCCGATACGGTTACTTGCCTGTTTGCTGTTGGCTTATCAGTTGGCATAGATCGACGCGAACACGGAAACTCGACTTCGATATCGACTTGACAGAACCGCGACTTGGAATATTGATTGTGCTTAGTTTGTCTGTACTTGTTAGTTGTTTCTACACGAGTTTGTTGTCGACAAGTTTTGAATATATTTCATTTAAATATCTGACGTGTTTATTTTCGTTGAATGTTTTCGGAATTTGTACGCATGTGAAGTGAAAAAGGCGTTAAACAAAGTACACAGCTTGCCTGATAGTAAGTGATTATTGATGCAGCACCAATGATATTATTCCATTACCTATGGTTATCCTAACTATGAACTATAAATAGATTTTAGGAATTTCTCTTTTGATTGTTATTACTATTCTTTAGACTTATTTATTTATTTTACACTTCTTGCACATACAGAAGGTGGGCTTAATGCTGTAGGAATTTTCTTCAGACTTCAATCCTCATGCAGAATCAGACATACTCAAAAGAATACGATAGCAATCAGCACCTAAGCTGTTTCTTAATTTGGTTCGTGTATTTTTATTTTCATAGGCCAATAAAATCATATCCCTTCCTTTTGGCTAGGCCTCGGTAAAAATAGTGATTAAAATAAATAGTTGACGGTTCCTCCGCTTGTTAAAGGAAAAAAATGCGATGATGTGTTTATGCTACGATAAACACAGTATATATTATCGAACGTATGATATGAGATGAATAATTAATTATCTTTTAAAAAAGTGTCACCGACTTCAATGCACTGAAAAATACCTAAATCGCTTCAAGTGTACCTTTAAAATATGAAGAGTTCTCTCTATTCCTCCAGGATCCCATAATCAGATCCTGACTTGATGACCATGAGACTACTACATGGGAAAGTATACCCTTTCAAACAAAAAAATAATTTTCCAAATCGGGTCAAGCGTCTTTGAGTAATCGGTGAAAACATAATTAAAAAAATAAATAAATATACAGTAAAACATAGAACCTCCTTCTTTTTTGAAATCGGTTAATGACTGGATATCCTCAAATTACATGGTCCTTTTCTTAGTTGATGTATTTAAGCTTAGGACTGTGTATGATGGAGTATGTATAATAGAAGAAATATATCAAAACAAAGAAATAAGATACCGTATTAATCGCACATGTTTGCTTTAACTGTACAGAACTTTAAATGTAATGAACTGTAAATGAATGATTTAACAATCTCAAAACCATTGCCAGATAAATGTAACTTAAAATTCAATAGTTATAACCCATTTCCTGCAACTAATCTGGTTCTAAAACTAGGTCACCATGACTTACTAGACTAAAAATGTCCTAATTATACCACATGTTTTATGACTCTTTCAAACCAGATCAATCACACTCGTTTAAACGGATAGGTCAATTTAAAACACTTTGTACTAAATATTTTCTCTGACAGAAAAAATATATCGCTGTCATATTAATATAGGTCTATCATCGGAAATCATAAAATACTAGTTATCGCCCACACGCGCATCTTAAAAGACAGGTTACTGTCAACTTTACCTGCACAACTAAAGAAACGAACCGCTTTAAGGGGCTCTCCATAGTGATGCTCATTTATCATATACTTACGCAGCTTATAATATCAGCATCGTATCCAGCTGATATAAGTTAAATAAATTTAAGACGAACTTGTGACAATAGCAGCTATTATAGAAAGCATTAAGATGTTCAAATAATTTGATCAGATTTGCAAACATGTGGTTGTGAATTAAAACTCCACCAGGTACGGTGTAACCACTTCTAACGCTTTCCTTTCACTGAGTTGGAATGATTTTATATTGCACTAATAAAATTAATACAGATGATATAAGCCAGTCCAAATCTCAATATCATGTCATGTGTCTTATGTAAGTTGTCGGTACTAATTAAAGCTATACGGCTCGACTGGAGTGATACCACTGCCTCACAGAAAACCGGCCTCAGAGCAACCCTTCGTGTTTCGCCGAGTGAGTGAGGTTACCGGAGGCCCTAAGCCTTCCCTCTCCCCTTCTTCCCTCCTCTCCCCCCTCCTCCCTCCTTTCCCCTACTCCCACCTTAAAGGTGGGCAACACACTTGTGACTCTTGAGTAGCAGGTACCCATGGGCGACAAAAATAATTACATTATATGTACTATATCGCCAAAAGCAGTTTAGCAAGTTTCACTGTTTAAAAGCTTTTAAATCTCTTATTGAATAGACATTTTAAAATGAATAAGAATGATGAAATGCCTGTCTGAATCGCCTGTAGTTTTGCCAATTATAATACATATCTTCAGTTTAATCAGAATGCTTACAAAGTCTACGTACGTTATTACATAAAGCAAATTGGCATCGCATTGGCAGTCAATGATGACGTCAGAAATACGAAATCCCAGATTTCAAAAAATATCCGCATTTATTACCACAGTGTAAAACTACCTTAAACGACGTCCCAATGACTCCATAGAGACGTTGCGACTAAGCCGTTATAAATATATTTATTGATCGTAAATTAGTATTAAATTTCTGGATTATACTGTGATGAGATTTGATAGCAGAGAATTCACAATTTAACACCACCAATATCGGAATAACACCATTTTAATAGCTAGGTACTTCATTTACAGGATTATGATAATGTATTAGTGGATTTGGATCACTTATGGAATAGGGCTGCTACGTACATGAAAATCGGAATCAGAAATTAATATTTGAAGAAGGATATTTCATGCAATTTTCAAAACAATTATGTGCCATACGAGTAATAATATGATTGTTAAGAAATGTAAATGAAGCTCAAACGCAACAAGCACTATGCAAACTGGACAGGCGCAGCGCAGGCATTCCCCGCATTACTCGAGTCAACTAGTTGTGTATTGTGTAGCGAGAAGTTTAGATCATAATAGTGTTTATTGTTGTGGGTTTGTTGCATTTAAACCTGAAAGTATAGAAGATACACTCAACTCAACTCACATGACAAATTTTAGAATCACTTTCCATATAACCACTAGACCAACAGGCCAGTCAGGACAGAGACAGACAGTATGACTTATTTTCATTTTGCATCACATTTGGTGTCAGTAAATTTATGAGAGTCATGTTTTTTTACAAGTTAGTCAGCTATATGCTGACGTCTGGTTCAGAAATTCAACAAATATTATAAAACTAAATCCTCTTTTGGGCCGTCACCCCACCGGGGATTTTTGTGGGGCGGTGTATCGAAATCAAATCTACTAAAAACACACGATGTGCTATACTACGCCTAAAATAGGAGGGATCCAGGAACAGCTCTTATTAAGACATCCGGAGAGTATTAATTTTTTTTATTGTGCATGAGGAAACCCAGTCGGGGACAACCCTGATTTAACCTAAATCAATAGGTATTATAACTATTCTGTTGTCACCGTTACCTTTCATAGAGAAGTTAACGGTGTTTTGGAGAAGGTTTATCGTCTTAAATGTTAGTCATATTTATACAAAAATATTATATGCTATGTTATAAAAAGTAAAATATGCTCTACTAAATGGAATATTACCCATCCCACTCTCAACATTATGTTTATACTTCGTGTTTCTGAATAAAAATATATTTTTTTTTGGATTACATTGACTTTGACAATTTAGGGCATAGAGGCAAAATGTTCTAGCATTTTAGTTTTATTTATATGCAACTAGCAACGCGCCGCCGGTTTCGCACGGGTAGCAGAGATATCTTCATCAATCATCGTCATATTTCAACCAATTTACACAAAACCTTAACAAATTATATACCTACACCTTCCTCATGAATCGCTCTATCTATTATTGGTGAAAACCGCATGAAAATCCGTTCAGTAGTGTATGAGTTTATCGCAAACAGACAGACAGACAGAGGCGGCGGGGGACTTTGTTTTACTCGTATAATATGTAGTAGTAAATACACTTTCTACTACTTCCTTATTTGGCAAATAAGCACAGAGTGCGTCAACACCAGTGGCGTGAGTTGCGCTTTACCGACCCTGTGATGAAACCTGAAGGCTGGATGTGCATCCTCCCTTGGGTGGCGTCATTTCGAGCAGAAATCTGCTGTGCAGCGTAAACCTTATTTAAAATATATTTTAGTATAATACCTATAGGGTCTAGACGTAGCGTTAATTCCCGTACAAATACGATATAATTATATCAGAATATCCTGTAGAAAGCTGACGAAGAAAACTAAAGACTAATGTCGGTGGTAATGAAATAATGTGGTGAATTAATAAATTGTAAGTATACATTTAGAAAATGTAGTCATGTTTTTTATTAATGGTCTGATTAAAATCTGATTTCAATTTGAAGTATGTTCAAAAAACGAAGTGCGAAAAAATCGCTGACGAGGCATTTTGTGTAAACTTGCAGAATACAAATTAGGAAATTTTGAATCGAGCGGTAAATACTTCAGCCACGTGTATTTATTACCAACCGATTTAGGTAAAATTATGGTTTTGGACGCAGTAACTTACCAGTATAGCTTCTGGAAAATTAGAAAAAATGTAATATTTTGATAAATATGTAATTTGCGCTCTCCACAAAGAGGAGTCAATAAACATCTTGTAAATAAACTTAAGGCTAAATGCTGTGCAGACCTAATAAACTATCTTATCTGGAAGCCAGATCTTAAAAACATTCAAAACTACCATAGTCAGGTAATCTTATTCCGTTCTCGAAAAAAAAAGTCATACCGTATATTTTAAGACTCAAGAAAGACGGGAATATATCTCTAATACATTAAAAAGTCTTATGTATGTCATCTTTTAAGTGGGTGTTACGACTATATCGACAGAACAAAAGTACCGTACTTAAAAATCTAGAGGGTCTCATTCTAAATAACTTTATTTAGAACTAATCTCTCTAATCGCTTATCAAAATGTTCATACACGTCATCGATAAAAGCCAGTACGAACTTAAAATTACTTTTTGATTATTCCATCACAGAGCCTAAATTTACGAATCTCATTAAAAAAAAAGATGATGAAACGGAAGCCTTTGTGGGGCTAGATTTTCACTTCAGTTGGTATTGAGATAAAATTACTGATTTCATCGTCATCAATCAAATCGGGCGCGCTACATGCTGACGCGACAATTTGTAAGCTCTTCTGCCTATTGCTGCCGGGTAATGACTTGAAAACACGTCGTTGTACATTTATTAACATCACGCTAGCTAATCCTTTTCTCTAGGCAGAGGTCTATTAACTCTGAATCCTTATTTGGATGTTTTGTTTTTAGTTGAACCATTAAACTAGCCACATATAGTTATAATATTTCCGTTCCCGTTGAGAATAAAGCTTTATATAAGTGTTGGACGATCAGTTCCGCAAATCAGAGTACTGGCGAGGCACTTGACGAGGCGGTAAGAAGAAAAATGCGTAGGATGAATCAAGACTATTGGAATGGTTTAATATAACTGTTTTTTGTATGATATCTTAACTGCATCTCAAACTTTATTTTGACAGTTTATTTAAATTATCTTAGACGGCAGATAGAAGCAACATTTTTAAATTTTAATTCTAACGAATTAAATGCGTCCTACGTTTGTCAGCTTGTTTTCATGATAATAGTCAAAACTTTTTATCTACATATAAGAAACAAGTTAAATCTAAAGTTTTTTGGATAACATTAGTTTTGGTGAAAGTTTTAGCTCTTGATATATTTATGTGTTATTGTTGAATAAATCATTGATTGGTAAACAAATAAAGTCTTCTTTATACCCTTTAGACAGAGTTAGCATCTAAAGTAGTCGAATTGTTTGTTTTTAGGGTTCCGTTCCTCAAAAGGAACTATTATGGGATCAATTTGTTGTCCGTCTGTCTGTCTTTCTGTCAAGAACCTTCTTCTTAGGAACCCGTGGACGTATCAAGTTGAAATTAATATCAAATACTGCGGCCCCATCAAACTGTAAAAATAATCAAGCTTCTAAGTCAACGTAATCAAAAGATACGGCCATTGGAGCCTTGGATTTGACCAAATTTGAACATTTTCTTGGGTACTTCCATTTGACCTAGAACATTAAATTTGGTAAGAAGCAAGGTCTCAAAGCACAAATAAAGTAAAAAATTCGAAAGTTAGTTTGTTGTTATATTAGTCTGTCAGTCTGTGTATCTGTCAGTCTGTGTATCTGTCAAGACCCTTTGAATAATATAGTTAATAGTATCTGTATTGAATGTTTTATATGCAACCTTCATCTATAACTTGTTATTAACACTATGTACATAATAAAGATATTGAATAAAAATGTCAGGTGCTTGCGGTGTACCCTTGGCTACAAAAAAGTAGGCCTCTCTGCTATGAGATTTCGCCTTGTCGACGTCTTTGCCTCTGAAGACACGGTTTTGTTCGGCCAAGCCGTAACATGTAGCCGTTGATGGTCTGATGGTGATGAGAAAAGTAACTTGTTAACCGATTATCAAGTCAGAGAAGACGTTGCGTGTATTTTACCACTCTTGGGAATGTTTTGGTATCGTATGGTTGTAATTGGTTCGATTTAATATACTTAAACTAAATTTTTAAGGCAGTAAAAAGGCCAAACAACTAGTATGTACAATACACATATGTTGAAAATTTTAATTTAATAATCATTTATTTTCTCACCAACAACCAAAAATATAATTAACAATGTTTTCTTAAGCTGTAGTATTTTGTTTACTGTCTATATATAGTGATATATAATCTCGTTGTCGATCACTGTCGGTTCACTATTCAAATGAAGTCAGAAGAATCTAAATAAAATAATCAAAGTAACTGGTTTAACGTTCACAAAACTAACACAGAACAAGTCACTTAAAACAAATTCAATCATCAGCCAGCTGGGCTCTACGATCTTGCGCCATGTCCTATTTCGTACGTCTTAACTAATCAAGCGTATCCAATTCCGCCCATCAGCTCAATTGCTCTTAATACGGATTGCTCATGGCCGAAATACGATGCGAATTTTTTTAATTACTCTCATCAGAAACCGGGTACCGGGGGCGTTGAACGTTTATTCATCGGTTTCGTCATCATGTGACGAGCGGTATGCATTTTTAATAAACGAAAATATCGCAATTATAGCTGACAGTACTGAGAGAGGCCACCGACCAAGTAATTGTTAACCCACCCACGGACTTCGGCCGTCCCTCTTTGGGTATAGTGTTGTTTTCAAGTCTTTTAAAGTTTCTTAGAACGCTGCAAAAGACTTGTGTTGTCATATTTGACTTAAATTGTTCAAGTTTTTATGTATAATAATTATGAGCATGTCATCAATAATACATAAGAGAATCGAGATTTCAACAATTATTTTGATATCTCTAGAATTATTGTAACGGGTCAGTCAACGGTATAAAATGAATTGTAAACAAATGTAATATTTAACCCTTAACATAATTGTTGCTTGTAAAACAATATGATTAGGTTCTTAGTTTGATCTAATAGTGGATCAAGTCGCGTTAATATGTAGAAAATATATAAATAAGCAATAATACAGTAAAATTTAATATATTTTGCTGTATGTAACAATAACTTTTATGATCTTAATACTGCATTTAAAAACAAACAATTCTCGTTTTTTGACTTGTATGTACTTGGACCATATCACCAAGTACCAAATTGCGCGAGGACTTTTTTAGTCTCATATTTATATTACCTATCAAAGTTTTTTTAAAACGCTAACCTATACGGTCATTTTAGTTTTTTGTTTATTGTTATTATTGTTTTAAGTGCTTTTCCTACCTCGACCATTTCTGGTCTTTTGTAGCGCCCTTTTATATGTTTATTGTTATTGATGACAACAAATAAATTTAACTTCTAACATATCACAGCTACCACTGCAAAGTTTGTAAATAAAGTTATATGTATAACAAGAACATAAACTTTTATTCGAGCCTAGTTTAATAATAACCCGCTTTCAAAATACTGCTACTGGTTTTGAATACATGTTACCTAATAAAATTACCTCAATAGTATAGTAGTATCGTTACTAGGCTTCAAGGTTACACATCTGCGAAATTTAAATTAAATCGATCCCAACGACAACCGGTATTTCTATCTATAAAAAGACTTGTCGCGACTGTTTAATACAATAACTTTTCGTAAACTATTCAAGTGGCACTATGGGATCGCAGTACAAGGTCTTCTCGTTTATTGGCAATCATAGCACCAGAACTGAACCACTCAATATTTAGGTAATCTTAGAAAGTAATAAAAATAGCGTCTACTAGAAGAGACTACTCTTAAAACTGGATGTATCCCAGTGTGGATGCGTGAGTAGTTTACAGCGCAAAAAGACAGGAAAGCAGCATTAAAGCAAAATGTTACAAGCTAGAACAGTTGATAAGTATACAAATTTATGTCGTAAAACTATTATTAAGTATTCTGCAAGCCAAGATGAAGAAGGATTAGATTAAGATTGTTTATCGTATCTGTTAGGTAACGAGAATGCCAGCCAAGAAATACAATGCTCGGGCCCGCCGTCTGCAGGAAGGAAACAGGAGTTTATCTCCAGCTATTCGTGTGTAAAATAAGCCATACTAATTGCATTCAATCTTAATAATCTGATCATAAATAGTTGTTAATTATGTAAGAGCGATTTCAGTGACAGTGAATATTTATTATTGTAACATACAGGACGCTTCCAATTCCAGTAGGATGGAAATTTCTCGTCCGCGGTCCGCTAGGCACAAAAAAAGATCTGTTACCAAAGTAAAGATTTTAAGCCTGGTTGAGCTTGTTTATCTTTTTGCATTTTTTGCATGGTCTTTAACAGAACCAACTAACTGATTAAAGTTTTGTTGTTTTGAATTTTCACGAACATTCCTACTATAAGAATCACTGCACAACCCCTACATATTGTTCTATAGGTTGTTCCCGATCGATTCTTACCAAAAACGTAACTGTGCAGAGTCACAACCATCACATTTGCTCTACCGACTGCACTAGAAGTCGTTTTACTTTTTCTACCATAATTAACATAAATGTAATTCCATCCTTATTACACTTCTGTGTATTGGGATAAGGATTCTTTACGTGGAAAATCTGTTAAGACTTTGTTATGTAGTCAGATTTTCCACGAGGGTACGATCTAAGGTAACAAACTATTATAGTGAATTGCACCCACGAGAGACCGGACAACTGCTCCATGTATTTAACGCAACAGAGATTGTGACTTTGTAAACGTACACCCGTCAAAAAGGTTATCTACAACAAATTTGCTTTATTACACAGATGCGTTGACTTAACGTCTCTAATGTATTCAGTTTTTAACAAAAAAATCATATAAAGGGAAATGTGTTGCGCGTGAAATGAACATCTACGAATATTTACTATTAACGAATAACATAAAGGAATAATTACAATTAACGGACACTATTTATTTAAACGTTTAAAGTTTAACTATCAACATAAAACTATATGTAATACTGATAGAGTAGTAAAATAAAAAAATATGTAAACTAGTAATATATATGTTCACAGAAGGTGTAAGTACACAGGTGATTGTTGCTCGTATCGGAACAGTCCAACTGGTCTCTACCAGCAGACGACCGCGTTTACGACCTAATCAGGTTTGTTTGGTAAAAAGAAATTTTTACTTTTTTTAAAAAGTGTAAACTACATTCAATAAATATACATTGATGCCAATTTGGCAAGCTGGTACTCCTGTCCTAGTGGCCTCTCCAGCCACAGGTCCTCGGCCCCCGGCCTCTGCGAGCTACTGCAGTCTTAGTCTCGTTCCCCATCCAAGACTTGCGGTATCCCTTACCCTAGGTTCCTCTTGATACCTATTTTTCCTTTTAAAAATTTACCTTCATCCTTCGTTTCCATCTTAAAATTACATTCCCAAGGAGGGTTTGTGTCAAGCGGGCTGCCAAGCATAAAGGAAATCAGTCCAAACCCTTTACGCCGACCCCAATGAAAATTGGGAAAAGAGAAGAAAGATGATGACTTTGATGGGAATTTACTTAACCCGTGCAGTCTCTCTCTCACTTTAAGGGTTTCATGTAGATTACCTATTACCTACTAACTAATACAAAACTAAAACAATCAAATTCTTGAGCAATTAAACAACCACACAATGACGTCAGGACGGTGATTAATAAATTAAAACTGTGAATAAACTTGTACGTGACACATCTGGCTTTTAACACTAAAAGCTCAGTAGTTCACAACCAAATGTAGTCGTTCTAACAACCTCCAAGGAAACGCTTAGAAACCTGTTAAACGAAAACCATATATTCTCATTAACGTCAAAACACACCGATCGTTTTTCACCCGCCTTATCAAAATCGCCAACGATTAATTTAATTAGGGCATTCTTCTGAACGCACCCATAGATTCCGATACCTACTAAAATATTTTTCAACTCCCCATCTTTATTTTAAGATACTGGCCGACTGTGAATGGTATTTTAATTAAAGATAAATGTAAATGGAACTTACATATTTTAGATTATAAACGAAAAATGCATTGATTATTTACGTTTGATGTGACGAAAAACTTATTCCCATTTTTTTTTAAATAACAGCTTTTTATTGTTTATCGATAGAATTATCTGTTTTTGGCTTTTAATAATAGATTGTCTTTAAGATATCACTGCAAACAGTTCAAAGTTTCTACTACCTAACACATTTTTTATGTGCATGATTACATAAGTATGTAAAAGTTAGGCGTATACCATAAAATACGTAATAATTCTGGTTCTTCTAATAGTAAAACCTATTATTGTGGCCATGCATTTACTCATATTATTTAGTTATTCCTAACCTCATCGAATAACAACCAAATCCTATCACCAAACCAAAGTGATAGAATTCATAAGAAACACACTTAGACACTAAATTGATCAGGTTTATTTCACAAGCTGATACTAATCAGGCGCTGATCCGGTTATTAAGTTTCAAACAATTAGAAAATAATATACTATTATCCATGCATCGATAATAATATTTTGTACATACAAAATTAATTAAGATGTATTAAAATTTTATATGTATGGTTTGTGTGCTCTTTGTATTTTTGTATGTAATACGAGAATCTAAGAGCTATTGAAATAATTATTCCGTGATATTTATCAGTTACCAGATTTTATCTAAGTGGTTTTTATTTGACAGTTTCTGTTTGTATTAAGACACCAGTTTTATAAGAAGTTAACATTGAATTTTATTAAGCTCGGAAGGGTACTTTAGGTCAAGATGTCTCTTTTTGAACATATAAGCTTCGAAACAACCTAGTGGTGTCTAAAATAGGCATCTATTACACAATTTCAGTAATACATAATGCATAATATCATTGACATACATACATAGTCATTTAACAAGAGTTGATTAAATAAAACAATAGCCCGTAATAAAATACAAAATGAAAAGCGAAATAATATGTATCACAACTGAGATGGATCTAATGGCACCTCATATGATTTACATCGAAATCTGTAAAACGGTCTAGGCTGAAAAATGTGCCAAAGTATCAGCAGATAACAGCAGCAAAGGTTAAATCACAAAGCATTACGACAAACAGGTAATGCAAGGGAAACTCCCTAAGCAACGACTCTGCGTATCAGGTGTGCTGTGTATGATCACAATTCGTTTAGGCTACGCTGTTTGAATTCGACCGCAACCGACATACAAAAATTAAGTGGAGGCTTTCCCCTTTAAATTACTATTTATCTCCGCTAAGTAAAGTCCAATTCCTTTATATTATAACAACATGTAGCTTTTCTTTTCTTTTCGTCCTGGAAAAGCAACTGCGCGCAGAGCAAGTTCTGGTACTTTCACATTTCAGATGACCAACCTCAAACTGTACTGCTAGAAAAATGTTTTCTCCAGAATTGAAGGGCTTGCACTACGCGAGCAACACCATCAGTTGCGTTTTGTAGGTGGGACGTTCTTTTTTACAAATATATTAACTTTTCACCTCGAAAAAAGAATATAAAATAAATCCAGTTGGATTTATTTTTATATGCATAAAATAAGTTAATCAGATCGGACCTATTTCAACACACAAACAAAAAAATACATAAGTTTCAAAATTTTAGTATCAAAGAAAAAAGATCCCAAGTACAGTACCTACCGACGCTACCGTGAACTGCTTAGGTACTTATCAAATTGGCTATATGCATGCCGGTATCTAGTAAATACTAGCTATGCACTATGATAGAAAAAGTGAGCAAAATTTTGTAAAATAGCAAAGTTATTATAAAAAACCTACGCTTACGCCTAGAATTTGGATGAATCACTTAAAATTCAGATATTCTAAATAGTCTGTCTTTACCTGTCCGCCTCGCTATATATGGCAAAAGTGGACAGGTTACTTTGTTCACATACAGAAACTAGTAAATCCGGTTGTTCGTGAAAGATAATCTACCAAGAAATGGTTCAATTTAAAAAGAGTATAATCTATAGATCGGCATAGATGTCGTACAGAAATAAAATGTAGTGAATAAGTTAGCATAGCAAGGGCTAATATGTGGGCACTATTCATACGACCTTGCTCTCTATATTGTTAAAGTTGTTGTGTGCACAATAGAAACTGTACGGGGTACATTCAAGATAAGCTTTATTTACATTCGAGATAACAACATAAAGTCGATAGCAGCTTTGGCTTTAAATTACCCGGCACTGATACAGTGCCTATAAAAAAAAAATGATAACTGTAGGAATACGAAATTACTTATCGGTCGTTGAGAATTGTCAATTTAATGAAAACCATTAACTCTACTTTTAATAGGTTTGAATATTTTCAGAAACAGGCATATTCTCAAAATGAAAAGTTAAAAAAAAATGAACGAGACGGAGGTCATAGTCCAAGTGTGTCCAAATGCCCAGGGTTTATGAAGTTGCAGTGGTGTAATTTGCGAGTTTTCAAACCATATATGATCCCAATGGAACTCTGTCAAAGTTTATCTTTCACAGTTATATTCCTATAACTTTTTTACCTTTTTACCAGCAGTCATCTGTAAGATGCTTCTATGTCTACTTTTCAAACGTAAAAAAGATATTAAATTTGAGAAGATTTCAATTACAAGGACATCATATCTTGTCTTCTATTAATTATACCGTTTGGAGTGGCTCTGAGATCTGCTTCGACTGATGCTTTTCTTGCCTCTCTTTGCAAAAGGTTTAAAGTAGGTGTTGATTAGGTGTTATGTCGTTTTGGTTGGTTTGACTCCCACGTAAATACTGATCGTGCGTTCGTCGATGTGGTACGCGGGGCTTCTATATAAAATTGGATGCTGTTGAAATGGTACATGTCAAATAATTGTATGTAGGCCACTGGACGTGGAGTTATTTTTAAAGGCAATTACGAAGGACACATCTGGTGACATCGTTTGAAATCACACCTCAACATGTGTAAGAAAAAATATTGTAGTTATATTTTGATTTGTATAAAATAAGTAGGTATCAGATAATGTATTAAGCCGGTTTATATATGTAGTCTTACTTTTCTGTTTTTGAGGACGATGTCCTAAAATGTATTCCTTGTTATCTTAATCCTTTATCATTAATATATATATATTTTAATTCTCACAAGTATTAGTCGCGCAAACATAATATTTGTTGGAACTAATGAAATATCTATATATAACCAAACAGAACAGTTACATTCTGGTGTAACAAGATCAGTGCTGTTCTCCGTAGAACAGGCCGCGTTACAATCAGATACAGAAATTGTTTTCTGTTAAAACACGGTTGCGGTTGCCTGATCAAGGTCATTAGCCTATAAAAATATAACGTATGTTTTAAGCTAAACAATACACAGGAAGCTTGGTAAGCGGAAACACTACAGTCCACTTTATCGTGACAGCATTCGCACGGCACACAACAATTTGAATCGTGACACTAATAGTTCCTGCGAATACCAATTGCTAAAAGAACTTGGCATTCTAACTAGATTATATCTCATAAGTACTTTTTACTTTACTTATCCCACTAATATTATAAATGTGAAAGTTTGGATGGATGGAATGATGGATGTTTGTTACTCTTTCACCGATTGCGATGAAACTTAGTATGTAGATAGCTGAAGACCTGGATTAACGCATAGGCTACTTTTTATCCCGATATTCCCACGGGATCGGGACTTACGCGGGTGAAACCGCATGGCGCTGCTAGTATTAAATAATTGTGTACCCAATAAAAGTCACTTTTGAGGGCTGAAGAACACGCACAAGCTAGAGGCCTTTTTAGGGTTCCGTCCCTGAAAAGGAAAGGAAGGAAGGAAATTGGATCACATTGTTGTCCGTCTGTCTGTCTGTCTGTCTGTCAAGACCCTTTTTCTCAGCTACCCGTGAACGCATCAAGTTGAAATTTATACCAAATACATAATTCTGCGGTCCCTTGAAGCTGTAAAAAAATTCAGCTATCGTCACTTAAGGCTTAGATTTGACCAAATTTGAACATTTCGCAGGTAAATCAAAACCTCTAGGGTACTTCCCATTGACCTAGAATCATGAAATTTGGTACGAAGCAAGGTCCTACAGGACGAGTAAAGGAAAACATCCGAAAGGGGTTAATTTGTTGTTATATCACATAAAAAAATGGTTTTTGTGATTACAAATTTATATTTTGCGATTGGAAAGTTGACGTTGTAGTAAATCGCAACCGCAAAGATAAGTTTGTAATTCGGAAAAGATGGGCAAAACTCTTCGAGAATTGACATACAAGTTTGCTTGCTTACGGAACCCTCGGTGCGCGAGTAAGACTCGCACTTGTCCGGTTTTTTGCAATGCATAATTCAGTGAACGATACATCACTAAACTCATAGAATCACAATTAGTTCTCGATTTAAAACATTTCACTAACTTTATAGTATTTAAAATTTTTTCGCTTCCCCATGTGGCTGTTACCACCTAACTAGTATTTCTTAGCAAGGTTATATATTGCAGTTGTTCATATATTCAGAATGTGTTCAAAGAAATTCTTTGGTGGCTGTACACAAACCTAGCCTTTGAGAGGTTGGGTATATGCCCTTTATGTTGTAGGTCTTCTTAGACTAGTTGTTGGTTTTACTCAACGGTTTAAAATCACTATTAAATGGTAGAACATTTATTAGATTGTTTAAATATAATAGGAGCTGTGTCGCAAGGTTTCACCCACGTGTGATTTAAAAGAAATCACTGATTAAAAATTTATATTTATATTTATACTTCAGAAAAAAAAAATTTTTTTGGTAATATTTTCTTGTTATTAGAATATATTGGTTTTCACCGCAACCTGTTCTAGATATTAGTCAACATACAATTACCACATTCCGTTATATTTAGAACTACGTGATTAAAGATATTTGTCCTTGTGCTTTATAGGTATAAAGTGACTGCAAACGGTAGCTTTACAGGAAATTGTATTCTTTTAAAACTAAATGGTACATTTTTGGAATACGAGGTATTAGTAGGTACCGTTTGGCCTCTTTTTTATTCCGGTGAACTTTTCTCTATAATTCATATTAACTGAAATATGGGAGATAATATTGTTTAATAAAAAAATTAAGCCGATGGTTTCAAGCAAGCTCATAGTGAAATTAAATTTTTTTTATGACTTTTATGACCGAACTCATAAAAAATCTATTATACTTTGTGACTTACTCAAAAGAAAGTAGATCCCGTCTGGGCTATTGTTGTCTTTGTGATTTGTTGTTAAGTGTCTCTTGGCTACACTATGTTCATTGGTCTGAAACACAATCAGAACACAATCTAGGTATATCAAAGTTGTTTAATTATTTACATATTTAATTTTGTAGATTACACAATGGTCAGATAAATATTCCTTTTAGTATGTAAAGCAATACGGACGACTTAAAAGAAATTGTCCAGTGGCTTCTTAGAGATTATAATCAATTAAACTATCTTTAAGCATAAGTGCTTGGCATATGGAGCAAAGAACACTTTTAAGTAACATGTAATCAAGTCAAATTAAGGTGCATCCTCACTCTCCGAGTAGACATAGAGACTTATGGTAATTACGTTATAAAAAATAACATTTCCCTTAATTTTAGTGATGACTTAAAATATGTATATTATAAAAAGGTAAATAACATTTGAATTTTACATTCGACGTACAAAGCACAAGTTTATTTAAAGTAATCGTTAAATAGAATATTACAAATCTGATAAAATTATTGCAACAACAAATTGAAATTTGGCAGTTGTATTTTTTATTCTACTGTTATGTCTCCAAAGTATGAAAATTCGATTGTAACTGTAATGCATAAAACAAAAAAAAATGTTTATTAAAAGGATTATAACCTTTTGATAAATATTTTTTTATATTTTACATTTACGGTCAGAATTGAAATATTTTATTTATAAACTTCATAGAAAGTAAATCTTAGTGTAGCTGCCCCTTTAGAACAGTTTAAAGGAAGATTGAAGAAACATCTGGATCAAGTAACGAGTTGCGATGCAGATGAAGACGTCAAACGCACTCCCACGGTATTCGAATTTATCTTGGATGCTTTTAGTTTCAATTTAGATAAATAAACAGTGCCCTCACTAGTTTGGGTATGTTTTGGAGACACGACTATGTAGGTTCATTGAGAAAGCAAACATGAGTGGGTTATTTTTAACAAACAGGTAGTATTAAAAATGTCAGTGTCTTCATAAATAAATCAGCCACTCTAATGACGCAATTCTAAAGTGTAGGTTCATAGTTTATAGTTTTTAAAAATCATTCTGGCAAATGGGGTCCTAAAAAGTCTTTAGTACGGTGAATCAAGTTTGTTAAAATAACTGTGGTAGCTCTGGTGTAGTAATTAGTCTTTATAAGTACAGGCACAGATAACGTAATAGTTACTTCGTAAGTACAGATTATGATAAGAACAGGAAACAATTTTTTTATAAAAATGCAAAATATTTTTGAGTTAGACTACTTTATGGAAACAACTGTGGTGGTCAGTCTCGGTATGTAGTTAGAAATATACAAGCGGTTGCCTGTGGCATCGCTCGCGTGTTTAGGTTTTTTAATCTTTAGTTTTAATAACCGTAGTACATCTTTGTTAAAGACGCGTGCGGTGTTCTCTTTTGGGGCTAAAATGACTTAAGTTACTCGCAAAACTCACTCTGGAGCACGCCATCTATTGAGCGTAAATATAAACTTATTTATAATAATTTTCCTAAAAATTATAGAGCTAGCTTTAATATTGAATTTCATGCTTCTTCCTGCATAACTGACGACTTCCCGTATAAACTAACAACCCCTAATTCACCCTTTTAGGGGTAAAGTTTTGAAAAAGGCTGATATACATATGCATTTATTTGTAACAAGAAATAGGCATATAAATTTCGTGTTTCTTACTTTGAAAATGACGGACTTCCCTTGTTTTAGCCCGTTAATGTTGAAATTTTGAAAAATCCGTTCTTAGAGGATGATTACAACATAAAAGGCATCAACTGCCAACATTTAAAGTTTGTAGCCCCAGCCGTTTAAGCTCTGCGTTGATGAGTCAGTCAGTCAGGAAAATTAATTATCCCTACATATTATAAAACAAAGCCCCCGGCCGCGTCTGTCTGTCCATTCGCGATAAACTGCAAATTTACCAAATGGATTTTCATACGGTTTTCACGCACGAATAGTGTGATTCATGAGGTTTAGGTGTATAATTTATTAGGGTTTTGTATACATTTGCTGAAATATGACGACGATTGTTGAAGATGTCGGAAAAAATTATGCCGACTGGAAGCTTACGTGTTAACTTCTTACGTAAACCAAGACTGACCACTGAACCAGAGTTGTATGAAAACAATGTTATTTCTAATAATAATATCTATTACAATATACCGAAGCTATATGTCTATCTTCTAAGATTAACACACAATAACGAAAAATACGCGTATTGTGCTCTGCTACCCTTGCGAAGCCGGGGCGGATAGATAAGTACGTTTATCAGCAGTCTGGTTACCATAGTACAGGCTCTGCTTAGATTGGGATCAGACGGCTGTGTGAGGTGTGTCAAGTTATTATTATAAAAAAATATATATTACGAAAATTATAATTATAAATTTTTTTTATTTAAAAAAAACTTTCTTTGTCAACTATCAGTTCGTCAACATTTGTAGAAGAAATGGTATAAATCGATTCATATGAAGAAATTGTCACTATCATGTGATGAATAGCATCTAGATAGCAGTTACCTAAACCTCCAGGTCATCGACGCCGACGTTCAACCCTAACTAGTTTAGAGGTGACCATTACTTTTTGTAATTCCATCAAAACAAAGGTCAGGCTATGAATGGTATTTACCTATCTAAATATGAAATACAAACAAATTATTAATTTTATTAAATGTTATTTAAAGTAATACGTTTTTTTCTAATATACAATAAATTTCTGATAAATATTTAATAAATTCCAATAGAAGAATTTTTATTACAGATCTCGTAAATTAAAAGATTATTCAACTCAAATTCACATTTACATAATTGAATACCAAGTGCAAATAATATTTATATTCAAAGCTAGGTCGAATAAATGACGTGAACATCTGTCTTAGATCTTTTATTGATTTATCTGTACAGGGATAATACTGCTTTACATTACCAAGGCCAGTTCAGTAGGGATACAGAGGCACACGTGTTCTCTCTTTGTTTATCTTACTAAGCCCGACATTGCATTAGTGGCCACGCCTGCACACCAGTATCTCCTGATATATTATGACCAGTTCAACAAGCTACCTAATCTTTCTCATTCACATTACGCAATGAACTATTTAAAAGGTCACAGCGGGTCAGCTTTTAATAGTCGTAACACATTATTCAGTTGACATGATTATGCCACGCAATTTTAACAGATAGGTACTTTTGCTACATAATCTAGATTCATCTACGTGAAAGCAATTGCAATTCCGATTTATCAATTTACGTGTCAATCATGTTAATGTTTTATTGCCTCAGCATGAAGCCTTTCTATTTTGTGTTATCTAAGATCGAAATTAATATACTTATTATCAAACAACGATCAAAGCTATTAAGAAGGCCAGTTCTGATTTGCTCGTCTAATATCCGTTGAATGTTGTTATAATTTCTTTCAACGACTTTTTCTTTTATGAAATAGGGAGTTGGCAGTCTGACCATGTCTTATTAAAATTGTTTACAGCACAAGTTTTTTATTCTATTCATAAATTTAGATATAACAATGAATTCCTATTTCCCTTGGTCACGCCATAACTGGAGACTTAACCGATTTCATTCATATTTTTTTCTGTTTCCTGATACTTTGTAGAAGGTTCTTACGGAACCAAAAGATAAGAAAATTGCACAGAAAATTGAAAAATTTCAGAAATATTTTTTCCACGCAAACGAAATCGCGGACAACAGCTAGTGTACATATTAAGATTGTTTGTACGTACATGTATAAAGAAAAATAGTAACTAGTCGCTACAGTGACTAAGACACGAGTTGTTTAGGTACAGGATCTTTAAATAGAATTCATAGCAGGTCGAACGGATATAATTGAAGGTTCTCGGGTTAGCAGATTTCTTTTCGAGAGCATTATCCAAGTGCCTGCACAAAATAAGTTAGGATTAGCTATAGGCGAAGTATTTTTTGTTCTGGCAAAAAAAAAGAATTGAAGGATAAGGCCCCATCCTTATCCTTAAATTTCTCAGTTATTGCTTAGGTTGTAAGCACCAGTTACTGGTTACCGACAAAAAGGCTGTGTGCCTTTTACCAGCTTAGTTATTTTTTTAAACAAGAATACTAGCAACGTGGATCACACATTACTAGTATCTAAGCTAATTGCTTGTGGTAGGAGTGGGTTCACGTCGGTAGTGCATTGTGTGGGGTTCGAACCCGCAACCACTTGATCGCAAGTCTGACGCCTTAGCCATTACGCTACCGCCGCTTAATTGAATCTAAAAATACTTTCTACACAGAACTTTAGGCTGTAAAGTAAACGTAAGTTTGTGTTGACTTTGCTCAAGGTTTTTCTTTATGGATATCTTTTTAGGGACTGTTTAAAGTAGAGCTGAAAATAGTTTTTTTCTTAAATACTATCTACGTATTTTAGTAATCTCAGACTGTTGCTTTAACAAATTGCACCTAAATAAGTATTGTATTAATATTTTTATACATTATATAGTATCTACGTTACAGCACAGTAATTTAGTAGAGCATAAATGTAGTCTCATTTATTCATGTCCGTGCAAAGACAACTCATCCGTAGCTCTCACTAAGCCGCCATTTTTCTTACTCCTCACTAAACGACCGGTATTACGATTATTTTTCTCGCATTTTACGGGCCACTAAACTTTGCCTATCTGGTTCACCACACAATGGTGTAGAACAATGATGGGACGAAGATGTCTGTGGGCAAAGTGGTGGGTAGGCCGTGACAAATCGGTGGAACGAAGGCGGTTCCTGCCATTGTCTATTGCTACTACCGTGAACTAGAATTTGCTCGAATATTGATGCTCGAATAATGTGATGTGTTGCAAGTTCTCACAGTACAACATCAACTTTGCGTATTACGTATGCAAATGGCTATTTGAAAGAGTGTACGGTGTACATAGACCGCTTTATTTTAACACTAGTCGTCCCCGCAGTTTCACCTGCGTTTATGGTCACTGCTAAACTCCTATTGGTCGTAGCGTGATGTTATATAGCCTATAGCCTTCCTCGATAAATGGGCTATCGAACACAAATTTTTCAATTCGAACCAGTAGTTCCTGAGATTAACGCGTTCAACCAAACACACAAACAAACAAAATCTTCTGCTATATAATATTAGTATTGATCTGGGTAAATGAAATTTCAACGTTTTTTGAAATTTAAAAAGGTAAAACTGTAAAAAAATTGTATATAACTTACTTACTTGATTTTTTTTCCGATTTACCTTTTCTTCACAAGAACAACACTATATTATGTTTGTAATATTTAAATTCGTAAAAGTTATTTTACGTAATAAAATGAAGCGTTTAATTTCGTTTTAATTTCAGCGCCTCATACCTCATACAAAAATGTACAAAAGCGCTTCAGTATTGCTACAAATTTAGCCTTTTCATTGTAACATTTAAATGCAGATGTGTCGACACATTTACCAAAAAATAAAATCACCTGTCGTGTTAGCATCATAGTAAAATGTTGCATAAATTCAAAACGTTAGAGGATAATTTAGCTTGAAAAGGGCACAAGAATATTTCAAGTTCCACCTAAATAGAGAGATAATTTGGAAGTTGCTGTTGTAACATAAATTTAGATCGTGGTGCCATAAAGATAAGGGATATTTTCGGTGTACGAGGACATTTTGACGGACAAAGGTGCAAGTAGTTGGATTAAAGCAAGGGGGAACGATGTCAGCTACCATTATGTTTAGGTTCTTAAGAGTTTAAAAGGAACTGAGAAGAACCACTTGATTCTTGATACAATGCGTTCGTCTGGTAGTGTATTTTAAGCGTAATCCGTGGAAGCTTGGTAATATGTATATTAAAACTAAATAGCGAGTTTGAGAATTATGTTAAACCATAAGGTCTAACTTAACTAATATTATAAATGAAAATACGATTTTTTTTGGCTCTTTCTTACACTCTTACCGATCATCATAAAATATTTGCATACACATTGCCAGGCGTATAGAAATATGCCATCAGTACTTTTCATCCCGAAAAAAATACTTTTAGATGGTCGTTCGGATTGACAAAATCTATATTAACGCGAAGGAAGCCGCGGGCAATAACTAACTATGTTTTCATTGCTTTATTACATTATGTTCTTTTATAAGTAAAAGAGTGAAAAGGGCATACATAGATAAGTACAGGGAATAAAAAAGTTGTTCAGAAAACATACCTATGTAGTTCCATATGTGACAAAACCATGAACAACTTTTTTATTAAAATAATGGAGAACCTTACAGGTTTCCGATTCCGGAAGGATAAATTTAGTATAAAGTAACTCTACCATTAGTTGTTTTTTACATTGTTGATAACGCATGGGTGACATTTCCGGTGTAACAAAACGTCCATAAGCCACGGTGACCGCCTACAATCAGGCGGGATCATAGTTGTTTGTCACCTTAAAGGTTTCATACCTAATATATGATTGACATTAAATAATTAGAACGGTTCAAATATACGTAAGTAGCAGGTAAGAAGAGAACAGTAACACGTAAAGCTTTGTTTAAGCTCCAGACAAGTCCTGGGCTAAATTACTACCAATATCTACTACGCGGAGTAGAGCGAACTATCGAAAGTGCTCACCAGATACGAGCACCCGGTCTTGACCCGTTGATCGTTCTTTCGTCATTATTTTTATCTTACCACTAGTTCAGCTGTGTGACTTTGCTCTTTCTCGTACATAGAGTGTCATCGGCTGATAAATAATTTTAATAATAAGTTTTTTTTAATCGAGTCGGAATAGGCATTGAACTTTACGTCGTGCTATTTTTTACCTTTCTGCATAGTTCTAGTTTTGCAAAAAAATAAAACTCTTTGTATGGTCATGGCGCGTTTACAAAATTTGACACGGTGATTACAATCGGTCACGATCTCATTGAACGTCACTATTATGGAGACAAATTAAATTACAGACTCCAAAAGAACCTAATAATGTGTTGTGGTGACACGTTTTCGGTGGTTTATGTAAAAAAAAACTAATTTATTACGACATTGTCATATTTTTTAATGGCTTGTACAATGTTTGATGTCAGAATAAATTAAATTGCTATATTGCTTTTGTAATAAGGTGCAATTTGTTTTTGAGCAACGACTTGCTTCCTTATTCCATGCATACACATATTGGACAGATCAAACGCACATACGATGAAAGAGTCATGTAACAGTCGTAAAAAAGTTAAGAAAACGTCAAATGAAAGAATCCATTGTCGCGGGATGTTCGCTGGAGTCAGGTCCAAACAATTGGAAGGTACTACATAAACCACAAGTGCTCTCCACCGATCGTTACAAGTACTAGAATCCTGTCATCAGCAAATGCAATCGTCATTGTAGACATGCAACTTTCAGTTGAAGTACCAACAGTGCCAACACAAATGTTGACCAAGTGCTGGCAGGTGCTTACCGAAACTCACAACTCACGGACACCGTGCACCGGTGCAATTGATCAAGGTTGCAATTGATCGTAGTTGGGTAAACAAAAAGATATCATATCTAAAATAGTATCGAGTTAAGTCCAGATTTACAAATCTAATAAAACAGAATTCATTTTTAACCGACGAAAAAAAGGAGGTTCTCAATTCGACCGTATATTATTTTTTACTTTTTATTTTAATTTCTGAATAACTTCCTCTTATTCTTATTTAGGACTTCTCAGCAAAATAAAATCCATCTATGTTTACAAATTCGCGGCTTTCCTCACACCAATGGGTTCATATTTATTAATAGGTTGTAAACTGTAAAGTCTACCAATATCTGTGAGGGCAGTTCACTTAGTATTACCACTTTTAGTAGACGGAACTAAGGATTACAGCGACATAACTTTCTATCTTTGATAATTCAATAGGCGTGTATGCGAATTTAAAGAAATAACAAATATTTTGCAATAAACACTGGTGTTGGTGTCACATGTTTGTGGCCAAATTTAATAAAATTGTAAATGTAAGTATCAAATTAGTAAGGCAACACTTGAGATTGAAGATCTTGGCGGATGTACAAACACATGTCATCATACCCCATTACTTTCTCAAATACGTTGAATAAGAACGTTAATTATGGTGCATTTGATCGAAAGCTACTAACGCAAAAACTTAATACCCAATAATGATAGCTAATTGCGCTCGCGAACTATTAGCTCGTCCGCTATCGTGAGACACTGCACTTTTATTGCGATGTCTCAAGACTGGTTTAGTTCTCAGTTTTAATTGTTCCAACGCGGAAAGATAAGTGAGACACAATATTTTTATAGCAAAAATATTATCAACTGATAAGTAGAGCAAATATAGTCGTGTATATTCAGTTTAATTTCACAAAATTATTTTAGTGGGCAGTCTAAAATTCACTTCCAGCTTTCATGTGTCCATCATCAGAATTGTTATTATTAATTAATACACTAGCGTTACAAATACTAACAACAGAGAAAACTAATAAAACATTAATTGAAACCTCGAGGCTGGTGCCGCATGCTGGTAAGATGTTAACGTAATTATTTTATACTAGCAACCCGCCCCGGCTTCACACGGATAGTAGAGGCATCTTCAACAATCATCATTATACTTCAACAAATTTACACAAAATGTTAACAAATTACCTAAATACACCTAAACCTTCCTCATGAATCACTCTGTCTATTGGTGAAAACCACATGAAAATCCGTTCAGTGGTTTTTCAGTTTATCGCGAACAGACAGACAGACACACTTTGTTTTGTAATATGTAGTGATGTAGGGATTTAGTATTTTAGAGCAATTTAGTATTTTGTAGCACAGCACACACACAGTCGACTTTTAGATGCAAACATTAAGAAAGGTTTTTGGTACCTTCCTCTTGAAAATACCGTTAAGGGTAAATCTATACTAAAATAATAAAGCTGAAGAGTGTTTTTTGTTTGATTGTTTGTTTGTTTAAACGCGCCAATCTCAGGAACTATCAGTCAGATTTAATTAGTTCTTTTTCTATAAGATAGATTATTTATTGAGGAAGGTTATTGCCTATCACGCTACGACCTTCAGGAGAGACTGCGGGTAATTGCTAGTCCTATATACGATTTTTTGGCAGCGATTACTGAATCGTGATCCGTAATCCCTCACTCACAATGCAACCCACACATGTTAATGATGGATTTAATTAGAAACTTTTATCAATTACTGCGATATGTAGTATTACTATAAATGGTGCCGTATACGCTTGCGCATTAACCAGTTGAACATCGACGATTCAAGAATAAAATCTGCTGTGTCCTAGTTTCTTTAATAAAGCTATAATTCAAAATTTAAACTAAGTTTCTCATTTTTTCTCCTTACATATTTTTGACAAGAATCCGCACTACAAGTTCACACCTGTTACCTTGTACCTGTGCTTCAACTTCTAGAGCGTAATCGGGAACCTATTCTGTGCTAGAGGAAAATACTAGAAGAGGGACATAATTGTTCTGTCCCTCTTCTAGTATTTTCCTCACAAGCATATTGATGCTTACTGAAACGACACACTCAATAGCGGCAAAAGTGAATTAAAATAGGTTTGGAGATTTATATATTTTGTCAATCACAATCAAGATCAAGAAAAATATAAACAAACCAGACCAATAAATATTACTCAACTGCATGCCCCGTCAAATCGTACTATTGTAGATACGAGAGTACATTACATTAGTCAAGTAAATTATCATTATATCTCTGTCTGAATTCCGTATTTAAATGGAACATATTATACTGCAGTGCTACAGAGTCAGACGGCTACTTTAAACTTCAGATTGACAATCACTGATAAGATTTAGCTGCTGTACTGTCTATAGCTGAACCATTAAACAAATGGACAGGTTTAAAAAGCAAATTGATTGTTGTGATAAGTCACTCTGACTGGAACAAGATGACTTTGAAGTGAACGGTGTAGGAGGAAGAACTTTTAAATGTTTGTGTTCCATGGCAGATGATTATGATTATAAGAATTTAACCTTAACTGCCTAAGGCTCATTTTCTGGCTGCTGGCCGTAGGCACAGGCAGACTGACAGAATAATATCAACCCTACTTTGTCGAGTTCATCCTACATCTCTCTACACATTCTCGATGGTTTCAATTCCGCGATGTACCGTCAGCTTAAGTAGATATATACTAACGGTGTCCCTACTCTGTATGTAAACTGATTTACTCACAGAGTAGCGACACCGTTAGTATAATGTACTCTTGTATCTACAACGGTACGATTTGACACCAAATTTTGATAAGACATATGTTGTTTGTTACTAAAAACACATACATGAACAACCTATGTTTTTTAAATACTAAATAAATTATTAACTATTCCATAATAAGTTTTCAAATAGAAAGGGCCTCAAATATCGATAGCCATTGATAAAGTCAAGAAGAAAAAACAAGAATTACATGTCTTACAAGACAAGTTTAAGAACGTTTTCAAAATCAGGTGTATAAGATAAGGGCTTAGAATACAGTTGTAAGGGTAGCCTCTCTAGATGTTATTGACTCGAGTGTTCAACCAATGAGATGCGCGAGCGCAAGCAGGTGCGCACAGAAGTGAAGCGACGCGAAAAAAACTTAAGCGGAACGTTTATAAATAGCGTCAACGATGCATGTTACCCTTTGGATCCGGATCCTGCTTGGAAGAAAAAAATGTGTAATTAACAAAATAAGGTCTTGATATGTTAATTTCATAAACGCGGCCCATACTTTGTTCAAGTCAGCGAAATAATTATGAATGAAACTCAGAAGTGGTTGTGGACCAAAAGTTTGGAAACACTAGCGTATGAGCTGTAGTTTGAAGCACAAGTTGCTGTTATAATAACAAACAAATAGCCTAATAAATAGGCTCTAAAGTGTACACAGCTTAGGGAACTCATCGAAATCAACTTACTTTTTAACACACTTTTATTGGCTTGGTATGCATGTATGTAATGGAATCTATGAATGTGATTTTCATCCCCTTCAAAACGTCGGATTAATTTGAAACTTTGCACACTTATCAAGGACCAATGACAGTGCAATAATTTAAATAGTTTATACCATTATCTTAGTCAGGATCTTCAGGATTAGGATTTTTGTATCGGATGACACGGTAGTGTCTTGTGCCAAGTACATGTATAAATAAATATTCTTGAGAAACGGTGACAAAATCCGAGGAAGGCAACAGGCGAGCTAATTATCCACTCCTATCACAGGGAGCTAATAACAGCCTTAATAAATTATCGTTGAAAAAAATAAAAACAACGAATTAATGATAAATTGAAATAAAAGTGAAAAAGAAGTAATAGTTAAAAAAAACTAAAAAACACACTTTAATAGAAAACCAAACTAAGAAGTAAAAAATAAATAATAGTTTAAAAAAAATTAAAAACACGATTTAATAGAAAACCAATCTAAAAAGTAAAAAACCACTTCTACTTTTTAGTTTGGTTACTACGTAAACTATTATTTATTCCTTTATTGTACTCGTAGGTATTTAAGCTTCATAACTTGCTTCAGTTACATTAAGTTAATTGTATCATTATATAAATCCTAAATATCTTTAGTCCTTTGTTTAGTAGGTGGTTATCAAAGTCTGGAAATTTTGTATAGTTTGACCTTTTGATATCATTTAGGTAAATGAGCGGCACATTATTTAATAAAAGTTTTCTATTCCCTTACAACATATGTCTAATAGAATTGAAAGGGACGAAACGTTAACTAACTTTATAATTTTGCGTTAGTTAGTTTTATTAGAAGCAGCTGATTCCGACTTTTAATATTATCCATTGGCATTAAAAGACAAATTGCAATTACAAAATATTTTGCAGATGTACAAAGAAGACCACCACCACAAGAATACAAGAATTTTAATAGGAATAGGTAAAGTGGGACCCTAATAATCAAGAATTCTACATTTCAAGTTTGGCGATGTTGTAACAAAACGACAAGGATACTATCAGCTCAATCTGGACCTTGCCTTGGACTTGGACGGGCGTACATAAACTAGACACTGGTCGTAAAAAACATGAAACTTCAAGTACGAGAACATTCCTTGGCCACTCGCCGACGACCACTGTCAAACGATAAAATCAGATGGAAGAAATCGTTGGCATTCGAATGGACCAGATCAAAAGTCTTTCAACATTCGTATTGATTACTAATCAAAACAGTTGTAAAAGTAATACTCTATTTCTTGTATGGAACTTCAAAATATTGTCCTATGTAAAATGTGCTTTGCATTTCAGTAACTCGTAAAACCAAGCATATATCGTAACTTTTATGGAAAACGTTTTTGACCACAACCCTCATAAAATTTGAAGCTAAATTAAAGGCTTCGGAATGTTTAGAATATATCAAATATCATTGAGAAATCCTAAGAATTTATTAAGAGTTTTTATGGTATCACTTGCAAGATGTTCAATCAAAAAGTTATCAATACAATTCCTACCGAATGCATTGTCATAACCTCTGATCAATATCATCTCGCTCGACGCTATAGATGATATTGTTTTCTAATAGGTGCCATTGTCTTCCACTCGTGTATGTAACCACTTCTCATTATCTTTTCGTCATTGTTTCTTGCGTAAGGAGGTTATAAAATAATAGATTGCTTTTCTGAAATCAAGTGATGAAAGTGTTCGTGTGGAGACTTTTATATTCTAAAAATATCATTGTAATGGCATAATTTTACTAAATTAGGTACAAAATAGCAATAAGTCATAGGTATACTATTCCTAACCGATGTCCATAAATTCGTTCATATAACGCCTTCTGCTGTATGTAGTTGCTGTATGTAGTCATGTAATGCTTCTTTCAGTGGGCGTAGTTTTATGTTTTCTTTTTTTAGAGCCATTATTCTGTCAGAGTGTACAACAAACTTTTTTAAAGTAAAAAATATTCACTGGTATCAATAATCCTTAAGAATTCATTCGCTGTACAAAAACTTTTGCTTAATATTGCCAATTAAAAATTTAATTAAGTACAACTGGCAGGGGAGACACAAGCCAGCCAGCGTCCAATATAATGTACTGGTTTAAATATGTTTGCATCCTACCAATTTCCTCTGAGTCAGACGATAAGCCGGGGTCCACCTCTTTATTATTTTATAGGCCATAAATAACTTGCAAATTGCTTTCTTAATTAGATGCGGGAACCGGTCTGTCAGTTCTAATTTTACTTATTTTAAAATGTACATTTAAAGAAATTTAACAGGCTGTGCGCGTTATTCAAAAGAACATTATGCGTCTGTGCTTATCTTTGACTTAGTAACTGTTTATATTATCTGCGGTTAAGTTAATAGGGGACAGGGACCAGTTCGTTGAGGACAGTACAAAATTGTTCTTTATGCTTTATTATTTCTGTAAGGCCTTTGTACAGGGCTTCTAGAGACGTTCAGTTTCACGTGGCTCAAATGATAATGAAGCAAATTTCGTAAATATTACGTTTTCGTTGGCAAATAAGTGCACGGTCCATCCGGTAACGTGTGGTTATTGGTGCTAATAAACACTCTAATAAACTGAGTTGTTTTGTGTATTCTAACTCATTCATTCTCTCAGCTAAATTTTAAATATCTAAAAATAGGTTAGATAGGTTTAAAATCATAACTTTGTATTAACCATTTATTTCAGCATATAAAACACGGAATTTATTTGTATAGACGTCAGTTTTAGTGCAAACTAAACTTTTAAATACCTTTCACTTCCACATAAACTCCCACGTACAAAATTTCATAAAAGTAGCACCTAGGTGGGCGTTAATTATATTAATTTAAGACAGCCGTATGCAATAAAAATACCGTTGTATTTGTTTATTTCGATCGGGTAGATGGAAGATACAGTACAGTAGCCATGGGAAACGCTTAGAATACTTGTGTTTACGACTGATCTATCAATTGATTGTCCAAGCTCACTACACAAACTAACACTATATTTTGAAAGCCCATAATTAAGGCCAAGTTTCCTTTTATTCAAATTCAAAATCATTTATTCAATTAAGACACTAAGTGACATTTATGAACGTTAAATTGAAGCTAGAGTTAAAATCATAGATCGGCACAAACAGACGCCACAGCATGTAGTGGATTGTCAAGGTAAATTAGGTGAAAAACACCAAAATCTACTGCCTGTTTGTGTCGATCTATAACTTCCAGTTTCCAAAATGCGTAGGGCCTTATGATAAGAATACTGGCAAAGAAACTCAACTTTTAACTCAACTTTTAAATTCTTCTAAGTACCTAACTCCAAGTTTCGAACCACGTGAATAGTAATTTTTGTATTTTTTTTTTTCGAGGGTTTACATAATGTGTATTATGTCAAAGGTGTTTTAGTAAAAATGTTTTCGAATATATATCGCATGGAATTAAAAGTCTCAGTGTTTAAATTGGTTAAATTCTATAATTTTATAAAATCTTATCGAAACGTTCAATGAATGTTTTTTTTTTATGAGAGAGACGGGTCACCTAATGGTAAGTGATTACTGCCGCCCATCGGCACCTGCAACTCAGGAATGACAAGTGCGTTGTCGGTCTTTAAGACGAGAATAGGGGAAGGGAGAGAAGAGGGGAACAGTGGTGGAGAGGCTATTTGTATACGCAAATAAGATCAATCTTGTCCACGTTAATTTAACCGAAAGTTTAAAGATTTTTTACAGGGCGAGGATTTAATTTTTTTAGCAATTAGGGTGTCCTTTGAGATAATCAAAACCTTCACTCCAGGCACAACATTTTAATTTAAAGGGTCAAAGTTAACAAACTTTGTGTAAAAGAGTATAGCTGTATAACGAGAAGTTTTTTTACTTTGACAAAACACAGCCTTTGTGTTTCTTGTTCTTGTTTCAGATAAACGCCTCTTGTAATCAGAGAGGGTATTATTACAAATGAGGGAAAGGTTCTCTACAAAAGCTGTTACAAGAAATAAAAAATATTTTCCGCGTAGTAGCCAGTAAGATAAATTATTTTTTTTGAGACTAAAGTCCATGTTCTATTTTGGCATTTGTAAGGCCGAAGCTGCTGCTTGTGCTTGTTTACTTCACGAAGAATTATTTAGGTATGAAAACCTTTACTCTATAAACTTTAGTCGTAGGAAGATACTGCCAATTTGACAAAGTCTTCGAGCCATCTACAGGGGGACATGCAATGGTTCGCTTCATGGCAGGTGGTCGTCACTCGAGAACCTTTCTTCGACATTTCTCTTACATAATTCTTTGTTTTTAATCTTAGATCATTTATATGTCTAGATGGAGTGTTGCAGTAAAAAAGAACTAAAACAAACGGGCCAACTTTATTATGCTGCTTTGCGTGACAGTTACGTTTTACACTCGCGAAACGTCATTGTAGCTATAATAGTGTGTGTGCATAATGATACCAGTCGATGAAATACTCTCATTAAAAATAGAAAGAAATATTCTGTTATTGGATTGGTATTCTGAAATATCAATTATCCACCTTAAAGAAAATGGTCGTATTTCCAATCAGAATCGTAAAAAATAAAACAAAAACTACCCCTATATCGACTTAAATAAAGACAAATCCACCATTTTTTTATTCGAAATAGATCAAGTTATTTTCCTAATAAACATCCTAAAAAAGGACTGTAAAGGTATTTAAAGAATTTCTTGTCAATATAGTAGTAATGTATAACACTAATCATTATTATAAAATAAAATTATCGATTTTGTAGATGTGTGTACGTACGTATGTGTAGATATTGGTACGGTTATGGAATAACCTGCCTTTGACAAAAAGACGTGCACAGTCACTGCCTGCTTTTAAGAAACTGGTAAAAGAACATTACCTGGGTGATATCAACATATCATAATTGCCTATTTGCCTTCTTATTTGACTTCATGTAGTACGAGTATAGTCCAATATTTGTGTGTTTTAGTCGATTTATGTGTGAATCCTTACACCTATGTTTGCTTATGTATTTATTTGTTTGTTGCTCTCTTGTATGTATATTCTTACACTATATGTAAGATACTTCATCATTATTTAACTTGTATAATATACCTACTGAGCGTACACCATACTGCCCTTAAATCGATATCCTATGTTCGCTCCATCCATCCATGGTTACCTGTAAGAGATTGCCTCAGTGCGATAAGGCCGCCAATTGTATCTACCACAAAACATTGCTGTGCTTCTACTCTTCAATATCATTTTGGTGTACAATAAAGAGATATATTATTATTATTATATAGAAAATCGCGAAATAATATTTTTCAATGTTTAAAAACTTACGGAACAGAATATAATAAGTACTAAATTCCTTGTCATTGGGTGACAGCGCAACTGACACTGATCGCGGGAAAGGAACTTAGCGGCCAACGGTTTGACTCTATTTTTGACGCTTTCACATCTTTGACAGTCTATCTAGACATGTAAACAATCTAAGTTTCTAATCAGATCTCGTTGAGAAACATACAGCAGAGACATTTCCACAAAAGTTCGTGTTTGGGCCGTTCTATAGAGCCAATGGTTAGCGGCCATGTCTCACTGGCAATAATTATGTACTTGATGATGAAGTTAATGTTGAAATGGCCTATGGTTTCGATCACATATATATTTGATCAAAGTACAATGGGTAAAGATCCTAGTCTTTATGTACTGGAATTGATCGTGCGTAAACTTTCCAAACGTTTCCAAGGCTTGACCTCTTTAAAGAAGTTGGACCTACAGAAAATCTCATTAGTTTAATTTGTAATGTAACCGATTAAAGCTGGCCATACTGTACGGCATTGGCGCAAGTAAGGTGTCGATGTTTACATGCCTCGGGGTCAGGCTATGTATAGCTTCTTGGACTATATTGTTCAGGCGTTGTAGGGTGTCAGTGTTGGAATACATTATTCAATTTATTTATATTTAGTAACACTGTTGGAGTTAATCAAAACTTGTGTTTGTCTTTATAAACGTTTTTAATATATGCATAGAAGAGAATAGAGAAGATGTAAATAGTCACTAATTAGAATCTGAATAAAATGAAATATTTTTATTTATTTTCCAACCCTGTTTCGCATGGAAGGAACTCTCGCTAAATGTAGAAATACAACACTAGAGAAGATGCATCCCTAATACAGCGGATACAATCCGAGCTAAATCTTTACAAGCAAATGTTAAAGGTATTGTGTAAAGAAAAGATTTTTTAAGCAAACTAACGGAACTAGTTCATCCTTCTAATACTATTTACAAAAAACAATATACATATATATAGAAAAACATAGGTATGAGGTTGCTCAGTGGCAGAGAAACCCCCTGTTAAGCAGTTGTCACGTATGCTTGCCGTCCAGAGAGGTGCAAGATATTACCATTGATATGTTCACCATTCAATGAGATTGATGATTTTCTGATAATCATGTACATTACCATACGGGATGATTTGGGTGAAGTAAGACAGTAAAAATCCATTCAATTGGGTGGATTTCCTTGGCAAATCAAACCGGTTAATGTGTATCATTCCGCTTCTAATGTTCTAAACCTTATTAAATAATGATCACAATAATTAGCATTTCAATTGTTTCAAATCTACAATTAAAAATTCCATGAATTTCAAGAAAAAGTGTGTAATTTTACTTTATTTAGGTACTAATTTTACATTACTTTACACTGTAACTTGATTAATTATTTTTCCTATAACCGTTTTAATTCTGTGAACAATTTATTACGAGTACCGTCTCCTTCAATAGCAATACAGGCCAACTCACTTTTTTATCACGGCATCGGTTTTTGCCGACCATTGCCGTACCTACCGACAATACACGGCGCGTGACAGCCCGCGGGTGCGCTTTGCTCCTATCTCATCCCAACTACAACAAAAAGTAAACCAGATCACCATATCCAAAGTCAACCATATGCGTTGCAATTACATTTCATTTTACCTTAGCACGACTGACAAGACTTTAAACGATGAAACGTAAAATCTTTCGAGACCATGTTACAAATTGGACCTTATCACGTTAAAGTAGGTGCTATTTTAGATGGTAAGTCAATTTTAAGAATTTGTTTTGGTGTAACGAAATGATCGGGCGCTTGGTCGTAATAAAACGACACAATGGACCGGTCAATGTGTCTCGTGCCACTAGTGCGAGCTAAAGTCAATCGTTTTTTGTTTGGGCGACACGGGTATTTTTTGAGTTTGTCGAAATCACGTACCAGCGTGATTCACAATGCGTCGGAATGGGCACCCGAACATTTTATAATACACTATCATGCTCAGTCCAATGACCTGTGATCAAAGCCATTGTTGACGTTTCCAGTTCACTTCAAGTTTCATCAGTTACTCAGGAGTAATTTAATATGTATAAGCTTTAAAGTCAGATAAGGGTTGATGGATTATGGGGCTTATAAACTTAGACGTAGGTAGTGTGTAATCTCTTAAGTATTTCGTATTTAATCGATAAGGTTGATAAGGAATTAACGTTTGATTGTATTAAAATAAACAGTTTTAATATCGGATTTGTCTAAAAGAACTAAGAGTTTTTTTGTAGTAATTTTTATTATTGTATTTGTTAATTTTCAACCAGTAATTTAAAAAAAACACAAAATTAGTTTGTATTTTATGGATTTTTGTCCTGTGCAGTATTTCTGGAACTGTTTCTGTTTAATCTAAAGTTAGTTGTAATTTCACCTTATAAAACGGGAATTTCATAGATAAAGACGTGATAAATAGTCTATATCACACAGGAACCAAGTACCTACATACCTACTGCTTAAGACATAATTGGTACAAGTACAATTAATACAATAGTAGGACTGTACTGATTGTGTCTTGTTTAACGTAAGATGTCTCACACTGTACCTTATTCCTTAATTATAAATTTAATCAGAGCCAAGAAACTCAACCTATTAAAAGTAATGTTTTATCATTATTTAATCAGTAAAATTCCACAAAATCTGAGTGAAGAATATATTTTTCGACGAATTTCTTCACAAATTAACCCTGATCTCGCACTACCGAAAATTTAATATCAGGCAACAGCGCCATAAACCGTGGGGTTCCTTTATTAACGGTTTAATTAAAATTTTCCTATATTGGTGCTTATAAAGGATAGTTAGTTACTTATTATGACTTGCGGTAGAGTATAAATTAATGCTGACTTAAACGTTCCGACTTTGATTACCTTTAAAACTTGACATTTATTTGTAAGTTACCATTATATAAAGAGATTAGTTTAAAAAAAAGATTTTATAACAGGAACAATTTATATTAGTATATATTCTAGCTGGATACTTTTACACCTTTTTTCTCTAAAGGAATAACTGGGCGAACAACAAACAAGTTAGGAAACTTATGATAAAACTTTAATATACATTTAGAAAACAGACGTGAAACGACGAAAAAAGAGACCTAGCTGCACCTCAGTGCGGCTATTTATGGCCCAGTATCGGATGATGTGTGAGATCACTAGTTTTTTACATAACCATACATACATATTATTCAACAAAAAAAAATCGGTTTGGTTTTTAAATTTACCTTAATTTCGAACCATCTATTCAGCATCACGGTCTCCGGTCATTATTTCGGTAGCGTTTATTTGTCATTTTCAACTTTTTAATGATCGCGATGTTCTTACTGATTTTTAGATTCCGAATTTTACAAATATGTCAACTTTACATAACCATTTGTTTTCCAAGAAAGCAAACAGATCATTTTTTTACGACAGACTTTCACCTGTCCAATGTAACTAAATTGAAGCATTGGGTGTAAACAAACGTAAAGTCTTTGAAATTGAAACGCAATTTTGTAATCTATGCTATAAGGGCACAGCGCCACTTTTGAAATAATTGATATCACACCATCTAGAAACGATAGATCGAAACAAGTTGTTGGCATAATATACTAGATAAAGATTTATATGTTTTGATGCAATAACATCAAAACATATAAATCTTTCGGCTTAATCGGCTTTGGGTACCGAACGCTCTTGTTGCACTCAATGCTTCAATTGTTATTACACAGAAATGACACACACGACTATTTTATGTTAAATTGCCCGGATTTCTGACCCTGACCTGCTTTTTCCCATCTTTAATTCCCAAAGTGCCTGGTTGACCCCGTTTACCCCTTCTAGGCTACAAGCGTGAGTATATGTATGTACGACCTATTTTAACAAAGGATTTACTTTAAGTTTAAAAAAATTACGAATTTTTACCATAGGTATCTCGGATTGTTAACTATTGCTTGTCGTATGTCTATGTCGCCTTTATTAAATACAACAAGTATGGTGTTCTTTGGCCCAAAGAAAATGAATTACTGTTAGTTTATGCTATTTTTGCCATATAAAAATATATATTTATTTTCACTGTTTAAAATAACCGTTTACTTACAAAAGTACCTACTTAATCAAAAATTAAAACTGACAGTAGCATTGCTAAATTTGCTCGAAGGTCGTTAAGGCTTCATTTTAAACATAGTGGCAGGGTTTTGTTTATTTACTTATTTTCTATTTAAATATTAACCTCACATCATGAACTTCAAATAATAGAATATTATCGGTTTATCTGCTTAAAATAAATGTAAATAGATGATATCGTAAAAAGTTTTCAGATCATAAGTACCATAATTATGTACCTAAAACAAAATAATTCCCTTTGCTCCCCAACCAAAAAAATATAAAAATATCCTTTGTACGAATAGCCAAAAATTGGAAACCTAAAAGTGTCTGTATATTAATAAATAAATAAACATTTATCTAAGTTACAAATAAGTAATCCAAATAACGGGCTTTGTAGCTACGGCATTCTATTGATCTGGAATAATAGCACTAAGTAAAGACTGTTTCACTCAAACTGGGGGTGAGCTAAATATAGTCCTTAAGTAGTTAATGTAGGCGCTATACAGGTTGCCGCAATAAGTATCACCCTATTGGAAAGTGCTGCCATTTTTGCGAATGGCATCGTATGTCAGTTTGTTTTTGACATTCGTGAAGTAGACGTGACATGTGTGAAATTTATAGTGAATAACAATAAATACGCTTTTACGGTGAACGGCGATCGCTGGCTCTATAGCCATGCTGACTGAATTTTTCTTGCCGGAAGTTGAACTTGGAGGTCATTTGCTTCTAATCGGGACGGAGCCTTACTGCATGCGAAACAATGCGTAATTTGAAGGATGCCTTCCCAGCGCGTATAATCTCGTGATTCGGTCATTTGAACTGGCCAGCCACATCTCCCGATTTGACTACCCTGGACTCCTTCCTCTGGGGACATTTAATGTCGTTGGTGTCCGCCAACAAGCCGCGGGGGGCTTAAAAAATAACATTCGAGCCGAAATTGATAACGTGACACACAAATGCTGGGCACAGTTATGCAAAAGAGTCCAAATTTGCATCGACGCCGGTGGCGGCCAATTATCAGACATATGCCCACAATTAATTGACACGACATTTATAAGTGCGAATAAACATAATCAGTTAAAAACGAAATGAGTTTTCTCTCTAAACAAAAGTTATAGGGTAAGAAAATCAGGTGATGGTTTTTGCCCCAACTACCTGAACTACTGAAATTTTGTATGTAGATAGCTGAAGACCTGGATTAACACATAGGCTACTTTTTATGTCGATATTCCCACGAAATTACGCGGGTGAAACTATAAAGATAATTTTAAATGATGTAGTGTGATAATATTAGGCAGATGCAATAAAGTTTGCTAAAACCAAACCAACTGATTCGACAGTTAGATCTTCTTTGTTAATAGGTAGATGTTTTTAATGGCCTTTTCAAGATTATTTGTTCAGATCATGTGAAAAAACAGCTATGTTAAATGAAAATATACCATGCGAATTCGTCTATTTATATACATAAATATCGGGTGTGTTCAAAGGAATTTGCACTACTGTGAACGAGCTCTCGGTTTTTCTTTAGAATCTTAGTTTGAATAAAGCCAAGAACTTTGTCAAATGTATTCCATGCAGTTCGCTATCAGTGTTAATTGATTTTTAGGTAAAGACTTACTACACATTTGATTATTTATTTGCTGTTTATGTACACTATTTTCCTCATTATAGCTGTTATATATTTTATTTCCCTTATTTCATTTTTTTTTCATATTAAACAAACTCAAATCATTTGGTAGATTTGCAAACTTTTATTACTTACCATTTATTATGAATTTATTAGGTAAATGTTGCGTGTGTTGCAAACCTTTTCCATGCAAAAGGTAGCGGAAAAATCTTGTGTGTAACAAATTACACTCGTTATTCATTTTTAAATTGCTGCCGTAGCTTTATGCCGTGTGCAATTTAACTTCACTTCACTGCGGGTTTGTTGTAAATGCTACAAAGACTACAAACCCGCATTTTTCTTTACCGAACTTTTCTTAAACTCACGAGTCTGAGAGACGTTTTCGTACAAAAGTGTTACAGAATATAAATCCTGCCCGCGAATAATTGAAATACGTCATTATTTTTAATCCGATTGGATGCGGCTGTATTTGTACTATCTGATCCGCTGAATCAAACCGGTTTGCCCTAGTAGGTATAGTACTTCTCCTATTGAACTCAGACCCATGGTTGATGGGATTATTTCTACCAAAATAATTTGATTTGTCACTTCAATCCATTGAGTCAGTCAGAGACCAAATCACTTTTAAAATATTAAAAAACTTATAAAAAAGAAAATATCAATATATACTTAGTTCAAATTAAATCAATGAATGTATTTTACAGTTAATATGCTATGAATGTACCTATTTTGAGAAACGAATGTACAGTTTACACCTTAGTACTCGTGTCATAACACTTTTGATTATAAATTTTGAAGTGTACCGACCATTAGTAAATTAAGTTTATGGTACCGACGCTGTCACTCAATGAAGATGTCATCATTGTAAACGATATGTACCTGGAGTGAAATGTGTCAGTCTGGCGGCAGCAAAAACCCGCCAACTGTTTGTTTTAGATTGTATTAATTAATTTTTAACTTTTCTAATTTAGTTCTGGAACTCGTTGAGTGCATGCTTTTTTGCATTTTTTATTTTTAATGGAATGTTGTTGTTGAATGGGCGTTTGTCTTCCAACTCACCTGAAAGGACGGGAAGTGACGATGAAGACGAAGATGATACAAGTCTGTCCAAGAGAAACCTATTCACTCTACACTCGAACATTTCAGGATTATAATTTGAAGGGAAAAATTAAGACGAAGGCAGCTCATTCCACACTTTATGCTCTCGAACTATAAAGGAATTGTCAAAGCGTTTAGTTCGACTTTTTGGTGTAAAAGGATGGAAACTATTGATTCTAGTGGACTATTATACACACTATATAATCGATTATTCGTCCTGTTTATCGCCCAGCAGAGAGATAAACGTGTGTATTAAAGGTTTTGTTTAGGCAAATGACCATTCCCCGTAGATTGCCGTAATAATTATTTTGGATTAATAGGTATACCTTCACAGTGTAACGACAAAAAGGTTAGGTACTCGTCGAAATTAATTTTGTAAAATGCAATCTTTTAATTGAATTATAATTTACAACACAACACGAATTCCTTGCTGAGCTGTTTAGTTCGTAACAATAAATCATTTTAAACAATTTTGCAGCATTAGTAATATACCTATTAAATTTCAATTATGAAAGGGTATCAGTAACACTGCGATTTTATTAACTAATAGCTGTTCCTCGCAGTTTCCGCTCAAAAGGTTCGTAGCGTGATGTTACATCCTCCTCCTTCCTTCCTCAATGAATACTCTATCCAACACAAAAAGATTTTTTCAAATGTGTCTGGTAGTCTCAGAGATTAGCGCGTTGGATTTGTTTAAACAAACAGGCAATCGAACAAAAAATCTCTTCAGTTTTATTATATTAGTATATACAGTTACGTTATCCTTGGTAGGTGAGGCTGTCCTGACGATTTATTATCATTGGCAGAGCCATGCTGCGGCACGTATGGGCCGGCTCGACCGGAGTGATACCACGGCCTCACAGAAAACCGGCAGTGAAGCAATATTTACATTTCTTTTCGCTGAGTGAGTGAGGTTACTGCAGGCCCTAACCCTTCCCTCCCCTCCCTCTTCTCCCCCCCGCCCCCTTGCCCTACTCCCACCTTAAAGGCCGGCAACGCACTTGCGACTCTTGAGTTGCAGGTGTCCATGGTAGTAGTAGTAGTAGTAGTAGTAGTAGTAGTAGTAGTAGTAGTAGTAGTAGTAGTAGTAGGCAGTCAATTACCATTAGGTGACCCGTCCGCTCGTTTGCCTCCTATAACATAAACAAAACATATCAAGCACTTTGATAAGACGGAGGAGGATACGATGTTTTGGTATCCCTCTAATTATCAAAATATAATAATTATACTCATTTTCAAGTAAGTAACAAGCAGAGATTCGATTCATCCTACTAACCCCGTGTCTCTTCTGTTTAACCATTGTCACAGAGACTTCGACAACAACAAACAAATCAAACAATCAATCACAGACACACTCTCAAAATTTACTCAAAATAACTGTACCTATGTCCTTTTCAAAAATAGCCTTTATGAGCATCGAACAAAACAAGATAGAATGTAATTGAGAATGACTACCAAGTCAATCTCAATGTCATTTGCATTGTGTCTTACAGTAAACGTAACCCATCCGTGCAGTCATTGTACAGTAATGAAATCTAAATATTACTCGCAAGTTAACAGGTAGAGATTTAACTAGTAATTGATTATTCTGACTCTCGAATTCGCTAATTAAATGATGATACTTGTTATTTGTTCATATTCTGTAATATGTTCTTTTTCGTTTGTTGACTTTTAGTCAGCTTAAATGTCTTTTAAATTGTGTTTCTTGTTTTTTTCTTTTTTTGTTTATGTTCTGATAGGACTAATTGTAATTTAGTCAAATTAACAATATAGAAGATCGATAGATATGTACTTTAGATAGATTCTATAGTCGTTATTTTGTTTAAAAAATTTTTTTTTAGATATTTGCTGGTATTTTGTACTCCATTCTCAATAAAATTTCTGTTCTGTAAACTACAAAAATAAGGTTCAGAATAAAAGATTAATTTATGACATTTAAAAAACAAAAAACAACTCCCGCATTAGGAATATCCTGTGTAGTGCGGGGCTTCACAAACATTAAACAACGGACACAAAGAACACCCAGACTCGGGATAACTATTTGAGAATCATACAAATTTTTGTCCCGTGTGGGATTCGAACCCACAACACTCGGCGCGGTGTAGTGGCGAGGTGACCTCTTAAACCATTGCTCCATCCGTGGTGTCAAATTTGATGACTCACCTCAATATGCTTATAATTAGTCAATGGAAAAACGACTAAATGATCGCAGTAGGTATCAAGATTGGAGGCGGGATTTCCATTATGATATAAAATATTATTCGTTATATCCGGAAGATGATGATTTGGAAATGCATGTAAGCTTTGTAGTCTTCCATCCAGAGGGATGATCCGAGGTTAAAAAAATGAGAAATGAAGAGAATTATTGTTCTTTTCGGAAATTTAATTTACTATTAGAAATTAAGAACACACGAGGAAACAGTAGTAACCCTATCAAGATATCATTCACATCAAAAATTCCTGAAGCGTTCAACACTATTGTCATGTTTGTATCTGGAACTTTCATCCGTTATTCGCTGCCTAGAGAATACGAGATGATAGTTATTATAAAAGGATTTCACATTTCTCATGGCAAGTGCACGTACCGAGAGCGGACACTAGAAATGTTGTTGGGACAGTTTCTCTCCGAATCGAGATGAAATTTGCATTTGCGTGCCAAAGTTGCCTGTGCAGCCGGTTGATTTAAATAGAGCGTTCGCTAGTTCGCGTGGTGCAAGTACGTGAACGTAAATAGTAGTGACTTTATCTATAGTACGCTAGGTGCGGCTTATTGGAGGCCACTAACAGAATATTTATACTATTATACTGGTGAAACTGATTAAACGTATGTGGTACAAGAAGTAAACGCAGGATACTTATAAGTAATGCTTTATTCGGATTATCGTTTTGAAGACCACCTACCAAAGCGATGATATATCTGTTTTTAAACAGTTTTTGTTTAATGTTGATGGTCGTATTTTTCCTAAGTGTTTGTTACTTGATTATCTAGATTACAGTACATGCATTAGAGGTATCACCTACTTTTGGAAAATTGTTTGTGGTTCTTCCATAGTTTTTCACCATTGTTTACGTTGCCGGTCAGGGATAAAGTTGAGGCTGTATGGAGGTTTATGCAAAACCGTTCCAAAAGAATATAGTAATAATAAACCTGTCTACCGACCTCCTGTTCCTTAATTGAGAAATAAATTATCCCAAGTCACCAGAAAACATCTCCTCTAAAACATAAAGAGGTGTAACCTCGTGTAGAAGAAACATAGCGTAGAGGCTTTCTAACCAATTGCAACGATTTGCAAGTTAATATTAACCGCCTGCTTCTACAATTCACACCACTGATTAAGCGGCCATTGCAATGGGTCTTAACCCAATGCAACGACCGTTCAACCTACCACAATCAAGTCATGGAGCACCTTTCTAATGCTAATCGAAATTAGGACATGCTGAATAACAATATCTGGCTGATAATATGTATGGATTAAGCCCGAGATCTTACTGATTATTACAGGTAATTCTAGTAGTAAGGAAGAACTTTTGAAATTATTCTATTTATTTGTATATTGTTTAAAATGGTTTTCGCAATTTATGTAAGGTATATATATCATTATTGAAAACCTTTTCATAGAAATAAATAAATATGAAGTACCTACCTGACTGTGACTTCAACTTATTGCTTTTTAAGGCCACGTTCAGATGACGGGCGCTGCACGCGCGTTTTGAACACACATTTTGTTTAAGTCGTTCACATGCTAACACGCGTTTTAATCCGACGCTTCCTTGACGCGGCGTCAACGCCGATGGCGTTGACGCTTGCTTTGAGATCATTGATTTTCCCTACATTGGTTCACATGAGCGCACGTTTTCAACGCGTCAACACGTGATTGCAATAAATGGATTAGGCCATTTAAATAAAAATATTTTTTTGCAGTTTATTAAAATAAAAATATACCATACAACAAATGCCAAAAGCATACTACTACTTACTTCTGTCCACATCAAAATTTCCAACTTTTTAATAAAAAATTCAAAACTCACTAATAGGTAGATATGTAATGTAGATGAAAAAATCAATCAATATGTATGTTATGTATATATAAAAAATAAGCTTTCTTATGTTCTTTGCCGCAAATTTCAGAAAGTGTTTGATGATTGTCTTCAAATCTTTTTCTTTTTATTTCGAAGTTTCAATAGAAACAGAAAAATACTGTTCATTTTAGATTCACTTGTAATTTGTCATAGTAACGTTGATGTGATAATTGTCCATATAGAATTAATTGTATTAACATTTATGAAATTTTACTGAGCTTTTACTGAGTTTAGTTTCATGTAGCCTAAGCATAGGATATAAAGTTATAAAGTGGCTTTCAGTAAGCCTGGATGTTAAAATGGATGAACCCAGTATTGGTTGACATAATCTTCATTACCAATAGCAAAGTTGCTGATGCAAGTTAGTATAATCATATTTGTATTCTATAATAAACCGAAAATGGTGCAAATTATTTAGAATGAAATATACATTTATCTGCATTAAGAGGCAACAAAACGCTTTCGCTTGTCTACATAAACAGGGTGAGTGCAACACTTTCTTAAATTTGGTTATTGTTCAGCGTTATAGATATAAGGATCACGACCACCGTCTTTTCGCACCGACTTCAAGTGAAAAAAAAACCAGGCCCGCAGCAGACTGTTTTTTTATTTTTTTTTTTCAATCAAAACAGTAAATTTCTTAATAAAAGATGAAGAAATTCATTTGAATGTGTATGCTACATATATACCTACTTATAGGTATGGTTTATATAAATAACATTTACATTCTCACCTGCAGATTTCAATAACCGCTGAAATTGAAATTGGGGAATCGGCCCGCCAGCGATATTGGCCGAATCACAATTGCCTTTTGGCGTCCTGTTGCCGTACAAAAAATACGAGTATATCGTCCAAGCACAATTTACCTTATTGATTTTAGTGTTTCCAATTCAATATGCGGCCGTTAATAGCGAGCACCTGTTTTGGTTATGATAACTTTGATTTATTGTCCGTTGTTCAATGCTCAAAACATTGACTGGGATTTTTTGTTGAATAAAATCAATATTAAATGTTTGGTATGCGACGTGTTACTATTGTCTCGGTGACTTTGAGGAGTTTTGGTTCAATAATGTGGTTCGTGCAGTCTATGTTTTGGTGAGTGATTATGGTTTTTAAATTACATATTAGAAAATATACCATGTACTACACATGGCATATTTTCTGGAAATCATTTGATAGCAAAGGTTGTGGCGCTTTGTCAGTTAAGTAAATCACTGTTTTTCTTTTCAAAATCAAATATTTTCACCAAGAAGTTCTGAGGATGGAGCTAATTAGAATAAAGTAATCCTATTCCTATGTACCACACATATAGTCTAACCATGACAACTGAAAGAAAAGAAAAGAAGGAAAGAAAGAAAGAGAAACATTTATTCTGACATTCACTCGTACTAAGATTTCCTAAGTGTCTAATAATTATTAATAAAAACTAGATATCTACAGACAGAAACTTCAATTCCGTTTCCGGATATTTTTTATAGAATTTAAATTTTTGAATTCCGTACGTGTCAATGAAAAAACGGATCCCCAAACGGAACCCTAACGGAACATTCGTGCGTCTGTCAGAGCCAATTTGCTCTGAATCTATTGAACCTTTTAAGTTGAAGTTTTTAGATTAGACGAAAATCTATAGCAAGTCTATCTTTAAATGACATGGTAAATATCTCAAAATTGTGCGTACAAACTTACATTGGCAGTAGGAATGTATGGGGGAATATGCTATTCAAAACTTCAATTTGTTTTTAATCGTACTGAAATCTCGTCACGCAAGTGTAGCTCACGCTTAGCGTTGATAAAGATTAGTGTAAGTAGAGCAGCGTGTCGATGGCGAGTAATAAAGGTATTTATTTATCTCTCGCACTACACCTGATTGAGACCCATTGCCATTAATTTTGTTAAAAATTTCAACAAAATTAACGGCAACAAACAAATTTATATATTTACTAGCGGACAAAAAAAATCATTATAATCGGTCCAGCCGTTTAGGAGGAGTTCAGGAACAGAAGAAATATATACGGTATATAAAGATATCCAGTTATCTAATTAAGAAACGATCAGCTCATCACGACTTCTTCAAACATAAATACAACAGTGTTCTCACAAATGATCGTGGGTGGCAAACACATTTCTGCCATCGATAGCTTGTTTTACAAACTCTTAAATTACATACGTCAAGTTTTACAATCGAACAGCGAATTGATATTCGATCACGGAAACTTCAATAACGGTGGAAATCATTGTAACATCGGATAATTTTCACATAAATAGCAAAATTATACACATTGTCGTTGCGTTTGTATTTCGATAGAATGTTTACGACCTCAGGCGGGGCTCAAAGCGGCGTTGAGCGACGAATCTATTCATTAGCTTTTTTATTTCCCATTGTAATCGCTCACGAATGGGAACGACTGAACGAATGGGTCTGAATGGGCTGTTGGGTAATATCATGTCACGCTAGTGATCAGATATCTGATAGTCACTTTGTTTCACAATTATTATACAACTAATCAGTAAGCTTTTCCCGAATACATCACTGCATAATTGTTGTAATTAATTGCAATTTCTGCAGTTGGGTATGATATTTGTCTAGTCATAGAGACCATCAGAGCCCATTAGTGTAAAACACCTGGACTTTAAAGACTATATTTTATTTTGTGGCGCTTCCAGAAAGAAAAGAAGGAAGATAATTATCTTTTAATAAAGGATCACCAACGATCACCAACTTCAATGCGCCTCAAAATATCCAAATCGCTTCAAGTGTGCCTATAAAATTTGAAGAGTTCCTTCGATTTCTCAAGGATCCCACCATTAGATCCTGACCTGATGACCGTGGGACCACCTGGGAAGTACCCTTTCAAACAAAAGAAGAATTTCCCAAATCGGTTTAAGCGTCTTTGAGTAATCGTTAAAAATATATTTAAACAAATATATAGAACGCAATGGTATTTGGATTAAGCGACAGGAACATCATTTTAGGCTAAGCATACCTAGATCATCCTGTCACTAGCCTTTCTAGAGGAATTCTATTAGATCGGAAGATAAATAGATCTTCAAAGTGCTTGTCTATGATGAGTCTGTAATACGTTTGCTAGCGAAATACGGATAATAATAATTGATCACCTATCTCTCGTTCCTAGATACATTTGTTTCTCACGACATTCAGATTTCTTCAAGAACTTACTGCATGCTTCTTCCTGTAGTTATTCCTCTCCGGGACCATCCATTACGACTGATGGAATTAATTTACTAATTTGAAACAATCGTTTATCATTCGATAAATGTAGTTTATATGTTATCACGCAATGTCTGATAGTTCCTCATTATTTTTGAGAGTATAATAAAATGTTTTTAACAAAATAGAATTTTTCATTTGTCGTTTGTCGGCCTTAGTCTAAACGTAAAACTAATAGTTATTATATTTGGTACTAAATTTTAGTTAACTTTCATGTTTTGGAAGAATTTCTGTGAAAGAATATTATGTACTGTTACATGATTTATCAACTCGTTAGTATAATCACTACTAATTGAAGTCTCGATGCTAGATGAATGAGTATTTAACGACTAAGCAACTATCTAATGTTTTATTAATAGCCTTCAGTTGATTTAACCGTTTACACAAGGCAATGATACTCTGTACAAAGGTCAACTTTAAGCTTAGGATATTATTAGCTTTACCTAGGATTACCTTGTGACACAAACGTACATAGAACAGGATGAACAAAGTATTCATTAAATAGTTTTATGAAAAAATATTTTTACATACACTCAATCCTGTATCCCCGAAGGGGTAGCCAAAGGCGTATTAAACATCCATATTTTGCTAGAATTTGGTCCCTCTCCCGTAATAGGGGGCAAGCCTAATGCCGTCAACCGGGCATTTTGGAAATTTAAGATTGACAAATTGATTATAAATTAAAAAGTAGGAAATAAAGGTATTTGTATATTTTTGATATACATTCCATGTCATTCTCAGACTTCCTTGTTTTTAGCATAAATCAGTCATTATTATTTGTTTGTTTATAACTAAATAATATTTTAGAATTAATCTTGGTCGTTTTGTAACTTTATACATTTGCGCATAGAAATCACGGCATTAATATGTTGATAAAACTTATACATACGAGTAGGTTAATACGATGACCCACCATCATCATAGCGAGTTTAGTTATTTTACTTTAACTAGTGCTTATAAATACTCATAAGTAGTTTCTTGCATAGCGCAATGGTTAAAATGGTCACTTTGCCAATACGCCGCGACGAGTCTTGGGAGTTCGATACACGGTACAAAATCTTTGGTCCTTATTTGTATCTTTGTTTGAATGTTTATGTAGCCCCACAGTAATTATTTTTATTGCATAAGTTGTTTTTAAATAAACATCAAGTTAGTAGTATCGTTTAAATGCGGTCTTCTTCAGAGTGGATGGAGTTTCTTTAGGCGGAAACGCACCATTGATTTTTGCTTCCATTGAAAAGCGACGCCAATTGATAATCTAAACCTAGGCAGTAAGGGTTTAAGCTAAAACCACTTACGACCTTCTCTAATTTATCGTACAAAAGCACGTTGGAACCTGTTTTTTGGTAAAATATTAATTTTAAACATGAGTATCATGCTGAGCAAAAGACCAAATTATGGATCTATTTTTACTAAACGTAGAATGTTAACTATTATGTGGGCGTGAACTACATGATTTTGGAGCAATAACACTCAGTTGTTATTAAAAATAATTTATTTTATTACCATGGAACACGTTTTAATATTAAATTAGTTTGACAAAATAAATAGAAAATTATATGTTCACTAATTCCACCGCCGTTTATAAGTCTTGATTTATAGCTTATTAAATTGAGGTCGGATCTATATAATATCGTAATCATATCAACGTATCAACAGTTCCATTTCCATTTTTAAATTAAAGTTCTGATATTTTTCATCTTAAAGTTTGAAATTTTATTCTTATTTTAAAATATCGTGTTCTACTTGAGGAGACGTTTCTTCGAAGCACCATCAGCAACTCAGCCATTGGAAAATCACTACTCAACATAGGCCTCTATGTATAATCATCAGCATTTCAACCATAGGACGCCTGCCTCAATGACTTCCAGGTAGACCGGTTAGAAGCGGCCTGCATTCACTCTATGTATATATAATTATGTAAGTTTTGTAATTAAGAATACATGTAGTAAGTATACATAAGTATAAGTAAGTAAGTAAGTAATACAAGAAGTTAGAAAATGAGAAAAACTATTGAAGTGTTAGTTTATAATATTATTAGTAGAATAGCTAGAGAGACTACCATAGAGATTAACTATAAAGGCGTGAAATATTTATGCCGAATTCCAATTTCATAAAAACGAAGTGATTTTTGATTAAGTACTACGCTGCTATGAATGTTGTGCAAAAGTTAAAAAGGTATTTTGTTTATTTATGCACAATGGGTAAATAAATTTTAAAAACATACCATTTACTAAACGGGATCACTTACAGGTGGTAATCCTACTGTTGTGTTTTTGGACCTAACTGTCAATCAGCTTTATCGATTTAAATAAAATTAACTGACAGATTTGGGTTACGAAAAATTCATAAGGTCTGCTTTTACAATCCGGTTGGATTTGAAGGCAGCTGCTAGAGCCAAGAATAATACACATACATAGATGTAATATGTAAAACTACCGTTTTTGTAGGCAAGTTAAGGATTGTAAGATATTGTATTATATCAGAACAGTAAAAAACTTGCAAAGTCACATATCTTATAACTTCATAACATTTAGCGGTAGTCCTGATTATGTCAGTGAAGCTTGTGTCGCCCTGAACTATCTTTCGGTCGTCATCATTGCTCTCATAAACTCGTCAAGTAAATAAAATATAACATCGTAGAATTTTTAAGCCCTTTTTCTGGTATGCTACGTTTTACACGAGTAACGAGTAACCGTGTAAACGTGGAACTAACTTGATTGATGGCCAAAGGTTGGATGAGTTGATGGGCTCTTTACCTCTCATATTTCCACACTTCTCATATTCATACGTTTTATTGCCGAGAATTTAACTATGCAATGATCATATTTATATCGAATATATTTATATCGTATTCTTGACTTTTAGTGTTTTCACGTGACATCGATATACAGCAGCGACTTATGCGCCTTTTTTAACATCCTATTCAAATTAGTTTAATCATAAACGATAGCTATAAATTCAAATATTTGTGTAGACGGCTTCAACACACTATTTATTGATATATTATATTACTAAATGATACGAGATTTAAAATACCTAAAAGTTTATTACCACTCAATTTATACTTGATATTGACAGAATAATTTTGCTGATGATAGTGAAACGCGATGATGCGTGCGATGATCGTTTGTTAACAAATTTATATGAAAATGTATTATTTTAATAAAATGAAATTGCTGATGCAGTGTTTTACATGCACGATTGCACTTCACTGTAAATGATACTCGTTGTATCTAAAATATTAATTGTAATACATACAAATATTACGTTAACGTTGAGAAAAGTGACCTAAAACATGCGAATTTTCTCAGTTCTGTAGAAATTTGGCCTTAATTAGCGACAAAGAATAAAGTCATTTAAATTCCACATCAAGTACATTTTCTTGATTTCTTTAAGGTAATTAGTAGGTACTTTTTTTTGTTTTGGAATTGGCATTCTATTTAATATGCAATAACTCATATTTTTGATTGCATAAGGTGATGGTCACGGTTGTGTGGCGTGGGAGTAGGTAGGCTCTTTGTTTTTAATTTATAGCAGCTGTACTGAGACATTTCAGGCATATTGAACCTTCCCTAATTATACCCTCACCATTACTCGGTTCGTTCTATGAAGAAGTATAAAAGCAACTTGGTAGAAGCTATGTAAGGAAAACACGATTGATCTATTTAATATTACCGTATTCGTTGCGGTCTCTGAGTACAAAGTGTTGGTCAGTAGCGGAACAATACATGAATTCATGTTCATGGTCACTTGGTTCTGTATAAATTATTTATGACAGCTACTTAAAAAATCATTTTCTTCTTTTATTGTTTATTTGATCAGTTAGTGATAATAAAATCTTTAGAATGGAACATAAAGTTCTTTCTCTGGGTAATTGTTGTAAACTTTTATTTTGTAAAGTAAAATATAGTAATCGGATGTGACGTTTTTGCAATAATAATATTATTACTTTCGGTTAATACTTATAGGGTGTGGTAGGGTGCCGTAGAATATAGCTATATACCCATAAGAGTGTCTACTCTTATACTGGGTCTCCAGTCAAGAATTTTTTTTGTTATGGTGTGGAAAGGTACCTAAAGGATGAATGCATAGAGTAGTGATTATGTCGGAATTGAACAAACAAAAACTATACATATCATCTCTAACCGCAGACCTTTTAACTTTAACGTGAGTGAGCGAATTTCGCCGCAGTACCCACAAACCCCCAGAAGACAGCAATAAGGGATATGACTGATTTATTTTATCTTCGAAACTATTTAATTACATGAAATATTGAATAAAAAGTACAAAAACGGCGAGGAATATTCAAATTTGTGAAACGCATCACCATTGGTCTAAATATTTTTCCAAAATAAAAGTAGCCTAGTAGATCGGTCTATGGAGATTAGCCGGAACAAACAGACAGAAACACAAAAAAAAATATTTTTCGTATATATGTACCGTGTAAACTGTAAACATTCCTATTAGTAAAATTATGTTATTATGACATTACAAACAGACACTTAAATTGTATTTATTGTTTCAGATCTGAGCGATAATCCTATAGTGATTCAGTAGAAGGATATGAGCAAGTAAAACAAGAAGGAGACATAATATGTGTTGTTAAAGCTTATAATAACACACCTGACCTGTTCGGTAAAACAAAAGAAACTTAGCAGCACACTTAAGTAGGTTGTCCTGCCTAAAAATGCTAAGCTAGTGTTAGTTTTCCACCAAAGGTTTCTGATTCAACCTATGAGTGTTCAACAATCAACTGTTAACTAACAGTGTCGGTGAAGGTTAGGTGTTGGCCCAACACATACCCGAATAGAAAAAGCCATGGGTCTATACAAAAACAAAGGCATTTTTTTTGTGTTACTCATAATGATTTTGAAACTACAAAACAAGTCAAAGTCATAATGTATTTATGTAACGATAATCAATTGTAATTTTTAAAAAAAATGTATCTTTTTGAATTAATAATGAACATTTGGGAAAAAAAAATATTATTGTGAACAAACTTTCATTTATCTTCAAATTATATGATATAAGTCTTCATCCAAGTGGGAGTTCAATCTCCATTTATTATTTATTGTGTACTTAATTACATAAAACAACAAATAAACAGTTTTTTGAGTATGAATGGAAGTGATGGAAATTTTAAATGTTTTTGTTATTAGAACATCCTGCATATTTATCAAACCACACGCTATTATTATTACATAATCCATGAATGGAACAAGATTATGGTCTAAACATGCAGGAGGAAGTAGCATTTGAAATAAAATTGCCTATAAATATCTTGTTTTCAAATAGAACTTAGGTGTACTTCTAATGCTCTTTTTGCAGTATGGCACGAGACAATACCTGTAAAAAGGTTTTTAGCACTTTGCGTTGTCATAATAGCACTTACTAAAACCTTAATTTGTATAAAATAAACGTAACGCATAGGAATAGCAAACAAACACTGTTAGTGGCTGCTGACGTCATCCAAAAGCCCGCACAAATGGCGGCGTTGAAAAGCTCGAAATTATTCCAAATTTTTATTATTAAATAAAAATTGAACTTTTCTCAGGCTATGTTTTATACTTCGGTGACGGTGAATGCAAACAATAATTTAAAAAAAAGTACATACATATTCCCCATTCCATTTTCTGGCGTTCAGTTTATTACGCATTTTTCATCGACATTTTGTTTGATTTATTTGTTGTGCGAGCAAAATTACTATTCGCGGGTTTTCTTCAATGACGCATGACAGTTGGCGTACATTTCACTGTAAATAACTCGATAGAAGTGATTTCGGTAACACTTATCGTTGGTGGCAAACACAATTATTTCGATTTCTGGCAAGCCATGTTTTACAAGTAAAGTAAGTCGACCAATTACCGTCTGAGTAAGAAGATAGCGTCTAATAGCTATAATATAAATTCTACTTAAATTAAAAGTGGTTACGCGCAAGAGAGTTCCCAGGGGTTACAAGCGTACATGGGCTACAGTAACCGCTTAGTATCAGGCGGGTCTAACGCTTGTTTGCCATCGTCGTGGTTTATTATTTTTTAATAAAATTAAATTGCATAAAATTATCACAATACCAAATAAATGAGGTAACTTATCTACCTACATAGAAGCTATATTTTCAAGTTGTTGGTATATTTGTAAGTGTTTGTTAAGTGAAATAATTGTTTCGTTTTAGACCACAGACACTTTACTTCAATACAGTATGATAAACGCTATTATTACCGTAACTGTGCCGTTAATTATTGGCCTACATTGTCTTGTGAACGAGTTCTTAAGACAAAAGCTGCAATCGCCGCCACAGATGTTATCACTACCTGGAATCATTTGTGTTGAACACTTTAATTTTAATCTATGCAATGAGTTGCGAAATTAACTACAATTAGTATACTGTTCAACAATCGTCATTCATACACGTTAGTATATAATGTAAGACTCGTCTAGATTCAGATTAAGACGAGGTTGGGCAACTTAAAATTACAGTTGAACTGATTTACCGAAAATTAGATCCTACAAAAGATAGCGGTGAAATGATCTGAAGAAATCTATGACCTACTCACTGAGCACAATTCAACGCCTCAAACGTGTGATAATTCGGCTAAGTATCACTGAGACGTCTTACTAACAATAGGTCGGGGAAAAGTCTTTTCGTATTTTGTATGTATGATATTGAAGAAATATCTCTTTGGTTGTATTGTTTGAATCTGGGTGGTTTTAATATCAATATATATACGATATTAGAAAAAAAGAAAAAGTAAAAAACACTTAACCCGCCATTTTCAATTGTTTTTCTGTCCGCAAAAATGAGTGAACTTGACGTAGAAATTCGAAACATTCTGAAGTTTTTTTACAAAAGAATATCCAATAAGCTAATTGAATATGACAAGCTTTTGAATCGAAGCCAACTAGACAGGACAAAGATTTTTAATATCAATGTAAAGTTGCTACTTGCTAGTCTGTCCGTCTTCAATTGTATGCTTTTTGTACAATGCGCCAAAAAGAACTGCAAAACAACACTTCCACATCTGTTGAACATTCAGATGTACGGCTCAACGCCAAACGTACCTACAGAGTAAATATTTCACACATATTTACGGAATGCTAAGCTTCGATCTTCATCTTGCGCATCGATAAGTAGTCGTTTCCCTTGCCCATTTGTAAGGAAAACAAAAACACTCTGTTTCCCTAAACCTTGAACACCTCAGTATGTTCAAATTGCGAGTGTGTGTGTGCTCCATCGTAAATCGCAACATCACTTAACATCAGCTCAGAGATTGCTCAGAAGCAATCTTATCTCATCCTTTGCGTCTTTTCCAAACTAAGTTGGAGTCGACTCTTGGAAACAGCTGAGTTTTGATGTTTTACGTGAACCGACTGCCATCAGACCTTCACAAACCAAGTACTAGGCGACATCCAAGTTCTGTAGTTAGATCAGGTCGTCGGACTTTTTCGGGGTTCCAACTACCCGTAACAAATGCCATAAGAGAGGTCTCAATGTGTTGCGAATGCTCACCCATCCTAAGACTGACCTGGCTAGTATTACTTAGTCACGAGCCCTTCCACAACCTTATCTACAATGTTAAAAAATATTATTACCTATTGATACTCCTAGCACAGTTTTACGATGTTTCGTAAGGAACAGCTGCACTATTTAAATTTCTAATAGAATTCAGCAACGTCAAACTACTACTAGTTACTATTAATTCTGCAAATCCTAATACTTTTTTCAAACATTTTAAATCCACGACCTTACAAACTTCAGGGCGTAATGCGGTACAACTTGCAACTGTGCCAAATTATTACTGCAGTTCTGAATAGTTATTGCACCTACCAATCTACAAGATGTTACCGTTTATCTATACTACGACACACATAGGTTCTAGTTATAGCTAACGAATCAACCGCACGATTTCATTAAGGGATTTCTGCGTTAAGCCATTTCCGATTCCGTTCTATTAGAGTGTGGTGAGATAAACATCAGTTCTATTAATTAAAGTTTCTCTAACGATCTTATATGTAATATATCGATGTAATGTAACGTTTTGTTTATTCGATTGTAGAATTGAGGGGCTCGAGGCTAAGTGGTGGCCGAGTAGGTTAGCACATTCCAAAGTTAAGTAATACTCGACAGGTCAGTCTTAGGGTGGGTGACCATTCTTAACACATTGAGACCCCTCGGTGCCTCAGAGAGCACGTTAAGCCGTCGGTCTCGGTTGCCATACGAAGAATATACAGAAGTTCCGTATCGTAGTTAGCCTGAAAGCCGACCCCAATATAGTTGGAAAAACGCGCGGAGGATGATGATAGCAGAATTGGAAAATGATTTATTATGGCCATTTTAATGGTAAGGGTATATCATTGATTATACCTGCATTCTACTATACAATTTTTCACCAATTTACTATATTTAAACTTAGAGTTTTTTTTAAAGTAAGCTTTCTAGTGAAACAAAATTGTTTAAAGTTAGATAAGGATCAAGCTGAAAAATCAATCTTTAATTAATCTCCATATTTAACTAAACTAGAGATCGCGTGGTGGTTGAGTTTCGACCATGGTTTTTTCAAGGGCAGTATAACTTGAGCTGTCATTGTATAGACTTAAACATGACAGGTAATTACATACCTATACCTACTGGCCGCGTGTAATTTCGTTATGGCGTTTTGATAAAAAGTTGTAAGACATATTGTTTAAGAATTTTAGCTTTCTACACTTGTTTTAAATATAAACTGTAAATATGTGATATGTAATTTTATGTGAAAGAAATTTTTTTTTATTATTATTATTGCAATGTCACTTTACTATGTTCGCGAAATTTTCTTAAAAAGGTGTACATAGAATTCACTTATTAACAATAATGATATTAAAATGTGTACATTGCTGCCTATTTCTCTCACGTGGTTTCTTTGTTGTAACTTCAAACAATCAAGTTCCGTATAAAAACCCACCGAAAAACGAGCTTACCATTAATTACTATGAAGCGGAGGTCAAATAATTCTATGTGAAAGAAATGGGCCATTAAGCAAACTAAGCACCTTTAAATAGTAGTGATGTTAATAGCGTCTTCACACTCATTACGACGTCATAATTTATAGCTCTATAATGATGTGTAATCTCCTACATACATAGTATACATACAAAACTAACCGCATGTCTGATTGTTCGTAAAGATTATATTCCAGAGATTTTGAATTTGCAATTGTCTGGTTTTGATGTTTTTCTTAATAAAATTACAAGGGTTTACATGGGAGAACTAATATGAATTGAGAAAATCTTGCTTTAGGTAGACTGCTTATGTAGAAGCACTATAAGCATAGAACTCACGACAAGACATCGTGCAGGGTCGGAAAAGCTAAGTACGCTAAGAAATGTACGTCATTTCTTACATATAGCATTTCGACGTTGACAGCGGATTGCTGGCAATCTCAGCATATGACAGCGCTGATATTTAGATATAGACTTGATATTTAGCATTTTTTTTTACACTTTTCATAGCTTAATATTGCTTATTAAGAAATAGTTTACATGAGTTGTCTATGGACTCATACAACACTGATCTCTTAAACAAATTATCGAGAGATGGGAAGATTGTAATAGGGTCATATGGCTGTAGAATATTGCGTAAACGCTTCAAAAATCCTATCCATCATCACTTCGATCATCTCACTATAGCCTATGATGTTGTGTTAATTAGTTTAGACTTTTGTACATTTTAATGACTGTCATTACATTACACTTGATGCCTCAATAAATATTAAAGCAATAAATATAAGCAATATTATATTCGTTGTTTCAACGAAAAATATAACCTGACGCAAGTAAAGCGAAAGCAACGACTAGTTTTATAGATATTTTGTAACATGATATCAAATGTTGGGCGCCCTGTCACTGAACATATTACGGCCATGTAGAAAATATATTTTATTGGAACATTAATTCTTCAGAAAAAGGTCTTTTGTTTCAAATCTTGAAAGGTATTAAATTATTTTCGGCTTAGTATTTAGTTATCGATCCGTTATGGGGAAGGCACATTAATTTGTACATTATTATTTAAATTAGATGTTTAAGAAATAATGTACTACAAAGCTGTAGCAGTTTTATTAAAACAGTTTTTTTTTGCAATTAAAGCATTGGAATCGTAACAGAGCTGGAATGTTTATTGATATGTTTCAGCATTCAGCGTTCATGAGTGATGTATTTGCGATTTTTATTTATTGTATTGTAATTGGTTGCGTACAAATCTATAAAATTTTAAATAATCCAAAGTCAGTGAAATATAAAATAAAGTTGTTTATTAAGATTACAAAGTAACACATATGAAAAAAAAACGCTGAGCAGAAACTACATAAATATATATGCATATATAAATTCAACACTGCGCAATATCTGCAACTAAAAAGAGTAAGTACTAGGAACTCAAACTAATGTAAAACTTCTAATAAGAAAGAGGTTTCCACTGCGACGCAGTTTTTTAACGATTATTTGTAAAAACATTGCTAAAAATATATGGGTTAGTCAATAGCGGTATAAACAGACCATCAAATAAGTATTTCTAAGAAGTTCTAACTTTGGCGAATCTAGATTAAATATATAATTTACGTTTGCTTTTTGCTTTTGCTACAACACTAATTCGTCTTTTGTGTCTACATGTAATACACAACCACAAATTAACTTAATATTGTTAACTGAATTTATTATAGAACCCAATAATCACGATTATAAATCAAGCAGGTTAAAGCCGTGTCTACACTATGGCTCACATTAATTTGTATGTTCAAAAGTTCCTGTCATTTTTCATTGTTAACGATTTGCTCTTTGATATTTAATGATCTCAGCGATAGCATGTAATAATACAAGACTGTGATCATTCGTTATCATTATAGCTTCACAGTATGGTGCTCGTTGATCTATCGTTACCATTGAATGTATTAATTTATTGAGATTTTATTAAAAAATTAAAAGGGACAAAGTGAGAGCATTATATCTAATTAATTAAATATAGATTTATGCCTTCACGCGTATTTGAAAGACTGAAACATACATATATTATACTTAAAAAAAGTCGGACAAGTGCAAGTCTCACTCGTACACTGAGGGTTCTTTACAAAGTTGTATGTAGATATTTCGTCCATCTCGGGAATCACATCGGATATACGTCACAGTAAATTGTCCGAGCGCAAATTTTAGTTTGTAATTTAATGTGATATATTAAGTAACAACAAATATACGACTTTCGGATTTTTGTGAGCCCTTCCTTCTCGCCAAATTTCATGACTCTAGGTAATCTAGGTCATCGTCGGAGGCGGCGACAGTTCTGGCACGTTTCCCGCCTTTTGATATCCTGGCGGATATGGACGCGAGGGTCTATGATCAGACTTGCGCGATCCGCCAGGGTGAGGGTGGGGAAGAACAGGACGAGCTCAAATGCGGCGGAACGATCATCGACAGGCACTGGCGCAGTGGCGCGCGCGACTGGAGCAGCCGCGGAATGCGCGCCAACACGCTGTCGGTGCCGTTCTGCCTAACCTCGAAGCTTGGGTAGGTAGGGAGGGAGGTCGCTCCCATACTCCGTCATATGTTCGATTGGCTCCTGCAGCTAGACTGGCTAGTGCACCCGCGCCTAAATATTGTCGAAATCATGCGATGAAATTAACGGTTCCATCCTCGTGTCGGAATGAGAGTTTTTGTTGCACTTACTTCAACAAAAAACAATCGAAACAGGATAACGTAGTAAATAATTATTTTTGAATATATATAAAAGATAAGTACATATTATACACACGAATTGAAAACCTACCATCTTCGAAGTCTATTGAAACGTCAGAATCGTAATTGGGATCTTCTGAGACCAGTGTTATCTGTCGTATGCAAAGCGTTTTGAATGCATTGCTTTTAACAAATAAGTCGAACTCACTAGTTGTCACTGGACCTCACACGAAGCAGATGTATGGCCGATCGGGGACCTGTGTAGCAGTTGAAACTTAAACGACAGTGAAATATTTCTGTAAAAGATACTTTTACTTAATATAAGCACTATAAATACTGTTAATTGGTATTGGTAATAACAAATTTTGGTAGTGGTGGTCTTTAGAAAGTCTTATCGAACCGATAATCGATTGGGCGAAGGAATTTATAAATATAATCTTAGATCTAAACAAAAATATAACTATACTATTATATTGCTTGTTATGTTCATTACATGATTTTAAAATTAATGTTTGTATTACATTACGTAGTCTCCTAAACGTAGGATTGAGTCGAAAGTATATGCAGTTAGTTGATTTCGACACTTTCGACCACCAGGCGATTATTAGTTTAAATTATTTTGGAATCGGAAATGATTTTAACCATAAATAACCGACACTAATATGCCACTATAATGTATAATTAACTATACTCCACCCAAAGACTGACTAGTAGATAAAGGCTCTATGATATTAGGTCCGCCTTGTGTCCGCATTTTACACAATTTTAGATCAGTCCATCTGTACAGGTGCTACTGGACCACGACCCCGTCACATTACACATGAACGTAAATCTTATAATATAATAATATGTACCCAACCAAATGACGTAATCATTTATCTTTCATTTGGGTTGGGTTCGTCCGTGTGCGCGCATAAGTAGCTATCATTCACTGCCTTTGGTTGCATAAACGTTTTTTCACAATAAAACAAATTTGGTGAAATAGAAGAGTGTATGTACATTAAATGCAGATTCTTTAATAATTCAAATATAGTTTTTGCAATTTTCAATAGAATGTATTACCAGCTTTGTACGACGCCCAAAGGGGGTAATAAGTATAAATCGGGACTTAAATACGGTAATCACATAATATCTCTTTAATTTATTTATAAATAATCATAATTCGTGTTTAGTAGACTAATTAGTTATTATGAAATCACTAAAAATGCCAACGAAAATAAGATATTCATGCTTTTATTTCAGTGGTTTCAAGACAAACCACGATTTTAACATTTCGAACAGTCAACATACCGTTGGAAATGGCGAAATTTTTGAAACAGCATAGCCTATAAGAGGTTTTGTATCATCTTCTGAAGATGTGGTTTGAAATAAAAAGCCGAGATACGTACATTATACATACCATATAATTTGAAATTGTTGTAAATGGTTCTGTAGGTGGTGGAAATTCAAATCTATACAATGAGAACCGTACATTTTTCCAGGATAAAAAGCCTAAGTGCTATTACAGACTGTAAACTATCTTGGTGCCAAATTTCACATAAATCCGTTCAATCGGTCTTTCGTGATTGAGTAAAAAACATCCAGGCTTTCGCATTTATAATAGTAGTATAAAATAATATATATATATATATATATATAAAATAGGATAAGTAGAAAGACTATTAAATGATAGTTATCTAGTCGCCTAAGTAATATGTTTGCTGTATATTCACTGAAGTAATGGGATTCCCAAAACCAAGGATATAAGTTGTAAATGAAATGTGAAGTTATGGTAACGTAAATATTTTGTTTTCTTGGACATGCTTTTTTTATTGGATCCACTGCCGTGAATGTTTACTTATATCAATAACTATAATTTAATTTGAAATTATTTTTTATACACCACGGTTGTACTTATGTTGATTGTCGCTAAAATTTAAATAAACTTGAAATCATACTTTTTTTTTGTAAACGGGTTATGGAAATAGAAAAATTATTTTTGCGGATTTCTAAAAAGTTAAATAAAAGAGATAATAAGTACAAGAGCTGTGGTTTCTGCATCCCGCGGCGACCTCGCTTAAATTTTAAGCTCAACAGACCCTGCTTTTTGTTCATTCAATAATAAAAAGGTATGACGCTCTCTCGAGGACTATCTCAGTTAATGGAGCCATTGACTTTAAATTGTGCTTTTTTAGCGTCTCTGAAAATGTCTAAGACTTACACAAGTCCCCGTTTAAGCGTTGATTTTATCTGGTCAACAAGGTTGTAGGTTGTTGGTTGAATGTTATTTTTGAAATTGATTATTTTTATTCACATTATGCTCCGTTTAACTTGTCAACTTTAATATTTTTTTCGATGTTACTTTGCCTAAACGCTAGTGTTGTGTACTTGAGCCAGAGGCTTGATACAGAAGGCGGTACTTCTCAACACGTTTGGGTATCCTAGATGTTAATTAATGTTACAAATTAGGATTTTTGTGAATTTAAAATATGGAAGAATGGGGTCGTTTGTCTTCTCGTCCCAAAACAAACTCGGCCCATTAGGACGAGTTGACGAATTTCAAAATTTATATTTGTTTTATTCGTGACCTAGTCTTATTCTGGAATTTCTTTAAAATTTTAGTCAATTTAGTATAGTCAAGAAGAAAACTTTTCAAGGTATTAATATTTTGCAAAACCAAGAATGGGACGAGATAGAAAGTAACATCAATTTTGAAATTCGTCAACTCGTCCCAATGGGTCGAGTTTGTTTTGTGACGAGATGACGAACGACCCGAATAATGTTGTGGCTTCAAATACCACATAACAAAATATATTTTTTTTCACCTTACTATACTTGGATGGTGGAATCTTCTCGGTAGTGTTCCAGGTGGAGTTCGAACTCATAATCACGCAATCGCAAATCCAATACCAATCGTACCCATCGTGTAGCACACAAACATTCAGGCTCATTGAGAGAAGCCAGCAGCAATGTGGATGGGCCAGGACTATTTGGGTTTTGGGTACTCTTATCAGACCATGTTTGCGACAGATTGTTAATTTGTTCTTCTGTGTCTGTTTAGATACTATTCACTTCTGCTGCCTTGATGCTTTCACGGCACTACGTTAGTACGGTGTCATCGTTCCACTTTCGTTTGAGCACCGCTGTTTGTAAGTATACTGACTAAAAACAATGTAAATCATAGAGCTGCATGCACCTAATGTGTTTTATAGAGCAAAGCAAAAAAAACAAAATATGCTAGCTTGGGTATTTTGTAATTAAATTCGGCCTTGTCCACGTCTAATCAAACGAGTATTGTCATTATCCAATTAGATTTGTTATAAAACCAGATTTGCTTGTGAAAACATATTATAATATAAATTGTATGACTGATTCGTTACGGTATTTAACTTGATTATACCAAAAACTGGTTTATAAGTATATATTTTAAGTAAATATAGCAAGGGTATGTGCTGATTCGGATCAACAATGACAATGTTTGAACTGTCGTTGTTGATTAACAAAGTTTTTATAAACGTTCTTCACTTGCTTAATACGTGACCATCATCTTCCCAAATGCCTCTAAAACTGAATGATGAGATTGATATCTTTCGTTGGAATAAAATAACATAATTGAGATATCAATAAAAATCGTCATTTGGAGTGTGTTCGATGTTATTTAAGATCTCGGCTTAAAACCAGGCCTTACCATGACTTAATCGACAAGATCTTTTAGTGCCATAGTTATTTCTGATGCTATTATTTTTGCAAAGTAAGCGGTGTAATTAATAGGTCAAAACTTACCGTTTTGTAATATAAAATTAAAATGAAGTGAAACATTTACAACGCATTTTTATGAGACACCTATTTTGGCAGAGGTGTACAGTGTTTAAACCACTGTACCTGAAATCATTTTTTTGTATTTTTAGCAATTGTTGTAAGTTTGAAAGTTATTCTGATAATTAAGAGTGCATTATATGATTAAGTTGTCTGTCAAGGAGTACAAAGCTAGTCCCGGCTTCAAGACTAAAAAGCGTTAATGGATCATTAGTTTAACTCATAAGCCTCCTTTGTCTTTTCTCTCATTTTTTAACCCTCATGAGGGAAAGTAAATATATCAAGAATAGCACTGTAACTAAGGCTATGAATAATTAAAAAATATGAATGTCTTTATTAATGTACTTAGTTCCTTTTAGTACTTAATTATTTTAGAAGATAATGGCTGAAAATAAAAATATTCAAAGAAACTTATCAATGTTCTCGACTACGCAATTTTGGGGTACCGGCTTACAAGCTGTTTCTTTCCACTTATTTCCATGAATTGCTTGAAATAGTAAAAACTATAAATTGAATTAAATTGTTAGCCCGATAATAATGATAATCTATGTCACACATGTGTACACATTTCTACAAAACCTTTGGTAGGTCATCGTAGGTATCAAGTTATATCTTAATGAAAGCTGTTCCCGGATCCCTCCTATTTAAGGCGTAGGACACTGTGTGGTTTTAGTCGGTTCGATTCCGACACACTGCTCCACCGAAAACCTCGGTGGGTGTCGACCCGAGGGGGTAACCACACGCACAAAAAAAATAGGTATCGAGTCATATCGATATCTTTTCATGAAAATAATAATAAAAAAACTTGAAAATAATAAGAAATCCACTTTTCAAAGACTTATTTAACACTTAATAACGACGATAATCAACTTATAAAAAAAACATTTATGTTTCTTTTAAATATTTAACCACGTATATTTGTACCTTATCAAAACCTATAAAGTTATTTGAAAAAAATATATTAATTACGTTAATCTTGCTTTAAAACCTATAGATTTTATAGGAATAGTTTCAGGTATCTTAAATCCTTTTGTTGTTGTATAATGAACACTATATTAAGTGTGTCATTGTTTAAGAATCAAATTTTAGGGTTCCGTACCTCGAAAGGAAAAAACGGAACCATTATAGGATCACTTTGTTGTCCGTCCGTCCGAAGGTCTGTCTGTCTGTCAAGACCCTTTTTCTGAGGAACACGTAGAGGTATCAAGCTGAAATTTATAGTGTATTGAGTATTTGAACTCAGGTCTACTGTCCCTTAGAGCTGTGGAAAATCAAACTTCTAAGCCAACGCAATCAAAAGATACAGCCGTTTATGCCGCAAATTTCCGGAAATTTTTGACATCACAATCAACACCTACAGGGTACTTCCCGTGAACTCATAATCTTGAAATTTGGTACGAAGCAACGTCTTATAGCACAGATAAAGGGGAAATTGTGAAAATCGTAAATTTTTAGTTACATCATATAGTAAAAATATTTTACGGTACCGACTCGCACTTGGCCGGTTTTTTTTTCTAAAAGTCTTATTGTAACTGCATGCTATAGTCATGATCTTTCGGTGGTTTAAGTAAGTGTTCTATTTTCAAATAAACCCTGTATATTCACGAAGCAATGTTAGTTCATACTGGTGAATCAAGTTTAGAATAGATTAATAGAGACCAATACGACTTGGCACTGGCTCCTTGTTGAACAGAGACAACAGTGCGGATATTATTTAGATCAAAAGCGAGAGAGAATCATTAGCCTCAGTTAGGTACAATTGGGTCAATGTTGAACAGTATCGATAATTATTTATGGCATACAAACTGGATCGAGTTGACGTGGCGATTACTGTCAATAGGTGTTGATGGCACATGTCAAAGCACTTCGAGGTGTCTTAAATTTACCTTTACAGATATTGTAACTTTAATAGTGCTGTCCCAAAAAGTTACACTTGTTATCTAAAAGCAATTTTTTATAACAACTTTTTGGCACATGTTTCTATTTATGATGTCTAAATTGGTACGTCACTATAAAATGGTTTTAGTTAACTAATTAGGGAACAACATCTTACAACTTTTTACGGTAGTGGAACTGCGTTGCGAGACTTGCATTTTTTATGTTATGTTTATGATGGGTCACTAGTCACTATTTTATGTCAAACGATGAAAACTAAAAGTAACATATCATGTTATAATAGGATAGGACAGTCAAATTTTTTAATTTAATATCTATCTTTCTTTCATAAATTTGATTATCAATTATTCGAAATTATCAATTTAAAAATAATTATAGATCAACATACAGAGCCACCGCAACAATTGTTTAGTAAGAAAAGAAAAATATGAGAGATGGAAAATAAGAAACATATTAGCTCCCATTGCATTTCTATTAAGTACATGAAAAATAAACTGTGAATCCAATACAATTCAATCCCAAGTGTTTTTATCCTGTATATAATCCAATACTGAGTAATAGCCCTTAAGTAATGAAACTATAAATTTTTAATGTACTAACTCCGAACTATCCATATTTCAATACTAATTTTTGACCAACTTTAGATTAAGGAGAATTCAAAAATACATTCACCATTATATTTTTTCACATCTACCTACCAAAATACCTTAGTAGTATGCGCACGCCTAAACGACTTACATTGTTCTAGTGAATAATATAATAGGAACATAATTCTTGTTATACCTATATTATGCTGGGGAGGTCAATAGTACGGGAGCTGATTTGACAACGATACGCAAGCGTTAGACAGATGGCGCTTCTACAGAGTCTAGAATAAAGTTCGTGCGGGTCGACGATCACGCGCAACTTCGAGCAAGTCCAGCACTCACTTCGTTGCCAGCCACCGCGTGGACAAAAGTCTAGAAACTGTACGTCGTCGGCTTATTATAATTTAAGTGTTATAATCTTTTTAAATCTGTAGTGTGGTTTGTCATTGATTGTTTATTTCACGTACCGCATACTTGGCCCCACACGATTTCTTTAAATCATGTATTCTGGTGAAGACTCTCACCCAAATTAGCCTTTTTATCTGACATATATATTACCAGCTGCGCCGCGCGGTTTTACCAGCGTAAGTCCCGATGCCGTGAGAATATCAGAATAAAAAATAGCCTATGTGTTAATTCAGGTCTCCAGCTGTCTACGTACAAAGTTCAGAGTAGAATAGAGTAACAAACATCTATACACCCATACATCCTCTCAAACTTTCAGGTTTATAATATTATAGTAGGATAACGTATATGTTATTCATCGAGATATTATGTACTAGAGAAGCCACTCAGAACAAAATACATGTTCCGTTTTTATTTTAATTAAAATAAAAAAGCGCTGCAGCGCTAAAACAATAATTTGTAGTCAAATCTTACGGTAGCAGCGCTCGATCGTTTTTTGAGCTGTAGTTTTCTCGCGAGCTTAAGGTCCTAAGCGCCGTGATTTTCATGGCGTTTACGCGATTTGCCCAACGAACTGCTACAACGATTTGTTTTCATAGATTTAACTAATAAGCTACAAAACAGAACGGACAAATAGTGTATACCTAAGATGCTTTATTAGACTCAGTAAATAGTACTTTTAGTAGTAGTTTTATGAGTTTATATTTTTTGTAGAATGCATCGCGGTATCCTACTAATATTATAAACTAGAATGCATCAAATAATATTATAAACGTGAGAGTTTGTGAGGATGTATGGATGTATGGATGTTTGTTACTCTTTTACGCAAAAACTACTGTAAGAATTTTAATGAATCTTTACAATAACATAGCTCATGCATCAGAATAACACATAGGCTATAATGACTGATTCGCAGAAATCTAAAGAAACGGTTCTTTTATTCCCAAGATCGTGTAAGTCACGTGTTATCTTGTTACAGGTGTTCTAAGTAGGTACAATTCCGGTATCAGTTTTGCGTGCATTCTTTTTTTGATCAATGATGCTTAGAAAATGGCGGCGCTGCCAAGCCAAAAGTATGATTTTAATTTATTACTTTCTGTTGGATTTAGTTAACGTTTGTTCACTTACCGATGAAATGTGACACCATTATCTTTTTTTTCACTCTTAAATGGTTTGTACACGTTTTTAAAATACAACTCGGCATTTTTTCGATAGTTAAAAGTCAGGTAAATACGTTCGAATGCTGCTGAGCGTAAACTCCGACAGATGTAGTTGCTGTCCATGGACCGCAATTCACGTTACAAACTTTTGCTTCGCGGTGTCTACTCTATACGCTAGTAATAATAACTCTGTGATGTTATTACATAAATAAGCAAATCATACGCATGCGTCCTATTAAGGAGATAAAACTTCATTATAATGTCATAGTAATTTTATTAACTCATCACGGTTAGTGGTGTTATCCTGAAAAGACATCTTCCGAAGGATAAAAATAGGAATATGGGTAAGTATATAACATGGAATAAGTGTACCCTTCAGGATACACGTAGCAATAGACCGGAGAGACACATTCGTATTTTTTATCCTTATCTTTAGTATCATCTAATACATAGTAATAATTTGGAGAGTAGTAGTAATAACCTAATTTTGGTTTCTTCTTTTTTTTCTTGTGACGTTTTCTAAGATTAATATTCTCGGAACGTTGAATTGGTTCACTTTCTTTCGGAGGATCTCCAACTTTAGTTCCGATATTATAATGTTTATTGGATTTGAATTCACCATTACGTAAGGCAAAAGCAAGCCAATTTCTATCCTCCAACCGGTCACTTTTTTTGTATAGAGAAGACCTCCCTTTATTATTAAATAGCTGTCTGTAGCGGTTGTTTGATACAGGTGAAGCCGTGATAGGCTGTAGAATCAGATACAAGAAAAGAACTGAAACCAAAAACCTATATTAATGTATGTAATTTAAATCTAACATAGAAAAGTTGTTGATGTAATGTCAAACGGATCAATTCTATGGCAAGTCGATACATGCAAATGAGCCTATTAAATAAATAATACATTATTGCGTATATATATATATAAAAAAAAAAAGAAATTGTGTATGCCATTATGTTTACATAGTTTTTATTCTGGCCAAAAAATCCATTGTGAGATGTTTTAATAAAAAAAATGGTTTTCTGTAAAGTTGGTTTACGGTCGATAATTTTACGTGATAAGAAAACAATGGAAGAGAGATAGATGCGTCACAAGCCGAACGGTTAGTGTCGCTTAGGCCGATCGTGTCTCTCGATCGCTTGTTCCGCGCTCTCGCTTGCACTCTCGGCTCAGGCGGAACGTGACAATGAGTCGTGCTTTTTCGTGCGTGCAGCCGGCGTTCATCGATTTATAAGACGTTATCACGTCAAAAATATTTGCCTATTTATTTCCAACTGTTTACACTGTGTTAGTACATTCCAAATTCCAAATTCGAAAACATTTACTTGGTGAATATCCAATAATAATTATTTTGTTAAATACTTACATATTGTGAGGTGCAGGCTGCGCATGTTTAAGATTTGGTATTACTGTTTGTACTGCAGTGTCTAATTAAAAGTACAATTAGAATTTCTCTTATGGTATTACCACACTAATAAATATCTCATGTAGTAACTTATGGATTAGTCAAGGACAAGTGCAAAGTACGATCACTGTATGTATTGTTGTATGTGATCCATACTGTAGCACTATACACCAACTAAAAATCTGTTGTTTGGGTATGTTAAATAAAGAAATTATTATTAAAAAAATACTAATTACTTGTCCTAACTCCGCTAATTAGGATTCCTTACGTCTAATTAATACTCATTCAGAAAATTTTACAGAATATTTTGAATTTATTGAAATAAAAATACAAAACATAGTCACAATTAGACATAATTAGATATTCTTTATATTGACTAGACTAGACATTCCCCGCGGTTTCACCTCCGTTTATGGTCAATACTCAATTTCCTTCACAGTCTTCCTCAATCAATAATAATCTATCGAATACAAGAAGAATTACTCAAATCTGACAGATAGTCCGAGATAAGCGCGTTTCAACAAACTAAATAAAATAAATAAGCAAAAAAAAAATCTTCAGCAGCTTTGTATAGGCGCAGCATACATAATACTACAGGTATAGATGTAAAATTGGTCGTGTCCTAGGTACAATTTCGGTTTGGTGCCCAATTTTTGGATATTTCCAGAATGTGAAATTAAAACAGTTTTAAGTTAGAGTAATAGAGTAGTAGTATACTACTACTAGTAGTATATAGTTAATAAAACTACCTGTGAGACCGAGCTTAGCTCGGTAGGCGTAAGAGAATTATTTTATACTGTTACTAGCAACCCGCCCCGGTACAAATTACCTAAACCTTCCGCCTGAATCACTCTTTCGATTAGTGAAAACCGTATGAAAATCCGTTCAGTAGTTTTTCAGTTTATCGCAAACAGACAGACAGACGCGGCGTGGTACTATATTTCACAATATGTAGTGATTAAGTATGATGTTCCCTGATAAGTTTTAATATTAATTTCAATAAAAACGACATAATTTTGCATATTAAGTACTGAACCTCTAAAAAAGGATTTACGCAACTATATAATTAGTAAATTAATGTTTTTAGATGGTTATTTCAAGAACAAGAAATTCATTTTTAGCAAATTTGTGTATCGTGTATTAATTAAAATTACACGCCATAAGAAAACAATTCAGATACTAATAATGACGAAGTTGTGGCAATTTATTTACCAAATTATTATTTTGACATTCTAATGCTTGATTTTGAACTTGATGGTCGCACAAGTAATTGTCAAGAGGCATGGTTAACCGAGTTTAGCCGTATTATCATAAGTATGAATATGAGAGTGGTAATAGTAATGCCCCAATGTGCTTTTCTGGAATACAGTCGCATATTCCTTCAAAAGATTCTATAAGGTCCTCATCACTAGAAAACTTGCGTCTCTTCAGTACACAGTCCCATACTACAAAGTCGCATGGCGCTAAATCCGGACTATAAAAAGGGTGTGCCAGCAATTTGATTCCAGCTCGGTGCAACTAGTCCATAGTTTAGGCGGCTCGATACCCAGGGGTCTTATCTTGATACAAAAGTATTGAGTCTTGAGTTTGGTCGTTAATTTTTAAGGCTTCCAATACTTGAGGTAAACATCTTCATCTCTTTCTCTAGTAACAGTCTTTTCTTTGTCAAGCACGTGCAAAACCGTAGCCAATATTTTCTTAGTACAAATTACAGCAACCATAGACGAATGTCATAACGCTCACCATTTTCGTTTAGAACATTAATTTAAATAAAAAATTGAACAAACTTTTTCTTGCCCCCAAATTTGTTTTTCTTTTTTATTATTATTACGTAGAATTTATAGATATGATTTTAAATCACAATAATATGATATCTAGTTTGCATACGACAAAGCGCCCTAGCCGCAGTTTCACGTACGTTTATGGTCACTGCTCCGCTTCTATTAGTTGTAGCGTGATGTTGTATAGCCTTCCTCGATAAATGGGCTATGCAACACTAATATTATTTTTCAGTTCGAACACGTAGTTCTTGAGATTAGCGCTTTCAACCAAACAAACAACAAACTCTTCAGCTTTATAATATTAGTATAGATTTACAAGAAACTTTATCTGAGTATGTTCATCCGTACTACAAGCTATTAATAGTTGGCAACGTCTAGAAACCATTTTGTAATGTCCCAGACTATCTTTTGCAATATTATAAATGTAAAAGTGACTTTGTTCGTTTGTTACGCTTTCACGCAAAATAGTAGTTAAGTAGCTATTCATCCGATTATTATAAAATTTGCATAACATATACATGTTATGCAAAATTTTGCCAGGGATACAAGAAAGGACATAAAACAACGGAAAACAATATATATGCAGTTACAATGGTCCCAGGAATAATTACTTTTCATCCCGAAAAAAATATCAATTTCAGAGGGATAGTGAATTTCATCAACAAAGCTTACATTAAAATGCAAAAGCCAGTAATTACTATAAACAGTGTTCCATATTTAAAACTTACTGTTTGCCTGAAATGGAATAAAAGCGTGCACACACAAATTAGGTGTAAATCTACGTCGTGAATAATGCCTACATTTTGCACACACACCTGTCCAATGTTGCCGAGCTACTCGTAAATTATCATTTTCCTGTTTAGATCGCATCGTGACCAGAATGCAGTCAATTGCCGTCCACTTGCGGACCTATTACATGTATTCGAAATTATGAACTCATATCTATTTATTTATTTTATTTATTTAATATAAGGCTTACCAACTAAAATACATACTGGGCATTTACATGACAAAAAAAAAATATATCAATAGAAATTGTTTGAGTTTAATAACTTGACACATCTCACACACGGCCGTCTGATCCCAAACTCAAAACTAGGCAAAGCCTGTACTATGGTAACCAGACTGCTGATAAAAAAAAAGTAACTTACTAGTTGATATAGCAGATGTCAAACCACGCCTTCGCGCATGATGCTTGGCGCTAACACATGTCGAGATTGACGCGTTGCCGTCCCGCCACTCCCGCTGTCTGACACAACCTTCAGCACTTTTATTTTGCCTGTGGAAACCCCCTCGGGCCGTCACCCCACCGGGGTTTTCGGTGGGGCGGTGTGTCGGAATCGTACCGACTAAAACCACACGGTGTGCCATACTGCGCCTAAAGTAGAAGAGATGGGGAACAGCTTTTATTAAGACATCGGGACCCCTCCTAGCAGTTATCATAGTCCCTGTGCAAACTTAGTTTTACAAAAAAACAGCAATAGATTTAAAGCGAGTTGAGAATTAACAATCTAGTACATTACAGAAACTATTCATAGCAAATAGCAATCATCCCTAATCCTAACTAATATTATTATAAATCTGAAAATGAGTTTGTTTCTTTGTCGTCTTTGCATACACGTAATCAGGGGTTCAGAAAAACATGCAGGGTACCTTTCATCCCAAAAAAAAATTGAGCTTGTTTGTTTTTTTTTTGCTGCGCTATCACGCTTAACTATTCAATCGACCTTTATAAAATGTTTTATAAACGTTGTCAGAGGTATAGAAAGGCAAGAAAGCTACGGAGAACAAGCTTATACATTCTCAATTATCTTCTTCTTCCTCTTTTATATACCTGACAGCAATTGATTTTTATATACATAGGTATATAAAAATCAATTGCTGTTCGTTTAAACTCACATATGGCTGGATGAATTTGAATTATTTTTGTTTGCTCTATTACAAGGGTCGTCTAAAAAGAAAAAAATATAGAGGAATCCTACAAGAACAGATAAAAATCGAAAATATAAAAATTGGTAATTTTGTATGGCAATCGCCACTTCGGATTGCTTTTAATAGATGACGATCGTGACGGACCTTTCGTCTAACTGATGTTACAAAACTGTCATTACTTCCATCGCTCGTTTACATTCCTTCCGTGTGGTTGTGTAAAATTTATTAAATAGTTTTTCGTTTTTTCGTAAAAATAACATTTTAAGAAAAGATTTAGGGAAGTGAAGTGAAGTTAAACCTACACATTGCGATTATTAATTTTAATCTGCCATCCTTTTTTTTTATTAATCCACAAAACTGATGTACAATCTCAAAAGCAGTATATAAACAAAAAATACATCATGTTTGATTGACCTCTACTAGATGTGAATCTATCTTGCATATAACAGTAAGACATACCTACTTACTAAAATTGACTAAGGAATACAACAGAATATAGAAAAAAGAAAACAGACGTTATGCCTAATTTATTTAACACAATTTAATTTAAAAGATTAATCAATTAATCAATCCTATCTACCTATATTGACTTTATAGGTTTAGACACAACTAACCAGAAATTATAGCGTGACTCGAGGACTCAGTTCGAGGTTTTCTGGACAGATGTTTTATTGGTTGACTGTAAATATAATTCCGTGTCATTTTATAGTGTTCATTTGAATGTCGAGGACAATACGAACTGTAATAGGTCGTCGAAGTCAATTAAATGTGGGAGGAGTTACCTCACGTGCAAACAGCACTGATGACCAGCGAAGGACAGATATTGATAATATTAATACACAGGTAGGAGACGTGGGAGAGCCATGATTCGGCACGTATGGGCCGGCTCGACTCCGCTCGATACCACGGCCTCGCAGAAAACCGGCTGTGAAACATTGCTTGCATTGCTTATCGCCGCGTGAGTGAGGTTACCTGAGGCCCTAACCCTATCCTCCCCCTATTCCCGTCCATCCCTTCACCCCCCTCTCCTCCCACAACGTAATTTTAGGGAAATTCGTGATTTTTAGGGTTCCGTACCTCGAAAGGAAAAAACTAAACCCTTATAGGATCACTTTGTTGTCCGTCCGTGCGTCTGTCTGTCAAGACCCTTTTTCTCAGGAACGCGGGGAGGTATCAAGCTGGAATTTATATCAAATACTCAGGTTTACTGTCCCTTAGAGCTGTGAAAAAATCAAACTTTTAAGCCAACGCAATCAAAAGATACATTTTCGACACTCGCAAGGGATTCAAAACTTACAGGGTACTTTCCGTGAACTCAGAATCTTGAAATTTGGTACGAAGCAACGTCTATAGCACAGATATAGGAAAACTTGCGAAAACCGTAAATTTGCGCGAGTCCAACTCGCACTTGGCCGGTTATTAATGTAGAAGTCCTATTTTGAAACTGAATATATATAATTTCTTAATAAAAAAAATTCAAGCTAAATCTACTATTTTTCGGCTACATATAACACTCTTTACCTTTCTGTAGCACCCTGTATAAAATGCTGTTGCCAAATAAAAATAATGAATAAATCCGCTTAACAAATGACGCAGAAAATTATAACATTAGATATTATCAGCAACCTATTTCACAATCTGGACGTGGGCGTGCGCATACTTAAGGTGCAATAATCGTGACCGGACACACCCGAACTACTGAGTCGGAGATTGCCGAGTGACCTGCCGCCATCGTCGTGATACTTTGCAGTATGATCTATGCCGACGGGTGTGGTTTTGTATTATTATTTTGCTAAAGTTTTAATGAAGAAGGAAAACCTTGAAGAATTTGAAAAGGTATTGTATTAGGTACCTACTGCTAAAGTTCTCGTGGTTTCTAAATATCACACCTTCAGATAATAATGCGACCTATTATTTTATTTTTGTAAAGAAAGTATTAATCACAAATTAGTGTGTCGTTCTATAAAGTAGTAGCCGAACCATTATTATATTTTGATGTTTACTTTTTTTTTAAGTAAATGTACCGTTTTTGGATATCAGCGGGTTGTGACTATTAAGCCTCTTATATCTACGTATGGGGAAGGGGAAATAAATCCTTTTTTTTTTGTACCAGATGATTTCTTCACCGCACTAAGTGTTGACTCTCACACGTAAATCGAACAATCTCAAAATAAGGAAAACCATGTCAGGTAATATTTAAAGGAATAAGAATTCGTTTTGTAAAATGAAAATAATATACTGATAGTTGAAGTTCTTTGTCATTAACCGTCTTCTATTTTCTATTATATCTACATAAAAATCTAATTGAAACTAACAAAATAACCTATTTTAAATAATAAATAATAAATATTATTCTCTTTAGAAAGGAAAGGAAACGGGTTGAACATAAAGTGCAAATCACGAGTATTCTAACAAAGTAGATATCCAGTTAGTTCTACGTTTTATTCATCATGGCGGACTAGCCCCGAGCCGACCGAGGGCACACTTAATTGACACAAGACCGGTCGAGATAATTTCATTTTATAAAGCTGTTATTAACGATAGCTGTGCGCTGGACATGAACTGATCATTCGAACCTTTAGGATCGTTACACAATTTTATATAATTATGTATACGTACGGGAATTAAAGTGATCACGTAATATTATGTATTACATACCTTTGAATTGGCTGACGTTTTGATTAGGTGGCACTGGCCGTGGTGTGACCACGGCCAGTGCCACCTAATCAATCTGACTGGCTCAGTTTGAAAGTTCTGACTCGCGAAATATTTGAAGAGACAAATGAGTAACTCAAAACGGAAATATACCCACATAAATAGGAACCCATTTAAAAAATATCACGTAAACAAAATTTGATAATAATATAATTGAAATAGGACTGAATAATCAATCAATCAAAATAAATTGATGTTGGAGGTTTCAGCTTCAGAACATTGTCCAACTTTAGAAGAAAAAAGTAATAATTCAATAAATATCCAGAACTCATTTACAAATACTGATGAGAATGAAAAACATGTACAGCAGAATTTATTGACAGTAATACATACATCCTAAGCAGCTTTCTTACAGGAAATACATTTCATTATTTCTAGTGCATAAATTTAAAACTGACAGACGATATAACTTTAGACAGCCTGAGCCATATAAAACAAAAGAGCATAAAATACCACCCATTTTAATTGAATGTCATTTATTAACTAATGCCTCGGATCAATCGGCCTCTTTGAAACCTTAATTATGTTTATACGAAACCATTAATTCGTGGACGAGTTCAGTTAATCGACCCATTTAAAGTAGTTGAATACATTCGAATGTTTTTAGAAGATATGAAAAAGATTTAGAGAATTTAGAGATCTTAGCATTAAGTGCAGCCTTATTAAAAACAAAATGATGACGTTTCTTTTCATTGCTCGTAAAACTCTTCTTCGTATATAAGTATATACACGTATCTTTGTTTGATAGAGGAACTATCATATGCATACATAATTAAACACTTTAACAAATTTGATAACATTATTAATTTGAAGTATAAAAATTTAAAGTCTCAAAATTATCTGTCGGAACGAGCAGCCGTATAAAGGGTTAATAATCGGTTTAAATTCCAGCCATCGAGTCAAGCTTTAGATTGCGCCAGAACAAATTTCGAACCCAATTACGTGAAGTGACTGTGCAGTAATAATCGATCAAAACGAAGAATTTAAAACCAGGTGCTACCGAAAGGGAACTGTCGAGACCCTCCATTGCGGAACGAATGGAGCATGTCAATCAATTTAATTAATCATTCAAATCGTATAAAGGAAGTTTCCTTTCTATGAAAATTGGCGGCGATATTCTCATCAATAGAAAATACGATAGCTATTTATAATTTAATACAATAAAACTTCTAACAAACAACGCAAAGTTGAAACTGATGACCCGACGTCATCGGACCGAATTTATCAGTCGCTCCGAGTATTGGATATCAAAGTAATAATAATATAATTATTGTCCAAGTTAGCAAACTACGCTACAATCGAACCATATTATGGTGACCACGTTAAAAGTATTCCACTTTTCACTATTACTGATAATAATAAAATACTAAAGTTTAGTAAAGTACTTAATTCATTATCCGTTTATTCAAAAATAGGTAACATACTCTGGCTTAGCAGTGCAATAAGGGATCATTTAAATGAGTTTTATAATGGTGCTACTTAATTCCCAGGATGTTAATATCCGGCTTTGATTGAAAGTCCGCATAAAAAAAATACTTAATAAACCAGGAAAAACATTTACTAAAGATTTTTTAATAATTTTTTTTTTTTGTGGCTGTTTTACAAGTTATTGGCGATTTTATAATATTTTGTTTACACTATTTTGTAACGCGATTCGAGTATACTAATATATATAGGTACCGAATCTGTTAAACTATATCATTGACGTTGTGGGTGTTAAAATAAGGCTGTAAGCTTTAACTGTAGACTCATTCAAAATGTCGTTAAATGGTCTATTCAAATGTCGCGCAGTTCGGGGCACCGTACGCTGTATTTAGAGTTTGTTTTATAATGGACGATAAATCGAATGTTTCCGTCTAAAATGGTTAAATTTAAACTGTGTTCATTAATTATTTTATTCGTATACAGTATAAAAAAGCTAAATAAAAAGTTGAAGTAGGTTTGGGGACATTTTGATTAGCGGTTTACATCCGCCAACATTGCAACAGTGGATTTTTATTTCAGTATTGGATAGTAAGAACGAATTTACACTTAACAATACTATGCATACTTTAGGCAGTATTTCATTAAAGGAAAAGTACATAATTGACAAAGGTTACAAAGTTAAGGTACATACATACACTCGCGCCTATAATTTAGTCCCACTTACGTTATAGGGGGCAAGCTTATTGCCGTCTACTTTTGGGAAAAATTGGGAGTATATTGTAAGTTTTCCTTGGTATTTAAGAGATGAGGCAATGGAAAGAAAGGATTGCTCATACGGAGGTCAGGGTCGCATACTTGTAACTCAAATTGGCTGTTGCCGGAAAGTTCAAGCCCTCTAATAATTTTTTTTTTAAATATATCAAAAATATACGTAGGTATTTGGTTCTGTAGGTGAAGTACGCTTTAATTTTGAACTCATTAAACGGCAAAACAATACAACACTAATACTCTCTCAACATCAATTGCATTGGTACAGCCATTAGTCGCGTTAAAGTTAGGAATAGCATCGCCGTAGCTACAATCAGTAGAAGCATTGTTAATGTAAAGGTTTTTAATGTGGTTAGCCACTTGCTTGTAGGGCATAATTAAATTTTCATTTAAATCACCGATCGAAAGGGGGAATACACGGAGATACCTTATGGTATAGACAGGCCCCGGTCTTGTAGTACTCAATCAGTTGCAAGTTTCTTTACTCGTCACGTCATTATACTCCCGAGCGCTAAAGTATGCTTGCCCTGAGTATATTATTTGAAATAGTTCAGCAATACAAGTAATTATTAATGCTTTAGCTTTGATATCAAAGGTTGCGATTCGAATCCTTCCCAGTGCACTACCGATCGAATCATTTGCCAACACAAGCATTCAACTTGATTCAACAAAAACACAACAAAAGAAACAAACAAAAACAAGTTTTTATTTAAGCCATGTACTAAAACGAATAATCTTTTTTCTTGAAACAACATTCAGTCTCAATTAGCACAAAATTTACGACCTGTTTATCTGCTACCGAATTGGAACAATTCATTGATGTAGATAACTCTATTTCAAATTGTGCAGCAGCTACAGAAGATGATATTGTACAAGAAGTTCAATAGGAAAATGAAGAAAACTATTTCTAGTGCCGACTCTGAATGATGGTCGTAATGATGTTAGTGCATAACAAAAAATTACTGTGTCAAGAATTTCATGTTCAAGGAACTTATGACGAAAACAAACCGACTACTACTACTTTTGACGTGGGAGAGCCATGCTTCGGCACGTATGGGCCGGCTCGACTCCGCTCGATACCACGGCCTCACAGAAGACCGGTAGTGAAGCAATGCTTGCATTGCTTTCCGCCGAGTGAGTGAGGTTACCGGAGGCAGAAAAAACCCCAACCCCCCCTCCCCCACGTCCCCAAATGTTAGCGTTGGAGAATCCCCCTCTGGGCGTCCACGCTCAGAACACAGTGTAGTAGCAAGCATACCAAGGCACCCCTTGCCACGCTCACCGTGGACTTCTGCAACATCAGGGGCATACATTGTAACCTCAACGCTGTTCACCACCACCTCGAAACTGCAAAGCCAGCCTCGCTCTTTTTAACTGAGATGCAGATATCGTCTCCAGCGGACACATCCTATCTCTCCTACCCTGGGTACGGCCTGGAGCACTCCTTTGTTCCTAGGGCTGGTGTGTGTGTGTACGTTAGAGACGATATCAGTTCTCGCCGCCTCGGCAATCTTGAATGCAGGGACCTTTCCACCTTGTGGCTCCGTGTAGACAGCGACGATCAGCCCCGCGTCTACGCATGCCTCTATAGGTCCCATAGCGGTGATGCCAAAACTGATCGACTCATCGACCACGTCCAAATGGCTACAGACTCTGTGCTGCAGCAGATTCCATCAGCACAGATCGTGATACTTGGCGACTTTAACGCCCACCACGCTGACTGGCTTGGCTCACGCAAAACCGATCATGCGGGGAGATCTGTTCACGGCTTCGAGCTGACATATGGCTTGACACAACTGGTAGCAACGCCTACGCGAATCCCAGATGTAGGAAGCCACGAGCCTTCACTGTTGTACCTTCTTCTGACCTCTCATCCGGATGGCTACCAAGTCTCCGTTGAGGCCCTAATTGGCTCCTCGGACCATTGCCTGATCCGAAGTACGGTGACAACCACGTACTCGCCGCTGCCGCGAGTTGTAGGCTGCCGCCGTGTGTGGCACTATAGGTCAGCAGACTGGCATGGGATGCGAACCTTCTTTGCATCCTACCCTTGGAGGCAGGTCCGCTTCAAGTCGGATGATCCCAACGTCGTTGCCGGTTCTATCGCTGATGTGGTGCTTCAGGGGATGGAGCTTTTTGTGCCATTCTCTGTGATTTCCATTGGTGGCAAATCCCAGCCTTGGTTTGGTCGATATTGCAAAACGGCGTACGCCGAAAGCAGGAATGTTACCAAGCTTGAGCAAATGCAGCGGCAGTACGGGATGTAAAGACCAGCGCATTAAAAAAGCAGTTAAACTTTGCCTCCAGGTCCTTCAAAAAAGACATTGCCAGGGTTAAGTCGGACAACATCGTCAGAATTGGTGAGAGACTGGTGGCTCTCCCTTCTGGACCTCGAGCATTTTGGTCTCTTGCCAAAGCTGTCCAGGGGAATTTCTGTTGACCATCCCTTCCACCCCTGCAAATGGGAGATAATTCGTTGGCCCACGACGCTAAGCAGAAAGCCGACCTTTTGGGCAACCTCTTTGCGTCCAACTCGACTTTGGATGACGGGGGAAACGTACCGCCGACCATACCGCGGTGCGACAGGTGTATGCCGGAAGTCCGCTTCTTCCAAAGCTCAGTGCGTAAAGCACTTCTTTCCCTCGATATTCATAAGTCAAGTGGGCCCGACGGAATCTCTCACACGTGCTAAAGACGTGTGCTCCAGAGTTGGCACCGGTCTTAACGCACCTTTATCGGCTCTCCTACTCCCTCGGCGTCGTCCCGAACTCATGGAAGACAGCTTTAGTGCACCCGATCCCTAAAAAAGGTGAGCGCTCGGATCCGTCCAACTATAGACCTATAGCCATAACTACCTTGTTCTCCAAGATAATGGAATCTATTGTCAACCGCCAGCTCCTTCGGTACTTAGAAGACCACCAGCTACTCAATGACTGCCAATATGGTTTCCGTTCGGGTCGTTCAGCTTTGATCTTCTCGTATACCTGACTCACCGCTGGGCACAGGCGATCGAGAGCAAGGGGGAGGCGATGTCAGTCAGTTTGGACATAGCGAAGGCCTTTGATCGGGTCTGGCACAAAGCGCTTCTCTCGAAGCTTCCTTTCTATGGGCTTCCCTAGAAATTATGCAACTGGATCACCAGTTTTCTCGCACACAGAAGCATCAAGGTCGTTGTCAACGGTGCATGCTCCGACTCAAGTCTCGAGTCGATCCAAACTTGTGTCTGAAATCGAAGCCTCCTTACAATTAGTTTCCCATTTGGGTCGACTTAATATAGTCCAATTTAACCCAACGAAGACACAGGTTTGCGCGATCACCGCTAAAAAGATACCGTTTGTCGTGTCACCTCGCTTTGAGAGCACTCCCCTGACTGCCACAGCCAGCATCGGAATCCTTGCGAGCGAAGTCCAGTTTCGCAGTCACTTGGAGGGTAAGGCCATCAGCCTCGAAGAAGCTTGGTGTGCTCAACAGATCAAGACAGTATTTCACCCCGGCCCACTGCCTACAATTTTATTAAGGCGCAGGTTCGGCCGCATATGGAATACTGTTCTCATATCTATGCAGGAGCACCCCAGTACCAGCTTCTCTCTCTTGACCGCATTCAACGGAGAGCGACTCGAATGATCGATTACCAGGTTGTTTCAGATCGGCTTGACCCCTTGGCGTTGCGTAGAGATGTAGCTTCACTCTGCATTCTCTACCGCATGTATCATGGGGAGTGCTCCGAGGAATTGTTCGGACTTATACCGGCCGCAACGTTTTGCCATCGTTTAACGCGACAAAACTTTCATCCCCATCACCTGGATAATTGGCAATCCACCACTGTGCGGTTTTCCAGAATTTTTTTGCCTCGCACAACCAATCTTTGGAACAAATTGTCGCCTGCGGTATTTCCGGTCCGATACGACCTTCAAACCTTCAAGAAAAGAGTGTACTTCTTTCTCAAAGGCCGGCAACGCACTTGTGACTCTTGAGTTGCAGGTGCCCATGGGCGAAGGTAGTCACTTACCATCAGGTGACCCATCTGCTCGTTTGCCCCCTATAATATAAAAAAAAGACTAAAATCACAGATTTCATGAATACAGTGCAATGTTATAAAATGTATGTTCTCTAACACTATTACTCGTCAAGACAAATACAACGAGCCTAAATGCGATGGAGTTACATTGAGTAGATGAAGAATCCCTATGGCCTCCTCTCGGATCCGTCACGAAACCAACTCCGTGATTCCATATTATTGCATTGTCACCGAAGTTACATAAGTATTCCTTTCAGCTCAATCGATTGGGAGAACTGGTATTCAGTTGCATTTTGACCCATACTAACATGTGAAATTAAATATAATAATAATAAAATAACTTGACACATCTCACACACGGCTGGCTGATCCCAAACTAGGCAGGGCCTAAACCATGGGATAGATAGACAAATTACACCCAAACATAGAACAAATGATCATGCTCATCACACAATTATTTGTGTTCCAGTTCTATTCTAAGTGAAGTGAAGTAATAAACATTCTGTATAAAATGTATGTTTAACTTTTCGAAGATTCTTGTCCGACCAACATAGATTGCAGGACTATAACTCTAGAACAAGCCACATGGCGTATCTGTGGGGACAATCACCCTGCATTCCATGCATGTGGCATCAGCGGTCGCCTTGTAAGGTGATGCGCTTTACCGCGATTCGCGACACCTACTGTGCTAATGAATTATGAATATTAAAAATATTTCTTCGAATCGTTGTATGATATTAAGTACGAATACATTAGGTTTGGAAGATCCATTTATATGTCCCGAGTGACCGCTACAGGTCAAATTAAAACCATTAAGGAATACCTACGCAAATAAGTTTGATGTTAGAATATCGATGTTTAAATGCTCAATAGCTGTTGATTATTTAGATAGACTGTATTTGAGAAGGTATTGTTTCATAAACCTGTTATAAAGTTTAGATTCTGACTTGAAACCTCTTTGATAATATAAAAAATCGGTATTCTTCAATTAAAATGTCAATTTATTACAAAACTTTATTTAACGAAGATTTATTTGTCTATTTTCTCCATTCCTTGGGGATGACATTTATTCTATACGTCTTTGAGATTAAATATAAATTTATTCTCACTGCAAATTTTATTATTATACTGTAATTTAACTATACTATCAATATGTTCTATTAAAAATATAAACTAGTTTAGAGATCTCATTCTAATCAATACGTAGGTAAACATCTAGTTATATTTAGTATTCTAGGTATACGAAGATATACTATACATATAAACTTCAACATGTTTCTGTCTACTCCCAACTAAGTGAAATAGTTACGTTCTGTGAATACAATTTAATCTGTATATATATCACCCATATACTATAAAACTGTGTGGACAAAATGTAGATCGCGTCAATAAACTAGACTGGCCTGTTGGTCTAGTGGTTAGCAATACTGACTGCTGAGCCAGAGGTCGTGGGTTCGATTCCCACTCAGGACAAATAATTGTGTGCTGTGCATGATCATTTGTTGTGCCTGGGTGTAATTTATCTATAATATGTATGTATTTAGAAATATATAAAGTATGTATTATTTGTTATCAGTAGTCTGGTTATTAGAGTGCAGGCTCTGCTTGTTTTGGAATCAGACAGCCGTATGTAAGATGTGTCAAGTTATTATGATTATTATTAAACACCTTTATTTATTTGCGTCACAACAGGTAACATCAGAAGTATGACATCAACCTTGTTTCTAGTATTTTACTATTCTACATTAATTTTATATAATCTATATAGACAACCTTCTTCCACAAATCTTTGCTATTTTCGATTCCAAGTATTCTAGACCTCATCAAAGATGTGTTGCAGTGGTTATCTACATTTACTTTGGCCTTGGGCTCACTAGATCGCTACCGGCCTAAGTTTTATATGTGGTCCTTTTCCGTGCCGTTTTGTGGAAATATACTTCTATAAATAAGCGTAGTCGTCAGCGTAAATTAGACATCTTTCCGAAATATTACAAATTCAAAGAGTATATTTCAAATCTGTAATTGATAGTTGTTGGTTAATATATAACCACAATAACCAGGACAATGAAGGCAGACCCAGCTTTTAGAACTAGACCGAGACACTAACTTTACTAAAGCATCTTTTGTTTGTTGTTATAAAGGTTTATTCATGATTTAATACGGCATCATTTCCCATTGATGTCGTCGTCGTGATCTGAGATTATGGTGTGATTTTTAGAGCGCACATATACACTTGTTGTGTGGTACTCAAAACTATAAGTGTAAAGTTATATTCGTTTAATAATTTATAATAGATTAAAGACTTAAAGTTTTACTGTTATATCCCATAGTAAACTGCTTAATAATTTATAGCATTTGAATAGCTCGGCTATTAGGGATTATGCGTGCAAAATTTTAATAGTATTTGGTGTTTATTGGACATTAATCGCGGTTTTATTTTGTTACTATGTATTTTAAAAAGTATGATAATGATGAGTAGAAGGTAGTTTCTTTATCACAACTACTATGACTATGTACACACGCCATACAATATAGTCACTCGCGCATTGACACTAACGATATCCTTCTGGAATGCTTTTCCACTCTCCACCTGGCTGCTCTATGTCTTTCAAAAGGTAGAAAAGGAAAATTAAACAAAACATTATTTTTTAGATTGTTTATTTTATAAACAACTTACTTTACAAACAATGTCGTAACGTTTGACTGTAAAACCTTTAAATACAACATCTATAATATAACTACATACAAAAAAATATTCTAATATCACAGATATTTTTATAGATACTATAATCGCTTAAAGTTTAAATATATCATCTGTTATTAGAATTCACAATAGTATTTATGGTTATATCTATTTATTTGTCTTTGTACATTTTAACGGTATTTTTGTAAAAATAATATCACAACATTAGTCATTTCCAATTAAACTTTTTTTTAATAAACTTTTAGAATTTTATATATTTAACTTTTTATCGCACTTTTATGATTATGGACGATTTAAAACACTCGTTTATATATTATGAATTGTTGACAAACTATAACTCAATTCCTTATACAAGTGATGCTATCTTGGGCAAAACTTAAAATGCGGGAATAGAAAACAATGCAGCGACAGGAACCTGTAACAAATAAAATTTCAACGTTAAAGGTAGTTTGACAAGATTCTTACATCCATTCCTTTAGTATTATTTTTTTTGACATCTGTTTACTTGAAATCGCTGTTTTGCAAAGATTTCTCATTGTGTAAATAAGTATTCTCATTGTGTAAACAAAAGACGTTTTGAAAAATAAAATTTGAAAAATTTTGTAAAATTTTATATTGCGGTGTTTTTTCTCAATATTATTATTATTATACTATATTAGTTAGTTATAATATAAATTATTAAGTAGGATTTAAAGTTAACTGTACCCATTCAGAGCAAGGTTTTTTATTGACATTTCTGTTAAGCTCTGAAGTTTATAGTCTTTGATCTTATTATATGAGCAGCTACCATTTGGAATGAAAACGTAAAAAAACATGTTGTAGGTAGGTATACCTACTTTATGTTTTGTTCGTTGAGTTAAGTTTAGTACATTGGTTTTGTGATCACTAACCAGCCGAATGGGCTATTAGCTATTGGCCACTGCCGTGTTGTATTTTTTCAAATTGTTTTACAATCATCATAATAAAAATTCGCAAGACAGAATTTATATTAGAGAAGTTTTTATTTAGGAGACCGGGTTTTTATGGAGTGAGATTAAGGATTAGAAAAGCGCAGAACTTAAAATATATTTTTTAAATAAATTACCGTACCTTGTAGGATCATATCGTGTATCAAATCCTGGCACATTGACGACATTCCATTCATCTTTAGCTTTTGCGTAACTGAAGGATATTTGATCCCGGAATGTTTCTGGAGCGAGTAGTTTCATTTGTTCCAAATGTGAATGAAACTCTGGCACTAAAGTTAGATTTTTCTTCATCATATGTTCTGAAAAAAAAGTGATCGTTAATATTTCCATCTGTTGGTTCTTTTTGTTTACTTACTCTTTTAATAGGTACGCGAAATTATTTTAACGTTTCATTTGATTTTTGTAAATATCTAATTTAGGAAAATGCTTACCAATAATGAAGCCCACGGAGACATCATCTGGTAACCGTATTCCTTCACAAATACTGATGAACCTGCCACCACTGTAAAGAAATTAAAATTGATTGGTCTTTAAAAATCTAAACATTAATATTCTACATGTAGGTACCAAACACATATTGAGACTTCATGCTAGTGCCTGAAGCAAGCGTTTCATTTTCTCCTGTTTGGAGGACTAATACGTATATAATCTTAATAATTAGTCTGTTATTTTGGGAGATTTTTATAGCTAAGTAGTATAGTTTTTTTAATAAAACATTGTTTGAAATATATGTGAGCTTAATGTCTCCTTGAATACGTTGTATCTTATATCATTCTTTCTTATATTCCAAACAAATTATTTTTTATTAATAGGTACTATTACAGGTATATGTTAGGCCTAAAAAAGGTATTTCTTCTGCATCGTTGTCTCATCATCATTTCATACCATAAGGCTAACGTTGCTACTTTATATGTACTTAAATGCATTTATAGGTTAAAACGTTTGATTTAATTTTTCATTTTTCTAAGAGTTTGGACTTTTTCGACTCAAGAACTTTATCAATTAATAATTTTCCAAAGGGGATCAAAATTCCTCATTAAGGTGAGTGTAAGAAGTTTGGTGGGAAACCCTTTGTTGAATTTAACGAAGTTAATGTAGTAATTGCGTTATTATGTTTTAATTAGAAAGTTTTAAGCACTTACCTTGCAACAGGTAACATTTTTAAAGTCAAACTTCTGCTTATGCAGAACCCAGCACCGCCCGTGGCAAACCAAAATGAGAACATCAACTGAAAAAAATTAAACTTTTATAACAAAGTTATAAAATCTATTCTGTTAAAAGCCACCTTATCCGTTACGAAAATATTAAAAAATCTTTTTAACAAAAAATTAAACCGACGAAAAGAACTAAAAAGCAAAAAATAAATAAACCTTAAGTCTCAAGTATTGAGCTTATTTACATAAACTATCAAAATTTATATAAACTTATTTTGAGTCAGTGCCAAACAACAAACTGATTAATTATCAAAAGTTTATATAAATTTTGATAGTTTATGTAAAAAGGCTCAATACTTAAGACTTAAGGTTTATTTATTTTTTGCTTTTTAGTTCTTTAGTTATACCCCATCTAACAAAAAAGAATAATCAAAATCGGTTCATAAATAACGGAGTGAGGGCTGAACAGACATAAAAAAAAAAATATATAATACGAATTGAGAACCTCCTTTTTTTTCGTCGGTTAAAAAATTAACTAGTGGATAATGTTTTAAAGGTAGGTACCTGATTGGTAGCTTTCTTATATATTTTGACCGGTTCGTAAATAGACGTTCGTCCCAAGTACCAGTCTTCTTGATGATTGTACTTCTGTAAAACGCTGACCAAACGAGGCACGTTCACGTAGTTGTCGTCGTCGAAATGGCAGAACCATCTATTGTAGATAAAAAAAATATATTGTGTTAATATAGGGCTAAGGCGTATCTATCTATGGAAACCTATTAAAAAGGGACAGTCGACGAAACAGAAACACTATTTGTTCCTACAAATTTCGAGGGTTTCTCACGATTTTATCAGGATCCCATAATCAGATCCTGACTTCCTTGACATGGGACCACCCTTGAGGTATACCCTATCTAAAAAAAAAAGAATTATCAAAATCGGTTCATAAATAACGGAGAGAGGGCTGAACATACATAAAAAAAAAATATATATATATATATATACGGTCGAATTGAGAACCTCCTTTTTTTTTTCCTCGGTTAAAAAGGTCAACTGTGTTAGTAATAATTGATCTTAAAAGCTATTTTAGTACTTAATTAATAGAACCCATTTGGTGCACACAGAGTTTGGTGTCACCAAATTCTGTATATGAAGGCTATCGGCATTTCGGCAAGCGCACGTAACATGCTGTTGTTTGTTTGAGCTGTTGCACACCCTGCTCACTGTTCAGCTGTGAGACACATTTCTTATCAGGTGACCCAAGTATTTAAACTATTTTAAACTTGTATGCTCTCATCATCGGTTTACCATTTAATAATAAAAGCGGTATATTTTTGGGCCACCTGGCACCAGCCCCGAAGACCATGTATTCCGACTATGTCCGTCCGGTTTTGTTCAGTACCAAACATAAGACAAGAAAACATGTTATAGATTTATTTGTAAAATTTACCTCGGGATTGGATAGATGGCGTAAGGATCGACTTAGATGAGACTATGGTTTTGTTACCGGAAAGTGTATATTAGGCTTACCATTTATATTACGTTTGTACAATTACATAGAATACGAGTTGGTATATTATTTTGATACCTCCAACTTAGTATACCACTAAAGTCCGAATTATTGTTCCATTTGAAGTGATTTTTGTTTTATGGTATAGGGGGCAAACGAGCAGACGGGTCACCAGATGGTAAATGACTACCCCCGCCCATTGGCACCTGTAACTCAAGAGTCACAAGTGCGTTGCCGCCCTTTAAGGTGGGAATAGGGGAAGAGGAGGAAGAGTGGAAAGACGGGAGACAGGGAATTGAGCGGGGGGAGATGGGAAGGACGGGAATAGGGGAGAGGGAAGAGATAGGGCCTCCGGTAACCTCACTCAACCTCACTCGGCGAACAACAATGCAAGCATTATTTCACTGCCGGTTTTCACAGTTAACAGGTACCTATCTTATATTTACAGACTACCGTTGACGATTATTTAAACGATCGTTAAAGTAGAACAAAACCCCACTCTTTCGGGATGCAGCCAGCATTATAATTGAGAATAATTATCCATACATAGTGTTTATAAAGTTGTACGGCGAAGAATTTGCTCCTGGTGCCAATAATTAGCGTCGCGGTATAATTTACCGATATTACGCTTGGCGGCAAATAACAGGAGCTGCGTACACGCAATCCGTGACCACATATTGCAATATGGCGTACGACAAATGGCCGCGAATCGCCAACTACAACTTGTAATCTGGATTGGGTTTCTTGCATATCGAGTTTGCATTTGCGAAATTGGATCGCTCGACACGTATATCTTGTACGACAGCTGTTTAATTGCGGGTCGAAGGCATTTATTACAGTGTGGACCTAACGTTAAGTATATTATTAACTGTGCTAGAGCCGAAGTAATTATTCTGCTCGCTGTTATTTTCATACCCGCCTATAATAAACAGTATGATTTATTTATACTAGCCTATATATTTATAATAAATTCATGGAAAAATTCTGGAATTTTTGGGAAAATAACAAATGTCTTTGGTATGTACCATAACTATTTGCTATGAACTAATGTGCTTATTTTATTTTATTTATTATTTTAAAAGCACATCGTTTGGAAATATAATTATTTATGTGGTTTGCGACGATAGATAAAGTTCTCAAAATTTATTAACAACTTTATACAAATATGTATAAACCCCAGATAAACTGTAAATTCATAGTAAAATGTTATATTTCAGTACACATCACAAATGTAGATATTCAATTTCATTTTCTTAACCAATCCAGGTCCGGCTAATAAAATCAACAGGCAATTTTTTTAAACACTTACTAGAAAAACGAACAAGAACGTCTCTTGCATGAGCAAAACCTATTGTTAATAAAAATGAAGACAATATGATGCTGAGACAGTGTGTTAATAGTCTGTACTTAAACACAATAGCCAGGTAATCACGTCGCAACAAGAATACTAGAAACGAAAGACCCGTGATGAGTAGTAGTAATTTATGTCAAAAATCCATAAATATCACTTCAATAGCAATAAAATTGTTGAAGAACTTTTTTCGACTCACAACTACAATAAAACCGACATTAGGGGAGCTTTTAACTTCACTAGAGAGCAATAAAGAGCAGAAAGATTAACGCCCATCCGACGCATGGACTTCACTGTCTACTTTATGCCTGTCTACATATCGAACAAGTCAATGTTTTGTCTAGAAACGTGAATAAAACAGTTCCTTTGAAGTTTACTAGCGCAAAATGAGATGTATATAAGCGTACTTTTAATGTTCAAACTAGGAGCTTGGTTTTTCATCGTGGTCTCGCTACCAACCATCAGGACGTGTAGAAAATATAGTTTTTCGTGAGCCCAGTAGCACCACACGCAATATACTTCTATTTTATTTGTCTATTGCCTATGTAATAATTTACGAAAAGACTAAAAGAGACTACAGAAATATAAGTTTGTATTCTTTTTAAATGACTTCAATTTTTTTTTTATCTATGTTAACCGATTACTCAAAGACGCCTGGACCGATTTGGAGAATTCTGCTTTTGTTTGAAAGGGTACCTATATATACGTCCCAGGTTGTCCAATGGTCAGCAGGTCAGGATCTGATGATGGGATCCTGGAGAAATCGAGGGAACTCTTGAAATTTTATAGGCACACTTGAAGCGATTTGGGTATTTTGAGGCGCATCGAAGTTGGTGACACTTTTTTAAAAAGATTTGGTTAATTAAACGTGATGTTTTGATTTAATATTATCAACCAATAATCTCCTAGTTCTATTTAATCGAGTTCGATGATAATCGTAGAAGAGCCATGCTGTGGCATGTATGGGTCTGCCCGATCGGAATTATATCACGGCTTTACAGAAAACCGGCGTGAAGCAATGCTTAGCTTGTGTTTCGGCGAGTGAGTAAGGTTACCTGAGGCCCTAACCCTTCCCCCCTTTTCCTACTCCAACATTAAAGGCCGGTAACGCTCTTGTGAATCTAGAGTTGTAGGTGTCCATGGATGGCGGTAGTCACTTACCATCGGGTGACCCGTCTGCTCGTTTGTCTCCTATCCCATAAAAAAAGGCTGCTTAGCAGGTTTTTATAAAATATATTATAATATATGATCTTGTAATATTTTGGTAGGTATCATTAGTGTAGTCTTCTGTAACTCTGGTTCAGGGTTGTCTAACTCGGAATGTAGTTTTAGTAATTCCCTCCTCAATCAACAGGCGTTTTGCCATAAAAGCTACAAGTGGAGTTTACGAACATTTAACGATCGTTAATACAACACAATCTGTTTGGTTAAATACATAATAGGTATATTATCACGTTGAATATGCGTATAACCAATATTAATAGTTAGCCAAAATGATCAGTATTTTAAATGTAATGAAATCTTCCTATTATTTCCTCACGCACACAGAAAAGTAGTGGCTACAGCAAAGAGTAAAGTAATATTAGGGAAAAGAGAGGCCTCTTGCGGCATTTCAAAGCTTACCAATTGGACAACTAGCGGTTGGCTCCGGAACTAATCATACTATATATAGTTATGGTAGTACTAGGTACGTATATATACGTTTTAGCTTTTACATCATATTCAGATACAAGTGGATGGCGATCGGGTATACGGTATTTTTATGGTAAACTCTAGTTCAAATAAATTATTAAAATACTGTATACCCGATCACCATCCTCTTATATCTGATCCATTAGTATAAATTTACAAACATGCGTACTCGCAAAAAGTAGCCACCATTTTGTAACATGATAGTTTTTGATTTTTTGTTGTCAAATGTCAAACGGTCGGTAAATCACTGTCGGTAAATCAGCACTCGTAGCGTCAGCTATGTAGAAACTGAATACTAACTAGGAAGACTTTCGTAGAGCCAACGCATAGAAAGCGCCTCTATCTTTCTAAAACGTCACTTTGTAGGTACTGTCATCCCCCTGGGCTACAGAATCAGATCTTAATCTAAGTGTTACACTGTCCAGAAGATGGATCTGTGTGAGAGAATGGCATTTGTACTAGGTAGACCTGTATCATAGATTACCAGCCTGTGATGTGAGGGGGGAGTGTATGAGTGTGTGTGGTGGGAGAGGGGGGGGGGGGGGAGGGGTTGAGAGCTTTACATAAATAACAAAAAAATACGAATTATATAACGTTTCTGGAAGTTGTTAATCTGCAACTCAAGAGTCACAAGTGCGTTAACATGTCAGATTATACATAAGTTATTAATTTTTAGCGTAAGTTTTAGTTAAAGTATATTTATATATTTTTTTTATCAAAAGACAACTCCCACATTAGGAATTACTCCTGTGTCACGCACTTTGCAAACATACAAACAACGGACACAAAGAACACCCAGACGTAGGTGGGAATCGAACCCACGATCTGTAGCATAGCAGTCAGGGTCACTAACCACTAGGCCAACAAGCTAGTCATATATGACAACAAAGAAATAAAATACCACCATGATTGATCGGATAAAAAGCTTGCAATGTTAACTTGCTTACTCGTAGATAGTAATACTATCAGAGATTGACATTTTTAGTGATGCGAGCGATGTGAACGGGCTATAATCCAATTAGAGTTCGCCTGGGACCAAAAGTGTAGGACAATTTGTGACAGCTAAAGTCGCAGATAGATCAGGAAAATTTAGCTTTGAAACGCAAAAAATAATAGTGAAATCATTAAGGAAAATAATAGTGAAATCATTAAGGAAAATAATAGTGAAATCATTAAGGAAAATAATAGTGAAATTATTAAGGAAAGTTGCTAGGAAACTTTTTCTTTGTTAACTGTAGTTAGGAAATAATTGGATAGGACTAAAATAAAGAGGATTCATTAAGGACTCTACTGGTACGCGGTTACAAAGGTCTATCTACAATCGATTGGTATACTATAGACATAACTTGCTATTGTGAGCATTGATTGTTTACACTCCAAACCTAAATCGTTTACTATTGAAACCTCTTTTTAGGGTTCCGTATCTCGAAAGGAAAAAATGGAACCCTTATAGGATCACTTTGTTGTCCGTCCGTCCGTCTGTCTGTCTGTCTGTTAAGAGTCAAGAGGTATCAAGCTGGAATTTATATCAAATACCTGAGTATTTGATATAAATTCCTTATTTCCTTTGCTATAATTACTTACTGTCCCTTAGAGCTGTGAAAAAATCAAACTTCTAAGCCAACGCAATCAAAAGATACTGCTGTTTATGCCGCAAATTTTCGATACTCGTAAGGGAATCAAAACAGGGTACTTCCCGTAAAATCAGACTCTTTAAATTTGGTACGAAGCAATATCTTATAGCACAGATAAAGGAAAAATTTCGAAAACCGTAAATTTTTTATTACATCATATAATAACAATATTTTACGGAACCCTCGGTGCGCGAGACTGACTTGCACTTGGCCGGTTTTTTAGACTTACGGCTGCCTCCCATTGAGTAGAAACATGATATTGATACATTTAGAGGAATCCTTCAGATCACAACGGTGGGAATAAACTAAAAAGACACAAACAAAAACATTAGGTCTGTGTAACCGCGTGAAAATTATCGTGAGCCCAAAATAATATTGAACTTGCTCTCCAAAAACCATTAACGTTTGTTGTTCCTGTTTGAGCGTTAAGCTCCGTTAGTGACGCTCTTGTATAGTGATTAAAAATACTTTCGACGCACTCAGTTTAGCCTCCTTAAATACTCTTCATACTTGAGATTATGGACACTGTTGTCATTTAATGTCAATATCATGATATTCAATATCTATTCACTGTATATATCATGTAGATTTTGAGCGCTTTGTAATTGTACCTAATACAATTATACAGACACAGCTATTTACAACTTAATGTTAGACATTGTTTTGAAGAGATGTAATAATATATGTTTCAGACGTAAAAAATTACAAGCTGTTTATATATAATACAAAAAAAGATGTGTGAAGGATATCAACAAATATACTAATCTACCCGTCGGATTGTTATTTGCGTCAGCTAGAGGTATTATCAGGCGATTCTTTTTAAATGTCTTGAAATAATTTGATTTCTCAGTCAGTATCTACTTTTTGACATATTGTTTGCGTTTGGTCCAATGGTTAAAATACGTTGCTAATTATCAATTTAACGATAAACAACAACAAAAATTATAAGGAGTACAAAACTATATTTTGTAGGTTCGAATATATTTTGAACTGGGGGTCGTAATGGTTTTGTTTTTATAATGTCGCTTACATAAAAATATATAGGAGGAAGACAAAACCTAAACATATATTAGTATAACATTTTCAATATTTTCCTCGCTATCGATTGTTTCACATACGTATTATGAATATTTCAATAGCCTTTTCTAGAAGTCTTAAAACGACCATTACTTGTCAAAGTAAAGTTTGAGTTCAATATTTAAAGAGACAGCGTTCGTAAAAACAGAAGTTAAGAGCGTTTTGTTTTCAATGAAAACAAAAACTTGCTCACTGAGCGTAGTGAGCATAGTGATTAACTGAGCCGTTAAGAAAAACTTTGCATGAGCGTTCTATTAAAAAAATATTGCCGCAGCTTAAACACACAACGACTGTTCGCTTCGAGTTACGATTTGTTGAGCTCCTATTTTTGTTTTAAACTCATTACGAGAGTTCTCGAGACCCATACTTCAGTGTTTAAACTGCAGTAAAAACGAGATAAATGAAAACTAAGCTACTGTACGGAAACAAAATTAGACAAACACGTGGTTGTTTAAGTTATTAACTCTAAAAGTTTTTTTCATATTTGTTTAGATGCCTAACAAAGTAGCAGACTGGATAATCCTACAGAACATTTTAGCCATGTGTAAAGTTTTTGCAACGAGTTCAATGTCCAATGAACTGTGATGTTTTCTGCCTATTGACCTAAAAATACAGCAACAACGGACAATCTGCTCAGGCCCTAAACAATCAAATACAAATAACACATGGAGGGAAAATTTGTTTCAAGTGACATTTTATGAATCTCCAATTCAAAATTACGAAAAGAAATATTCAAAAACCATTACTAATGTACTAATTATACTATTTATTTGGACAAATAATTGTGGGATGAGCATGATCATTAGTTCTGTGTCTAATTTATCTATAATATGTATGTAAGTATTTGAAAAATATAAATCTGGTTACCATAGTACAGGCTTTTCCTAGTTTGGGTGATCCCAAACTAGGCAGATGATGTCTGATGACAGCCGTGTGTGAGATGTGTCAAGTTATCATTGTTATCATTTTAATAGAAAAAACAATATGAAGTAAAACCTTGTTTTTTCTCCAATTCAAATAATGTTAGTACTTTTCTTTGAATATTTTTTTGCAAATAAAAATTGCTCGTCTGTATAATAAATAAAATGTTGCTTAAAACAAATAGCCCTATACTAAGCATCGGCCCACCGGAATGCTGAGGATCAAGGTTTGATTCTCGATATACCTATTACAGTTGGTACTATCATAATCAATTGTGATAGTTAACAATAGCTTGGTTTCGTATTATAGAAATACATATTACTTCAAAGTACCCACCCGCAAAGTACACAGTTACACACCCACCCACTAGCACCCATACACAATAATATGTAATTAAGGTATTCTATTTACGGACTAGGTAGGTAACTCTTAAGTAATATGTATTTCGACAATACGTTGAATTGCATTAGTGTTATTTTTACAAAGTTTTGAGAGTTTTAAAAACAGAAAGAGGTTAAACACAAATACAAACACCAATATTTCGATTCAACAGTAAGTTTACAGCAAATTTACACGACAGAGAAGTAAAAGTAAGAAAGTATGATTTCAATAAAATAACAGCTGCCTCAGTAATTTTATGTTTTAAAAAGTTTAAATGATATTGATTTGAATTGATACAGGGTGAGGAGTACCCCGGAATGAAATTCCGATTTAAGATATTTTACGCGTTCTATTTAACACTAATAATAATTAATTTATCGCCCCTTTCGCGTACATGCAGTAGCGCCGCGGTGAGCAGAAATGGGATGATAGCCAACATAAATGAAATTTTTTGATGAGAGTGGGTATGCTCTTAAAACCTCCAATCTCAATATGTTTTAGTTATTTTCTTGAATACCAAACATAAACTAAAAGTAAATAGGTATATTGACTGCTTTCGGATGAACAATCACTAAATATATTCTACATTGTTTTGGCATTTGATAAAAGAAATTGATTTGATTCGACAGTCTACTATTAAGAACAGATAGATATATAAATATATAACCCTATGGATTCATATATTATGTTTCTATATGAAACTGTAATGCATGAATAATTGTACCCTGTAGAGACTAAATTTATAATTATAGCGTAAATTAATTCCCATCCATCACTCATCCAGTCCCGCTAACAAACGCGGTTATGATTGCGTTATAATTGCTCTGATGTGTCATTTTGATGAGCAAGGTATGCGATTGCAGCTCGTAATTATGTATGTATAAATGATATGCTTAACTTGAGAATCATCATCATCATTTTCTTGCTCATTTCCCAAATTTATTTCTGGTTGGCGGAATGTGTTTTCTTCTTCCATTCTCCTCTATCATTCGTCAGTTTACTGCTCACTCCTTTTCTAGCCATATCCTCTTTCACGCAGTCCATCCATCTTTTCTTTGGTTCTCCTTTAGTCTTGTATCCGTCAATTTACCCATGATAATCTATTGCTAGTCAACTTTTCTTCCACTAGCGCTACTTTCAGGCTCCCCCTAAAATATTCATTTACCTTGTCCATCCTAGTCACACCATATTAACATATGATTAACATGAGAAAGAACAATCGAAAATTCTATTTAATGTTCAGCCTATAATTAATGCCTACTAGTCATATTTGTGCATAAGATATATTAACAACAATCTTGGATTGATTAATTATTTCTTAACTATTTGTTCTTTATTGATAATTGTTTGTTTGAGTTGCAAGCAATGAGTACATATATTTTTGTCAATTATTTCAGTTTAAAATTTTCGTGGGAGTGCCATGCTTCGGCACGTATGGGCCGGCTCAACTCCGCTCGATACCACGGCCTCACAGAATACCGGTTGTGAAACAATGTTTGCATTGCTTTTCGCCGCGTGAGTGAGGTTACCGGAGGCCCTAACCCTTCCCTCTCCCCTATTCCCGTCCTTCCCCTCCCCCTCTCCTCCCCTCTAATCCCCTTCTCCCATCTTCAATCGTGTATAAAGCGATTACCATGAAACTTTAACCACAGATATATTGTTATAGTCGATATTAACGTGGACCAGGCAACAGACTATAGGTTACATAATATAATAAAACCAATCGCTGTCGCAGAGTCACAAAAATCGCGAACATAACCAAAATATTAACAACCACTCTGTGTATACAAATTTACCTTCTAATAATTGATAAGTCCAATTATTATATTACTAACGACCCACCGCGGCTTCGCACGGGTGCAATGTAGATACTAATGTGGCGAACAATTGTCGTAATATTTCAACAAATTAACACAAAACAATATTAACCTATACATTTAAGCCTTCCTCTTGAATCACTCTATCTATTGATGAAAACCGCATTAAAATCCGTTGAGTAGTTTAACAAATCTAAACGCACAGCTAGACGGCAGGAAACGACTGTAATGACGATGACGATGTATATATATAGGTCTAACTATCTTTAGAAAAAGTGTAACCGACTTCAATTGTCTCAATGATGCCACTTGAAACGTTTCCTTTAGGTAAGATTTATGTTTATAATTTGTTGGAAATATATATAATATTTTTTTAAACGTGTTGAGACCTCCGGCTATCTCACCGGGGCTACCGGGGTGGCCGTGTGTCGGAGTGAAACCGACTAAAACCAGACGGTGTGCCCCACTGCGCCTAAAATGAGTGGACCGTCGATGCTGCGACGGTATGTCCTCAACGGGCCGCCCAGCGCTGGCCCGGAAGGAGGTGGCAAGCGGGCTCCTTCTCTTAACTGGGTGATTTTCAGACACACACACACACATACAGGCTCTACTACAGGTGGTAGACTTAAAACCCGTCTCATTTCTGCTTGGAGATCTTCCTCCCGGGTCCCCCCACCACCTCCTTCCGCAAGATTACGTCCTCGGCGAAGGTCGCCACGGCCGTAAAACACGTGCTACACCTGCCGCTACCGAGATATATGTAATCTAAACTAATAACTAACAACAAAATATTTAAATTTGTATTTATTTTACTTACAAAAATAATTATATTGTTTAACCTCCTCATTTATTAAAGTTTGTTAAGAGGCAATTGAACTGTATTTCTGTGTGGACTGTATGTTTTATAGATCTGTAGGAAATCATGTTTACCTTGTTATAGCTTTTACCCGTTTTCGGAAGAATTTATGATCAAAACTATTGATAGTAATATCAGCTCTCAAACGTAGTTAATAAGGTTTTAGAACATAAACCAATAAATTATTTGATACGTACTACATGAAATTCTATTTGTTTAAAATCGCACGAATCAAATCCTCATTCTGTGAACAACAGAAAGGAAAATGCAATAAATAAAATAAAATTTGAAAATTAATGATACTCACTTTTTACCGCTTTCAAGGAAATGATCATATTCCACGGACATTTTACAGCAAAGATGTTTTCGCTGATGCGAGGCAGAACAGTTCGTGTTTACCATGTGACCGTCTGTCAACAAACACCTCTTATTACAAACAAATAAAGTCTAAAATAGAACAGAATGTTCTAATAGATGTCTTGTTTTGTCATACTCGTAATGTTATTAATCCGGGCGCCAGAGCCAAAAATAACGCGAAAAGTGGTGGTCTTTTATAACGACACGATACTAGGCTTACAATTTGAAGAAAAATACGTAGAATAACATCCTACTAGACCTACAAAAAGTACTAGTACTACTTTTTTTTTAATTTATGTCAAAATAAGCTCAATCACTTGTACTAAGTTGTTTACGTCTAAGTTAAAAATTAGAAAAAATACGGTCTTTCATTTACGGTTTATCGTTAATAAATTTTTTATTTGTTCAATTAAAAAAACATCAAATTTTTGAGGTTTCAAAGATATTGTTATTCCCCATCGATTCCAAAAACTCAGATATCAATACCAAGCCCGTGACACATTCTACACACAATCGAAATTTTAAATTAACAATTTTACAATAGGCTGTCATTTTAAAATTTCGCGATCTGACTTGGCGTACAATGAAAAACATACTAATGTCTGTAACATATTTGATTTTCATTAAATTTTGAATATTGCAACGTGCATTTTCACGCATTTTAATTTCTTTGCATTTTTCATCTTTCTCGCTTATTTAAACAATGGAAACAATTTTCAAATTTTTTTAACGCCTAATCCTTATGTAAAATCGTCGGCTTAACAACCTTTGCATTTAACATTTTGCTCTAAAAGCAATGCTTTTTTAGATTTTTAATGAAAACCGAAAAAAAAGACGATTTTCAAGTTATTTTGCAATAAAAAAAGATGACGCGTATCTCCGTCGAAGTAGACACTTTAGAATGTTATTCTACGTATTTTTCTTTAAATTTTAAGCCAAGTATCGTATTGTTATAAAAGACCACCGCCTTCAAACGCTCTGGTGCCCGGACTATATTGAAGTTTGTGATAGTTTGACTTACTCGTTTGATTTTGATGTTGGCGGTTTTCTGTGTCGGTGAAAAACCATGTCTGTAACAAAGAAACGATTTGTTATTGAACAGATAGTGGTTTGCGTTGCTTTGAAGATGAAATAATAAAAGTAAATATCGCTAGACAAAATAGTTTAGGAAAATAGTTTAAAGATTTTAAAGGATAATAATTGCAAGGCACTTTGTTTTGATTGGATGAAATACCTCAAAAGAAACTTACGTTTTACACAGAAATAGGTACATTTTGTATGAATATAATGTCTTAAATTTAAATTGTAATTGTTATTTATTTTACTAAAAAAAATTACAAAATGTATGTCAATAATAACGTTTTTAATGATAAAATAAATTGATACTTAAGGAGTGATGTCAATTGTCAACGTCAAAACCCAATGTTTTTTATTTTTTGTACTTAACTGTTCCTCGCCCTGATCTGAACTTATTCTTTGGTATTGGTTATTTGATATCACCACTTCCATTATTATTTTATTTATTAAAATAATAATAATAGTACTTTACAGTAAGTGGTACTACGCAGGTAGTTTGTTTATTTACCAACTTAGCTGTATAAAAAATGGAATATTTCCGTTATAAATTGAAAATACATCCAACTCAAAAATCCCTTCAACGATTAGAATAGGGCTGATGATCTTCGGACAGCAGAAAAAAAAATCTTAAATTATTTATGAAGATAAGAAAACAAAAAACTAAATCAAAATCGGTTCATCCGTATAGCAGCTATGATGCCACAGACATACAGATACACACCTCTCCTTGATGTGACAAGTGTCTTATTGTCATCTAACAAAATTATTACCTAAATAAATTTTATATTAACATCCAGTCAAACAATATTGTTAAAGGTCGCTTAACTCGAGAGGGTCTTAAACAATGAAAACGTAACGTCAATAAAAATACATTCACGATTTAATAGCTATGAGCAGAATATAAATGAGTGTCACGTATTTTCTTAACACCTAAATAAATACTTATCCTTACGGAATCATATACGTTGGGTCAACATGGAATTCAACTTTGTAAATATTTAAAGTTTATTTAGAAACCTATGACTGGCTGATAAGGTTCTGCGAATTTATGTGTTGCCCTTCAGACCACCACGTCCAATCCTATGTTTGGCAAGCTATCGTTGTGCTGCAGTAAAATGAAATGGACGGATCATATTGCGTTTAAAGTTGTGTGTAAATGTTTTGAATTTTGATATCGCTGTTTATCATTGCGAATAAAAGTTTTAAAACAGTTAGCGTAATATGATACATGCCAATCTGAGTATTTCAATATTATCAGTAATGGAATAATGACTAAGTAGTAATGAATAGTAAATTGTCATTACTTTAACTACCTATTGTAAAGTAGCACTTTCAAAATATCGTAATTAATTTTGTTCATAATGTTGATTGTAAATTAACATTTACAGTCAGATTAGTAATAAAATAAGTATAATCTCTAAGAAAAAAGTCGAGCACTAAAAATTCACCCCCCTTTTTTCAATCATAGTTGTAAGAATGATTAACTTAACATTTTGTAACAGTGAGTAAAATGTTGTTAGGCGGTAATTCAAAAAATTAAATTTAAAAAAAAACACAAAGAAAAGGAATTGTGTGTTATGTCTTAAGACCTATATAATAAGCCTACAAGCTATGCCTAGGCTATTTTGATATGTCCGTAGCCTGCGGCTTCGTACCCAGTTTTGAAACTCTTGAACACTGAACTTGAAGATTTTTTAAACGGCTCAAAAAGATTATAGTTTCAATTAGTTTTAATGTTTTCTTTAATGTAAGTTTAGTAAATAAATGCTCGTTATCAACAAACAATTTAAGGAACAAATGAACGTGAATTAAGTAATGCTTCGTCAACAAGAGCCCAGATCTCATTATTTTATGTTATGTAAGTTTGCTTAAATAACCTTTTCATGCACGATCTTAACTTTTATAAGATGTTCACTATAACATACAATTTATTTATCACATTTATCAAAATGTCAAAAATTCATTTCATTTTGTCGCAGCTAGACATGCTTTTCCAAAAAAAAACAATTGCAAAAATTCAAATTAATACTTTGTACATTACACGCATGCATGTAATCATTTGACTTTATTCTATTTTGAATAGGATCTAAATAATCATAAAATATGATTTGTAATGCATAAAAGTTCCGGTTTAACAGAGTGCTGTAATTTCTATAATAATGGGATGTATTTTGCTGTAACAACTTTACTACGCAATCAAGAATTTGTTTAATGGTTAGTATCATGTCATAATTTACTTCTTCTTCTGCTTTTACTTGTAAAGAAAAACTTATAGAATGTGTAAAATAAGTCTTTTACCTGCTGTGACATAAATTTCTAAATAGTGGTTGCAATTTTCTTACTCTCTCGTTCTATTAGCAACATTGTCTAACTATTGAATTGTATATTTATTAAAAGTGGGAATCGGATGGTGGAGGTTGAATTAAATGTGAAATTGGTGGTGAATGTGGACTTATCTATCTGTTAAATTCTCGTAAAGACCATTCTTTCAGAATGGAAGGAAAGTCCACACTTTCGGCGTACTACATCAGTAATGAATACTAAATATGGACATAGAAATTCTTAGAAACGAATAGTGTTTTATTGATTCAATTTATTTTGCCCAAGAAATTTTCACAAATGAACCCTAAACTACGATAGGAAAAAATTTGCTTCTTCTTTACAGGACAAAAGACTCCACAAAGAAACCCTTTTAAAGCCCTTGGCCAGATTGTATTAATATATAGTATATGCAAATATTTTGATTAATATTTTTAAGTAAGATTTATTTTATTATATTATACGAAACAGCCACTACAGGGCCCTGGTCAAGGTGACAGCAAAGCAGTTGGATGAAGGCGGTACAGGACACTCTCTGTAAATCTCTTTGGGAGAGTCAGTAGATAACACGTATAAATAAAAAAATTCAAATACCCCCGACTCGAAAACCTTCAATGATTTGAAAAGAGTGGATAATCTTTGAACCGCTAAACAATAAAAAAAAATTTATGGCTGAGAACAAGCGATGCCACAGACAGACACGCAGATATACCGCTTAAACTTATAACATTCCTCCTTTTTGCGTCCAGAGTTAAAAACCAAATGCATAAATTAATACTATATAATATTATCATAATTAAAGTATATTATATAAGCTCAAATATGTAATATAGAGGAAATATGTTTACCGTAGTTAACTGCACTGATATTTAACATTGAATTGACGGAGGAGTGTAGTATTAGTTAGTATTTAGGGCGGAAAAGCCGCAATCTCGTTGTCTGTTGACAAAACACGACCCGACAAGCAATATCTTGTTCTGTAAATACCTTTCGACACCGATATAGATGTACTAAAAGTGGAAAAGTAAACTTTGTTTCGTTAAAACGCCGCAAAAAAGTGTCGCAGTTTGACTTTATATTATAGTCAATTCCAAATGTGGTGCTTTTATTATGTATAATTTTAAGTGTAGTTAGCGGATAGAGGGAGTGCTGGATTTTGCCAAATAACAATCAAGACACGAAAGAGTTAAAGATTCGCATATTTTACTTAAATTAGTAAGCAGAGCTCTAAATACAGAACCATTTTGTTATTGTAATATAATGTGAATCATATTTTTTCTACTATGACCACTGTGTCAATTGTGTTACGTATGTTATAACTTATAATAACGGACAGTGTGTCATCACTTAAACATCTTAGAAAGAAAAGTTCTTGTAATAACTTTTTAATCATTTGTATCACATATTCAACACGGTAGGGTAGTATTGGTATCTGTATGTAGCTTTCACAAATGAATTTTCAGATTTAAGGTCACACACAAAAGTTTGTAGCAATTAATATTTCCATATATAAGTCTGTATCCATATTATGATTACTATGAATACCAGCCCTCAAATCCCAGAACAGCTTAACCTAATATAGTTATTTTATTTCTGGTTTTATTTAAAACTAGCAACCCGCCCCGGCTTCGCATAGGTAGTAGAGACATCTTCAACAATCATCATCATATTTCAACCAATTTACACAAAACGTTAAAAAATTATACATCTAAACCTTCCTCCTTCCTCTGTCTATTAAGGCAAATATTTTTTTATTTTTTTATAAAAATACTAGTAACGTGGGTCACACATTACTAGTATTCTTGTTAACCACTCCAGCTAAGCTAAATGCTTGTGTTAGGAGTGTGTTCACGCCGGTAGTGCACTGGGTGGGGTTCGAACCCGCAAAAACTTGATCGCAAGTCCGACGCCTTAGCCATTACGCTACCGCCGCTTCATATTCTATGTTTTGGAGACGATTCTAAACAGTTTTTGTACTTTTATATTTGACTAGCTTTTGCCCGCGTTTTCGTTTGTGTTAATGTAGATTTTATCAATAAAATAAGGTATCCCTCGCAAACAGCACTTTTTTTCGGGATCAAAGGTGCCTATATTTTTTTTTGTACCCCTGACAAAGTGTATTTCATGATAATCGGTTAACGTTAATGTTCATTTGTTCAAAATCGTAAATCTCTTATGTTCTTTACCGATAGTTTGAAATTTTTTCGCAACTTTGTATTCATATACGCACATGTTTTTTATTCAATATTTCTTTTTTTAAATATAGAAATGTATCTTCGTTTGTATTTTATGCACTGCCGTACCGTTCATAAGATCATCATGAAATTGTGCATTCACTTTGCCAGGGAGACAAGGGTTACCTTTCATCCATAAAAGTGCTATTCCCGAGGGATGAAAAAAATACTTTACGCAGGGAAAAGCTAGTATTTAATAAAAATGTAATTGTAAATCTTTGTAAAAGTTTCGAACTAAAAAATATATTTTGCACCATCTAGCGTTCGTACGTCAAATGTCTGTCTGTTCAGTAAATAACATTAGATAGCGCAGCGTTTGTTTGTAGTGTGTTTGACTAAGGTGCCGAGATGCCTCACATAACACTACATTATGTACAATCTACCTTACAAGTAACAACACTGTTCTGTTTTAAACGCTGAGAAGATTTCTGATTAATACATTCGGTAACTTAGTAATTAACTTAGGTGTTAGAAAGGCAAGTATGACTTGAATTTTAGAAGATTTACTACTGATCAATAGATTAGTAAACTTATTACAGTTTAAGGGTCACGCAATAGTAAATTAAATACAACTTTGATTATTATTTCTTCAAAGTTTTATATGAGTTTGGTATGAGTTTGGTCTGTCCTGTTTAATTTTATGACAGATGCAGAGGAACAAAGCGGAGTGTTTGCCGGAGGTCTAGCAATATCATGAATCAAAACCTATTATCAAATATAGCAATTAAAGTTTCAAACTACAAAATGGAATGTTTTCATATACCTTAGATGAAATAAATAGTTTTCTCATCCTAATTAGGTAGGTACTTATACCTTACAAATATTATTTTTCAATTTTCAAAGATTATCAACATACATATAAATATTTACGTATAGTTTTACACTGCCGCGGTAATATGTACAAAGGAATGAATGTGTTATGTTACCATGAGATAAGTCTATTTCTTTATACAAATATCATATCACGCATCTCTCGTGAACTTCTAAGTACATTTCATAGACTGATAATCTTGGGTTCAAGAAACCTGATATCACACATTAAATGCTTGGACATAAACATAACCAGCTCTAGCACTACACTGTTAAGTAGCAAGTAAGTAGAAACACAATATGTTAGAGAAACATATTAAGTAGAAACAGCTGTCTAACTTAAATTAGTTTCAACGGTAGCAGATTTAAACACTGTTTAAGTTTAAAAAAAGTATTGAGTGTTTGTTTTTGCCTTCGCCTAAATGTCAATCAGTGTTTTTTTTTATATAGAATACTTTCAACGTTGGTCACATATTACTGGTCTTCTTGTTACCTCCTCCAGCTAAGCTAAATGCTTGTGTTAGGCGTGGGTTCACGTCGGTAGTGCATTGGGTGGCGTTCGAACCCGCAACCACTTGATCGCAAGTCCGACGCCTTAGCCATTACACTACCGCCGCTTAAAATATCTGTTGCCAATGCAAAATAAAGTTGAAGTTTTATGATGGATTGTGACAAATGATTGTCAATATTTAAACACATAAATAATAGCAGCGCCGCGGTTTTACCCGCGTAAGTCCCGATGCCATGGGAATATCTTGATAAAAAGTAGCATATCGATACCAGAAGTATCAATTAATGTAAGGGACAAAACACTGTGTTTCAGGAGAGCCAAAAACCGATTTTATTTTTTTAAATCTCTCTACAACTTTTTACTGTCTGCTCCCATTTTAATTGTGTCTAAAGCAAAGTTTCTTAGAATTTTCTTCTTTCATGCTACATATATAAACAAAAGATTTAGGAATAGCCAGTGGTTTAAAATATAGCATGTCCCTTACATTAAAAAAATATGTTTAGTTGTGCTTTACGTTACTAATATTTTATGTGTAAACCGTCAAGCATAGCGTAAGCTGCAAGAGAAATAGAAAATTATACATAATTCTATTGTAAAGGACTTTTACAGTATTGCCATTTGATGTAACTATGGATTATCCACTAAAATTATAGTATTTTAACACCATGAAAATAGGTTCTTTGCATGATTAAATGTTAGTTTCAGACTGGCTATCACAGATTTAAATGAAATTTAGGGATACAAAAAATAAAACGATTTATTATTAATATGTTTTTTAAGATTGAAAATGATTTTTCGATCGCTCCGGTAGGGCCCCGTTTTCGCTAAAAGTGTGTTTGCCCCGTGGTATGTATAGTGGTTTAGGGCCATGAAGACGTATGAGGGCTCAAAAGACGCAGAATTTGAATGGCTTTCAGATGGTAAAAAATTTTTTTGTAACAGTCGAAAACTTCTTTCGAAAATTGAAAAAAAAAAAACGAAAAACAACCTTGATTTTTTAACACCTTCCCTTGGAATCTTCGATATCTCGTGAACGAGGTCGAAAATCGAAAAACTGAGAGAAACGCCTATATATATTGAGACGGGGAACATTTTATGTCTTATACTTTTTTTGTGTGAGGTGAGGTGAGTGATAGGGGGGGCGGTATGCTCCCTCTTAGCGGCGCGTGGAGCGTCGCCGTGCGGTATTACTCGGGCGTCATAGCCCTGTAGAACTTCGCAGCTTTGAGATACGAAGATCTATTAGGACTTAATAGACGCGGAAAATTAAGGGCTTTAGGATAGTATAAACAAATTTTGGAAAAGTCGATAATTATTTTTGAAAATAAAAAATCAACTGACTGATTGAGGTTTAAGGTAAGGGTGTAAATTATTTAACACTGTGCCTTACTTTATTTTTCAGAGAAAAAAAAATGAAAACGTCTGTTACATCTTTTTTTTTTGTCATAAATCGTTTTACGCAGGCCAAAAATTTTTACTGTAAGGGATTTTTTTTTAACGATAGAATTTTTTCAATAATAGCAATCGATAGAGCAGAAAATTCTGAATCCAATGATGTATATAACTCATTTTCACCAAAATGTCCCTTACGTTAATTGATACTTCTGGTATCGATATGTGTTAATACAGGTCTCCTGCTATCTACATACCAAGTTTCATTGCAATCGGTTCAGTAGGTTATTACGTGGAAGAGTAACAAACATCCATACGTCCAAACATCCATACATCCTCGCAAACTTTCACGTTTATAATATTATTACGATGTAAACATAATGTAAATGGGTGCCTTATCTAATCTTATTCGATAATGTCTACAATTCTAGATGTAGTGTGATCGGTTTACCCGCCATAATTTTTTTTAGAAATACTTATTTAGTTCCTTGCTCATTGAAAGGAATTTGAAAACAAGTGTGTTTTAGTTATAGGTTTAGTTGTCTTGTTTGAACTGAAAAAAATAAAGGGTGTTAGTTAGAGGGATAGAACTTCCCAGCAGTTCGAGTTACAGCTAAGACACCTTGACCTGTTCGAGATAATTTTCTTTTTTTTTCAGAGCTATTGCTTATACTTACTTCCAAATCAGTCCTAATTCAATTGCAATATCCCTTTCCTTCCCTCCTTCCAGCCTTTGCCTTTTATATGTATTTAATATACTCCCAATTTTCAAGAGTCTAATGAATTAGCAGCGTCCCGCGGTTTCACCAGCGTAAGTCCCGATCCCGTGGGAATATCCGGATAAAAAGTAACCTATATGTTAATCCAGGTCTTCAGCTATCTACTTACCAAGTTTCATAGCAATCGGTTCAGTAGTTTTGGCGTGAAAGAGTAACAAACATCCATACATACATACATCCATACATCCTCACAAACTTTCAAGTTTATAATATTAGTAGGATTATTTTAAATTGATAAAATGTGGGTGTTCAATTTCTTTCGGGAATACAGTCGTGAATGTGTGTATGTATGTAAAGATAAAGCCAAATAAATAGTTATATCTGGTAGTTCTTTTGTCAATTCTATAAATCAATTAGTTGCACCACAACTACGTACATAGATATGGCTTCGATATAAAACTAACAAATTATTTTGATTGATGGCAATCAACCAATCATCAGAGTTTCGTCACGAATTCACTTACAGATTTTATGAATACCTAAGTGACAGTCATTTTGGTGTTTTTAACCAACGAAAACGAAGTCAAATATATACGGGTGTTTATTTGTTATTTTTTTGTTTTGTATAATATCAAATAACTACTAAACTTAGTTAATAATCTCTAAATAAAAAAGTGACCGAGTTTTTAAAGTCATAGCATGAGCAGAATCAGTCTGCAAGGAGGCAATGTACTTATTATTATTATCGCATGAATAAATATGGGACGTCTGTTTATTTTTATTTGTCTCAGGGTCGAATTAACATCTGCAGCCAACTACCAGCTGATATTTAGTTTGAAATCTTGCTATGTTTCAATGATACTTAGGCTGATCTCGATAGCAATTACCACTAAAATCTTACTTTAAAACTTTTAGTGTAATGCTAAACTACAGTATATAGACAGAAAACTTATTAGGCTCATGTTCTTCAACGAACGAAGCACGAAGTTAATTTCAAATCTGAACATAAAATTTACATTCATAGAAAATAAAATATAAGTATGCATAAACAGTAAGTACTTTCATTAACACAAATTCTTTAACAAAAAATCTTAACTCAAAACCAGTTACCTACTAAATGCAGCGGCGTATAAATCAACGACCAAGAGTTACCACAAAAGGGCAAAATCAAGTACACAATCCCGTCACGTGTTGCGCGCGCGCCGTGCCACGCGCTGCGCAGCCACAGTCCACAATGGCGCCGAGTCCTGCGCCGGATTAACGGTTGATTATACTCGCTCCAGATTCAGAAAATACTTGATAAATGGCTGGAGCACGACTGCTATCTATTGTGTATGTGTAAAGCTTAGGCTATATTAGGATGCTAAGCTCGGTCATATCACTCGTAATTGTGAGTATTTATTTTAAATATAAATTAAAAGTCTTCTTAACCCTTCCATCTGGAAGGGTTAAGAAGAAGGTTAGGCTAAAGGCCAGAGTAAATAAACAAGTTATAATTCTGTCGAAAGGTATAAGATACTTCACACATTATAAGAGACAATAATTTCAAAATATGTATCGATAAGTCTCTGGTCATTTATTTTTTTAAATCAATTCATCACTTCGTTAAAAATGTAAACATATTCTTACAATCCAATGTCTTCAAAACAAGTTCTGTGCCTTGAATACGAAGATAAGCGGCTTCAAGGAAATACTTGCATAATAGTGCTATTTCGGCATCTAAACACCGACCACATAGGAGAATTTAGAATAAGTGCTATAACAATTTGGTGTAAAAGCCTGCATGAACTAGTTCGCCTCCAGCAATTTAGATAAATGAAATCTAAAATTAGCATACCTACCTATTTAAAAACAAAACTAAATTCGTAACTTTTACCTCATACCTAAATAGATATATTCACATTAACTTCATGAACAACAAGTTCGACTGCTGCTGTGAAATTTTCTGGGACATTTATTGAAGATTTATAGCCACTGTATTGAAAGTTGACTCTGCGGGTTGTCCCTTTATAGCCTAGCTAGCATTTTATTATCTTTTTAGTATATTAAAAACTGTGAGGCGAAGTTAAATTTGTCCTATCCTATTTATCCTAAGCCATCAGATATTTTGCATCACCCAAATCATGATTGTTTTTGTTGTTAATACCTACTTGCTGCCATGAAGAAGTATCTAAAGCTTTAATCAAATTATAAATTATGCTTCAGGCTAAAGTTTTTAATTAATTTTGAATGAACATACATTTTGAATCTTATTATCTTGCTGTAGTTGGATACATTTAAGATTTATTGAAATGAGATTTTAATCAGTCATTAGCAATGTTATCTAACTGTTTTTGTTTATTATGATCACGCTATCTGTTTACTTGTAACTAATTAAGGAGACAGATATTATGTCTACTTATTTTCTACTAAAACATACTTAATGAGAGCCACACAGCATAATCATCGTTATTTTAAAACGTAACTCGGAACGTAAAATTATGTTGCTTGGATCAATTTGACAGACCATTAATAATTTACATATTGATTAATTGGCTTGATACATCAAGTATTAGGTATTTTAATTTAAGTCGGGTATTATCTTAAAAACAAATGTAATGAAATCCAAAACATTCATATTAAAACGTATATACTACTTCCTATGATACGTTCATATATACTATCAAACATACGATAGATAGCATACGAAATACTGACCATTCCTAAACACTTATTTGCCTTCTTATTTTACGAGTTTGTTTATAATTTAGGGGATATACGGCACATAATAGAAGTATAGACAATGGTATATAACGTGTTCGGGTTATCTAAGGTAGATAAATGTAGGACCCGTAAAGATAAATCAGTAGCAATTTCAATATTCCAAGAAATATCGATACCGACTTTTATCCTTAGTTGTTAATTCCGACAGCTTAAATTGGCATGTCATGTAGAAGTTTATATATATCATGATGATCATGTTTCTATATATTATAGAAACATGATCTTAATCTGAGAGGTAAAATTATTATTGTCGCAAATAAATACTTACTAGGTAATATGTCGAGTTATTGAGTGTTGGTAAACAGGGCGCAATTCCGTTATTATTTGAATTCAATAAACCCTTTATCAACAACTACTATCATATTTTTAGCTTCTAAAATAAAAATTACTTATGTTTTCTAATATATTAATGCGTTAAAATAAACAATGTTCTATATGATTCCTCTTTATATATCTGTATTAATATTCATAGGTAAATTTACTTTATCAGTAGGTAGAAGGTTTCTTAAAAACCAAACATATTTATTTTAAAAAACATTTTGAGAATTCTTACCTGGTGCTTTGCTAACTGATACCATGTTTTCAATATTATTGGCAATCTCGTATACTGATAATGTTTTGTTGTTTTAACACTGATAAAAATGTCATCTAAGCTTATATTTTTATTCTGTCCACTATCTAATATACTTGTTTTAGTCACAGGTTCAATAGATAAGTCCGACACTTGCACAGATCCCGCTCGACTTTCTTGGAAGTTGAATGTAACACCACCTTGGTATACTAATAGGCTGCAATATCCAAGAGTTATCAGCAAAGCTGCAGCCTTAAACATTCTTCGCCCACCCATGCCAGAGCCGGCTGGCGCCAACGCGCCGATAAGCTTGCGAAACTTTCAACACCTTTTCACTCATCTGTTGTTTTTTATTACCGAAACACTATAAACAGTGATCGAGCGCCGTATGCGACAGGACAGTACTCCGACACCAAAGAACGGTTATAAACTAAATAAAATGTAGCACAGACGGCAAACATACGCCTGCGCCCGACCGCCCCCACCTCGAAGTCGGAGGGAGAGAGTACATACATCCGTCCTTGTCGTTTCAAAGGGTCTACCTGCGCTCGCGTCTGTTCCGCCCGCGCTCGACCGTCGCGCCGTTTATCGTACCCAGCCCGCGGCGGCGACACCCTGTCAAGTATTCACATAATAGTTATCTACAACATCAAAAATGGTTTGTGATGAACTGATGAGTCTGATGACCAATTTTATGCTCAATCATTTTTTATTTTCGTTTTTGGTTTAATGAAAATCTTAATAACGTTGCAAACCTTTTTAATTTATTTATTTATCGTTCCTCATTTAAATCATATTTTATTTCATTGTTTTCCAGCTTTCTGCCCAAAATCTACTGCATCAGTCTAATGATGATTAAAAAAGTTTAGACTTGTTTTTTTCTTTTGTTCATTAATATAATCATGTTTATTAAACCAAGTTACTAAAAACTATCGATAACAAAACCTCATCTCTGTGGAGGCTTGTAATGTTTATGTGCAGAAAAGGAAGAGGCACCATAATAAAGCGAAATTTAGATTGTACTAGTGTCTCTACGAACCAAAGTTTAAAGCCATGAAATCCGTGCAGTAGACGAAAGTGGAGTAATATAAAGTAAATCCTTTATTGATTTGCCATATTTTTATTTGTATGGCTATTTCTATCGAAGTCAGCAGTATTTCGACCCGGGTAGCGTACCTCTCTAATCACAGGGGCTCTTCGTAATGAATTCGTTCGAAGATTTTACAGGAATTGGAGCTTGTGGTCGGGAACGAGATAGACTTATGGACATGAAACACAAATATACGTGATCAACTACTGAGAGTTCAGCTAAGATTAAGGTTGCCCGGAAGTGACTGCATTTAGAAATAAGGTCGTTCCTTGTACATTATTTGTCTGACATTTGCATGTATCTATTTCTACTGTAACAATGGTGTACAAAATATCCACATCCATAGTCCACCTATATGTATATCTAACTATCAACAGATATAATACCAGTAGTGAACACCGACTTGTTAGAGGAACTCTAAATATCAACTTATAGGCCGAAGAGAAGGATTCCTGATGAAGTGGTCTATTCTTCGACCTACGCCTCTCCAAGCAACTGTAGGATCTGAAAATTTTCAACTGAAACTTCAAAATCCTTTCGCAACGCTGGAAACCACTAGTAACGTTGATGAAAAATCCGATAATGGTTATTTCGCTACAGGATGTGTCTGGAAAGTTGTTGCCCGGAAACCGAAAACAACAAGAGTCTGCAAACTTTCCCAGACTCTCATATTTATGGGGTGAAGCCGTGAGCAGTCAGCCACGCAACAGTCCTCAAATCCAAAAAATATTAGAAAGTTGATAAGACGCCACCTCCGACGATTCAACACTCGCACAATAGATAATGCGATAAAAAAAATATGATTATGCTGAGCTGGGGGTCGAAAGTGTTCGCTTGGCACACGAGGAGACCCCTTGTAACGAAACTCAAAGCTGAGATCGGCAACACAAAACCTCTTAGTTTCAGATTCTCGATCGAGCTCAAGAAGTTTTAATGAAAGCTGTACGCATCACGGATGATAGAACCAATGAGACTCTGTGAGATCACAGAGCCTCATTAATGGGTCATTACACCGAGGATATATATACCAAAAATTGACCAATGCGAGATAGAGCGGGCTCTGAAGCTGCTGAAGTACAACAGGTCTCCTGGAGATGACGGAATTACTACCGAGCTTCTAAAGGCTGGCAGGAACATAATTCTGAAAGAGTACGTAGGGCGTGTACTGTGTTTGTTAAAAGACGGCGACAAGAATTGTAGAAGAACCATTAACACCATCTGAGGTCTGTATAGATACCTATCTACAAGTTGTTTCCAAGAATCGTCACAAACCGCCTCGCGAGAGAGCTTGAGATTCACTCAAACTTCGGATTTGGTATGACTTCAAATAAAACTTCAACTTCAAATAATTTTACCCATCATAAATATTTTTGTCAATGCTTTTCTTTTTGTTAAAAACTTATAAAACATAATTCTTAAAGTCACAATAAGTTAATTTTATAACCTCACTATCATTAATAAAACTGATGACCTCTTTTAACTTAATTTTGTTGGTAATTGCGCTAAATATGTCTCACAGGGTACAACTTACATTTATGTAGAATAACGTGAACAGTATTATCTATACTTTTAACTCCTAAAACTGAAGCTTTTATTTTGTTACATATTGCCTATGGCGATTTATCCTAATTGAACTTACCATACTTGCATGTCCAAATTTCTCTTCGTCATCGTCCTAATTTGTTTCTATCGGTGGATTCGGTAGACAATGAGCTATTGTTGAAGTGATGACCGTTGACTGCTCACCGCTAGACTTCTGAACCATGGGTGGTAATGAAATAAGAAGCTAGTCATTGTTGTATTAAATTCCATTAAAATTACATAATGAGAGATGAAATTGGGAACCAATCGAGATTAATAACCTCTTTTCAAACAACCGGGTTCAGAAAATAATATTAATTGTTGCCTTGTTGTCCAGTGACTTGATAATGAAAAATTATAGAGTAACATTGTGTTATATACCCATTAATCCATCAGAATTTTTAAATCAAAGAGAAAGTGATATGATAAATAAATTTATTAATTAGCTTTACTGCAAGTACTTATTCTATTTTGCAACATTTCTACCTGATAACCTTTGGGTTATGCAGAGCAAATCCCAACAATTGTGTCATACTTAAAAAAATATCAGAATTTTCAAATCTAAGTTAAAGTAATTTTACATTAATAAATTTATACTGAAAAGAGAAATCTCTCTTAATAAATGTAATCAATGTAATAATGTAAATGTATTAATAATAATAATAAATAAATTGTCGTGATCAGTGTGTCCAGAAAAAAAACGTAAAGGAGATCTAGAATGTAATTATTTTTTTTTACACAATTTTCGACTGACAGTTATACGATTTATTAAATATCTTTTATGCAGAGCAGTATGCAGAGGTGTTTAATTATACATATGTTCTTTACATGTGTATTGTAACTTAAAAAATATTGAATGCGGCGAAGTAGGAACACTTAGCGTACATGGAGTGCAGTGTGTCTAAAACTGGGAGTTGTTGAGACAACTTTATGATGCAAATGACTCAATATTTTTGTGATATTAAAGCAAAAAATAGGTTACACATAATTTTCATCAAAATTTGGATGTTGATGACAGAAGCACCCTATACATCTTTTTAGACACTTTTTTCTTTAAAACTAGATGGTGCTGGCATATGACATGATAACATGTCAAACGTTAAAAAGAAAAGTATACAGAATACTGTATAATAGATAAATGTCAAAATAAAAATAATAATAAAAGAAGATAGCTTGCATATTGTCAAAAATACACCTATGCAAAGGAATTAATCCCAAACATTGTCATCATGCATAATAGTCTACAACAGTGCAGTAGTACAACAAAGTTTTTGTTAAATTATAGTTTTAATTTTTTTTAAGCTCAGACTTTGCATGTGGTTGGGAGTTTTGTTATAGAAGTGTATACTTTGACATCTAAATTAACTATTAATTTTTGGAGCCTAGTCATTAGCAGCACAAGCTTATCCTCACATAGAGAAAAAATAATAAGCAAATAAAATAATACAAATAAACACATTATTGCTCATAAACACTCGCCAAAAAACTGATGTCAAGTACAATCTGGTCGTTAGTCCGTGTATGAAAAATTGCGTTTATTTTAGGTTTACTTGATTCTGGACTCGTCTAACAACGCATTTTTCCGGCAGACGCGGCGGTATCGTTAACAATAGCGTTTGTTTGTATGTCTTTACCTATGAGTAAAGGCATAAAACCTGTTGTTGGACTAAGTAGCAACCCTTTTATAGCTGCGAATATCTGAATTCCTTCTTTACATTGTTTATTCGAAGATGTAGTTGTTTGGTATTATATACATGTATTTACATTTTAGTAAAGGAGCCTGATGTATTTGTTTTCATATAGCCAGGAAATGTGTAAATATATATATTATATTGTATACATATTTTTTATTTTCTCGACATTCCTTTTATGTGATTTCATTCTGATATGTAAAATGAGGAGATATAATTCTTCGTTTAAATTGTAAATGTATGAGTTAATAGTTGTGATATGTTTCTGTGATGTGTTACTGTAAAGTGTCACAATGGGAGACATCAAATCAGGGCTACGCAGTGAAGTAAGACGTCCGCAATATATGCCTTGCATAGATGTGTAACATAGTTTATGGAATGTGCAGGAATAGAATAATGAAAGAGCTTTAAAAATGCATAACATATCAATCTGTTATTTTTCTTGTAGGTCGAAACCCGGAGGCATATGTTAATATATATAGTATCGTAGCATTTTGAGTAATGCGACATCTGTGTAATGTGGACGATTGTTGATCGATGTAGTTAAAGACCGCCAAAACATCTAGCTTTTTTAGCTAACAAAATATGTCGCAGACTCACGTCCTTCAGTCCATACCTCGAAAATATTAAATTTGCGCTTTAATACAATGTAAAAACATGATAAGGGTTAGCAGTCAAGTAAAAGTAAAAGCTCACGGGCAATATTATGTGCCTATATTATGTGTTATTCATTTCAGTAATTTATTTTCCGATTTGTTGGCCTGAACTACATTATTCATAATTCATTGCAGTTTTTATTTCAGGTCCTAACATGTTTGTCCTGTTTCAAAAAGTGATGCATATCGAATAGAGCAATACTGTCTTATATTTCTTTCACCTCCTTTATCGTTGCTTAGTACAATTTTATTAGCGGTGTTAGTTCTTCGGCACATTTTATTGACTTAATTAATTGAGAAATATAATTTTGCATTATTTTTACCACTTACTGTCAGAGTCAATTTACATAAGTACTCCATTTACAAAATTAAAAAACCATTGTAATCGTTTTATATTTTAATTTTTCAAATGATCTAAACAGAAAAGATGAACGCACCAGAAATAAAAAGTTAGTAACCAAGCATAGTACTATATTTTAGAAATGTTTTTAAGAAACCAGCTTTGTTGTAAAAAGTCTAACATAGACAAAAACAGAATATCCAATTATTGATTTACTTACTGAAGTTCGCAACTAGTGAGGAAGGTAAAATATATAGATTGTATGTATAAAGTTTGATTTTCATTACGAATGATTTAGATTTATATATTATACTGTCTGTCTCAAAATCGAGGAACGAATATTTTGACTGGCCTGTTGGTCTAGTGGTTAGTGACCCTGACTGCTGAGCCAGAGGTAGTGGGTTCGATTCCCACCTGAGTCTGGGTGTTTTTGTGTCCGTTGTTTGTATGTTTCTAAAGTCCCCCGCGACACAGGAGTAATTCCTAATGCGGGGAGTTGTCTTTAAACAAAAAAAAAAATAATAAGCTCACACAATTCGTACATAATGGAAGTTATTCGAATGCATAATTATGTCGTTCAATCGCTACGTGCTGTCTTTGTTTTGCATCAATAAGCAGTGTTTGTACGAATATGTTACAGTACCTAGTTAAAAAACAAAATGCCTTTTTGACGTATCAATAAAAAAAAAACACTCGGGTTTCTAAAGATCGCAAGAAATCCTTGCGTTATTTAATGTTGAAAAATAAGTTTAAAGTGCGAGACTGCCTTGCGCACCGAGGGTTCTGTAATAAAAAAAAACGTATGTAGATAGTACGTCCATCTCGGGCATCAATTTTCGAAGATTTTTGCGTGTCTTTTCCGAAAGACAAACTTAACTTTGCAGTTTTATACTCTCTCCTACATCGATTTACGACAAAGTCAACTTTCCAACCTCAAAATATAAGTTTGTAATCACAAAAACTTTATTTTTAATGTGATATGACAAAAAATTTACGACTTTTGAATTTTTTCCTTTACTTTTGCTATAAGACCTGCTTGCTTGGTGGCCAAATTTCATGATTCTAGGTCAACAGGAAGTACCCTGAAGGTTTTGATTTACTTGCGAAATGTGCAAATTATGTCAAAACTAGGGCCATTTAGGCCATATTTTTTTATTGAGTTGCCTTAACAGCTTCAAGGGACCGCGGACATCTTAATGCGTCCACGGGTTCCTGAGAAAAGGGGTCTTGACAGACAACAAAGTGATCCTTCCTATACCTAAGGATTCCTTTTTTTTCCTTTTGAGGAACGGAACCCTAAAAAGGTAAATCGGCGTTTTTAAGTACCAATGGCAATAATATGTAAAACGACATTAGCGGATGTATTTAACTTTCAAAATGTGCATACGATTTACGATATTTTCTTCTACAGTTTAGGAAGTCATTAAAAATATATCATCCGTTTTACTAGATAATTTATTTTTGATTTAATAAGTAAGTATTGTATAAGAAACTTTGTTTAGTTTTAATATGTCTTTATCGATTACATTTTTTCTGAACGCGGGATATGATCGTACATTAATTTGAAAGTAGTTCGATAACGTGGTCATCCGCTGAGCTCGTTCAACTAAAACTGCCCCACATTTTAGTTTTAATGAACGACACTATTCGTGATAGTAAAAAAAGACCAAGACAGCATAAGATCGTCAAAGAAAGGAGTCATATTACGAAAAATGAAATTTTAGCGAAAAAATTGCTTAAAAACATTCGTTAAAAATGCTAGATCAGGTGGAGAAGAAGCTTTTAATTGCCCTCCTTCTTGCGCAGTCGATTTTAAAATAAACGTATGTATATAATAAGCGTGTGTCGGTACGTATAATCGAGCATTAAGCAGCGAGAAAGCCCAGAACCCATCACTAATTGCGGAAGCATGTTGTAATGAGGATCGCACACGCCAATGTCGACGAACCAAAGTCGTGGGAACAATAATAACCAGCCTCTATCATCGATAGCTCTCAATTGTGAAAGTATTTGGACAAAAATGCTACTTGTATCGAAAAGCGGACAGTGTCCATCTCTAATTTAGTAATTGCTAATCGTTATATGCCGTTATTTTAGTGTTTTGCAATTACCCATCCGGTGAGTGGCAGGCATTTCGTTGTCACACTGACATACATACAAATTTCTATTATGGCTGTTTCGAATCAACTTTAATGTCTTTTTCAATTACATTATAAACTTTCTATTTAATTTTTGTTTGAACAATTAATACGTTGAAATAAACGACGTGCCAAGTGCTTATTAATGATTACTCTCCCAATATTGGAAATGATACAAGTACTTAAGATAAACAGATAGACTGATGTCAAAATCTATACTACCTCGCTATTGTAAAGGTAGGTCACCTTTTGAAGAATAATCAATCAATAAAATAACCAATACAAATCTGATACATGACTATAACCATGAACGAAAAATAATACATCAAATAATTCCTTATGTACAAAGCTATACAGACGATTTTATCTCAGCACAAAACGCTTGAAAGCTTCGACATATTATTATACAGATGCTATCAACACATCATTTCACTCACACTGGCTTTTGGCTAGCGTACCTGTCAAAACTAAACTATCATGAACATTGAACCATACGAAATGTTCACTGGAACGTAGATATCAGATCATGTAACAATTTTCATGCTCAAGTGAGCTTAAAAATAATGAAGTTGTTAATCATATCATAAAAATAATATGTATACAAAACGTTTGTGTTGCTACACAGTTTATTTAGCAGGGGAAGAAATTCTGAAATTCTTCCCCTGCTTCATCTGAATTGTTATGTTGTAAGTCATATTATATACATATCGTAAGCTAATTATGTCAATGTAGCTTCCACTGTAATGCTAATGTACAAATAAAGTGTTATCTATCTATCTATCTAATCATTACATAGGAACATCAGGATGAACAGATTGCACAGCTTTTAGCAATCGCTGGGTGATTATTGGAGGTGTGCTATTCTACAAGTGGCCACACTGGACACGCGTTGCTGCTTAACCACCTCTTTTATCAGTTCGACCCGACATAAACCTCGTCTTACCTTTTGTGGGGTCGCAAACCCCATAAAACACGAAGCCACCAGTGTTCAGCTGCAAAAAGTATTCACTATTTCGATGTTTGTTAATAATGTAATAAAATAATTTTCTGTGGTAAATATTTATTATTTCGTATATTTTTGAAAGTAAATAATTAACCAAATAAACAAAAGAGAAAAAGTATAATATATATACTATGCCTAGCCTTGAACTAAACCCGCATTTGGCGATTTTATGAGGCGGGCAAGAATCTACTCTATTGTTTCCTGAACGTTAAAAAGCACTACGATTTTCGTGCGTCGTTGCCTAAATAATTAAATTAATATTTACAAGTTATTGGTCAACCATACATAATAATGATTACTTTGCTTGCCCAGTCAGAGCGTTCTAATGCAGCAAAACTCATACCATATATTCTCCCGATTACATTTGCCATACGTCGTATGACATTGGGAAGGCTCTATTAAGGGCTTCTCACATAACGTTTAAAGCGAAGGATACCAAATATTGTTTTGGGAGGGTTATTGGATAAACGTGTCTCTATAATTGAATACAAAGCGTACACAAAGAAATTTTCTCAATTTTTTTAAACAAAGGGAGCCATTCCCAGCTAAAGCCTGAAAATAAATATTTTATTCATTAAAACGTCCTTTGATTTCTTTGTGATGTATTTATTTGGGTCCTTAACTTTAAGACGAAAAGATTTTAACATGTTATTAGATAATTGTTTCTTTATCAAAGCGTTAAGTGCATACTTACAAATGCTTTAATGTTTGTTCAGCGGGCACATTCCTAATGCACACCTAAGGTAATCGTTTACCAAAAATAATTGTGTGAATAAATCTTCTGTTTTGTAGAAATGTTAAGAGAAAGAAAACTAGGAATATAAACTTTTTAAAACATATTTTTCTAGCAAACATTCTAATTTGTAAGATCCTACTTTTATCTGACATTGATGTAAAAATATAATTGATGAAGAGACTGATGAAAGTGTCCGTTTACGATGAGTTATGGATTTCTTTGCGACGTAATACAATTCTTTATTCTATAATTTTGTTTCAGAAGGCAATATAATAATAAGCTCCGTAGATGTTAATGTGATTGGACAGGAAGATTGTTACCTAATATCTCATAATTTATTATACATATACGATGAATACTTATTACAGGATTGACATATTAATACATACTGTATAAACACAGAAAATGTATGTATAATCTTTTATGATAAAACTAGACATTTCAAGAGATACTCAGCTTCATATTCGTTCTTCGGGGGATTACGCGGTAGAAAAATCGCTATAGCTGAAATACATTTTTGTATTATTCTATGATGATTAATGATCATACTCTAGGTAGGCATAGACATTCAGAACCGTTTCTGGCATTAGAAACATAACCAGAACTTTTATCCTTATTAAAAATTCTTGATTTTCAATGGATAAATAATGTATCCATATACGGTTTTTATATGACCGCTTTTGACTATAAAAACATACACCTGCCACATTTTAAAGTACCGTTCTTTATTGATGGTTCAATTGCATCCGACTTAAAAGTTAAAATTTCATGTATTATCACGTTTAAAATGCTCATAAAAAAGTAATAAAGCCAAATTGACGTAATGTCTAAACATGACTATACGGTATTTGGATCGCGTGACAACCTACGCACACCCACTGTAGAAACTTTTAGATTATTAAATTCCGGTTATTATGGATTGAATGTTTTGAAGCGCCTCTTTTTGCTGAGAAATATGGTTTCATTGCTTCTAAAGTATTACTATTACTGAGTTTTATGAAAAAAAGATTGATTATGATTGTCATTTCAAGCAAAAAGCAAGGTTAAGAAACGTTGCAGCAGGCAGGTTTATGGCTCTCCAGCCGGTCATCGCCAAGTGGGCAGAGCGGCAGCACATTCTCTTTCCTTTTGACTGACGCAGGGAAGTACCTACACCTACCTACCTAGGAGGGTATTGAGTCCCGCCCGTCACCACGGCGGTTTGCTCCTTAGGCGACGAAGCGTTAGGCCCTCACTGCAGTCATCGGAGGAGATCTTTTGCTACCGGCTGTCATACGCTCCATTGCCGGTAACTAGAGAATTTTTACTGCGGTCGCATCATCAGCGCGAGATGATATCGCGGAGGAAAATCTCCACTCGGATCTAATTCACCGCCGCAGGTGGAGCCCGCGTTTTTGCGGGCAGGCGCTAGGAGGGGTCCGGAAGTCTTAATAAAGCGTGCAGTTTTACCCTAACATTGAAGAAAAAAAGCAACATACTAGAGGAGTTGTGGGAAAACATTGTCGTATCGGAAGTCGTGTATTAGAGGATTAAGCGATACATTACATAGCACTTATTGGTACTTGCGCCAATGGAGAGATTGCCGCCATCCGGGCGAGTGCGAGGCTCCCCAATTATCCAATTCATACAAATTTGCAGCGACGTTGATCTGTGTATTGTGGAGTGCAATAACGCTTTGCACTTGTGTTGATGAAGTTATCTAATCTGGTAAACAGATTGCACTATTTGCAAAACGTGTCAAGGCGCTTGTTATTCTATTTTAGGCGGTCGTCAAATGCAATCTACAGAGGTTACACAGATGAAGCTACTATTATACTGTGTAACCAGTCAATTTATAAGTCTGATAAGGATGCATTCACACTGTTGCTGGTTTAACTACACGTTTTTTTTTTTCAATACGTAATCAAACATTTAAGTATAGATAAATGAATAATGTACTTCTTTCCTAAAAATGTGTTGGTAATGTGTTGTAATAGTGATCACTACATATTATAAAATAAAGTCCCCCGCCGCGTCTGTCTGTCTGCCTGTTTGTTCGCGATAAACTGAAAAACTAGTCAATGGATTTTCATGCGGTTTTCACCAATTAACAGAGTGATTCATGAGAAAGGTTTAGGTGTATAATATGTTAACGTTTGTTAAAATTGATTGCTGAAGATGAAGATGGCGGGTGGCTAGTATAATATAAAACTTTGTTTGCTATATATCGCACTGCTATTACAAGAGTGTATCAACTCAAAATGAAGCTTTTTTCAGAAACGACAGAAAACTGATTACTCGCTTCTTGTTAAAGATTATAAAAAGTGAACACTGTATATAGATTATTGATAAAATTAAGGGATTTCTGTATTAATGAATTATTTAAGAGATTGCAGGTTATCAAGTTATTTCCAATTTTTGACTCAATACTCTATTGTCTTAACAAATTTAAAACAAAATATGAATTATTTTTAGTGGTTTTGTTGAAAAAATTGTCTTATTACAATTTATTATTATTATTTTATATTTATTGACGCGTAGGGAATGGATATTTACGTATGAAAAATTAATTATCTCAAATTTACCCTATTTTGAGTTGATACAGTCTCGTAACAGCAGTGCGATATGCTAATCGCATATTCCAAAAAGTTTTCTTATTATGTACTTTTTAAAAAGATAGATACTTTTTGTTGCACACTATGAAATACTATGAATAGAATGGAATCCTGAAAACCCACGAAAAACAGCAACAACAACGGGCTGCCTTCTCGCAGTCTGCGATCTCTTACAGGCAAACTTTTTTTATTTTATCTTATGGAAATAATTGTTTGAGTACTAGGGTTACTTCCTGTGTCACTTATATTTTTACAAAAACTAACATCTAGTGGAAACAAAACTCTAACTCAGGAAATCTTTCTGTATATCACAAATAATTGGTCGTGAACCTTCTATTTGTAGTTTTAACCCCACATAACTTGATGTGGAGGTAATTAACCACGTGACTTCCTAAACCACCGAGTACTCTCCGTGCTGAAAGTTGAACCTTTGTGTTACTAATAATGAGGCCGTTATCTATACACATAATGTATTTGTAAAAAGGACACTTACTAAAATCACTGAAATGGCATGACTCTAGCATGCAGTTGCAATAAGAACTTTTAAATAAAATCTTTTTAACAAAAAATTAAACCGACGAAAAGAACTAAAAAGCAAAAAATAAATAAACCTTAAGTCTTAAGTATTGAGCTTATTTACATAAACTATCAAATTTTATATAAACTTATTTTGAGTCGTCCAAACAACACACTGATTAATTATCAAAATTTTATTTAAGGTAAGGTTTCATTGTCAGATGTGTGAAAGGGTCCCAAATAATCACTAACGATACATACCTACTTAGTGAGTATCTAAGCCTAACTCAATAGTCTTTTTATGCCCTTGAAGCCTTTTTAATTGGTAGCGTATCAACCAAATAGTTGCGTAAATATTAGTATACAAACCATGTAACGAGCATCTTGGTGTTCCAATAAACTGGTAAATAAATATATTTGTATGTATGTTTATGATATGTATTTCATTCTAAATACTTTATTTAAATATTTTTGTCTGATATTTAGTTTACATATTTACCTAATAAACTATAATATTTTATGAACCTACTAACTGTTTTCTCTGCATTACCCGAAGGTTGACTAGCAGAGAATGACAAAGTTTGCCAAAATGCCAATGCCAAAAATTAAGTCCGCCTCTGTACTCTGTGAAAAGTTTTAAATAAAATTAAAAAAATAAATAGACTGTTCTTGGGTCTCATAGGAAATTGTATTTCCTAGTCGTATTACAACACCAGCTGTTACATAAATAGTAGAAACGATAAGCGAAGTCAGGTGGTAATTTCGAAAGTATGGGAAATATACATATCTATTAAATTATTATTGAAACGAGATCATATACACGTAACAAGTAAACATAAGACGTTCAATTAGAAACACACACAGGAAACGTCAATACACTTCCTGTAGCAATTTCGAAACGTAAGTAATATTTATAGTTTTTATTGCCTTTAATTAATATCTTATTAAAGTTACTCAATTTAATTTATAACTAGAAAGGCACGTCAACAAGACTTTTCTCAATCGCAAAACGAGTAGGTATCACTTTTAGCAGCATTGCAGTCAGATTATTTTAAAGATACAAATGAATTTTGATTTTTTTTTTTCTAGAATATGCTTTTCCAAATCAGAAAAAGCACACATTTCCAAACAAAATTTTATGAATTTTCATCTCGATTTTAATGATTTTGTTTTTTTTTTTTTTTATGTGGACATTTTCAGAAAAATCTGGACATTCCATCAACATCCTTAGTATTAAATACCCATAGTCCCATTCATGTCAGCCCTCTCTCTTGCGCTCAGCTAATATTTATTAGCTTTATCGGTCAATTTTCAAGTTCAATTTGTTAGTTACATAATAAGATTTCTCAAGTTAAAACCAAGAATTTTCTTAAGATTGATGGCGCTTTACATTATTTACGGAGTCAACTATACGACCCCAAAATATGACCACACCTTTCAGTAACATTCTATATATCACTAAATTCATACATATTTAGAAATCGAATAGCATATCTAAACTAATATTATAATCTAAACTAATATTGTATGCACCTTTGTAATGTTTTCACACAAAAACTGCTGGACCGATTGCGATGAAACTTGGTATGTAGATAGACCTGGAGACCTGGATTAACGCATAGGCTACTTTTTATCTCGACAGGGTAAAACCGCGAGGCGCTGCTAGTCTATTATAAATTAACTTGTATTACTTAATTACGTCAATACAAAAGCACGGAAGTTTCTTGTCATGAGTTTTGTGTAAAATTTGTACGTGTTACATCAGTGTGCACCAACTTTACTCGAAGGTTCAGATAGGACCAAGGCAAGAAATATATATTTTTGCAATCAGATTAAAAAAGCCTTTGCATTGACATTGAATGACACGTGACAATGTAAAGGCTGTCCCTCAGCCTTTACATTGTGGCTCAAAACTCATCTGTAAAAAAGAAACGAACCGCGACGGTCAAATTATTGAAAAAACACACCCCGAATGAAACTAATTGGTGATCCATGTTACAGATAAAGGACAACCAGACACAGAACAAATGATCGTGCTTTACACCCAATTACATATCCTGGAGGAAAATTGAACTCACGACCTCTGGCTCAAAAAAAATAAAGGTTTTAATTTTTCATCATTCAGATAAAGTTTTTTCAGCATTGATCAGCGCTTAAACTGCGCAAAAATTATAATTTTGATAAGCGCTGTGGATTTAATCCGTTACGAGTTTCTGCCATTGTAAAATATACTCAGACGTAGATAATAAAGATACTTTAACCAGACGCAACGTTAATACGATATATTTTTTTAAGTACAGTAAATCGAAACGCATCGTATGGCCAAAATATCGTATTAAATATTGATATATCGTATAGAGCTATATCGATGTTCTGATACATCGCATCGTATCGGGAATCCCTAAGTACATTGATTTCAACTTCGCCGGAGTGGAGCGCGACCACACCTTTCTGTAAGACGGAAAACATAATGTATTCTATTAACTTTTATGTTTACTACCAATTAAACTTGTCACGTTACAATCGAAGTTAAAATTTTAATTTATTTCGAAAGCAAGAAGAAAGTAGATGATAATAAATTTATCACAAAATTTTAATTACCACAACAGGACCGGCTACTAGTATGTAATAGTATTACAACGAATTATTTCTAAGAAATAACATGTGATTATAAGTGCCGACCATCGTAAGAGGATTTCGAATTAATGCGACACGTATGCGACACTAGTCCGACAGTGCTGTGACATAATATTATCGAGATTAAATTAACTGTTCTTAATTCGATTATTTCGATCGAGGCTACAGAGATATTTATTTACTCATTTTTTAAGGTGCCGTTCCATTTCCGTTTTCTTTCCATCTATTTGTCCATCTGTAAGAACTTATCCTTTAAGGCACGCGATGACGTATGAAGTTAAAATTAATATGGAATAATTTAGTTCACAATAGAAACTGGATTTATAAGGGTGTGGTGATTGAGAGCTCCGTTTCCGAGAAAGATCTTTAAACTATTAAAATTAAATATTGTATGATTATTTCTACTAAGTAAAATGCGATATTATATAAAATATTTAGTTACTAAAATCATAATAATTTCGTAATAGCCACTCAAATGTACAACATCTCATTAACAGGCATTTTTATTTACTTCAAATAAAGAGTGAAATGAAATGGTGAACCTACATATAATTAATTATGTTTATAGCATCAGAGATTACGAACATTAATATCACCGATTGTATGATGCCTTATATAACGTTAGTAAAAGCTGATATAGTTTACAATAATTTAATAACCGTAGATATTAACAGCTATTATTGGCCATAACTCTTTTTAACAACCATTCCAACATTCATTCCCATTTTGATAATATCTTATACACCTTCACGAAACCAAATTATGTCTCTACGGTTATCTAAATCATGGAATTAGTACACCTACATAGAAAATGATTTTGAAACAACAGGAACACCCTCCTGAGGGCCTACTGGGAACCTCTAATTGGTCCGCCCAAATACATTTTGGGCTCGGTTTCTATTTAACAAACAGTTTGTGGGAATTGTTTGTAATTAGCGTGTTACCAAATAACGTAAACGCCGTTCCGGTTACTCATGTTGTATTTGCGATAAATTAATTCACCAGTTCAAAATCGTTATTTTCTGGGTCGTAATTCGACTAAAAATTGGTATTTTTAGTAAACATTGTTTCAATAGTTTCAATAATTTCAATAGTTTGAGTCAGTAACATTATTTCCTAGCGTTTTGTAACTAGGTAACATGAGATTATATAAATGAATATATAAAATTTATCAAATATTTACGCTAATCTCTATTACAAACATATACGCATCATTTTAAGGTTTGAGCTCGAACGTCTGTGGACATTGCTAAGTATTATTGTGTTCTTTATATACATCAGCAAATTTCGCCATGAAAGATGACAATGGAACAACAGGGGCAACGCAAAGTCAGCAGCAAACTGTATGTCTCACCCAGTCAAATCTTTTGCTAGGGCAGGTAACCGAGGTTGCCGAGGTAGTGTCCTTTCACTTGACTTGCGATTAATATGCACCCGAAACGGGTCATTGCGTAGACCACACTTTATACGTATTGTTATATTTCCAACTTTCTAATACACTGGCCTGTTGGACTACTCTGTTGTAATAAGGTTGTACTCATTTGTAACCTCCAAGTATGTCTTGTGGGCGTGGTACATAAAATACCATTAAAGTAAATTAAATTACTCAAATAGATGCTTAACATTTGAAAGGCATTTTTCAAGCTGTTGTTTATGTTGTGGAATTTATACAATTCTTATGCTGTAGGTGGTATTTTTATGTATATTTAATGACATTTTTCTTTTCTATCTTTCTCCGCTATAAACATTATTAACAAAGATTAATGATAAAGCAAAAGTTTGAAGTTCAACTTGATTAAAATTACAGGATAGGAAAGGAAGGAAATTTGGTTATCCACCACGAATCAATCAATTAATCAATAATTTATTTATTTATTGCAGAACATAATACATTATAATTTAACATCTGAGGAGTTAATGATGTGATAGTGATAAGATGCAAAGTAAATCTTGTCCGCCCGGTTAAGGCGTGCAGACCTAGACACTTTAAAATGCCTCAATTCGCGGTTTATCAAAAACCTTTTGCAGTATATGTCATTGCTTGGAATAAAAGAAAACGTAGCAAATATAACACAAACACACGCAATAAGAAGTAAACTAAACGAACCTTTCGTATAGGTAGGCCCTCCCTTAGGTACTACCTCTTTCTTGAGGTTTTACCCCGGGGGGTTTTATGTATATTTAATGACATTTTTCTTTTCTATCTTTCTCCGCTATAAACATTATTAACAAAGATTAATGATAAAGCAAAAGTTTGAAGTTCAACTTGATTAAAATTACAGGATAGGAAAGGAAGGAAATTTGGTTATCCACCACGAATCCATCAATTAATCAATAATTTATTTATTTATTGCAGAACATAATACATTATAATTTAACATCTAAGGAGTTAATGATGTGATAGTGATAAGATGCAAAGTAAATCATGTCCGCCCGGTTAAGGCGTGCAGACCTAGACACTTTAAAATGCCTCAATTCGCGGTTTATCAAAAACCTTTGCAGTAAATGTCATTGCTTGGAATAAAAGAAAACGTAGCAAATATAACACAAAGACATGCAATAAGAAGTAAACTAAACGAACCTTTCGTATAGGTAGGCCCTCCCTCAGGTACTACCTCTTTCTTGAGGTTTTACCCCAGGGGGTTTCTGAAACCCCGTCTTGTTCCATCACAAAACCTATAGAGTGCGGCGCAATCTTCAAGTTAACCTTATCCCTAATTTAAATAATATAAAAGAGAAACGCTGCTAATGTTCCGTCCGCCTCTTAAATGCTAATAACTTCGTCAAGCTCTCGTCAATGTGATATACAGGTTACTGAATTTTTAAGGCAATTCAAGATTTTTAATAGGGAAAATTACTTTGGAAATGAAACAGTACTGAGAATAATAAACATGAATAAATTATACATAAGTAAGTGTAAGAATATAAATTCAGGAATACATTGAAACTGGCACGAAAATGAATAAACCGTTACTAAAAAATATGAGTACATAACAAAGGAAAAGAAATCAGTCAAAAATCATTTTTTTTTTAAGACTTGCTAGGTATTTATAGCCCACTAGATGACCCACGCAACATCGTCTTTTTGTAAATATTCCCCGTTTCTGCAACATTTTTCATTGATGCTCCGCTCCAATTGGTCGTAGCGTGATGATATATAGCCAGTAACCTTTCTCGATAAATGGGCTATCCAACACTAAAATATTTTTTTAAATCGAACCAGTAGTTCTGAGATTAGCGCGTTCAACCAAACAAACTCTTCAGCTTTATAATATTAGTATAGATTAGACACTTTTCGGTAATACAGTTACTTTTAATTTAGATATTTAATAATACTAGAGATCGCCTGGCGGTCGAATTGGGACCCTTTTTGACAAGTCAAGCTATACTGGTCATTTTCAAGGTGACTTTTGTACGATGACAGGTCAAAATCGTACTAATATTATAAGCGTGAAATAATGGCTACATAAGGTTATGTAGCGATTTTTACGTAATGTCTTTTATATAGTGTAATATTTACCCTTTTATTATACATGTATTATATAGGTAGTGTATACGGTAATTGTAAATTTGATAAAAAGTTAAAATTTTACTTAACAATATGTGCTATATTGTTTTAACATTTTAGCTTTATGCACTTCTTCTACACACAAACTCTAAGTATTCCAAATTCCACATGCCTGTCTATGCGCGTTTTCTGTACAACTCTCCTCTCGTATTAATATTTAGATCAGTCATGAGTCATGATAATACATACTACAGTTATTTCAAGTGCCGGGAAATATAAATATAAAATTAATCGACTTAATTTATCACTGGAAAGTATCCAGGAGCGCACCTTAATTAATGAAAGCGGATTAAAGCCTAAGCCGCATCTGTCACAATCATTTCGCATTTTGTCTTTTAAATAAAACTGTTTCCTTTAAAGATGTGTACGCAACAATTCATGTTTCCACATGCGTCAACCACCATGCAATGCAACCTTATTTCCACTTCCATATGGCTCTTTTCACTGTACTCAACAGGAGAAAAAGAGCTAGCTTAGCGCGGTAGTTGGAGGCTCAATTCTTTTAAAATTTTAAATTCGGCACCAAAAATGTTTTTAAACGGCCATGTCGATAGCGTTTTTGTTGCGTTGGACTAACGGCTAAACGTCTAAAATTTCTAGGACAGATTTGGGCAGCTCCGCCCACCTACAGATTCTCTCGCTCCTGGAATCTGGAGGATAAACTTTCGCCCATTGGCTCCTTTTATGTTCCCAAGCTCGTTAGGTTAAATACCTGATGGTTTCGAACGTGTGGTCCAGTTTATATTGGTACCAAAAAACTGGTCTACTTTTTACAACGAAAGGTCTTCATTAGTATATGTATGATGTTATATACTATATGTAGATAGTTAAAACCGTTGAGAAGCGAGCAACAAATGCTTTTTGTATCTGAATAATCTTTAGATTCAAGTGTACCTATTTTAACGGAATATCATTAAAAAATCTGACTTTATTGTTAGTTTTCAAGATTAACGTATTGAAATTTGAAAAACTTTGTTAAAGGAGTAAAACAAAAAGAAAATTAGAGCAAGGTATTCTTATTAAAAAAACATGTTGTAGGTAGTAAAACTTTTTGGTTTTTAGCCGATATTACGATCATATTTACTGGTGTTTTGTCTTTATCTATCTATTTAAAAAAAACTTTTTCTTATTTTATTAGTAACACTCATCCTCGTTAATAGCTGCTAAAAAAAAATTAAAAGAGTTTTGGTTCACGAAAAGAGGAGAAAACGGTACTGAATTGTTTTGCCTTTATTAAAAATGAAATCTAATTTTGTTGCTATTGATAACACTAAAACGCGTTAATATCTACTAAACAAAATCACAAAAAATTCAAATAATTTGACAAATAGCGGATAGAGGTACTGCACTGTTTTGTCTCTACTTATTCACATTAAAATAAAACTATCTGATCAGATTGTTTAAGGGAAAACTTCTTTAGGCACGTTAGTGCACTTTTGCCTTGGGGAAAAAGCACTGAACTCGTGACCGTCACGCTAATAATACATATATAGATCCACTAGAGGGCGCTAATCTAAACATTGATTTATGTCAGCTCCTTATTAATTAATGTCACCAACCTACTAATGTGACGTTTTAAGTTCGTCGTTACGTTTGAGTTTCCACTTCTGTCAGCAGTCCCATGAATGCCTATTTTTTTTTTGACATCACTGAATATCTACTAAGTATCACAAAACAAATAAAAAGAAAATGGGTGGAGAAACAGAGAAGACAATTTATTGTTCTTAACTCTTTTGTCTTTGTCTATTTAAATATTTGTATTTGTTGATGTCAATAAATGTTAAATTCAATAGCTAACATTTTTTTCTCTACAAAGGAGCCAAAAGTGTAAAGATGTGTGAAAGAGCTGAAGAAATGTATACTAAAGTCTTTAAAATCTAACTACTAAATACTGGCCATTGTGCGTTTGATATTCTCAAACTGTACTGAGTACAAACTGGGTGTCAAAATATAATATAATATGTAGGTAATACATACTTTTATTAATATATAAAATTAATACAAAATATAATTTAAACGTTTTTTTTTTAAATGAGGTTAAAGAGAGTTTATCAGAAATTAGGGCCGCACCGAGAACACAATATTTGTACATACATACATACAATGAAGTCACCCTTAGTGATTGGCTCACTTTTTATGAAAACACGTGACAGCAGAACTCTCGGTCTGTGCCCTATCTCACGTAATGCAGTTCTATATCAAAAGGTCAAAATTATACATTAAGACTTTTTCTTTATATTTTACCATCAAAATTTCTGTAATTTTTTCAGAAAAGTTCTTTCAACCTTTATAAACACAATAAAAAAAATGCCAAATCTATACCTACAGTAATGACTCATGAGTTCATGAGGCAATTTATTTAAATATACATTATATAGATTACATATTATTCAAATGTTCACGGCTCTGTGAATGAATGAATGCATTTAAAATAGATTCTCCTTGTGTCCCAAATTTCAAAACAAAAATCTTCTACAAACAAACTTTTACACTCTACGCTTATGAGGTCCTCATTAAGTTCTCAATACTTACTATACTTTTATACAGACAGGTTCGTATAAGTATATTTTCCCAGGCCGATAATGTAGCAATTTGAACTAATGACCGCACAATTAGGGTTGCAGACAAAAGTATCACCGTGTACGATCTTGATGAATGAAATTGAGGTTTACTGTTACAATGGGATAAACGAGTTAGTGAATGTGTTCGCACCGCCTTCACACTAACGCTATAGAGCTGATCTCAAAGAAAATGGAACACCAACAAAAAATAAAGACATTTTTATTTCATGCTATTGTCAGAAAACGTTCAGAGGTTTTATGTTAAAGTCTAATAAAGACATTTCCAAATTTTACAAATTGCTACGTTTAGCCTTTGATTAAGACTTGTAAAGATTTTAAATCAACTATTTATCTTTATTTTGGAATTATTCAATGTGTTTTTGAGAAAATCTATAAAAACTTGGTTCAAAAATTATGCATGTTAGTTTTAATATATTTTCTCAATAACGGACTGACCAATTCCAAAATAAAAACACACATTCCACCTGCTTTTATTAGAAACGGGGGTAAAAATACCTGGCAAACGGAGTTTTTTTCAAAAAATCTTTTTGTAACTGAGAGATGGTAGATGTTTCATTGTCAGATACACCGCGTATAATCAAAGCTTTTAGAATTGAATTAATCATAATACATGTCTAAAAGGCCAAAATTGAGCGTGAACTGTCTTCTTCTGTTTTCCTCTTTAACATTTGAAAATTAGTATGAACTAAGTATATTTTTTAAATTTGGACTGTCTTTTGTGTACCAGGAACTAGCGTTAGTTACGTCGTACCTAGGAGGTTGGTAAGCATCAGTATTAACAGTATAGTGTACGTGTATAATTTGTTCCTTAATTAATTTGTGTAGAATCGACTGAAATTTACAATCCACTACGTTGATTATTGGTGCGTAGGCTTACGCTTTCGTATACAATTTAAACTACAACCAATTATTACAGATCGTTTCGTGTTTACTTACAATAATATGATATTTTCGTAGAATCGTTTCATATTTATCACAAAACTTGTGAATGTATGAGTACGTATACTTTATTTTCTAAATTAGAGTATTGGAAGCCCCTTTGCTCGTCATGCAGGGTTTTTAAAAACTCAAAGTTCTGGGATCAAGACCATTGTTGATTGGTAGACTTTACAAAACTTTGAGGGCAATATAGTAAACTCTTAGTTAAACAGATTTTATCTAATCATTTTTTCTTAACCGTTATGTTAAGTAAAAACTTATTGAAATTGTGAGAGAGTATGCAAGCGTAGATTGAACTCGAACCGACGCGCTGTTTTGAGTCTCAATAATAATTAGGTCAATATGGAATAGCAAAGTCAATTTCGAATAAACGCTAAACTTCAATGCGATGGCTTCTACGTATATTTATTCACATAATATAACAGGGCAACTATAAAGTTTCTGTTTTAACGTTACAGTTTTAATTAAAACTAAACCTAGTGGTCCATGATTGCAGGATATTAAATATTTGAGTTCAAGACACACCACAGGGACTAGTAGGGTCTATGACTCGTGAATAATATATTTTAGCACATGATTTGTATGATATTTCATAGTAGGAATTTTTAGAGGAGGATGTGTCATTTTATTTCTCCATATACTATTTCTAATATTTAATTATAACAGGAAGTATTCCTGCCTAGAAAAGTAGACAATACGTGTTAAAATGAAATTTATAATGTAAAAACCATTCTTTAAAATCATCCATCCGACCATTAATTCGATTTGTTATTCTGAACAATGTTAACTGTAAAAACATTTATTAGTATCGCAGTAGTTGAACTATTTCGCAGAAAATTTAATTCAATCTGTAGATCGGCTATTTCGTTCGAAAAATATTCAATGAACAATGAATTTAGTTATTCAAAAACAAAACATGGACGTTCTTTATAACTGAACTGAATGAACTTGAATTACTACTAAGGCTCAGTCAAGCGGAAATTAGAGACGTCCATTGAGTTTGTCCAATGACGTTCAGTTTTAAAAGAAACAATTAGGTAATTTAAAATAATACTGGCTCTTGCAATAAAAAAAAATGTAACTACAAATTGAGAAATCAACTATCTCATCTCTCATGTGGTCCAAACTGCACATATTGTGCAAAACTTTATTAAAATCGGTTCATTAGCTTAGCAGTTCATTGCGAACAAACAACGTGACACGAAATTTTTATATACATAGATAGATAATAAAGCTGAAGAGGTTTTTTGTTTGTTTAATGGTTTGAACGCGCTAATTACAGTAAATGGGAAAGGAATTTGTTAATTAAAGGGGTTCAATCAGACTAGATTTAGATTAAGTCTGTTCTCTGATTATTCGTTTAGACATTGGCATCCAAACAGTTACATTCCAATTGTGAGCAGCATCAATAAACTACTTGTTCAAGATTTTAACGACCGGGACTTAAAAAAAGCTAGGAAAAGGAAAAATAAAAGGACATGAAGAGTAAAGGTCATACCACACTATACCGTCACGGTAATGGCACGGCTCCAACCCAGCAATTAAGTTGTCATTCAAATGTGAGCTTTAAAACGTGGTCATATAATGTATCTCATAATGTCAATATGAAAAAGCTGATGGCGGGCAGTAAGCGCGAATTGACATTATGAAATGTATTATACAACCACGTTTTAAAGCTCAGATTTGAATGACAACTTAATAGGGAATATGCATGTATTTTTTTTTATCTTTTATTGACTTGTTCCATCATTCTACTCTAATAAAAAATATAAATAACCTCGGCAATGTTCAAATTAATTTTTATAATAACATTGAAAACATCGATAAAATTTGATCTGTTTAAACGCCGCCATATTTCGCGGGCCTTGGATGACGTCAGATATCACGCTCAGTGTTTGTTTCATAAACTTAGTATACTTACTTGAAGTGTTACAGTAATTTTATACCGATTTTCAGTTGTAATTACTATGTATTGTAATTAATAGACGATGGATAAAGTTTAAAAAACATTTTATAAGTATTGCCTTGTCCCTAAGTGTAAAAACACTATAAGAAGTACACCCAATACAGTATTTTTTCTTGTACAAATAGTAATGTGAAATACGAAAACAATGGTGTAAATTATTGAGAAGAGATGAAGTATCTTCAATATCGTGTTTATATTGTTGTGAAGATCACTTTAATGTAAGCGTATTACAATTTAATTGCTAGAATAGTGTGAATTAGTCAGCAGTAGGTCATTTATGTTGGTTTTAAATATCAAGCAGAAGGCAACTTGCTTGTCTACTTAAACTAAGTAACAAAAGTCCAATAAAACTTCATGAATATAACTAACTATACATATCTTACCTATCCTTTAGATTATAATATAACAAGTATTATAATAATTACCTTGCGGATTTCACTCCTTTGACTCAGCAGACGTAAAATCTGGATTTGATGCAAAATATGTAGTCATCATGAATGCATCTATTTTCGGTAGATTGTCCGATTGTTCTTTGACAAAATTACATTCAGTCATCGTCCTAGATAATTTCTAATATCACTAGAATGCCTAAATTGCACTAGCTAAGGGCAAAAACCACAGAAACACCTATCTTTCTCCTTAACACTACGAATATAGGCGCCGATATATGACAGGACGGGGAATTTGACGTCATGTTTTGTTTCGACCAATAGTGAAGCGTTTTGCAAAGTTGAATTTCGCTCCCTTATTTTGCATATTTTAATTAATATTTTTTGCAATTAAAGACGAACTAAATAAGAAAATAATTGTTTAGGCATAATATGTGGACAATAAAGATTCATGGGAAAATTATTCAAGTAAATTTAAACAACATGCATATTCCCTATTCCGGGGGTGGAGCCGTGGCGGTAGAGTGTGTGATGAGCTTAAAGTTGAACAATTACGTCACGGCTTCCGTCCTAACTACTTCCCACCATTGAGTTACTCAATGCGTCATATACGTAGTAAACGAGTTAAGTCCGTTATTGAAGCAATAAACCGCTACACATTGCATCAATATTAAAGCACTGTAAGCAATGTATTAAATCCAATAAAGAAAGAAAGGAAGATAGAAAAAGTATTGATCGGCGGTGCACACAGCCATATGAAGACAAAGAAGAAATCATAATTTAAACATTGGTTTATTGTTGGTTTACTCCTTGTCAAGAATCTGAATATACATTAACTTACTAGAATGTAACAATGTTTTGAACAGAATTTTATAATTAATAAAATGGGCAAAAATCTCCGAGTATATCGATTCTCGTTGCTAAAGTAAGTTTGTAGCTTTATGACTTACATACGTGCACTGGACTCGGTTCTACATTTTATACAATAACATAGTAACCTTCACAATGTACGAACAATAACATCAAAGTGAATAAAAAGACTAAAAATATATTATTTACGTAACTATGTAATCGTTTTTATGTAATCTCGGTATTTTTTTTATTATTACCTTATAAGCACCTGGCCTTATATGTAGGTACAATAAAAGCCTCTACCTTTATCTACATAGCATCTACCTCTAATATAGACATAGTTGTAAGTTGCGCAACATTGACGTTATGCACACAAGGATATCGACTTAATTAACTGTAACGTGACAGTTGTATCCAACAGAGATAACTAATTGAAATGGTATTGTATAACTATGACTGGCATAAGGTATGTCTGTACCAGTGCACGTTCATGTTCAGCTTGCATCTTCCTCTGACGCAAGGCCTTAGCGCACGCTAATCCATCACCGTTGGGTTCGCATGCATCATTCTGAGACTTTTCCTTCTAACAACATGGGGAAAAATAAAGTTAAAAAGTTGGAATTTAAGAAGATTATACAGATTATTTTCCCTTGCAATTAACACTTAATATGCAGCACAGAGTTTGTACAAGTTTACATGCGTCCATATTGACGACTGACCGAGGCGCACAAGTGTAGACGATAAGCTGCATGTGACTTAAGCCCATCAATATTGCACACGCTTGAAGCAAGTCAAATTGAAAGGTGAAGGCGCAAGATGAACATGGAAGCGCACAGGTGTTGAGATATCATAAAGATGTGTCATAGACAAGTTGTTTATAAACCAGGTGTCATTGATTCTGAATGTTCAGAATCAATGACACCTTAACCCATGCAAGGTAAACTTTAGTTCGTATAATTTATTTAATCTCTTTTGATTTGAAAGATCTTCAGATCAGTTTTTTTTTGCAATGCCGGTCGTTGGTACAAACATACGGTATTCTAAAAAAACATATGGATTAATAAAGTTACTAAACTGATAACACGCTCATTACAAAGACAAATATTGTGAAGGAATTAGCTAAACTCATATTTCGAGTTAGTAATGTACCTTTTAGACTTAGCAGGCCCTCTCTATATCAGCTGAATTGAGCCGTCGCTCGCCGTCTCTTCGTAGATCAGTCACCTCAATTCGGCACCTCCATTTGGTTTAACTTTCCATATAAATAAATGTTGTTACAGTGTATAGACCGCGATAGCTACTGTTAGAGCCACTGATACTGTTGAACTACTGGAATAATCAAGTTGGAAAAGACGCGGTCAAAATTTCTTCCCGGGAGAAGCGAGAGGTAGAGAAAGAATTTCTCCCTTTCTATCTCAGCCTTTGGGCATATACTATGTACTATCAAACATAAGGCTTTTTGAAAGTCTTGGTAGTAAAGTGTGTTGTAAGTTCAAAATTCTCTTAACGAACGTATTTCTCCAGAAGGGAGATATGACATTTGAATGTAGAAAGCGAAGTACCGTCTGCTATGACGCACATTGGGAGATGCCTATATCCACCATTGGACAGCAATAAGCTAATTACAGCAGACCTGGCCAGCGGCAAGGTCTGCTGGGGTTCTCGGGGACTTCCTTTCTAGGGTATGCCTGGACTTTGGTAGCCATAGACCCATTTGTGTTGGAACTCTGTGTGGTTTTTAACGGTTTAATTTCCGACATACCACTTCACCGCTATCCTCGATGAAGTGATGACCCGTGGGGATTATCACACGAGAAAAAAAGCATTGGACAGCAATAAGCTGATTTATTGATGGAGATATGATGCGGAACGAATTCCGTGTGAGAGCCACAACTTCAATGGTCCTGAACCGCGGAGGAAGAAAGGTGGCGACTAAGTACTGGTACTTTAAGTCTTCCTGGTACTCTAAGACGAATCAACAATCTGCTCACAGAGGTAGAGACTTGTATGATGGAAATAACTTTTTAGGGAAGGCCTTTTGGAAGACCTGTAGAAGAAGTACGCATAAATTGTTTAGAAATTTATACAGTATTTAATGATTACTAGCAGCGCCTCGCGGTTTCACCCGCATATGTCCCGTGGGAATGTCGGGATAAAAAGTAGCCTATGCGTTAATCCAGGTCTCCAGCTATCTACATGCCAATTTCATCGCAATCGGTCCAGTAGTTTTTGTGCGAAAACATTACAAACACACACAAATGTTTCCTCTTTATAATATTATTATAGTAGATATAGATTACTAACTAACCCGACACCCGAAACATTTGGACCATCACTAATTTTTTATAATCAAAATGGCCGAATTTTTGATAAACGATGAAACAAAAATCCGAACTAATTTGCAAAAAATCAGTCCAGCAGTTCTCAAGTGATGCATGTAATAACAAACTGTATATCGTTTTTATTTATAAACCTACCTAGATGAAATCAATTAGTAAAAATACTGACTAAAAACACGTTTTTTAATCTATTGATGTTTCCAGTCAATTTAGGTTGTATTTATTTAGGCATGGAATATTTACGATAGGGATGTTTTTGATGTTCTATTCCATTAAATAAATACGGCTTGAATGTTGCAAAGTATTGCAGGCACGGACAATCCAATAAATTGAAAGGTTTTCTTGCAGTCTACGGAAATAAATTTGTAAAACAAAATATTTTATAACCTTAACATTCAAGAGACTCTTGAAACAAGTTGTTGTACTATGAAGAACGGTTTTGAATTAGTTATAGCTTTTAAAATCTATCATAAATTGAATTTAATCATAACATTAACCAAATCAATGCACATCTATAAGCATCACGCAGCCCCTAATTCTCAAGCGCCTGCTCAAAAGGGAAAAGCAATATATTTAACAGTGTCTTGTGATGTTCAAATGACCAGTTAAAAAACAACGTAGACTATTGTTTAGAATAGTATCATTAGTTTAAAATATCGTACTTCCATTATGTGTAATGTATAATGTAAAATCATATTAGGAATAATGACTAGCTAATGGACAGCAATATCCATACGTGAAACGGGAATGTCTATCATTGATCATAAATTGTGTGCCGAACTTTATGTTTTAGGTGTCAAATCAAAATCATTTATTTAAATTAAATCATAAATTATAGGTATTTTTGAATTGTGAGGAGTAGTATTAGTCAGTCAGACTAAGTCAGTCGTGAAGCTTGCCTGTTCTAATATGTAGATCCTATGGAGAAGAATAGGCAAGAAACTCCAACTGGGATAGCTGTATTTGTATGTGTGAAAAAAAAACAAAATAATCTACGAGGGCGGCACTGAAAATTTCGGGAATCAAGGAAGTGACACAACATTACTATTTAAGAATGTATTTATTGCTTTTCGAAGTATTTTCCATACGATGGAACCAATCATTGAAGCAACCATTCCATTCGGAAGTTGGGTCTCCAAAAAGGCCGTTTTGTAGGCGTCCACAGCTTCTTCAGGTGATGAAAATATCTGACCACGCAATTTATTCTTTATTTTAGGGAAAGTATAGAAATCATTAGGGCTTAGGTCGGGGTTGTACGGCGGATGGTCTAATAATTCTATGTTTTCTTGCTTTAAAAACTCTTTTGTTCTGTGCGCGGTGTGAGAACTCGCATTGTCGTGATGGAGGATGATGCGGCGGTTGCAGTTCTCTTTACGGAGTTCAGAAACGACCTGTGGCAAACAAATGCTAGCATACCATTCTGCATTAACCGTTCTTTGTCCCTCAAGAGAAATAGTCGCAACATGGCCGGTTTTGGAGACAAACGGGGCCACCATTTTTTTTGCAACACTCCGTGAACGAACAATTTTTGTTGGCTTTAACTCATTTTCGAACACCCAAACTCGTGACTGGTTTTTTGTTTCGGGTACGTACGCGTATATCCAGGATTCGTCACCTGATACAATGTTGTATACAGCATTTGAGGATCCTGCGTGGAATCTTTCGAGAGTTCTGACGCACCAAGTAACGCGAGCCGCTTTTTGCTCTTCACAGAGCGAATGCGGTATCCATCGGGAAAACAACTCTTTTACACCTAATTGTTCATGCAAGATTATTTGTATTTGACTCATGCCAATGTCTAAAGTTGCCTGAATTTCGCGGTATGTCACATGTCGATCTTCCTCAATCAGCTTACGCACAGCATCAACGTTTTCTTTAGTGACTGCAGTTTTTGGACGACCTTGACGGGGATCATCACTGAGCTTGACACGTCCACGTTGAAATTCAGCAAACCAGCGATAAATTGTGGTTTTGGATGGGGCTTCATCACCAAATGCAGAAATCATCCGGTTAACACACTGTTTTTGCGTTAAACCACTTCGAAAATCATAATAAATCATCGCTCTTGAATTTTCTCGAGTCAATTCCATTTTCTCAATGACTAAACAAGTTTGACAGTTTGACAAAACCTTGTGACAAGACCGAGAATCTTTTTTTAAATAAAAATGGTTTCGAGTTTTTAAAACCAAGGTGTTTTCAATTAAAAAGATTTTAATATGACAGAAACAGTGGAAATATTCCATTCCCGATACTTTTAGTGCAGCCTATGTACCACATAAAAATTAATTAATTGAAGCGAGCGCCTGGAATAATAAAAATAGCAAAACTTAACGCTACTCAATTAGAAGATGCCCGTAAGTCTTTTTCTGTCGTTATAATTAATGAGCAAGTTTCAGTAATAGCACTACACTTAGCGAAGTCCTACAACTGAGTGGCGTTTAAGACAATGGTCATAAGCCTCGCACACTTCACAGCGTAATTTACATTTACAAATCATTTAAAAAAAATGAGAAAAGTCGCGAAAGTTTAAAAACAATTAAATGTATACGTATCTGTATTTAGATAGATAAATAGAAAATTCTTTATTATCCACCACATTATAAATTTAAATATACATAATTAGAAACAGTTAGTGATAGACGGTAAGTACAATGGGCGGTGAAACCGCTTAAAGCGATGTCTTCCTTTCTGTCTTTATTGGATCAAACTGTATTTATAATTAACTAATAGTTGAATTGTCTTGATTAATCTTTATAAAACTACTGGGGCTTTTTCTAGTATGTAGAGTAGTAAAATGATTTTACGTAAGGTGATATTTATTTATTTGTCACTTGAATTCTTATTCTACCGCAGACATAGAACAGATAGAATCTGACCGAGAAACGTACGAGGCATTCAAAGTAATTAATTTAACTTAGCGCAATAAAATTTAATTACAAGTGGAAACCCATCCAGTCAGCTAATCCGTTATTTATTGGAAATCGAAGGGATACAACCCGTGGAGACGTGGGCATCGTACTAAACCTGTCACAATTAAAATATGTGGCTGTTTTGTTGGAACAGGATAATGTTACGGTTCGAGAGAAACAAATGGTATTAATCGCATTTCCTGGTTCGAAAATGTCTTTTAATTTTATACGTTTTACTATGTAAATAAAGTAACTACTCCTCTCCGCTAATGTATATAAATAAAGTTTAATTACCACATTACAACTACCACATTTAGGTATATGCAAAGTTCGACGTGATTTTACAACTATTTGCTCAAGAGATTAAGAAAATACGCAGTACAGAAATCGCTTGTGAAATGATACTCATAATAAATAAATAAATGATACGCATTATATGGAAATAATATGTATTTAAAACATTGAAGAATAAAATACGCGGTCTACGACGTTAGAACTTTTAAATTCTGTTAAGCTCTTTTAAGCTTATTTGTTCGGTAGATGCCTTTCCTCTTGTAGTTACATGTAAATTTTTAAACGATGTCTTATTAATTTTGACATGGCCGGACATATCCGGATATTCCACCAAAATCCATAGTATTTGACTGGCCTGTTGGTCTAGTGATTAGTGTCCCTGACTGCTAAGCCAGAGGTCGTGGGTTCGATTCCCACCCAGGACAAATAATTGTGTGATGAGCATGTTAATTTGTTCTGTGTCTGGGTGTAATTTATATATAATATGTATATATTTAGAAATATATAAGTATGTCTATCAGCAGTCTAGTTACCATAGTACAGGCTCTGCCTAGTTTGGGATCAGACGGCTGTGTGTGAGATGTGTGGAGTTATTATTATTATTATTTGTTACTTTACTTAGTAGTTTCCTTTACGTCAGCCTCTATTACTTTTATAGTTAATACAACCTATTGTATACGACACGGTAACTTATAACTAAAAATACGTTAAGTATGCACTTTAATATGGAGCTTGTCTGTAACATATTTTGTCCACAGTTACGATTATTGCTAATGCAATTTATACAAAGCATTAAGGAAGAAATTCAGCCTAAATACAATGATAAAAATTTCCCATCTCGAAATCACTTACATCTTACTTTTATTTAATTAAAGTCTCTACATAGTCATGCAGTATATACAATACATGATTAATTACGGGTTAGTTAATCACGCTCTAGTTCCTAATATAATCACAACGCCACACACTAACGGAGCGGCGACGGCGTGTAGGAAGAGAGAATGGAATTCAATAGGTAGCCAGCCATTGTGGCGTCTCATGAAATATCTCGTTAGGTCAGTGTAGCCAGTTATGCAGATGTGAATAGAAATTGTTAGTAACCAAATTTGTTTGTAAACTAAAATTGTGTACGAGAAATTTACATAATGATTTTAGTTACACATGTAAACTAAAATCAATTCGTAAAATGTAAAATTTTAATGCGCTAAGTAGATTTATGCCCGGGTCCTATAACTAAGAAATGATTCGCTTTGCTTAGCGATAAAAATTTCGTTGAAAATTCAATGAAATTTTACCGTCCGTAAGCAAAACGAATCGTTTCTTGATTATAGGAACCGGGCATATAAGTCTTTAATCTTCTCTTGTTAAAGCATTAACTAGAGAAGATTAAATACTGAATCTACTGACTAGTATACACTTTACAGATAGTCAACCAAGAAATATAAGATAATACAAGAAAATTCTTATTATATTGTCTACAAGACAGCGACCAACATGGGTTCAATTATAAGACGCTATATTAAATATATATGTTTACAATCATTTACAACTATATAAAATACCGTATCCTTCATACAACCCATCACTAGTAGTATCGGAACAATTAAAAATATTGTTGTAACCTTATTGCACGTATGTTTATATGTAAGGTATGATCTTGACCCAACACCTTAACGCATATAGTACGAGAATGCAGTCAGTAGTTTCAAGAAAACCGATTGCACGCATCAAAGTATCGCCTGGTGCCTGGCACGTTAGTTAAATGGTATGCCTGAAAAGTAAACGAACACGCTTCTGTGCTCAATTAAGTCACACTGGCATTCTCACTGACGATCTAGCGAAGCAAATACCGTCTTTTGTGAAATACTCACGGCACTTTGTTCAATTTCCACCTGAAGACGTAGGATTCGGATAAAGGAGGTCCAAAAACTTCTACCTCAAGGAATCGACGACGGACTGCGGACATTGCTGTCCCAGTCAGCCTGTGACTACGATTAGACTTATCTAGTCAAGTCGTCAGGCGGTACAAAGACAATTCACATACTCAAACCAATGCTAGTTCTTGTAAACATAATCCCACTAATATTATAAATGTGAAACTTTGGATGAATGGCCGTTTGTTACTCTTTCTCGCAAAAACCATTGAACCGATTGCGATGAAACTTGGTATGTAGATATCTGGAGACCTGGATTAACGCCCTATGCGTTAAATAGGCTACTTTTTATCCCGATATTTGTACGGAAACGCGTGGCGTTGCTAGTATATTATGTAACTGTGAATATAATATTATAATAAAAACTTGACACATCAAATCAGCCAATAACTTCCTGCAAAAGTTATCTAGTATGTAACGAATGAGAATAACAAAATAACGAAAGTTTTTAGTACGTAATAACATTTAATAGACAGTGTGTACCGTTTTAAATAGCGTATTGTCTCTAGTTTTCCTATTTGTAGTTTAATTTGTCACGATAATAGTGTACCAACTTTGTATGGACGATAGATTTTAGTACAGTCGTGCTCAACTACATTCATTGATATTTGTTTTATTCGCACAGAGTTTTAAGAAATACCTTAATAGATAGGAATTCACTCATTATAAATTAATTAACGTTGAGAAGAAACATAAAATGGTGCCTTCAACGCAATAATTAGAAGCTGCACTGCGATATTAAATCAACTGAAACAACTAATGATTCTGTATATGTGTACTCTATTTTACCTATAAACATCAGCAATTATGTTTAAGTGCAACCATATGATTTTGTCGGTATCTTATATTTCTTTGTTATGCTCTGTACTGTTGTTGCTGTTCAAAACTTATAATTACTAGTTTTACTTGTTACGAATTACAGTTTAATAGTGTAAGGAAAACTTATATACCCAAACTAAATAAGAAAAAAAGACATATACTGTATGTCACTGCAAACCGATTATATTATCACTACAGTATTCGTTTCTTTTCTTCGAAATTTAATGCTGAGAAATTCTTCCACATTATCTATGAACACCTCAACACCGATTTCTACATAAAAGCATATAGAAATTTGACCTATTGAATTGGTTATGATTAAAGTTCAGTAAAGCTCTGACAAACAGTTGTCAGTCCTATTTCAACTTTTCCTTATTATTTATCAACAACAATTTTTCAAGTGCAAAAATCTCATTTCCTTACCGGGCCCTTCAATCGTTCTATGCATGTTATGTGCGCTAGAGGTGTATTTTGTATATAATATTTATGATACACACAGATACAAATTGTTGGATTATATGAAACGTCTATTTATATTTTAGAATAATAGGTATGTTATATTGTCCTCACATTTAATTTACTCTCATAAGCAATGTAACCAGAGATTTATATAAAACATTTTGAAAAAAAGTGTCCTTGGAGTTTCTTGCCTGTTCTTTCTCTCTTCTCCATATGATGTATGTATTGAAACAGGCAACTAGCTTCACGACTGACTTAGTCTGACTGACTCCTACTCCTGACAATTCAAAAATACCTATTATTGGTTTAATTGAAATAAATGGTTTTGATTTGATTTGATTGATTTCAGAGCTAACCTTGAAGTTTACTTATTCCTTAAAAAATCAAGTTATCATTTGTTTTGTAGGAGCTTGACCGTTTTTTTTGTAGTTTCCACAAAGCCACATTTCAGTCTGTTACCGGTCAGGACCAAAGCTGTCAAATCTATCTCCAATTTTTCAGAAAAGTTTTCATCCTCGTAATTTTATAAACCATGCTTTAAATTGTAAATTAAGTTTCTAGGGCTTCTTAGGCCTTCGATATATTTAAAGAGTATTTGTCTTTTGTAACTATTAAGATGTCATTGTATTATACTTGAAAAGCTATATATTTGACACTAAACCGTATCATAAACTAAACCTATAACCTATAATAGACAGAAATATGATGTTACTTAGTACTCGCACGGAGTGAGTTATGTAAATAAGTACCTACTCCCTAACTTTATACCATAATAATAGCTCCTACCTACTTTAGCACTTTTGTTATTGCCAGTACATAAGGCAGACGGAAGTTCGAAACACTTGCCCGGGACAATTGCCTTCGTGTTGAGCAGTAGCGTCGGGCTTTTGTGTGACAGTGCACGAGAAACAATGTCCTAGATAAGATGAGAAATTTTTTAAAGAAAATGTGCTAATATAACAGAGATGATATCTTATGTAAGTGGTCTATATCTAACCTTTTAATTATAATATAGCTAATTTAGCTTATTCTGTGCACAAAGTATGACCATACTATAATGTATTCTGTGGTATGACTATCTGGCTCCCGCGGTTTCTCTTTTTTTACACACCTGTTCCCACTCTAATTAGTATGATTATGGGCATTATAAATCATAGCTAGTTGGCCCCGGCCGAAGTTATGACTACCTCGTCTGAGGATTCTCCTTTTATTAGATGGTCCTCACCTTCTTTCTTACATCGATTGCCGACAATTTTAATTTCCCTTTAAATCAACTTCTAGTACATATTGACCCCTCATAGATCTGCTGAAGTGATTTTTATTTAACAAAAAACTTCACAATTTCTAAGTATTAATGGTCTTTAATTCATATCATATTGTTATGAGCCGTGGTTCGGGAATAGATAGGTACATCATTTAAATAGACACAAATTTATTTAAATAATTAGCATATAACACAATTATTAGAAGTCATAGATACAATTCTCAGTATTTCCACTTAATTTTTACTTGTAGTATTCGCTATACTTCGCACTTGTTACTCGCAGTATCGCTTAACTTAAACTGAATATCCTTACCGCCAAGTAACGTCCTTATATAATATCGAATTTCTAGAAGTCAAGTACAAAAAGAGAAAAAAGTATTTTTAATGTTATTGTAAGAATGCTACCTACCTATTATCATTTTCTTACTATAATCACACTGTGTCTTACTACATGGTAAATGCATTCTTCCCTACTTTCTAATTTTATCTTTCTGGTGTTTAGTGCTAGTCTGGAGCCAAGTCCTACTCAAGGACTGCGGCTTGCGGTACATGTAACTTACTGGCATTTTATCTTGTTAGTTTGGTTCTTTAGTTAGCGCTAACGTAGTTTTATATTTCTGTCATTGAATAGTGACGTATCATGATGAATGACATCAGAGTTTATTGTTTCAGGCCGGAATCAATCACGTGTTTTGTGAATATTTAAAAATATCTTGTCAACGTAAGCTCGAAGTGCTTCACAATAAAAAACAAAGTTACATATTTTAAGTGTTGCGTTTTGGTTCGATTTAAACTGAATATAAATACCGTTCCCAAGTTCATTACGTCACTAAATTTTCGCATATCGTTTGATATAATTTTGACTTTAACCACAGTTGCCTTTGCTAGTACGTACATCAACTAATGACGTACTCGTATCAGACTATTAATCAATGGAACGAAGCAAACAGATCACAGATCCACACCCTCGATACGAGCGGATGAACGAAGAGCGATAGTTGTTCACTCATTCACAAGTCAACAGATCGAGAAGATAACATTAAGGTTTCGTGTTACGACGCGACGGTATGAATAATCATCGAGTTAGTTACTTTGTTTTGAAAGTTTTTTGGAGAAAGACAATTAATAATATTAGTTGTGAGAATGATAAGATAGAATCTGTGTTGATTTGTCGTACGATATGTAGAGCGTGGGTGAGGTTTACCTTGAGTAGGACGAAGAGGGCGTAAATTAGTAACTATCAATACATATCACGTTATGCCTCGGCCCCAAATAAGTTCAGTATAAACATGATCCTTATTGGTCAGTAAAACTGTGGAACTAACGAGATAAATTCGTCGAATATTAAATCGTGACCTTGAAATGACATTAATATACAACCACATGTCAGTAATAACACAAAAGAAATGTTACTGCGAACTCAATTTTCGAGCCCACATATTGCAGATGCAAGATGTTAGTTGAATATTATTCGCCTTTGCTGTTAAAGACTGTGGAACTTTGTTTTGACTGTTTCAAAGATTTCTTATTTAGAGGTTAGGTTTTGATTTAGGTTTGAAAAAAAAAGAAGAAAGGAAGTTTAAATTTTACCGACGCTCGGTGTGGGACTCTGGCTACGGAATAAACAACCTGAGCATTTGAGTTATAAGTAAAAATATTATTATAATTGAGGAGCGTTAGAACAAAAACTGATAAATCATATTTTGACAGATATCATTTCAATTGCAGAAATCGGTTGCTATCGTACACATTCATAGCTTTTTTTGTATCAAATCATCCGAAAACGGCTAATTCCTTCTCAAAACACACAGATCTCAACATAAACCTATAAATCAACCTCATTGTAAAATGATTGGAATAGACACCGATAAGTCCTTAAGAATTTTTATGGGTAACACTTTTGAATCCTCAGTGACGACCACCATTGAAGGACTGGCGAAACAGTTTATTGCCAACAAGAATAAAGATGACACTTTTTGAAGTATAAAAATTAACTACAGAAGTGACTAGCTTTTGCTCGCGGCGTCACTCGCTTGAATGTAGAATTTCTCAATCAATTCAGATATCCCTAGGGTTCAAAACTTCATGATGATCTGTTGAGTAGTTCAGGCGTGAAAGATAATAGACAAACAAACAAAGAAACTCAGTTTCGCAATTATAATATTAGTTAAGATATTGAGGACGTTGATTTTAAGTGCGATTGTTCTGAACCAGAAATATCTTTAATAGTGTAAGTTTTCTCCTAAGTAAGAGAATTTTGATAAAGTTGTTTTATTTAATATCAATATGAGCATCATCAAACGCTGATATATCCAATTAGTTTTATAAAATACGTACTGAACACAAATCTTTTATTCAGTAATCCAAATAATGTTAATAACATCAATAAAATCCTAATTAAAAATCCATAGACTTATGTGATCGACGCTCTTTTAATTATAGTAGTGTTAATCATACTGACGTAATATTTATAATCAGTTATTTTTTAGCTACTTGTTTCAAATGTGTGACTAGTAAAAGCAAAGAACCAAACTAAAAGGAGATCAATTTCTTTATCAAAAAGTACAAGACAAATAACAGTGGGAGAGTCATGCTTGGGCACGTATGGGCTGGCTCGAACGGAGTGATACCCCGGTCTCAAAGAAAACCGGCAGTGAAGCAATGCTTACATTGCTTGTCGCCGAGTGAGTGCGGTTACCGGAGGCCCTACCCCTTCTCTTTCCCCTCTTCCCCTACTTGGGAGTAGCTTAAAGGCTGGCAACGCACTTGTGACTCTTGAGTTGTAAGTGCCCATGGGCGGCGGTAGTCACTTACCATCAGGTGACCCGTCTGCTCGTTTGCTCCCTATAACATAAAAAAAAAACTAACCAGACTAAAAATGGAGTAGAGCTTGGACCTCAAGTGACGGACTTAGTTTCCTGAATATTGAGCCAAAAGTCAGTTCAGTTTGAGTTAGCGCTCAGGATAACTCATGAACTGTTCGCCTACCTAACTTACTACCACGATTATGCGGCTTGAACTGTTTGAGAGGTTTTCTCTCCGCATCGACTGGCATGTTTGCGGTTTCCTTTATGTTCAACAAGCTACTGTACGGATGGCGCAATGGTTTAGTGGTCACCTCGCCACTACCCCGTGTCGAATGTTGTGGGTTTAAGTCCCACACGGGTCAAGAATTTGTATGATCCACCAATAGCTGTCCCGAGTTTGAGTGTTCTTTGTGTCCGTGCCTTAAATTTTTTGAAGCCCCCCGCGACCCTGCGCGTTAGAGTAAACTTCGCTTGGTTTTTTTTACTGTACCCTATTGACTTTTCTGTAGCCAAGGTACCGATATTATCGAATTCTATATCTTTACAATCAATTACAAATCTAACGTAACCTATCTTTATATATATTTTATATACGGACACGTGATATCTATTTAGGCCACCGTTACGTAATGAGTGTCACTTCAATTGCTGTTTTTGGACCTTTAGCCGTCTTAATTTACAACAGAAATAGAGGAAGAACATTATTATTTACGAATAAATAAATTATAAACGCAATTACGTGTAAAACCCTTAATAAAAATAGGTAAAATCAATTAGTTACGAACATATTTCCAGGAATTTGATTAATAACAGAACTTGGACTGGAACAAATGTTGAAACCAATTGGTAAGCTACCTGCTGAATGCGTTACAGAGCTTATGAAGTTGAAATTTTTTTTTATGAAGGATTTACGACATGATTTTCAATTATTTAATAATAAGAGCTGTTGCCCAACTATATAAACATGTAGTTGCAATTATTTTATTAAAGCGGTTTATTGGACTGTTCTACGTGCAATATCGTGATTCCTTTAATATTTTTCAAGCACCTTTGAGCACTTAAGATTGCGACGGAAATAGGTGTTAAAGTGCGCTATAAGGTTCTCAAGTCTTGAAGCAGCTTACTGGCTCTGTGTCTGATATTGGTTTTATTATAAGTACTTCATACTTAAATAATATATTATTAATATTTTAGAGACATTTTGCCTTTACAGCTTTATAGCAGTGACAGTAAACTAGGATAACTACTGACGACTCTTTTGTGGTTTATATGCGTACCAAAATGTAGGTGTGTGCCGTTTGCTTTATGATGAAGAAAATCTTTATGAGGAAACCTGCGTGTATATGTTAATTGTTCAAAGGTCATAGTAATAATATCATAGTAATAATAATAAGGTCCGGGGGCATATTAACTAAAACCTATGTAGATGCAAACTAAGCAGAGCTTGTACTCTAGTACACTGATATACATACTTAGATACATTTTTTTTTTTTAAATTACATACCCATACTACATTTATATTATACATTAAAACACCCAGAAATATATACATATTCATGAATAACAACTATTTGCACTGAAAAGAAACTTCGTCATTAGGATACAACATATTGATTAAGTCGCCACTGACTTGAACTAGGTCCTAATAGCGCTGAAAAAGAAATGTCGAGAAGAAACTCTGATCATTAACCAATAGCAAGATAATGAAACTGGCTAAAAGCGCTGCAAAATTTGTACGTATTCAGCTGCTTTTCTTATCAGTTCCGTAGATATGTCTGTGTTACTGTTATAATTTTAACATCTGCTTTATTATTTTTTATACGGATAATGTTGCTTTCCCATTAAGGATAAAAAACTTAATAATGCATTGCTTTAACATAATGAACATCCCATCAAAAACATAAATATGAAAATGGGTTTGAAGTTCATTATTGAGAATATACGTGGTTATCCACTACGCCGACAGAAGACTTGAGATCTAAATGATTGCCAAGTTCTGTAGATACCCCTCCTTTTTGCGTCGGGGATTCAAAACTACCTGTGCCATAGCTTAAGAGTTCTAGCGCCATAAACGAGATATTAATAATATATCTCTTTATTATACGAAAGAAAAAATATCTGGTTATCCAATGGTGGCCTAATCGCACTACGACAATCTCTTACAGGCAACCATATAAGGGAAAAGAAATAGAAATAAATTTAGGGCAGTATGGTATACGTTCAATACATTATTTAGTTACAGAAAATATCTTACGAGTAACATAAGATTATACAACTACACAATATACATATAGAAATATATATGTCGCAGCCAACTAGCTTAATTTGAAATGAAAGGGAACAAAGGGAAATTACAAGTTATTGCAATTTTCTAGTGATAAATAGTCATCTTTGACTATTAAAAAAAAGGGTAGTGATCGTGCGCGTCTAATTTTCACCGGTAGGACATTTCAAAGTCGAACCGCTTGAACCAAGAGAGAATTATACATGAACTTGGTGGACTGTCCAGGCTTCAATTTGGGGCTCATTGCAAATATGGCATTTTATTTTATGGTTTTGTGTAATCGCACTCTTCTCTCACTATTTTCTCTCAATTAATTTCTCCCAGAAATTCATACTATTTGATATAAACTTCATTCCTCCATAATTGTTACTTTAAAAGTAAAGGACATATATATAGGAGTATTACACCTTTGTTTTTAAGATGGGCACAAGTGAACTGAGACATCATTCGCTAGGGTTTACCTCTTCATGCAACAACTTGTTAAAGAACAAAGCCAACCACTGTCATTCAAACTTCGTTAATACTAATTTCATTCACTAATCCGATATTCATATGCACATTGTTCAACACTTCGCTCTATTCTCCTAATGTATACGTTTTTGAAAGTAGTTCTTCAACCGGTCTTTTACGCCTTCATCTTTTATCAGCACCCTCCCTTCCGCTTCTTTTTTCATACATCTCACATGTTTGATGTCTTTTAGATATGTCTTTGGACAGCTTAAATAGAATAGTATATAATTTTAAAAATAAATATTATGTGCATATAATACGAATCTTATACAAAAATTTTTTGGAGTCTCTCAAGCTTATTTAGCGTGTTATTTTAGAGTATTATTTTTTCTGTAAAACACTTGAGGTAATACCAACAGTTTGGATTTTGGATAATCCATAAATGCATGGTAAATAACAACAAAGGTAAACAATGATATAAATTCCAGAATGTTGCATAATTTAGCAAGGAACAGAATAGCAAAATTAACATTCTCACATACAAGTTCGTATCTGTTTACAAGAACTAATTACTTGCCCGTGAGAGCTTTTCAAAACTGTACTGTACTAAAACTGGAAACAGTAATTATGGTATAATATAATATTATAGTTTCATCAACTTCATTTGAATCTCATACAAAGGCAACGAGCGGAACTGTAATTTTGTTAACAATTTAAATCAGGCGCTTAATTAGTTTGCAACTTTCATTTTCTTTAATGGTTGCCATTAATTCCCATTTCACTCTTTCATATTTCGTAAAGTAAAGTTAACGATAAATAGTAAAAGAAACGTGAAGTACAACGACTCGTAACAACTGAAGTAATGACTTTTAAAAATGAAATTTTTAATAATGAAATTTTATATGAATTTATTTAAAGAAACATTACGTACTTCTTGGAAAGTTAATAATCATCGTGATGTTCGTTTAGTATAAAATAATCGAATTGAAAAATTATAATTTTAAGAATGAATATGCTTGAGTTTTATTCATTCCCTATTAAAATAAATGTACCTATCTACTACGGGCACAAAATGAACCACAAATAGAGAAATGTTGCTGAATAGTGTAGGTACGACTGAATATTCAAAATAATCTTCCTCAACATCCGCTGGGATTAAGAAAAGGGATTTGTATTTTTTCCTCGTAAGAATAATGGAACAAACTGAAATGAATGATAGGGGTGGGTACATAGGGATGGGAAGCAATAAGTTACCTCACTGAACTCATTCTGTGAGGGAACGAAAATAAGAATAGTACTTCTTTCAAAAATGCAAGGCTGCAGAATTAGCATGAACTCTTGAAAGTTGTTATTGTTACGTCCGATTAACCCATATTGTGTACGAATGCTTGACGTCATATTACGTCCTCGATTTTTCTATCAAGCGAGGGGCGTCGGGTCGCATCGGATCCCGCCGGTTCGCAAATGCACGGCGCATGCGTCAAAATTGCGCCAATTTCGCGGGCAGCGGCCTCTGCCGACGGCCGTTCCAGTCTATTCGGTGCTTGACGGAGGGATGTTGGATCGCGCGCGGCCTTATATCACGGACGGGAATTTCAAAAAAATTAAGAAAATGGCATAGTTTTAAAGTGGTGCAGCACTGTCTGGAACTCACTGCTTCGACGCTTTTGGCTGTCGATGCCAAGACTAATCTAGTGTCGTGTGTTTAGGTTAAGTTTCTGTGTATAAATGAAAATGTCGGGTTATGAAGGCAAATTTTTTTGTATATAGTATTTAAAAATTGTTAGTAATCGTGTATATATCTGTACATAGGTTACGGGAACTCGTGGTTTTGATTGTAATTTCAGACGCGTACTCATTCAAGTGCCAGTATAACCTTGACACGTTTTCCCGCGCTAGCACCCCAACCTTGTTTTCAGTTGCACTCTCCCTTGACATTTACCGCAAAAGCGAATTCTCTTTCGCTAATTAAGAATATTGTTTAGTGAACCATTTAGCAACCGTAGTCATCTCGTAGCGTTGGTCAATTGTTGCGGACTGTATATCTTAATCCTAATGTCGAGTGAATTAAAAACTATTATAGAATGACATCGTAATAGTTATGATGATGTAGTAAATGCCACTTGAATTCAATATCAAGCTTGTTATAATGGGACCCTTGTGACCGCTTCAGTGACGAGCGAACCCGCATCAACAAAAGGAGAATGTCAAGAGGTAAGTTGTTTTTATTATAAATTAAGCATTTTTAAAAAGGTTTCTTTTGTAAGCATTGAATTCGTTAAACGATTTTGGAGAACCTATGAAGAATAACTGTTTGTTTTACGATTAATGTGTTTGGATTTATATTTAGATTCGAAGGTCTGCGCTAACTTCTATTTCCTCATTTATAGCCTACCGCCCGAAAAGGGTCACGGTTATACTGCATGGCCATGAATGCTGTTTGGAGCTAGAGCGTCGGGATTCACACTTATTATTTATAAATAAGTGTGTGTGTGTGTGTTTATATTTAAAATAGAATGGCATTTGCAGTTTCTAATAATAAATGTTAGATAACGTTAGCGTAACGTAACGTTTACCTACTATTTTAACCTAAATAAAAAAACGATTTAATTATTATATAATTATGTAAAAAACGCATGTGGTGTCGTTCGGACACCACATGCGTTCTATCGCTATATATAAATATATCTAATGGATTAAAAAAATTGCATGAAAAGTCTATAAACATTGTAAAAAGTCGAAATTAAAATTGAGTCATCTGTGAAAGTTGCCCGAACTAATATATGGAAAATTAGTATACAAACAACATCAAAGTCACAGTGTAAATAAAATAAATCAACTCGCGGTCAGCGTTTTTCGTTGCGCTAACACTTTATTTCCGTCTAGCTCTCATCCGCCGAGCGTCTGAAGGATAATGTGTGATAATTAAAAATGTAGTAATTTAGAACTTACATGACCGCATTATGTTTTTTTAATGAAATGAAATTATGATGCGATCTTTGGAGATATAAACTATTCACCCCAAAAAGTTTCACAAAAAACTTGTTAAAAATGGCGAAAACATCGCGTTACAAAGAAAATATTTAAAAATATACACTAAAATTTAAAACCTCCTCCAACGATTTGACTACCATATTGTACCTACCTTACAAGTTTACCCATATGGTAATGCCTTTTTTTGCCTGAGTTTTGCCCACAGTTCGTCCGACATGCGGCAGGCGTGACCAGCCCAGTTAAATTTTAGGCTAAAATTTCCAGCCAGTCAGCGATCTGAGTTTTGGAGCGCAGTATACTGTTCCTTATACGGTCTGATAACTTAGCGGCAAAAGTGACTGATTACATTCAACACACAAAATTTTAGGTTCCATGTCATTTTTGTCTAGTATCCGTGGTCAGATCCCTTTGTTAGATTGATCTGACCACGGACACCATTTAGTGTCCTTGTTTAGATTGATTCAATTTCTTGGTCGAGTTTTTTAACGAATTTGTCCCTGAATGTACTCAACATCCAATAAAAGTAACTACTTGTTAACGTCCCCTGTTATCCCCTGTTAGTTGCATAACGAACATTGCATTACAAAAGAGTGTCCTGCCATTTGAACCAGTAGATGAACTATATATTTACTGTAGCTTACTGTGACGAAATACCTGTAAATTTGGTTGATTAAATTTCTACATTGCGCTTTATTATGCCCTGAACACACATCGAATCAAGATTACAGTGACCAACATAACGGCAAGTGCAACATTCAGCCATAGCAAGAGAAGAACTATTACACTATTACACACTATTACAAGATACACATAGCAGATGACTGTAACCCTGCTTAACACGATTGCAGAACAGATTGATCTGATTCGAGCTCACTGTTGTACATTGTTTAAATAAGTAATTCGTTTAGGAAATATTATAACGAATAGAGTATTAAGCTTAATTTAATACCGTGCAACATGAGTTTCTGTAAGATTCCACAAGATGTGTTGCAACGGCGTTGCGAGGCCTGAGCGATGACGCTGCGTTATTCTACATATAAATCACAAATGACACACGGTGAAACACTGCGACGTCGTCGGATTAGCCTTGTGTTGCGAAGTCGCATAGCCTAATGTCGCACTCAATGCGTTGAAATCATAGCGTTGCGACGACGGCTACTCAACGAACAGACAAAGCCCGTGTAGCATCACTCTTGTAACAAATGTTTATAGAGGATGTGAATGAATATTCAAAAAATGAGATTTTACAAAATTTTCTATTGTTCTCCACTAAAGTAGCATTTTTGATGGTTCACCAAAATCGTTGGTAAACATAATGTTTAAAAAAATGGAATATACAAACAAAATTGTAATAAAAGTGTTGCAATACACTAATCTCCTTCAAAATATAAAATGCACGAAGCATTATTACACAAGGTTGTAGACCTTAGGTCTGTCCGTCTGGGTTTACGAACTTTACATCACCTTTATCTACCCTCTACAACCTAGCAAGGGCCGTTACTTTTATCATTTCAAATAGCTCGTTCAGGTCCATAAGGTATGAACTTCAGATGTAAATGTCATTGAACGTCTTAGTAACTCTTGAAAAAATATACACGAAACGTTTGAAGGTTATAGATAAGTCACTTAATTAATCTGAAGAGTTTTTTAAGATGGTTTTGTTTAATAATAATGGGTTTGGCACTATTACTTCCATATTTATTGAAAAAATAAACTTAATATTTAGAAACACATAGAGTTAAAAACGAGTTGATGGCATAACTCTATAACAACCAAGAAGTTTTATTACCTTCATTTAAGGATTATTTAATTGTCTATAAAACATATTATCAGTTGCCATTATTCACTATTGATATTTTCAGATGTCTGTTGATAATTTGACCCGAGTCCATTGCTCTCGAGTGTAGTATACGTGAGTTAAAGTGAAGGCACAGATAAGACAATAGGTGAAGGTAATAAAAACATGTTAAATTTTGATGAAACAGTGCACTGGTTTTTCAGAGACAGTGCAAATTAATTCATTATAACGAATAATATATATTTAGAATATAACGAGGAACGTAAATTTTAGTGAAATAGCAACGTTTTCGAACGCACTGATTTTCGTGTAAAATTGCCAGAATTTTACTGTTAATCTTTTTTTCCAGAGAAATCGCGAAATAATTTTTATTTATTCATTTAGTTTAAATCCGTAACGCATACCTCAATTTTTTTAGGACTTAGGATTATTTATAGGTATTTTAAAAAAATTAGTCACAGCACAGCCAGAATCCAGCTAGAGAAGAAAGGCCGCTCATTCAAAATAGGAAAAGGCGTCAGACAGGGAGACCCCTTATCTCCTAAACTATTCTCCGCTGTTCTGGAATCAATTTTCAGGCGACTCAGTTGGGAAAACCTTGGGATCAATGTCGACGGTTCATCGCTGACACATCTGAGAATCGCTGATGACATAGTCCTATTTGCCAAAACATCGGAAGATATTAATAGAATGATTGAAGACCTCGCGATCGAAAGCGTAAAGGTAGGACTAAAACTGAACCCAGAAAAAACTAGACTGATGACGAATTTAAACAAAACTACAATAATGTTAGGAAACTCTGAAATTAACTACTCTGATGAATATATTTACCTAGGACAGATCATAACTCATAAAGAACCAATGCACGAGGAATTAAGAAGAAAAATTACAAACGGATGGAGAAGATCCTGGAGCTTAAAAGAAGTTATGAAGGACAAAACACTTCATATTAACATGAAAAGGAAACTATTTAATACTTGCATGCTACCTGTCCTTACGTATGGCTGCTAGTCATGAACCGTAACCCAAGAATTGATAAAAAAACTTGGAACTTGCCAGCACGCTATAGAGAGGAGTATGCTGAATATCAAGAGATCAGACAGAGTAAAAAACAACATCATTAGGAATAAAACAAAAACAACAGATTTTACACTAAAAATCAAAAGACTCAAATGGAGATGGGCGGGGCATATGATAAGAGGTCCTGATAAATGGAGCAAGAAAGTTACAAGATGGTACCCGAGGGAAGGTAGAAGAAAAAGAGGGAGACCGCGGAAATGATGGGACGATGACATCAAAGAGGTGGCAGGGGCGTGGAACAGAGTAGCTCAAGTAACGCGTAAGTAAGGCGTCGGGCCCCCCCCTTACGGAGACTCTCCAGCCCAGCTTCCTGCAGGAAGTGGTTGAGGGCCTTTTCCCGCAACGGGTGGAGCACGTACCCCCGTCGATGGCCCCCTTGGCCGGAAACGACGGGGAGAACGAGGAGGATGGTGTTCCGCCCGTCACGGAGGCGGAGGTAGGGGCGGTTGTTCTACGGATCCGTTCTAAGAACACCGCCCCCGGGCCAGACGGGATCCCTGCCCGAGTGTTGGCCCTTGCCCTCGATCACATGTCCGACCGCCTCAGGGAGGTGTTCGACGCCAGCTTGGCGTCCGGGCGCTTCCCTGACTGCTGGAAGAGCGGGAAGCTGGTCCTTTTAAGGAAGCCGGGACGGCCTACTGACTCGGTCGCGGCCTACAGGCCCATCGTGTTGCTGGGCGAGGCGGGTAAATTGTTTGAGAGGGTCCTCTCTGCCCGCATCGTCCGGCACCTTGGCGAGGTCGGCCCCGATTTGTCGGACGCCCAATTCGGTTTTCGAGCGGGGCGTTCGACGGTCGGCGCTGTGTTGCGCCTAGAGGCCGTGACCGAAGAGGTAGTGAGCTGTGGCGGCGTGTTGTTGGCGGTGTCGTTGGACATCGCCAACGCATTCAATAGTCTGCCATTCAGCTGCATCAGGGAAGCACTCCTTTATCATAGGGTGCCACAGTACCTGAGGCAGCTAGTGGCAGACTATCTCGAGGAGCGTACCGTCATGTACGAGGACCGAGACGGAGTTTTAAGTCGTCGGCCCATGTCGTGCGGTGTTCCGCAGGGGTCTGTCCTTGGACCACTCCTGTGGAACATGGGGTACGACTGGGCCCTTCGAGGCGACTTCCCCCCCGGGCTGGGCGTAATCTGTTACGCCGACGACACACTGGTCACAGCCCGGGGGGCGAACTTCCAAGAGGCGGCGCGTTTGGCCACCAGAGGTGTCTCTCTGGTGGTCGGTCGCATCGAGGCGCTGGGTCTGCGGGTGGCCCTGGATAAGACGGAGGCCCTTTTATTTCATGGGCCTCGTCGTGGTCCACCCCCTGGCGCCTCCATCGTAGTCAACTTGGTTCTCGTACCGGTTCGGGCCCACATAAGGTATCTGGGCCTGATCCTCGACGGTAGGTGGCTCTTCGACGAGCACTTCCGACAGCTTGCTCCGAAGCTGGTCGGCGCTGCGTCCGCCCTTGGGCGACTCTTGCCCAATTTGGGCAGACCCAGCGTCGCTACAAGACGGTTGTACACGGGGGTTGTCCGGTCAATGGCACTGTACGGTGCACCGGTGTGGGCGGGAGCTCTGTCCGCCCAGAATAGGGCGCGCCTCTGGCGCCCTCAGAGAGTTATGGCGGTTAGAGCCATACGCGGATACCGCACCGTGTCGACGGAGGCGGCGTGCGCGTTGGCCGGGACTCCCCCGTGGGATTTGGAGGCGGAAGTGCTCGCCGAAGTATATCGGCGAACGGCTGAGTTCCGGGCGGGAAGCGGCAGTCGGCCCCCGCCCGAAGAGGTACGCGAATGGCGTGAGGCCGCTCGCCGAGCCACCATGGCTCGTTGGTCGTCCCGGCTGGAGGCTCCACGTGCTGGCTTTGCCGCCGTGGAGGCGCTCCAGCCGGTCATCGTCGAGTGGGCAGGGCGGCAGCACGGGACCCTTTCCTTCCGACTGACGCAGGTTCTTTCCGGGCACGGCTGCTTCGGGAAGTACCTGCACTCGGTCGCTAGGAGGGAACTGAGTCCCGCCTGTCACCACTGCGACTGTAGTGAGGACTCGGCTCAGCACACGCTGGCGGTTTGCTCCGCCTGGGCGACGCAGCGTCGGGCCCTCACTGCAGTCATCGGAGGGGATCTCTCGCTACCGGCCGTCATACGCTCCATGGCTGGTAGCGACAGGAATTTTACCGCGGTCGCCACTTTCTGTGAGGACGTCATCTCGCAGAAGGAGGCGGCGGAAAGGGTCCGGGAGGACGATCTCCACTCGGACCTAATTCACCGCCGGCGAACCGGGCGGCGGAGGCGCGCTTACCACCGCCTCATGCCGCCCTGAGTGTGGCCGCGGGTGGACGGGACGGGTTTTCCCCCTCCACCCGCTATAGTGGCCCCCGCGAGGAGGCGGCGTCCGCGTGTGCCTGGACGTCGCCTAATTGAGAGGTTTTTACCCGAAGGTGGTGCCCGCGCTTTTGCGGGCAGGCGCTAGGGGGGGTCCGGATGTCTTAATAAAAGCTGTTCCCGGATCCCTCCTCCTTAAGGCGCAGTACGGCACACCGTGTGGTTTTAGTCGGTTCGATTCCGACACACCGCCCCACCGAAAACCCCGGTGGGGTGACGGCCCGAGGGGTTTCCACACGCACAAAAAAAAAAAAAAAAAAGGCCTTTGCCGATTGGCAAACAGATCTGCAAAAGATTACCAAACAGCAGATATTAGAATAAGTTTTAACTTTTATTTGTTTTGTTTGAATAAGTTTTTAAATGTATGTATGTATAAGCTAAAGATCTGAATAAAAGGCTATATTATTATTATTATTGTTTAAAAAAATTTAAATGCCTTAAAAAGGTTTAGAGCGATTTTAATTATAAATTATATAACGTTACAAGTATAAAACCGACAATGACGCTTTCACTCATTTCGTGTGTCGTAATCAATTGTCAAACTTTTTCAACCAAGCTATTATGTATTTCTATATAATTGGACTGGGAATATAATATTTAGTTATATTGTACTATATCAGACGTCAGTTATATTAATAATAGATCGCAAGTTTGAACAAGTTATTAATAATCAACATAACATTGACATCAATTTTAAGTGGTAAGTTGTTTTGAAGGATATGGATTGGATTCTCACACATCACAGGGAATTTATTTGTGTAGTTACACTACGCTATTCTGTTTTTTTTTTAGTTTTGGACCAGTAATTTGCGTTTTAAATCTCAAACGGCAAAAATGCTAACTAGTGACAATGTTTTCTTTTTAAACTAATTCAATCATTTTTTTAATTTATCAAGAAACTATTTACATTTACATTATAAAACGAATGTTTGGAAAGTCCTAACATGATTGAGTTGACATTTTGTTAAGTTATTTTTACAATATCTATGACGTTATTTAATTACATGAGCAAATACAACACATCGCATGTAGGAAATCATCCGATTGTACGAAACTTGACTTAAATATTGGGCACAGTTGTTACAGTTTGAAGGACAACGTACATTTATGTCACTTGAATAAAATACCATTGGCGCATTCACAACTACAATACAAAGAATATTGTGTAATATAAAAAATAATTCACCTACATTCAAAATATACTCGTTTTCCTCAGTTCAAAGCTCCTACACTTAGGGAAAAACGCTTGAGTGTTCAAGTAATAAATTATGATTACCAGAACATCAGCTTGCTTTTATTCCCATCCACTCGCAGTTGTCCCTCACATACATCTCAGTCTTCGTTCATTTATCATGCCTGTGTACTCATTTAGTACTTCTTATATCAGCCGGAATATTCGATGTCACTTGGATGTCATTCTATATATATGATGTGGCTCTTTTTACGTTTGCAGAGGAAAGTTTCACATTTCGTTTTAGGGCTCAATATTTCTGGTTTTACTGTCTAGCTATGTATAATATATAGTTGACAATCAAGTACTTATCTGATGGTACTTGAAATAAAAGTCATTGTTGTTGTGTGTGTATTGTGTTGATACGGATTTGATAATAATGAATCTATTTGAATAAAATGTGATACAAAAATGATAACTAGTAAAACAATGAGTACAGGACACATTTTGCCATTAAATACGAGTAGCATGCAAATATTCAGTAGGTAAATTTAAATAAAAACATAAGCAAAGAGACACAATTTGTCTATTCAGTTATTAACACAATGTGTATCTAAAGTGAAAAGTTGCACGATGTGCAACCCTAGGTTAATACTTCAGTGGTAAATTTATGGTATGGTAAGTTCACAAATTTCTCAGGTAATGCGTTGTAAATAAGTAGTCCTATGAACGACCAGCTTGCTCTGTACATCTATCTCTAAACAAGGTACAGTCATTTCTAAATAAGTTTGGTTAATTTTACGATTACTTGTGTTATCTTTAGCTGCAAATAATCCTATGTTACACTTAACGAATTTAGCTATTTCGAAGATATACGTGCTAGGGACAGTCAAAAAACTGATTTAAATATTGGCCTACAGGAATCTGACCACTGCAAGAAATGTATTCGGACAATATTTTTGAATATTGCCCGAATACATATCTTCCCAAGTACATATCTTTTGAGCTAATGCTGGGGCTATAGTAAAGAGTCATGTTCCAAAGTAAATATTTATTGAACTACCTTTTCAAAGACCCGCAGTCCAACTGATGGACTGAATAGTTTGTTTTCCTAACTGTTCACCTAACATCCCAATTGGAAGTACTTTTAATCCGCCTCGTACCAACTTTTTACAGAAAGTTAGTAACTTTGTTTTAAACGTGAAACACAGGTAAGTATTGCTTACATATTGACACCCAACATCGATTTCTACACAATCTATTTACCGTCGATTTGCTAAAACATCGAGAAAAGTATTGCAGAAGTATTAAAATTATATATTGGATGGTTTCTCGCATCTGTTGCCTCCGTCGTCAAAGGGTCCCGTATATTTTTATCGTAGGTCGTAAAGCGTCCAAATGAAAAGGTTGCCTCAGTAGTGATTGTGGAACGTTCAGGGGCATGGGCGCGATTATTTGGGACAATACTGCTTTATGTACTCTGCTGACCCGTATGTATAACAAAACAAAAACAGATGAAGTACCATTAGCTGGTTTCTTTTTAGTGGTGACTACAAAAACATTATAGATTCTCTCACTTTTGATTTGTAAACAATAAGGAAATCGGCGAAACGGGCAATCTGCTGCAATTTTACGATAAATACTCGGATCAAAATCTTCTTCATAATTTTAGATAATTGTGTAATGAAATCTTTTAAACAGTAACTGCATTATGACATGTTAACTAAATGCAACTGTTTCCATTAACTTTCATTTCATCATGTCTCATCTTTATTGATAAAGAGATATAGTTGTGTACTCTTTAAGAATGCTCCTCGCTCGATACTGTAGTACTGACGAGGATGGTTACTACAGATTGGATGTCAACGAACTTGTAGACCCTTTTCTATTCCGCAAGATAACCGCCTAGAGGGTTTTAGGACAAGTAGTCCGTTATCCCTAAAGGAAGCTTGTATTAAACGCAATTTCATTAGAAAATGCCTACGCCGTAGTACGAAAGTATTGAAAATGATTTTAGTTTCGATTTTGCCATTTTAGGGTAAGGTATCAAATAAGCAATTCGAATAAAAAATAAAGATAAACGCCAATTAGACTGATAATGTAGTGAACACCTTCTTCTAAAATGTTTTCTTAATAAACAGAAGAAACCCGGTATCAAGTACCAAAATTGATTGTTGGTGTACAATTTTTTTTCAGAAATCTTTTTATCCACCAACCTATATATTTAGTACTAGCTGCACCCCGCGGTTTCGTTTCACCCGCGTAAGTCCCGATGCCGTGGGAATATTGTAATAAAAAGTAGCCTATGTGTTAATCCAGGTCTCCAGCTATCTACATATCAAGTTTCATCGCAATCGGTTCAGCAGTTTTTGCGTTAACGAGTAACAAACATCCATACATCCATATATCGACACAAACTTTCACATTTATAATATTAGTAGGATAGTTTAGCTTAATTTTGCAAGTTGCTTTATTATATTTGGTTGCTTATTCACGATCAACAATTTAGTAGCGTAAATTACTAAAAATCTCAGCCTTTGTAAACTTTAGATTAATTACAACGTCCCGTTTACAGCGTATATAGTATAATACTTTATGAATTAAATTCAATCCATCATGATTTACCCCACAGAAAGAAGATGTTTTAATTACAACGTCTCACGGTAGGTAGATCCTTTAGCTTTTTGATTTATTGCGTGTTTAATGGAATCCTGGGTTCATTCTAATGAACACATGAAAATTCTCTAGAGTACGTACCTACCTACGTACGTACCTTAGTTTCTTACACATTAAAACATACACGTCAGCCTTAAAAAAAACAGTTTTAGTAGTTTTATTTACGAAAGACAGGTTTTACTCACGTGTGTATTTAGGAGATGCCTACCAAGTCTTAAAAATAATTTGTATCTTTAGCCTTAGAAAATTTTGCAACGTAAATTCTAGAAAGGCAACATTATCCAACATAAAAAAAAACATGTAGGTACACATAAAAGATTTTGTTACCATCAAATTATTTAATTTCAAATTGCCAATGAAGTGACAAATACTTTTTATTAGTAGTATCTGAAATCACAATCGCAAAATATATACCTAATAAATATACAGAGACGTGTCTAATATTATCTACGTATGAACGGGAATTAACGCGATCACGAAAAGGTATTACATACCTCTGAATTGCCTGACGTTTCGACCAGGTTGCACTGGCCGCGGTCTGACCACGGCCAGTGCAACCTGGTCGAAACGTCAGGCAATTCAGAGGTATGTAATACCTTTTCGTGATCGCGTTAATTCCCGTTCATACGTAGATAATATTATATCATGGAACGCGAAAGTTTAAAAGTTAGTAGAGACGTGTCTGTTTTGAAAAAAAAACAAACATAAATGAGTTATTACCATTTCCAGTTATTGGCATATTCTACTCCAAATAAGACATCAACAGAGCTGGATATCAAAAGCGGACCATCTTGATCGTCGATACAACAATAACACCAACCTCCGTTACTGTTTTGCGCTTTAACTTTATAATAATATCACCTAGAATCATAAGAGAATATATCGAGAGCTCCTGTTCACTCAATATTATCGTGTTTTCAATTAATTGTTCAAAGTCGTTATTATTAACGACATCCATTAATTACTTTCTGTTATAAAGCGTCATTGGCGGCGAAAGTATATGAAGGTATATAGCTCAAAAGCCCATTGTGAACGCTTGACCTTTTTAATTCTTCTGAGGAGAGTTATTCACAAAATTTTTACGGAGCAAAAATGTGCCAAAAATATCACTAATATATCATATATGTATATAATCAGAATCGTATCGTGCAATTTCTTCATTAGTTATTTAGAAATCAGCTGGATCTGACGGACTGCACAACTTTGGCTTAATATGACCCTTTTATGACCATTATAAATATAAAAATTCGGCAGTGCCATGGATCCCAAAAATTACACACCTATTACACGCCCACCATGTATAAGCTTCTAACAAATTCTGACAGTAAAAATAACTACACTAAAATTCGATCATTCCTATTTCTCAGAATGGATGTAAAAGTGGAACCCGTGGCACTAAAGAGATCCTCATCATAAGAGTCTTAGCCGTAAGAGTCTGGTGACATGTTGAATACACTAGACCAATAGGCCAGTCTATATAAGGATTAAATAAATATATAAAAAAATATGTTTCATACTTTGATCCTTAATAATATAAACCCATTTTGGGTCAGCTACTCGCTATAGGCTATCGTCCCGTATTGGTAATGAACGGAATTAAAGATATAAGATATTGAAGAAAAGCAATGACGTACGAGTATGAGCAAATAGTACGTAAACTGGCTTATGTATGTCTGAATGCCACAGAATAATGAAGCACTACAATTTCAACTGGTTTAATACAAGCAAACGATTGTAAAAAAAAGTACGTTATACATAATAATAATTAGACATAAATGCCTTGTCTATACTAATATAATAAAGCTGAAGAATATTTTTGCTTGATTGCTGGTTTGTTTAAACGCGCTAAGCTCTGGAACTATCAGTCGAATTTGAATAATATTATTTGTATTGGATAGAGTATTCCTTGAAGAAGGTTATAGGCTATGTAACATCACGATACGACCGTTATGAGCGGAGTAGTGACCATAAATGCAGGTGAAACTGAACGGCTAGTCAAAATATACAATCATCTCTTAGATTTTTAGGGTTCTCGTTCATATTTAAGCTCATTTATATTTCTTTATCTATGTGTATTCTTAAAAAAAAAATAGTTTAATTAAACAGACTTAATTACAAATTGTATATATTATTTAGTTGTTGTGCACCACGAGTTGCTTACTACTATACAGTAAAGTCCATCTTAAGGTTGTCTGTAAGAGATCGCAGATTGCGATAAGACCGCCCATTGTACTGTTACTTTCAATTTAAAAAAAAATGTCAAAGTAAAAGGCTTGATGTACAAAGTATAGGGTAAACATGAGAGTACGCGTAATTTTGGGATAAAAGGCTAAACCCCGAGGGATGTTTTAGCTAGATAATAGCTTTCAAACATTATTCACCTTACACTGTAAAAAAATATTAAATAAGTTTACATTTCCAAATTCATGAACTATCATCCTTCAGAGTTAAAATTTTTAAGTGAAATGGGAAGAGTTCTTGAGGAGGCATTTTTGTTCATTGATATTTAAATTTCTAAATTGTTTCTTACAATATAATAAATTTTGTGATGAATTTCAACTAAACAGAAAAAACTTAATTAGCCTATGCACAATAGGTATAAAAACCTAAACTAGTCTAATCAGAATCTTTAATATGTATATTGTGAAGACAATTCTTTGTATCCTTTTTAAGCAAATTTCGCGCACGGAGTAAATTGGAATTCTTCAGTTTATATTAAGTGTAGAAAGCTTAACATTTTTAAACAATATGTGTTATAAATTTTTTTAAATATGAAAACGGCAAAATCAAGCTACCCTAGCTATAACTATGTAAATGTTGACTAGTCACACTCACTGTACGGTAATTCTATACAAAGACAGTATAATGTTATAAATAAGTCAATGAAATAAAGCACTAAATGGATTATAGTCGATTATCGACCACCAAGCGATCTCTAGTAAATTATGGCACTCCTAACATTTGGTTAACCGTGGATCTACTCATTAAAGTATTCAGATTGAATACATTTCTTTAACAGAATATTCAACATTTCTACAAATCAGATTAATATTATAATGTTTATAAATCTTTTTCATTTTATTTTTTCTAACAAACAGCTACACTTGACATTTTAAAAGTGTTTCCTCCTGTTTAATGAATATTGGATATTTCAGGATATTTTATATATTCAGCCATTATTTTACGGTTTTCACAAGGCCCGTTGCCTTCTCATACGTTTTAATTACAGTCCAAATTATCTTCTATTGTATTCGCTGTGATGTGTAGAGCAATTTATCGAGAATACAGTCTGTGAAGTAACATGTTGTGCAGGATTCCTTTTTTTCGCTAACTTTAAAGGATTAAACGGTCCCCAGCAACAATCAACTCATACGTGTGTTGGTTAGTAATTGTTGTAAATTTTATTATTGTCCGAAAATTTTATTCATGATTTATACTGATATCATAACTGAAAGCTAGATCTCAATTATAGTAGGTAGGAAAGACATAAGAAAGCCGGAGAAGTTTTAAATATATTGTAAGAACTGAGATGAGGATATCGTGACGAAGTTAATAATATTAGAATCATTTTCTTACAAAGCACTTCCGCACTAATCTTTCCATCGCCGACGTGTTACAAACATAAAACACTTTACAAAGAAAAAAAGTCATAACGGATGTTTTACACTTACACATGTTTATGAAACTCGTGCAGCTGGATCATTCTTAGATATGTGAATATCAAGGCTGAATAAACACACTGACATCAAAGCTCTAAACTATTTATAATGTGATTCCTTATTGCAGTAATAATACTTAATTATAATTTTATTAAATTGAAATGATTTATGTTGCCGCGATACTGACATCTCTTTCAAAGCACATTGAAAAGGGATATCGTATTAAAGAAATATTCAACCCTAACTTTAAAGCGGTTTACTGAAATGTAAATTGTCGCATAAATGTTTCCAGATTTTAGAAGTAATTCAATTTTATGATTTTGTAATATTTATGAACACAATTTTGTAAAAATTCAATCGTTGTACTAAAACTCTCACATTTAGACATTATTAATGAAATCGCTGGGGTACTGTTTCCGAACAAAATGATACACAGCGAAACAGCCTGAGTGGATCGCCGAAATAAATAAAACACGAGTATTGAGGGAATAAAAGTATATAAATACAAAAGTAGCAAAATCATGTACAATTTAAATCCACTTTTAAAAATGAAGTGCGAGTTTTTTCAAAACTCTAGACTAAATTCTAATTTCTTCACGTACCTAGTTTTAAACTGCTGTACCATTTATTTTCTTTGCAACTCTGAAACCTTTTTTATTGAACATATACTTTTATATGAAATAAGTTAAATTCCGTTGTTGTCTGCATTTTAAGTTCATGTCTCCTTCATTTAAAATTATAAAATTTAAGAAAACTTAAGGAGGGACTTACGCGGGTGAAACCGCGGGGCGCAGCTAGTCGGAGAATATAAATAAACTGAAAACTCAACGGAGGAACGAGTGGCGCGTTAAACAGACAAGGGCTTATTATATTCGTCGACATGATATTTGTTTACAGTTCATATTATTTCAGAAGCCTAACCAGTATTTTTGAGGGTCGTTAAAGAGTTTCGGTTGTACGAATATGATATTTGGTTTATTACTTTCGGTTATTTCATTTCTTTTGCTAAATGAATTTTGGTTTGATAACTGGTTTAAATTATTAAACCAGTTATCAAACCAAAATTCATATCAAGCATTAGCTTGTACTGTGATATTTGTATTCTGCTTACCATAAAGTTTGTGGTATGCTTGTTCACCCTATTAGTGGTACTTTTTATCTGAGCCTTATTGTATGAATTTTTTAAATATAACTATGAAACGAGGTTTTTTGAACGAAAACATAATTGCGTTTAGCGCTTAAATTTTCTTACCTTTTGTTACCATCGTATATTTAATTCAATACGGTCATTCATCATGTCACTCCTGAAGGAGGACCACACAAAAGAATTAAATAGAATTTTTGCGGTGGGCAAGTCTCCATTCTAATTAAGGGTGGTACCGACCTTGAGGACCCAAAGGAGGTCGGCACTGTGTCCCGGTCTTCACCCGGATTATAATAGAACATTTTGTTGAATAATTCCCGGGCTTGCGGTGACACAGCTTTTGCGTTTACACAAACGGCGTAGGTGTTTAAAGAGATTTATATCAACAGTGGAACAATATAATACTGCACAGACATCCAGTATACAAAAGTAAATTAAGTTAAAGACTGTGCCTCTATCATTCACATTACTTAAAATGGATGCAAGTAAAAGAAATAAACAAATGGTTTTTATTTCTATGTTATCAGCATGGTTCGTACCCTTTCGTACCGGTCATTAAAACAGCTGACACCTTTCATTAAGATATGTTCTCAAGAAAAATGAAGGCTAGTTTTTAGTGTATAATCTATGAATGAAGGTACGTAATAAAGATATCAAATAGTGGTGGATGAAAGGCAACGTAATATTGAATTGAATGAGAATGCCTTAGGCATTAAGTCCGCCTATGTACTAATGTAATATTATTGAACTTAGCAATAAAGATGGGCTCAATATTTTTTCTGCCAAAAAAATAATATTTTTCTGTTGGTTACTTTATTTTTGGAAAACTAAAAATAAAATGTTGTAAGGAGGGAGGGAGGTGTTTTACTAAAAATCTTTGGGCCCTTCATAATCAAAAGCGATATTACATGTAAATAATAAACATTTTATTGAGTTTTCGACGTTATACTTACATTTTACACCCATTGTGGTTTTAAAATTTTACACTTTATTTCTAATACATGAAATCAAATGATGCATCAAATCTTCTTAATACGTAGTATTGTGTTCCTTATTAGAAGGAAAAGAAAAGGTTGACATTTCTTATAATATTCTGTTTTCCTCTGCTAAGCTCTAGGTAGCCTATCTGATTTAAACTTCAACATAATACCTTGGTGTGAAATAGTGAATTGAAAAAGAAAACTAATTTGCCGAGATGCAAACGAAACTTCGGTTGTTAACTCTATGTAGACAAGTAAAATAAGAAACATATATTCTTGTTTTACTCTATTAGTTTTTTTTTCTTTATTTTGTAATGGAAACGGATGTCAGGTTATATTAATTGACTTTAATTCTCTATATTTTGAATAGCAGATATTCCGTAATTTTCGGCAGTCGTTTCCCGAAGATAAATCATTTTACAAAACAATAGGTCATAAAATCGAATCCCGCGTGTGCGTTATAATAATTTTCTGAATTGAAATACTACACACTCGCTTTGATATCAATAGTCAATAATAAACTGACCATTAGTTTCGAGTGTAATGGCCTATTAAATTGTTGGCGAACATCGTGCGCAATGCGAAAATCAATTATGGAAACAGAAATATTTCACGAATTTTGCTAATAAATAATCTAAAGAAAGCTGACAGCTATGCTAGTCATAACTATTTATTATGTTTACCTATTCACCATCGCACATCATTACTTTTAGCATTGTCACGGGCAATCCCGCAACTGAATTGATACTGCATCGAGTTTTAGCGACTTTCTGCCGTAGAAGAGTGGTTTAATGATAGTGACATCTCTACAATGGCAACGGCTTTTTATGACAACTTATTTTGTTCGTTTAATAAATCATAACCACACAATTTCACGACAGTACTATTACAAAATAAAATTGTAGAACAATCGCTGCATCGAGTCTTCGAAAATTTACTAAATCTGCGCTGATTATAAGAATACCGTGCTTGCGGTATGAAAATAGGATGTAACGTAACTTTAACATCAACTGAAAAGGGCACATGAAGAACGCAAGGCACGATTTGAATTGGAGTAGCTAAACTGTAGAGAAACCTCACTACAGAAGTTCTCGATGAGACAGCATTACTAGCGTTTTATGTTTCGAAAAGGGTGACCAGAACTTAATTGCTGGAGGAAATAGGTTAGATAGATACGGAAACTCTTTATTGTACACATAAGAAGGACATTTATACAAATTTGTACAATACATTCTTACAAACTAAAGTTTAAGCCTAAAACAAACAAAACTTGTGCAATTGGCTTCGCGATCTCTCACAGGCAACCATTGGAATGAGAGAATAAGGATGACATGAGGATGATGCAGTGTTGGTATAGTTAATGTTCAAGTGACACCACTGCTGTTGCGAATGATTATAGGTGCCTCTTACTATCAGGCGGACCTTGTGCTTGTTTTAAAACTTAGTTGTATTTGAATATAAAAAACCAACAATTTATAAAATGTGATCGTTTCTTCCTACTATACCAGATTGAAAATAACTTGTTTAGTGGAGAGTTTTCATATTCATTGCAAATAAATAATTGCCAGGAAACCCACGGTAGACGGTAGATTAATCAATGTATTGGAAATAAAACCACGCAGTAACGCAGTTGGCAACATTAGTTGGTACTTTATCCTTATCAGATTTCTTTATTTCTCACAGGATTAATTGGGAAAGTTATTACCACGAGAGAGAAAGAACTTTTTTCTACTTAAGATTATGTACTATGTAGTTATTCAACCACGTCATCAAAATACAGACGTGTCGACACCATATTCATTTATTTTTTAAGGTTAAATAATACCTTTTACCCTTTAGATACCTTTACCTCTTTCTTTCACTGATTGTACTTGTACTTACCAACACAATGTTTCATACATTTCAATCCTATTTTAATTTTGACATAATTCGTGCGTGGGTTAAACCGAATGGGATATTGAATGAAAATAAGATAATTTTATAAATAGTATAGGAGGAAATTTGAATCTTTGTGTCAGAGACCGTAAACAGAGTGGGCCAAATCAATGGCGGTACATTATTTCGTAGAAACTTAGCCGGATGTTATATGGGCACGCCACAATCGTGGCGGTAAGACCCATCATGGAGGATTGGCTCAAGAGGTAGCACGGCAGCCTCTCCTACCGGCTGACACAGGTGCTGACCGGCCACGGCTGTTTCGGCAAGTACCTGTGTCACATAGGCCGGGAGCCAACGTCTGCGTGCCATCACTGCGAAAGCTGTCGGGAGGATACTGCACTCCACACTTTAGTGGAGTGTTCAGCGTGGACGTAACAACGCCAAGACCTCGCGGCGGCTATCGGAATCGGAAGCCTCTTACTGGAGCCCATGGTTCTGTCCATGGTCCAATGTGAGAGTGTGTGGGAATCCGCTGCCTCTTGTGAGGAAGTGATGTCCTCTAAAGAGGCGGCGGAAAGGGAACGGGAGAGGGCAAGTAATCATGAGCACTGGCCTGAGGGTTACCGGTGAGGCTGCCCGTTACTCTAGCAGAAGCAGGTCTGAGACGGTGGCGCGCCGTGTTCTGCGCGCGCCTCTCTAAACGGGAAGAGGGGCAAAGCCCTCCGCACGCAAGGGCGTGGCTGCCTTCTGTTTCAGAAGCGGCCAAGGCCTGCCGGGGTTCTCGGGGACTTCCTTCCTAGGGTATACCCGAGTCTCGTGCAATAGACTCATTAGTGACGGAACAACGTGTGGTTTTAGTCGGTTTGATTCTGAAATACCACTTCACTGGCAGCCCCGGTGAGGTAATGACACGAGGGGGTTTCCACACACAAAAACAAAAAAAGAAAGCCGGATGTGGTAACGTCTACCTCATCTGCAGGTGAAGGTGTTACCCAATAAAGCAAGCAAGCACCTCTAATCATAGAACGAAGTTTTAAAACCTTCCCAAGATCCTTTCAGGAGCTTGCAGCCTAAGACTAATTTTATCAATGTGAATCTCCATAATACAATACAATACAATACAATATTCTTTATTGTACACCATAGAAAAGTTACAACATAAATGAACAACATTTTAATGGTTTCAATTGTAACCATTAAAAAGCACATTGACTTTGACTATCCAATTTCGGAAATTGGTCTAGAGCTAACAATAGGATTTACTCTGAATCTACGAGCCACTACTACTTCTGTCTGATATGCATGAGAAATCTTTATTTATTTTGTTAGTATTGTAAATAATTTTGTAAATTGTTAGCATAGATCATTTTCTCAAAACACGATGTTCGCAAAAAACATAATCTCACAACACCAAAATAATTGCAAATCATCACATTCGCAAAACATCATATTAATAAAATATCATAATGTAATATGTGTATCGTATTAAATTTCTTAGTAGCTGCATAAAATGTAACCTAAATTCTGTTTTAAAAAATAGAAATCCTCAGATTTAATCAAAGGATTACGTTAACCTTTAAAAGAGCCGTCTCATAAGGGAATCGGTCCCAAAAACATGTACGTAATCCAAACAAATGGCGCACGGAGTGATATTAATGGCTCTGGCTTGACGCTGGCCGGAATCACAGTCCTCTGATATGTCTTTGCAACTGAATAAAACAACTGCCACTCTCTCTGTATTTGATTTTCTTGTCAATTGTAAATTATATCTTATGTGTATAGGAAGGGTAAAGTTAAGGGTGAAATTTGCCATACAACATTTTTTAAGTCAATGTTACTTAGAGACTAATACAGCTTCCTAAAAAAAAATCAAGTTTTTTTTTATGATTTAGTAAATGTAACACACAAGCATGTGTTGACTTTCGTTTGAAAACTGGATAAAGTATTCACATCTCGAATATTATATAGGGAGATTACTAATTATGAGTTAATAATCGAAAGAAAATACACCGTGAGATCCTCGCTATACTGGTATATCACCGTCTCAGCGTGTATTTCTCTTGTCTTCTTATACAACAGGAGATACCATTTCATTGTTACTTTGAACCTATTAAAGTCCGCTCAATGAGTTTACAGAAATAGCTGCCTGATTTGTGAATGAGTTCAATTCATTGCAGCACGGCTGAAGCGTTCGTGTATATAACATAGAACATAGCAACATATAACATAGAAAGAAAATAGTTCCATTCCATATCGCATCTATTTGTCAATTAATGAAACAATTATAGTATTTACCAATTGTTTGTATAATAATAGCTTATTAAAATTCATTGGTTACTGAAGCGTTGGCGTCGTTTCGCGCACTAACGAAATGTCTCTTCATTTATAAACTTTGTGATTGCTTTGTATTGTGACTTGACTTTTAAGTTTCAATTTAGGGATTTCTGCTGCTAAATATTTTGCTTTTTTAATAATTATCATATAAAATAGTAGGAATAGGTCCTGTACGCGTGATGACGAAATCTTGTCCTTATTTGATATGAATAAAATTTAAAGAGATTTCTTTTCAAAGCAAAATAAAAAATTAGGAATAAAGTTTAAATATACAAGAGGTGCAGAAAGCTTAAATTGTAATCAATATGTGTTATAATAAGTTTAAGAAATTGTCCCTTTCTCTCAATGTCTTCACAAATAGAACATACGCCAATGATACGACAACCACGTTTACAACAATATTTGTGGATTCATTATTACCTTAATAATATAAACTCGTCACTCCTGGGTTTTCTTTGCTTCATCCCTGCATTATCTGGTATAATATACCATTTTCTCATAAACTTCAAACACAATTTTAGTAAAACACAAACATCAAGAAAGACAATAGATTCAAAATACTTTCCTTGTAAAGGCTTTCTCTTCATCTCACTTAAAACAATATTAATTTGCGTACCACACATCTGTGCGTTCTTATTACTCACCGCCGCATTGCGCGTCGGTTCAATTTGTCATTATTATGTAGTATATTATTCCTCTTTTGTGTAAAATAACATAACTTTAAAGTACTTCTTCTTTTCTCTGCATCATCCGAAGGTAGACTGGTAGAAATGGCTTAGATATTAAGTCCGCCTATCTGCCTAAGTACCAAATGTGCAAAATAATCATAAATTTAAAATACTCGACTCGAAAATCACTTCAACGATTAAAAAAGAGCTCATGATCTTGGATAAAAAGATTTTTTTTAAATGATATCTTAGAACACTCTCGCACAAGTCACCGTGCGTTTAGGAGCTACGATACCACAGACACGCACATAGACATAAAACATAAATCGAGCCATTCATTTCCTACAAGAGTAACACTGTCGTTGTATAGACTTATTGTACCACGATAGGTCAACATATTTACTGGACTATTGTAGCTCCTTGTAACTGTTTTCTCATAATTTTTAATTTCTAACACAAATTGTTAAAAAAAATGTGTGCGTCTCGGGACGCCCGACAGTAGTGATAACTTAAACGCCAGACAGACTGACGCCGTAACGCGTTACGTAACGAAACGGTTTACCCTCCCATGAGAAGTTATCACTTCAAAAATTTTAGCTTTCTCTTTCTTCTACGGAAAACTTCTTACTACTTACTTCTTCTAAAGGAAATTTGCTTAAAAAGGAGTACAACGAATTTTCTTTACATACCCATAGAAAAGAGATATAAAGTTTATTTCATCTGCCGTCATGTATTTAATATAAAGAACAACAATACTGCCGTCGTAATTATAAATGCAGGAATCGTCATTTTTCCAAATTCCTGTTTTTATCCAAAATGTAGTTAAGAGACACGTATCTAACTTTTGGTAAAAAAAAAATAAAAAAAATATTATGGAAGTTGGTAAAATTGTAAGCAAAAATGCAGCATTCGTATGTTTTTCCCGAGAGTTTGTTAATTTGAATGCAGTAATAATAATGTACAAGGATAAAATGCAGTACTAATGTCTATACTACTAATTTAAATTGCAGTATTAATCTTATCGTAGAGCTAAATGTTGCATTCGCATAATGAACTGCATTTTAATATTGTACGTTTTATATTTCTATAGTCTATTTTATAGGTAATCTTTTATTTTCATAATAGCGTTATCGAGACGTGAAATATTTGGAAACCATTTGTCAAATTTTGTGATAAATATTTTCTACAAAACAAATTTGATTAAATGATACCTATAATGAACTTCTGCGCCCTTTCTCTTACAGAGTTTATAATTTTATTTGAAACTCAACCTAAAGGATCCATTCAGTACTTTGTAATGATATTTCTGTAATACGTTAAGTGTATTAAGTCCATGTCTTAAGAAAACAATTTCTATAAGGTCGAACTTGGCTCGTCACAAATCTTTATAATTGACTCTTGTCATTGTCACGATAGCATTTCTGAGTTTTTTTTTACGTTTATTTCTGATTATAAATTAAAAAGATGTTCTACAAACAGCGAATTAGATTTCCAATGAAAAGAGCTGTAAGTTATACAAAATAGGCCAAATTGAGTTTTTATGCGATTCAAATAAAAGCATATGCCTGGAACAGAGTATGAGTCCCACGCGAGAAAATTATAATTAACAATTTTTTATGAATAAAATGTTATTTTCAAGTGAACTTTCTATTTGCGCCCAACTTGGAACATAAAAGTACAAAAACAGAACAATGGTTGCTTCACAAGGAAAGAAAAATTCATAGATAAGACCACAAGTTGTAAGTATTGAGGATCTCTAGTTTAGTGTTAATACTATGTCAATAATATGCTACTTAGCTCTAGCCCGGTACCAATTCAATATCTATCCTCTTGCACAGTTTCTCGATTATATATTATTTGTTTTTAATGATGAGTAAAACCTTTAAATACTTTATTGATAGTAGTAAAACCTTTAAACACTTTGTTGACGCAACCGTTTTTAAGAAAAAAAAATCAAACTGGCTTCTGCCTAGTCTTTTGATAATGATTGAAATTGTAATGGGTTTCCAACGATTTGAAGTATGATTTGGCGTATATTTTATTAGTTCATTTTAGGCATTTATTTTTGTAAAGCTTTCTGTACACTTTTAACTTTCATTGAAAATAATAATATGTAAATATAAACTTATTGAATGTATTTTAGTCATTAAGTATGAATGCTTTAATATAACTACATATATTGGTACCGAAGACTAGTGTTCTTTTGAACCCTTTCAACACAGTGGCGTTTTAAGACAAGATTTTTAAAGGCCTTCAATGTCCCTGTATATGCAATGGATATAATATTTCCTATAAGGAACACCATAATATTCGCCGTTCCGCAAACCATACTAAGTCTATATTATACAGTGTCTTGTATCACATAATGTTTATAATCAAAGTAGGTATAGGGAGATGATTGCTCAGGAACCCGCGGTGGAATCATACACATATATTTGGAATTGGAAGCGTTCAAACCATTTCTTTGGAGAAAAGTGCCGACAAGGATGCGTCATGAATATAGAGAGCTGGTTGACGAGACGCTAATCTAAATAAACCGTCCTCAAGATTGCTTCGTAGAGAATATTTCGGGGTTTTCCGTAAATTTGTTGACTTCATTCGAGGCTTAGATGGGATAATGGGACGATGGAATAGGTTATTTAATACGTATGTTAAATTGTTTTTGCTCTTTACCTGTATGGTTCAGGAGATGCATACAATGTCTATAAAGAGTCCTTAGGCTTTTCTTTTTCTCACAGATACTTAGTTTGTAAACTTATGAGTGACTTGCAGACTGAGCGTTTCGCGATTATTGCACTTATGGTTGTCTGAAGGTGTCTCTCATCCCAAACTAAGCAGAGCCTGTGCTATGGTAACCAGACTGCTGATAAACATACTTGAATATTACTAAATACATACATATTATTATAGATAAATTGCATCAAGGCACAAAACAAATGATCGTACTCATCACGCAATAATTTGTCCTGGGTGGAAATCGAACCCAGGATCTCTGGTTCAGCAGTTAGAATCACTAACCACTAATTAGTCAAACAGGCATGTTAATGGTGTTGGTTAGAAACGGCTTTTTTCAGTCTCTTTCTCAAATTAGAGCACAATGGAGTACCCTTCTTACTACCAAAACTGTGTAAATTAAATGATAGACATTGTGTAAATTTCCATATATTCGACAAAATTCATTATATGGATCTTTCTTTGTGTAAGGTATACAAAGAAAGATCCATTATATAATAAATTACCTTTATAAATACAACATTTTCAACTGGTTTCTGAAAGGCTGATCAAAATATTGTTCAAGTAACAGAGCTGTCAAGTTAACAATGGCGTCAATCAGCAACTCTTTATATACCTGTCAAAGACTTTACATATTTTTGTTACACATGTTATACATGTTGATTGCTTTACGTTGGTCACCCTTTCAGAAACCGAGCATTTTATTGTTTAATTTTCTACGTGTACAGCCGCTTGCCCGCGCTGTCACCGAGAATGCGGGCTTATATGCTGTACAAGAACATTAGTTTATTAATGTTTTAAACCATCTAACCGCACCTACGTCAGCCGCTTATCGCAATGCAAATCGCACAACTCCGACAGCTAGTTAATCCATTTAAGCGCGATTGCCAAAATCAGGTCCAATTACTATCAAGCTTAATTAAAATATGCTCGATAATGTCGCCTCTTTGATTAATACGGAGAATGGCTTGATGTCAGTTCTGTGTTTAATTTGTATTCATGAACACCAAACAATATCTATACTTATAACAAATCTGTAGCGGGATGAGTTCTGTACATTGAATATATTTAAAAAACATCGACTGAGGGGTATTAAGATATCGATACTGATGCCGAATATGCGATTCAAACAATTTTTGTCTGTCTGTCTGTCTGTCTATCTGTCTGTCTGTCTTTCTGTCTGTCTGTTTGTATGTTCATGATAAACTCAGAAGTTACTGAAGGGATATGCTTGAAACTTAGTATGATAATGGTTTGAGTGCCTGCGCAGGTTATAGGGTATTTTTTATCCCGGGTTAAACTTTGGTTCCCACAGGAAAATCAATGAAAGCTGTAATAAAATTGTAACGTTAGTAGAATGTATATACTTATTTCGAAATACATTACAGTGAGCGTTTAGCTTATCGAGTGTAGGGTACGATTTCTACGAGGTTGGGTGCCGGATCGAATCCCTCTTTGACATTCTTTTCTTTTTTGCACTTTTTTTAATGTATAAACTAATTGACTTTTTAAATTAGGTATCGTGTTTAACCGACCAAGAAAAGGAGGTTCTCAATTCGACCGTTTATATACATATTTCTTTTTCTTTTTATGTATGTTCAGCCCTCTCCGTTATGATATGACTTACGTACGAACCGATTTTGATTATTCTTTTTTGTTAGATAAGGTATACCTCAAAGGTCCCATGTCAAGGAAGTCAGGATCTGATGATGGAATTCTGAAACAATTAAGAGTAACCCTCGAAAATTGTAGAAACGAATAGTGTTTCTGTTTACTTTTCATTACTTTCATCAGGTATTTGCGTTTAGAAATCCCCACATCATGTAGCCGAGCTGATGATGAAAAACGTCATAAATAATAATCTTTTAACAAAATCTTTTTCTTCGGTTTAATTTTGTTTTTATATTTTATATTTGACTGGCCTGTTGGTCTAGTGGTTAGTGACCCTGACTGCTGAGCCAGAGGTCGTGGGTTCGATTCCCATCTGAGTCTGGGTGTTCTTTGTGTCCGTTGTTTGTATGTTTGTAAGTCCCCTTAAGCGGGAGTTGTCCTTTAAAAAAAAAAAAAACCACTCAGTTTAATTAACTAATAAATATTAAGAGTACAAAGAATCGGTTTTTATATGTGATTTAAATAAATATTATTAGTTACATTAGATTTTTCCTGCAAATAGTCATGTCTGTTTGGAGGATTTTGAGTGAATGTATATTTTCAATCGTAGGATATCATAGCGGAATGTGCTTTTCTGTGGTGATTGCTGAAGCGGTAGAAGTTTTTTTTCCTTTGTTTGGTGATCCCAGATTAATCAATAGCTGGTTCTTGACTATGCCAATGAGCTATTTTGCCTCTCGCAGCCATTATATTCATAAATAATAATTCAGGGCATTGATAATAATAACAACTTTACACACCTCATACACGGCCGTCTGATCCTAAACTAGGCAGAGCCTGTACTATGGTAACCAGACTGCAGATAAACATACTTATATATTTCTAAATACATACATATTATAAATAAATTACACCCAGACAGAGAATAGTTCGTCCTGGGTGGAAATCGAACCCACGACCTCTGGCTCAGCAGTCAGGGTCACTGACCACTAGACCATCAGGCCAGTCCAGTAAATATACATTTTTATAAATAGAGTTATAGAAAAAGAAGATCCAAACTTTGAAACTTTTGCGTTCCATGATAATATAATTATGTAGTCGGGAATTTACGCGATCACGTATTTAAAAAGTATTACAGTACCTACAGGCCTGTGATCACGGCCACGACCACGGCAAAGCAAAGGTATATCATACCTTTTAAATACGTGATCGCGTTGATTCCCGTCAACATGATTATATTAGAATAGAATAGAATTTTTATTTGAAGCATCTATGACTTAGTTGTTAGTCTAACTTAACACTTTGTTAGTATTACAGTATTTTACTATACTAAATGCATGGCAGACACTATCGCCAAAAAAATTACATCTAAGCTGAAATATTGACATGTAACCGGTGAAGTTTTTTTTACACTTTCAGACTATTTATTTTCCGTTCGGTTACAGTAGTGTGAAATCTTATGTTACACCGTGACTAAACAAAGCTCAGAAGCAAACATTTATCTGTTAGGTATAACGAGGGGGCCCATAGTTTATAGGAAGCGTCACTGACTGACTGACTGACTACAGCAAGTCTCCCAATTGGTCGGACGAATCGAGATGTTAGGTCGTCACAGTTGTTTTATGACGATTTTCTGCGAGGAGAACATCTCGCGCAAGGAGGAGGTGACGGTGTTGATTCGGTAGAAAAACTTCCAGGTGGAACCTTTTCACTCGCGCACTCATGCGTATGCTAAGTGTGGCCGTGGGTGTATGAGACGAGTTTTATGTTCTTCACCCGAAGCAGAGTCTACCGTGAAGAGAGTGTCTGGACATCGCCCAGTTGCCGTCTGCTAGCCAGCGATGGCTGGATCATTGAAGGCAAAACGTCGCCGTACCGACGGTCAACTTATAACCGGTGCTGTGAGGCACACCGTGTGGTCTTAGTTGGTTTAAGCATGATATACGGCCTCACCTATAGCCCAGTGAGGTGAGCTTTCACACGAAAAACAAATGAGTAATGTTACCACGGCAAATTTCGAAAATGTCGTTATTTCACGTGTAAACAACCAAAACAACCCTTTTTAGTACGCTCCAGGTTGTTTTACCGCCAATACAGTATAAAAAATCCTGCCTGGAGAAAGAGGTACTATGCAATAAGCGACAAATTGCTGTTTTCCGAAAAAAAACGCGAACGAAGTCGCGGGCACAGCAAGTTGTTAATAAATTTGTTTAGTGTCCTAATGAAATGTTAATAATATGTTAATAATATGATATATTTATAATTTGGATGACAAATGTGCGGCATAATCTGAAACAATTGGGCCTTAGCGAAGCCGACGCACAAGAACAAAATAACTGGTGTCGTTTGGTTGGGAAAGCCGACCCCGAGAAACGGAATAAGGCAAAGCCGAAGAAAGAAAGACATCAAACTGTTTTACTTGATTAGGTACGTTACTCCGACTGATAGTATGACCTATGTCATAAAACTTGGTAACCATGACAAGCAATTCTATAGAAGTTTAAGATTAGGTTTGGCCACATCATGGTGATCCATAAGTTATACTGATGATCCAAAAGGCATAACTCTGTAGAATTTTCAGGCATCTTTAGTATTCGTTTTAGCAGCAATTGGCGCCAAGATTTTTGGGCACTAGTAACTTTTAAACTTTCGCGTTCGATTAAATCATTTGAAGCTCTCATTTTGCTCTGGTCACACTGGCGGCTTCAAGCAGTTCAAATGTTTATAACAAAAAAATTGCGTTAACGTTATATTAATCTGAGAAGTTCCTGGGTCTATTGGACAAAACATTTTCGCTAGAGAGATATATCAGTTTGCTAAAATATATTAGACAGGTACAATACTTGACTAAGCTACCATTAAGGCTTAGTATTAGTACAAGAGCCTTTTTAACACAAAATTAAATTTTAACCTACTTCTGTCTTTTTTGATAATTACTATAATTTGACATCTTGTAGCTGATCTGATGATGGAGCCAGGAGGTGGATACTAGGGGTCGCATACCGGGATCTCGGATTTCGAAAATACCGGGATACTGGACCAAATCAAGCACTTAAAAATGCCGGTATTCGTTTCACAAAAACCGGGATATTCAGAATTAAGAAAAAATTAAATTCAAATTAGATCAATAATTGTAATTAATTCGTCTAATTGTTATGTTTAACGCTACTGCCTATAATAAGTATAACTAACTTAAATGAATGCATACCTAAAACTTGTTCAAATCCCGGCAATATCGAAAATATCAGAATACCGGGACTTATCTGATGTCAGTACCCAATATACCGGTTTTGAAAAAAAATTGTGATATTGCGACCCCCAGTGGATACTGAAACCCTGATGCGTTCAATTGAAGTGCACACAAAAGCACTTGAAGTTGATGGTCTAATGATGGATTTTTCGGTTTAGTTAATTAAAGCGTGTTTTTGTAGTGTTTGCTAAACATGACAAAAAATATGATAATTGTGCAATGTACCTTCTCTGTAATCGACAATGCTGTAATCCTAACGTGGTCCAGATAGCTTGTAATTCGATTCAGTGTGTCGGCCGGTCTGTCCCAAGGGCCTAATTTGCGTTAACTCCTCTCGACCAACTCTTGGGATCACGATAAATGCTTGCGATCCTCTTTTACGTGTTACATTTATGCTCTTAAATTTCGTAGACAAGTAAACGAGAGTGTATTACTGCTTATTTATATAAAATTAATAATAAAAAACTTGAGTCTCTATTTTAGTTGTAGTGAATTTATATTTAAGATGAATTAGGTATTTAGTCACTAGTTGAAAAGGGTCCTTAAGGAAGAGATATTTGCTTTGTCTTCTTGATACATTTGTTCATGTTTTGAGTCAAACGTTCACCTTTCTGAGTGAGTTAATATGGTGACAAATAGCTGCTGTTACAAAAGCAAGTATTAAAGGATGTTCTTACTTAGAGGCCCGGAGAGGTACCTGTAGTCTATAAAAAGATAAGTATTTCTAAGCACCTTGCCCTTAGCCTTTAAAAAATGGCATCCTCGATCTGCCATCGATCTCTTTTAAATCATGTTGAAAATCCCTCCGTGATATGTATAGAATAGGATCTTTAAACAGAATAATAACCAATACACACAGTACATACACACAAAAAAAAAATATTTTCAATTTAGGCTAATTGTTTTTAAAACTTGTTCTAAATAACATAGACAAACACTAACCATATATTTACCGACGTGGATAAGAAAATTGGTAGTAAAATCAGGTCCACACATCCGGTAAACAGCGCCGGAAAAATTAGGTCAAATTTCAAGTCACAAGTGAATCACTTTTCTACGTCAATGACACTTTCAAAGCGTTCCTTATACTATATTACTTTTGTTATTTTGTAGAGTAAGAAACGGGTATTTAATATTTACGTATTTGTATTATAGAATAGAATAGAATATTCTTTATTGTACACCATATAAACTTACAATAGATCTTAAATTTAATTTAAATGCTAGGTACAATGGGCGGTCTTATCGCTAAAAGCGATCTCTACCAGACAACTATAGTTTCTGTAACAACTATACAAATATGGTTTATAGTTAAAACTTTAAAACAATAATGTTCGGTATATGATATAATTATTTAAATTTTAATGGTACATTGTTAAATTCTATTACAGAAACCAAAATAAATATATTTAATAACGAATTATCTCTTGATAAGGTTAGTGTAAAGAGCCCAAAGCTTATTTAAAAAAAAATCTTTTCTTTTTCAAGCAGACTGAAGTTGACGTTAACTTTCGGTCTAGCATACCAAACGAACTCTAACATACCTTACTTTGTTTGCTCCTCCGCGATATGCAAAGGAAATAGAAGAGTGAAGAGTAAACACATATCGGGCCTTATTCTGAAAGTTTAGGAATGTCCACTACACACGGCTATTTTCTTCTGTAATTCCGCATCAAGGGACAAAAATGCGCTTTGCCTTCGTTCTTTTTTTTTATATTTGAGCTGCCAAAATGACTCTGCCCCGCCTGATGGAAAGCACAAGCAGAATCGAAGAGTGGTGGTCACCATCCTCACTGCGAACAGGGACAGTGCAACATGGTGACCAGCACTATGGCGGCCTAGGGAGATGCTTTTTCACGCCCCGCTTAAAGGACCCTTAATTGTTGTCTTAAATAAAAGTGTAGATTGTAAAGACCGTGGAAAGATTGTATATTAATTTAGGATTACCATGAGTTGTGACAGATATATTTATCTCTTATTATTTCATAAGAGATTAGTAAATTAATAAATGCTGTAAATGGTGTCTCTGAGTTTTAAATAATACTATAAGTGAATTATAGTACTTGAAATGAACATGCATACCGTTTACTTGAAGAGTGGAAATAGAATAGAAAAGTTCTTCGATTTGAGATATAAACTATACAGTGCACTCACAGTATATACAAATTTCTTATATACTTTTAAGTTTTTCACCTTTTCATAATTTGGGTTCCCAATGGGAATATTGCTATCACCTTGACAAGTGCGTTTCGAACCCTTAAGAATTTTTAAGATTAATGTTAATTTCAAATTTACAAACTATCATTCAGGTGTACCTGTTTGTACCTACCTTGTCTTGCATAGTCTGTAAATTTTAATTCAATTGTGTATCACGTTGTTTTTGAGATTTTTTTTAAAGCAAACACTCAGTTTGAGGAATATAGATAATTCTATCAATGTTAATGATGTATGTGTTTATGTTAATGCTGTCTTTCTGAATAATATATAAACATAGCAGGCATGAAATGCTAACACAGACTAAAAATTTTTTGCTAGATACTATATACATTCACAAATTGATAAAATGTCATTCGTAGTCTTGACAAAAACAATACTTTTTAATTTCTCATGTACTTTGTTCATATACTCGTACATTGACATTATATTGACAACATTGTCTTAATATTATGAACTTAAGTTTCAACATCAAATAACCAAAATCACCAATATGAAATTATTGGTTGGTTGGTTATCTCCCTGTCGATCATGTATTTATTTTAAATTATATAGACATTCTATGTCTGATATACATTGTGGCATACATTGTTCGAACATAAATATGGCTTGTTTATACCCACTACAGTCCAGGTCGACTGGATTATTCAAATTTCACGTTGTTCATCATTTCGCTTTTAATACCCCGCTGTGTTGTGTTAGGCGGCCTGTTGTTATGAGGATATATATTATGATGCGTGAATATTTTGTGTTTTTTTAACATGTGAAACAGCTTTACGAATATCAGTGAAAAGACAAACCTTTTTTAGATTTAGATAGGGAATTTGGGTAGACAAGTATGTATCACGGCAAGGGCTAACTGGGAGCTTTCGCTGTTGGTAAATGTGAATGAGGGTTTTCCACGGTGCAAGATCGAAAAAATCACCCAGTGAACGTAGCGCGAGTGCTTTTTATAAAAGTGTTGGCCGTTACCGTTATTGCCGGTTATTACCGCTTAGTTGGCTTGTTATCAGCAGACTTTCTCGGTCATTGGTCTGACTATATTGAGGTGTGGTATCAGTCGGTCGTTCTTCTTCATCGTCACACTCTTGGCAGAGGGGTTGTGGTCGTCACACTAGGGGTGGTGGTAAACTACACAACAATCCGTAGCCATTTCTCCCGCACTGTAGCTCTTTTTGTACATTTGTGGAGGGGACCATTGAGTGCAGTTTTGACTTAGCCAATTCAACAAATTGGTGACCTGTCGCGCGCTTTTATTTCTTCAACTTTTTCCCTTCAAGACGTTCCACAGATGCGTGTTTTCGACGTGTCATATGTCCAACGAAAGTAAGAATACTACATTGGACGACGAAAGAAAGACGCTGTTAGACACCGAGTTTTTGGAGGATTGAGACGTTGGTTCGGAACTGTGTCCAGGTTAAACCAAGCGAATGGAAAAGAATTTCTCCAGCACCACATTTCCAAATCGTCAATTTTTTCTAATAAAGTCCACGTCTTAGCACAGTAAAAGAATATGGGAAACACTAATGCCCTGACAAGCCGCATTTTAGTTTCTGTTTTTATATATATTACTGAGCTGATCCATGGCGGACCTAGTTATAGTCATGCGCTGTTTGACCTCTTTTGCGCATCCACCACTGTTTTATATCAGTGCCACAAGGTAGATGTATGATTGAACAATATCGCAATTAGCAATTGATAGCTCCTTCAACAACCATGATCTTCGTCTTGCTGCGATGTTTTTTTAGACCGAAATCAAGTCTAAATTGTTCTACTTTATTTTGCGGGGATTCCATATTGTCGATGCAAGTTGCAAATAGGATAGTGTCATCCGCATAAGGCAAATTGGAAATTTTATAGCCTTCAATAGTGATTCTGTCTGACCAATTCTTAAGTGCTATTCTCATAATGAGTTTCGTATAGATGTTAAACAGCAATGGTGATAAGATGCAGCCTTGACGCACCCCGGCACTCAGATGAAAGTCATTCGACAACACATCGTCAATTTGTCGTCATTTAATTTAAAAAAGTCATCAAAAATCTTAATCATACCATACTTCACGTCTTCAGGTATATAAATGAAATCAATTTCCCACCATGAATTCAAATATATCCTGAAATCAATCAATCAATCATCATCATCATTATTTTGTAAAACACAGGTATTATACAGATGTTACAAACGAAATATAACAAGACCGCCAAGTTTCGCCAATAGGCTAAAAACAATAAAGTAAGTCATTATTTCGTATACAAAGTAGTAACTGAAATAAAAAAGTTTATACAGATATCGAAGCAAAATAATAAATTGCAATAAAAGAACTAATCAATAGAGTCAGGCTCGTATACTACCGGTTTTATGCGACGACGTATCCGTGATTCTAATGGCATCTGTGTGAATTGATTCAGTTATTGCTATGTTGTCATATCTTTTTTAACTCATGAGAAGGAGTATTTTGTAATTTTTCTTTGACAATGTTGACTAAAAGTTTTGTGTTTGTTGTGAAGTTTAAAGTATTTATGACATTTGGGAATGATAATCCCTATAATCCCTATAATCCCAAACCAACTAAAATACGTAATTATAAAATAGACTGTCAATTTGTTTGTGTAGGTCAGCGCCTCTATACGTCAAGCAAGGAAACTACATTTGGTTCCCTACTTCACCTATTGAGGCACTGACTACAGGTTTAAAAAATTGGTTACCTACTACATGCATAATTCTGAGACTAGGATAAATAATACAAACGAATAAATATAAAATAACTAGTTTATTAATTACATATTATATTATCATTTCATTTATAAGACTTTATAATGTTTTTAAACCTAGAGGATCTGTCACTGTCACTATAATTATACTTTATAAAATTTCAAATAATTTTTGACTGGGTGAACGTAACTGCCTTCTTTGCACTAATTCATAATGATAAATTTACTAATATTAGAATAAAAAACAACTTAACTCTTTTAACAAAATAAAAATTTATTCCCGAGTTGCCAGTGCATGATCCCAAAGAAACATCATTCTTGTCCAATGTCGATCAGGCATACAAATTGGGTGGGCAATGGTTTGTGTCTTCCTGAATTTACCATCTCCTACACTTGAGGTTATTTTTTAAATAGCTTCTTCCTCACAGCTGCAACAAAAAACTTTTCCTGGCGGTTAGCGAAATTGTTATCCCCAATTGGCTGAAATAATCTAAAAATTAACTAGTTAATCGATAACTTTTATAAAGATTTTCTTTCAGCAAGGTACCCTTCTCGGCAGGGTTACAGTTGAAACAAAAAAAAAACAAACTGGAAGAAATAAGAGACCTACTCAAAAGAACAAACAGATGGCAAACTCGTCGTTTAGTGACTGTGCATAAGGGTTTCCAAAGAGATACATTCAGATATTTTGCTCCCGTAACAGCAGATTTTCCACCGAAGGCCGCAAAGAAAAAAGAAAGGCGTTGCGGCTTCCGTTGCTTAGAGTGTATTGTGAAGAGATTTTCTGACCAAGCACTCCTGGTACATTTTCTTAACTTATACTCAAAATTAGTCTATTACCACAGACTAAATAATAGTTCATTTTTATGCATCTACTTTGAAAAACTAGAAGTAATCTATGGATATATAGCCCGTAATTTTTTTGCCGTCAAATAAAATCACTGTGATGTTTACATTAACTATTCAATGATCATGTTAAAACTCGTTCACTCTTTGGTTCAAGAATTAATAAGGTTGAAAACAACAATTATTAATTAAAAACGTAACTTATAAAGGCGCATGTTATCCGATGCTCTTTGTTCAATAGCTGCCATTTAACGAAGGATAATAAATACTATGTATTCTTCGTTAAGAGCGTGGAACTCAATTGACCTTACTACAGAATCGATTCTTCTATCTGTTCGATAATCTTATGACTTAAATTAAGCTCTCTTAAATGAGTTGCCGGTAGTCGAATTCCAGCTAAATCGCTTTTAGTCCGGAGGCTTTCAATTCGGCCTCTCTGTTTCAGATGACAATTGAAAGAGAAAGATGAAAAGTTATTCATCAAACTTGTAAGATGTCAAAAAAAATATGATTTATATATTTACAAATGTATTTCCAAAAATATGTTAATATTTCAGTGTCGGAACAATTGTGTTTAAAAAAAAAGAGATTTCATCTCAACAAGGCTTTTTCTATGGTCTATAGCTTCCGGTTATGTCACGAACACTTTGTTGCTGAACTTAACACACCCCCTTGAACGAATTAATATATCTAAACAATTACTAGCTGCGCCCCGTGGTTTTACCCGCGTAAGTCACGATGCCGTCTGAATATGGGGATAAAAAGTAGCCTTTGTATTTAGTAGTTTTTGCGTGAAAGAGCAATAAACATCCATATATCCTACAACTTTCACGTTTATAATATTAGTAGGATATTATTGTATAACCAAAGAAAAGCGAAACATAGCAACTCTTGTTTGCTCCGGTCATAACCTAAGAAAATAATTATGATTGATCCGTTCTGGAATTTATTAATTTTGACAATGAGCCTCGTAGCCAAGCGGACACTCACAAACTTTAAGCAATAGTGTAAGCTGATTAATATTAAACCTTGCCGGGATTAGCAGCAGCCTTCAAAGTAAAAGTGATAAATCGATACTGATCCATTTACGTCAAAAGAGACCCGCCAAAATGTTACTCAATTATCTATACTTATATCTATACTTATAATAAATCTGTAGCGGGATGAATTCTGTACATTGAATATATTAAAAAAAAATCGACTAAGGGGTATTAAGATATCGATACTGATGCCGAATATGCGATTGTAACAACTTTTGTCTGTCTGTCTGTCTGTCTTTCTGTCTGTCTGTTTGTATGTTCACGATAAACTCAGAAGTTACGGAAGGGATATGCTTGAAACTTAGTATGATAATAGTTTGAGTGCCTGCGCAGGTTATAGGGTACTTTTTATCCCGGGTTAAACTTTGGTTCCCACAGGAAAATTAATGAAAGCTGTAATAACATTGTAACGTAAGTAGAATGTGTATACTTATTTCGAACTACATTACAGCGAGCGTTTAGCTTATCGGGTGTAGGGTACGATTTCTACGAGGTCGGGTGCCGGATCGAATCTCTCTTTGACATTCTTTTCTTTTTTGCACTTTTTTTTAATGTATAAACTAATTTACTTTTTAAATTAGGTATCGTTTTTAACCGCCCAAAAAAGGAGGTTCTCAATTTGACAGTTTATATACATATTTTTTTTTTTTATGTATGTTCAGCCTTCTCCGTTATTTATGAACCGATTTTGATTATTCTTTTTTGTTAGGTAGGGTATACCTCAAGGGTAGTCCCATGTCAAGAAAGTCAGGATCTGATGATGGAATTCTGATAAAATTGAGAGAAACCCTCGAAAATTGTAGAAACGAATAGTGTTTCTGTTTAATTTTCATTACTTTATCAGGTATTAGCGTTTAGAAATCATCGCATCATGTAGCCGAGCTGATGACACAAAAAAATCATAAATAATAATCTTTTTAACAAAAATTTAAACCGAAGAAAAAAAAGCAAAAAATAAATAAACCTTTTAAATTAGCTTAATACTTAAGACTTAAAAGGTTTATTTATTTTTTGCGTTTTAGTTCTTTTCGTCGGTTTAATTTTTTTTAATTTAAAAAAAAACCACTCAATTTAATTAACTAATAAATATTAAAGTATAAAGAATCGATTTTTACCTGTGATTTAAAGAAATATTTTTAGTTACATTAGATTTTACCTGCAAATAGTCATGTTTGTTTGAAGGATTTCGAGTGAATGTATATTTTCAATCGTAGGATATCATCGTGCTTTTCTGTGGTGATTGCTGAAGCAGCAGGAGTTTTTTTTTCTTTGTTTGGTGATCCCAGAGGAATCGATAGCTGGTTCTTGACTATGCCAACGAGCTATTTTGCCTATCGCAGCCATTAAATTCATAAATATGTTTCACGGCATTAATAATAATAACAACTTCACACACCTCATACACGGCCGTCTGATCCTAAACTAGGTAGAGCCTGTACTATGGTAACCAGACTGCTGATAAACATACTCATATATTTCTAAAGACATACATATTATAAATAAATTACACCCAGACAGAGAATAATTTGTCCTGGGTGCAAATCGAACCCACGGCCTCTGGCTCAGCAGTCAGGGTCACTAACCTCTAGACCATCCGGCCAGTTCTATAAATATACATACATTTATAAATAGAGTTTTAGAAAAAGAAGATCCAAACATTTAAACTTTTGCGTTCCATGATAATATAATTATGTTGACGGGAATTCACGCGATCACGTATTTAAAAAGTATTACAGTACAGTGATCACGACCACGACCACGGCAAAGCAAAGATTTTAAATACGTGATCGCGTTGATTCCCGTCAAGATGATTATATTAGAATAGAATAGAATTTTTATTTAAAACATTTATGACTGAAAAAAAATATTGTTAGTTTAACTTAAGACTTTGTTATTATTACAGTATTTTACTATATTAAATGCATGGCAGACACTATCGCCAAAAAAATTACATCTAAGCTGAAATGTTGACATGTAACCGGTGAAGTTTTTTTTACACTTTCAGACCATTTATTTTCCGTTCGGTTACAGTAGTGTGAAATCTTATGTTACACTGTGACTTAACAAAGCTCAGAAGCAAATACTGACTACAGCAAGAGTCTCCCAATTGGTTGGACGAATCGAGATATTAGGTCGTCACAGTTGTTTTATGACGATTTTCTGCAAGGAGAACATCTCGCGCAAGGAAGAGGTGACAGTGTGGATTCGGTAGAAAAACTTCCAGCTGGAACCTTTTCACTCGCGCTCTCATGCGTACGCTAAGAGTGGCTGTGGGTGTATGAGGCGAGTTTTATGTTCTTCACCCGAAGCAGAGTCTTCCGTGAAGAGGGTGTCTGAACATCGCCCAGTTGCCGTCCGCTAGCCAGCGCTGGGTGGATCATTGGAGGCAAAACGTCGCCGTACCGACGGTCAACTCACAAACGGTCATAAATGTAACCAACCAAAACAATCTTTTTTGTACGCTCCAGGTTGTTTCACCGCCAATACAGTAAAAAAATCCTGCCTGGAGAAAGAGGTACTATGCAACAAGCGACAAATTGCTGTTTTCCGAAAAAAAACGCGAACGAAGTCGCGGGCACAGGTAGTACAAGAACAATTTTAGTATATTACATTAGTCATCTTATGTGGTTTACTATGACATAAGATATAAAACAGTAGCTAGTGGCAAATAATTGTATTTATCATATTTTATAAAATTATAAACTTGGTAAATTATAAACTTTAGTACCGTGCCAATACCAACAAGTAGATTGACAGTTGGCAGACTTGATAGTAATTTCGTTCCACATGAAAAAGAATGTGTCAATATGCAATTGCGTAGTAATTTTTGTTTAGGTCTTTACATATTATGAAATCGGCGTTTGTCGAACTGACCACTTCGATCCTCCACTACCAATATCTCCAATATCTGGCATAGGTGTATTTACGTTTCGAGTTAAGTGATTCGTTGGATTTCGCGGCATTTAATTTTTTTTGAAAATATCGTAAACTTAAAATACCGCGTTATTTACAAATACGAGTTCCACCGTGGCACTAGCGCTGCCGAAACAGGTCGAAGAATTAATGACGTGTATGGGGAATCGAAAAAAAAAAACGCGGTACGTTTTTGGTTCCAACTTTTCGTTCTGGAAATTTCGTTCTAGATGTACAAAACAAACCTTTTGAGCGGCCTCTTGAAGCGGATCCATTGCATACCACATTAGAATTAGCAGCAAGCTTCGGCTAATTTTATTAACTTAAATCATATTAGAAAAGTAATAAGGTTAGAAAAATGGACTTCAAGTGAGTGAAGCCCACCAAAAAACACACGTCGAGTGTTGCGTTACATTACTCAACCGTCGCAATAACGAGGGGATTTGGAATCGTACTTTTACTGGTGATGAAAACTGGATCTTGTACGGTAATCGAAATCGCTCACCACAATGGTTGAACCCAGGAAAACTGGCCAAATCTTGCTCGAGGCTGGTCTGATTTGGTGGACCAGAGCTGGTGTTGTTCTTCACTGTAGCTTCCTAAAATCTGGCCAGACAATTACGACAAAACTACATTGTCAACACTTACAAACAATGATGGCAAAGCTAGCCGTTAAACAACCGAGGCTAGTCAGGTGCTCTAGCCCATTGCTAGTTTTGAACAATGCTAGACTACACACTGCACAAGAGACGGTCACAAAATTAAGGAGCTGGTGGAGCGCCAATATATTTATAAAATGCATACATAATCGCACCATAATATATTTCGTTATATTATTAATTTCATAGTCTTTATGTAAACTACATTCTGTTTGTCGAATGCAATTAGTGCTGGTACTGCTGTAATATTGCCAATGTACTCGACGATCTCAAGAGATGGCGTTAGCAGTCTTCAAATAATGTAAACGCGCTGCACCTGATTGGTGCAAGAAAAAACGGACATACCCTGCTCTCATCGCTTTTCGCTAAGAAGACGCCTTTAATATAAAAATTTTGTTCCGCCACGGACATCAGTTATATTTCTCGTGAAAAGAAGCTGATTTTCCGTTAGTCCTATAGCCGTGTAGTGTTTGGACTCGCTTGTAACCTTTACAAGGTGTATGTGGAGTGCTCCAGTCTACGATCGTGACCGGCCGGTCAATACCTTGCAAGAGACCGTAGAAACCTCGCCGCTGCTCGCTGCCTTCAGGAGGATCGGGACTTGGTCGGTGTTGCAGGTTAGTGCTGGCATGATTGTTTTTGATCGATAGAAGTGGTTTACTTCCCTACACCTCGTACGCTAACTGTTGAGCAATCACACCCTGGTCGGGCTATTTACACGCCTGACCATATAATTTGGTCCTTACGAGTACGGATAGGCCAGTGATTCACGTAAATATTGGTGAATTTACTTTTCTATTCATATCATAAAAAAGATTCACGTAATTCTAGTGAATTCTTGCCGCCATTTTTCCTCGCTCACAGATTTACGTAAAATTGGTAAATTCTGTGTTTAAAACGCACGAGAACTACGTAATTATTGGTAGACTCGTATTTAAATATAATTAATTGTTAGATTTGGTGAATTACGTATTAATTGGTAATAATATCCATTATACTCAATTTAGTTGAACTTATTTATACCTACCCACTTATTAACCGCTCCACCACTGTACTTTACGCTAAGTCATTTTAAGATTTAAATTTAATTTGTGTTTTTACACTAACTAGGTAGATATACCTATCACTTTGTAGTTGTATTGTGATATTATTTTATAAACATGACGGAAAGTGAATCAAGTCGCGAAGTCATGTTGGTTATGTTGAATCAAAAGAAAGAATTATTATTTCAACGTATTAATCGTATGTACAAATCGTCGAAAGGTATAATTTCTTTCGATTCATCAACGCGAGCTAACGAGAATTTTCTGGCTGAAACGGAGATAATAGATGAGTTACGCGATAAATTTGAGTCCATTGTTGATAAAATAAATAATATAAATTTGTTATCAAAGATTACGGTCAATCCCGAGTATTCTTGCCTCGATTCATTTGATGATTTATACTCGAGAGTTAAACGCGTTAGAAATAAAATATTAACCACTTCTAAGGTGCGTTCACTCGAGACCAGTAGCTCGATCAAGTCCGTAGTGAAATTAGAACCTTTAGTAATTCCGAGTTTTGACGGACGCCCTGAAAACTGGAATACCTTTTATCAGTCTTTTAAAGCTAATATTCATTTGAATCAACAGCTTTCTGACTCGCAACGTGTACAGTATCTAATTTCTAAACTCACCCACGACGCACTAAAATTCACTTCCGGTATTATTCCGTCAGGTGAAACATATAAAATACTGTGGGATAGTTTGGTTAAGAAATACCACGACAAACGCTCATTGGGTACATATTATCTCAATAATATACTGGACTTAAAAACTTGCTCGCACACTGCGAACGCTCTTGATACCTTTGTTAGTAAATACTCCGCTTCGATTCCAGCTCTAAAAGAATTAGGCATAACAGATCTAACTGATTTTATTTTTCTTCAATGCGCTTTGAGAAGGATGGATCCTCAAACCATCCAAGCCTTTGAACTTTCGATTCGGGATGTGGAAGTGCCTACGACACAACAGCTTATCGCTTTTATACAAGATCAGGCTAAGATTTTGGAGCGCTCAAACCCGCGAAATTCGTCATATACGAAACCCGCTGCTGTTGTTACGTCGCCCTCACGCGACCGGCGCGTTCATCACACCTCCAAATCTTTTGTCGCCAGTGAGTCCGCTAATAATGCAAATACTCTCACATATTCGGCGCCCGCAGCAGTTACCGCGAATTGTTGTTTGTGTAGTGGTAACCATCGACATTTATATGATTGCGCTCAGTTTAAAACTATGCGAGACGCAAGGGCTAGATATGAGTTTATTAAATCGAAGTACGGTTGCGTTAATTGTTTAAGCACTCTACATAAACTTCAGGATTGTAAGAGTACGTCAGTCTGTTTCTGTAATAAAAGACACCATAGGTTATTGCATTTTGATAGTAATATTTCGCAATCGCATGCGGCTATGGTAAATACCGCCGTCGCGTACTCGCCGCCGCCCGCTCATCGCGCGACCGTTACTTCGCCCGCGCCTTCTCATCGCGCTCACACGACTTCGTCATGCATTCGAGCGCCCCCGCTTGCTACAGAACCAGTTACACATACACAGTCTTACACTTCTTGTCATAAGGGTGATATACTTTTGTCAACCGCTCAGGTATACGCGCGCTCTAAGGGTAGCGCTGGTATCAAATCTGTAGTTAGGTGTTTGATAGATAATGGCTCGCAGAATAATCTAATAACATCTGCTTGTTCTAGTTTATTAAATTTACCGATAATACCGTTGAATAATTCCTATGTTAAAGGTGTTGGTTCCGCTTCAAGTCCGATAATCGGTTATGTTCATTTAGACATTGAATCCCGTATTTATCCGGATCAGAAATACACTATACATGCGCTTGTTGTAGAATGCATTACGGATCAATTGCCTTCGAAATTTATCGATTGTGATCGCGACCTAGATTTTCGTAACCTTCCGCTCGCTGACTTAAGCTGGAATATTCCGGGCAAGATTGATTTATTGTTAGGTGCCCAGCTATTCCCATTTATATACTTAGGAAATATGGTCGAGTGTGGGCCGCGCGCACCGTGTGCTTTATCTACAACATTTGGTTACGTACTTATGGGAGATTACCCGCGTAAACATATTTTACCTACTGCCGCGTCTTTTTCTGCGTTAGCGCTTAATGATATAGTGCAAAAGTTCTGGGAACTTGAAGAAGTACCCATGAAACGCTTGTTGTCACCAGAGGAGACAGATTGCGAAAATATTTTCACGGCTACCGTGACCCGTGACGACGTAGGTCGTTATACAGTTGCATTACCGTTCTGTAGGGACCCTTCGGAATTAGGTAATTCGCACGCTACCGCTTATCGCCGTTTCGTTTCACTCGAGCGTAAGCTCCGTCAGGCACCGATAGTGCGCGAAAATTATAACAAGGTTATTCAGGATTATATTGATAACAATTACCTCAGTCCTGTTAAAGAATCTGAGCTGTCCTCTGATGGTTAATATATACCGCATCACGCAGTAGTCCGACCTGATAAACCGATGCCGCGCATCGTATTGGACGCGAGTGCTAAAACGCATACAGGACTTTCGCTTAACGATATATTACATATTGGACCCAATTTACAGGCCGATCTGTTTTTATTATTGTTAGGTTTTAGATTATTTCCTATTGCAATGAATGCTGATATAAAACAATATTATTTACGGATTGGTGTACCAGTAGACCAACATAAATACCTACGCATTTTATTTAGATTCAACGAATCGGAAAAAATTCGAACTTATGCCTTTAATAGGCAACTTTTCGGTCTCAAGTCAAGCCCTTACATAGCTATGCGCACTGTGCGACAGCTGGCTACTGACATGAGTCCGCTCTATCCTGATGCCGCGAAAGTGGCAGAGACCTGTCTGTATATGGACGATTTGGTTCTTTCTATTGCAAATGAGGATACTGCCACGCAATTAGCTCACAACTTGATTAAGTTTTTCAAATCGGGTGACTTTGACTTAGTGAAGTGGTCTAGCAATTCACCAGTGCTACTTGACTCGCTTCCCGACACGCACCGCAAGTCGCTTGATTTTGATGTTGACAATAATGTCTCTAAGGTCTTAGGTCTCTCATGGGAACCATGTGAAGATAATTTTCATTTCACATGCGCCGCAATTAATGAAAGGTGCACCAAGAGAAACATACTCTCGATGGTTGCACGACTATTTGACGTGCTCGGATTGGTCGCGCCTGTGATTCTCTATGCCAAGTTGTTAATTAAGGAACTGTGGCTCAGCAAGTGTGATTGGGACGATCCTGCACCGGAGCACATACGCACCCGTTTTTTCGCTCTTGCGCAAGAACTTCAAATGCTTGACACTTTAAGGATTCCACGTCATGTAGGCGTCGAAGTTGGTTGTGAATTACGTCTTGTTGCTTTTTGTGATGCTAGCATGAATGGTCTGGGATGTGTCATTTATGCCCATTGTACCTACCCGTCTGGCATTCAAACTCGCATTCTTTGCGCTAAATCAAAGGTTTCGCCAACAAAAATCACTACGCTCGCTCGCTTAGAATTATGCGCTATTTTACTTATGTCAAAATTAATAAAAACTGTGCGAGACACATATGCAACACGTATGACCATTGCCGGGATATACGCATTTTCTGATTCCACTATTGCTTTATCATGGGTTCATTCTTCACCACATCGTTGGTCAGTTTTCGTCGGTAATCGCGTCGCTCAGTGCCAAGAAAACTTGGACTCTAAACATTTTTATCATATTGCCGGAGCTAGTAATCCAAGTGATTGTCTTTCGCGTGGTATGCTTCCATCGCAACTTTTGACCCACGATTTGTGGTGGAAAGGTCCTCCGTGGATTCGCAGCTTATCTGAGAAGTGGCCGATTAAGCCATTCTCGCTTAATAATTGCTCTGTCTTGCCTGAACTCAAGGCAAATGTGTTGGCTGCCATTACTCACACAGAGCCGCCGTTGCTGTGTACGTTAGCACAACGTGTTTCTTCTTGGGAAAAGTTGCTACGTATCACCGCATATGTATTAAAATTCGCAAGACCTAAAGTTAAGGTCAAACCTCGTTCTATAGCAGGGTTGACAAGTGCTGAGAATGCGTTAATTCTCGCCGTTCAATCTGTGCACTTCTGTGAAGATATCAAATTGATCAAGGCTGATAAATTACCTTCAAAAAGGCTGCAAAGCCTCTTCGTCTTCTTAGACAAACAAGGGATTTTACGCATTGGAGGAAGACTTTCTGGATCAATGCTTCCTTTCGAAGCTAAACATCCGGTTCTTCTCCCTAAACGCGATCATGCCGTTGACTTAATAATACAGCATTTTCATGTTGTTAATTGTCACACCGGACCTGGACTTCTTATGTCTATTATACGACAACGCTACTGGATCTTGGATGCCAGGACTGTTATCAGGTCCAAGTTGCGAAAGTGCAACACTTGCTTTAAATGCAACCCAACGCATCCAACGCCTATAATGGCTGATCTTCCTGATTACCGTGTTTCAGAGGCCAAGGCATTTTGTCACACTGGTGTAGATTACGCTGGTCCGATAAGGACAATCCTTTCTCGCCGCAGAGGTCAACATGCGCAAAAGGCGTACATCGTTCTTTTTGTTTGCATGGTCACACGTAGTCTACATATTGAAGTGACCAGTGATTTAACTACTGAAAACTTTCTAGCCGCTTTTAAACGCTTTATTTCCCGTCGAGGACCAGTTTCATGTCTCTATTCCGATAATGGATCTACTTTCATCGGTGCGAAGGCACATTTAGATGAGCTGTATAGTTTTTTATTGAACTCTAGCTTCAAAAACGCGCTGTCGAATGAGTTGCTCTCTCGACGCATAGAGTGGAAGATGATTCCCCCAAGATCACCAAATTTTGGTGGGATGTGGGAAGGGAATATAAAGAGCATGAAAACGCATTTATATAGAGTAATAGGAAGTCAGTTACTTACATACGAAGAACTGCAAACTGTTCTTACTCAGATAGAGTGTATTCTTAACTCTCGTCCATTGAGCGTATTATCGTCAGACCCTTATCCTGAGGTGTTAACTCCCGCGCATTTTTTGATGTCTACTCCGTTGCAATATTTACCCGCTGCTGATTTGTCAGATCAACGATTGAGTCTGTTAGAACGTAAAAAGTTGTTAGATAGTATGGTCCAATCCTTTTGGAAGAAATGGCACTTAGAGTATTTGCACACGTTGCAAGTTAGGCAAAAATGGGCTACTCCCGACAAACCGGTAGAAATCGGAACTGTTGTTCTTCTTGAGCAGGAGAATTCTCCACCGTTGCATTGGCCGTTAGGAGTAATTACGGACGTGTTCAGAGGCTCTGATAACGTTGTACGCGTGGCGATAGTTAAAACGCAAACTGGAATTTACAAACGCGCTGTAACTAAATTATATCCTATTCCTACACAATAAATTCAACTTAGTTTAAACCTTATTTTTTAGTTTAGGCCGCTATATTTATCATATTTATTATTTAATCGCATAATGCATGTGTTACTCTCAGTCAGTTAGAAAATTCGCGTGTTTTGAAACATCTTGTGATGTTCCAAGGCGGGGTGCATGGTGGAGCGCCAATATATTTATAAAATGCATACATAATCGCACCATAATATATTTCGTTATATTATTAATTTCATAGTCTTTATGTAAACCACATTCTGTTTGTCGAATGCAATTAGTGCTGGTACTGCTGTAATATTGCCAATGTACTCGACGATCTCAAGAGATGGCGTTAGCAGTCTTCAAATAATGTAAACGCGCTGCACCTGATTGGTGCAAGAAAAAACGGACATACCCTGCTCTCATCGCTTTTCGCTAAGAAGACGCCTTTAATATAAAAATTTTGTTCCGCCACGGACATCAGTTATATTTCTCGTGAAAAGAAGCTGATTTTCCGTTAGTCCTATAGCCGTGTAGTGTTTGGACTCGCTTGTAACCTTTACAAGGTGTATGTGGAGTGCTCCAGTCTACGATCGTGACCGGCCGGTCAATACCTTGCAAGAGACCGTAGAAACCTCGCCGCTGCTCGCTGCCTTCAGGAGGATCGGGACTTGGTCGGTGTTGCAGGTTAGTGCTGGCATGATTGTTTTTGATCGATAGAAGTGGTTTACTTCCCTACACCTCGTACGCTAACTGTTGAGCAATCACACCCTGGTCGGGCTATTTACACGCCTGACCAGGAGCTGCGATTGGAATATATCCAACATCCACCATACTCCCCGGACCTTGCTACCACAGATTACCATTTCTGCCGGAATTTGGACAATTTCTTCATCTGTAAAAAAAATTCATTCTGACGAGTCAACCGCCTTCAAAGATTTAATTGACTCTTGCTCTCACAATTTTTCAGCAAGGGAATTAATGAACTTCCAATAAAATGGCGATAAATGCATAGATATCAGTAGTAACAAATTAAATAAACGATTTTTTTATGATGTTATACATCATAAAAAAATCGTTTTATTATTGCCAAATAACACGCAAATTTTATTTGTAAAGACCTAAATATTAGTAAGAGATCTAACAAAGGTCAATATTCACCTGAAATACTAATACTTAGACTGGTCAAAGTTGTAACCTTGTACAACGTGTACTAATACCCTATACGAAGTGGCGGATCTCATTTGAAACATATAATACCTCGGAAAGCACGTACCGTATGAATTCACTGAACAACAACAACAAAATCATTTCGAAACCTGCCTTAACATTTTGGATTGACAAATAAGAGATTCTGTATGAGAATATCACTTGTGCAAAATAGTGGATTTTTCATTTTGTTTAAATGTAAAACGGCGATTTCATTAGTAATTTCAAAAAATCTAGTAATTTGTCACATATCCAACAAGCTAGTCATAAAAATATTGCCCTGTCCATTTCGTTTTTGTTAATGTTGATCTTTGTTAGGATTTTTAGAATTACGAAAAAGGAACTCTTATAGGATCACTTTGTTGTCAGTCCGTCTGTCTGTCTCAAGACTCTTTTTTTCAGGAACCCGTGGGGCATCACCTTGAAATTAATATTATATATTTATGTCTGCGGTCCCTTGACGCTGTAAAACAAGAAGCTTCTAAGTCAACGCAATCAAAAGATACGGTCATTTAAGCTTTAGTTTTATCGAATGTTAACATTTCGCAGGTTAAAAATAAAAGGGTACTTCCGATTAACCTAGAATCATGAACTTTGGTATGAAGCAATTTATTATTAAAAAAAATCCGAAATTCGTTAAATCTTTGTTGTATAACATAAAAAAAATACAGTATCTATAGAGATATTCATATTGTAATGTCTAGGATTACTTCCCTTTCTCCGCATTCAAAATGATAAAACATCCATTGGAACTGAACTACATTCTCTGTATCTGCAAAAGCTCATAAATTTGAAACAGGCAAACGGAATGGTACGCGAAAGTACTCGCGTTATTTATAGCACCTAGTGACTGCGATAAGCTCCGAAAGGTTTAAATAGGGTCTTTGTAATCTCAATAAAATGTAACAGACCTTTGTTTCTTATCTATTTCACCTTATACTATTTCTCCTGGGTTTGGAATTAGCTTTCTTGAAGTTGTCACAGCAAACTCTGATATAAAGGTCTAGGAATTCCCTTAAGATTTTATCTTAAGAACTAAAGAGACTATTTCTTCTCTTTTTATACTACCATAGAATACATAACAGTGAAACTACTTAAAAAAATACATAACCTACCTTTTGTATACCTATAAACATTCAAAATATTAACAATATCACAATTCCCTACAGAGATCAGGAGACCGTAATTTCCAAAAGTAGTACAATACTACACAAATGATGCTAGTTTACTGTGACGGTACCTTTCCATTCAGGAGCATCCAATCAGAACTGAAATTTGGTATGGTCTCTTTCCATCAAGCTAGGTTCTGTTAAACTAGGTCAAGCTAGGTGTCTGTCCCAAGTTCCTTGCCAAATTTCATTAATGTTCTTTAGACCTTTGTTCTTTGGTTTGAGTGCTTGTAAATGTAGGTACTCTTTTGAATATATAATAAAAATAATACAAGTCACAGAATATTGTATATTATATTGTCTCATACACCAAGGTCAACACAATTAGGATGCTTACGGATAACTAAGGCACCGACATCCGGTGTGGACATTCATTCGAGTTCAGCGATACAACGAGTTAACAAATGCGAGAATAGCGAACAGTACAAGCGAGTGTAAGTGAGAATTGCTGTTATCTGTGAATTGTGATTGTAATTGCTGTTAATTGCTAATAAATTGTGTCTATTTTCGTCTCCGTCTTCCGTCTCGTAACAGTACTATGAGTTACAGCGATAATTACACAATTATGGGCAAATGTGCGGTGAAGACACGTTACATATACATGGCCAGACATGTGCGTATATAACTGTATATAAGTGTGTTCCTAGGTCCCTACAGTCATGTGGTTTTAGGATATATCTAGGAAGAAGTTTTTTTACGGTTACACTGTTGAATATCTGCTCCGTGGTTGAAGATTACGAATATCATAGTCTTCAATTTGTTTTTATATATGACTAGCGCTCCACGGTTTCACCCACGTAAATCCCGGTGCCGTGGGAATATCGAGATAAAAAGCCTATGCGTTAATCCAGGTCTTCAGCTATCTGCATACCGAGTTTCGTAGTAGTAAGTAATCGGTTCAGTGGTGTTTTGCGTGAAAGAGTAACAAACATCTATCCATCCAAACTTTCACATTTATAATATTAGTGGGATGTTCGTTAATGTGAAATTTCAATTATTATTATTATCTAGTCGACCCTGCTGAGCAGTCGGACAATTTTTCGATAGAATTTTATCGCCTATATTTGTTATCACTTTTCTTTATTGTAATCATTGTTTATAGTGGTCATTACGCTACTTCATAGCATAAACTCGTTTCTTACTTTGATATTATTATGGAGGGAAACTCTCATCCATTCCCGTGGGAAAAGAAATCGGTACGAGTTGCCAACTATTTTAGTTAATATACCCACTTAGTAAACTTCAGCTTTGTTTAGGTATGATTAATGAGGTTAGAAACAGGAAAATTTATACGAAATGGTATTTACAGAGCCTTTATCTATACATTTATACAAATATATATAATTGTATTGTCTGTTCGTAATGTCAAAATAACAGTATTTTACGAAGTGCATATTATTATGATTGTTTACACGGTACTTATACCAAATAAACTATTTTTTAAATTTTTTGTCAGTCTATCTGTCAGAAATTAATTTTGACGGGGCTTTCACTGGCAGATAGCTGATGTTATAAGGAGTAACTTAGCCTACTTTTATATTAGAAAAATAATTGGGATATCTTGCAAAAAAATCTATACAAATAAATAAATTGAAGTGTCTGTTTGTAATAAGAAATTAGCAGCTTTTGACTAAACGCATACGAAGTTTTTTTTTATTCTAATCTGTTGCTTCTCAACTTTTCATCCGCTGGTGATACTTTCAGGTTGCTACTTGATTGACAGCTTGTTCATCCTAGACACATCCATCTTAATATTCGCATTTTAGCTACAAACAGGCGTCTCTCATCCATTCTCTTTCTTGACTAACATTCAGATCTATGCAAGACGGCAGGTCTGATAATCTTATTATAAATTTGTCCTTAAGTTTAATAGGGAACCTGGGATCGACAATTGTTCCTGTTACCTGCCGCCACTTCAAAACGAATCAATACGATTCGATGCTGTACAGACCGGTCTATTTCACCATCGCTTTGTAGGAGCGAGCTCAGATTCTTGAAACAGGTGTAGAATGGTATCGCTGTTCCATTCAGTGGAATGGTTGCAAGACTGCAGAGACCGTCGAAATCACAGAACACGTTTTCGGTTTTGGTTCTGCAAATTTTCAAGCCAACGTTCTCAAGTCTTAGTTGCCTTTTTTTACCCTGCAAATGAATTATTTAACACTAAACATACATTTTGTTTCTGTGAAATTTCTCAAACAACCAAAAGAGTCTAGAAGAAAAAATGTCCCACATGCCTACAAAATAGAGGCGAAAATACTGAACATGTCTTGCATTTCCGCTGCCAATGTGCCCCATCCACTTTTCTACGACAGGTGTCTACTAGCGCTGACATTTCCGCGACCCGTCACACCACTCATTGACAAGTTTCCAATAAGGAACTCCACAGAATTGATATCCTACCAATAAGTCGAACGAAAACCGTTTAATTTCAGATGGGTTTTATTAAGTTGAGGACATTATAACGAGGGTTGAATCAAATCCATGTGTTTAAATTTTTTTTTGATAATATGGTTCTAGGGATATAAAAAAGGAGCACAGATAATCAGTTTTGACTCAATGCACACATCAACAACAATATCATTAAACTAGCAACCCGCCCCGGCTTTGCACGGATAGCAGAGCTTATATGCCTAAATTTTTCGTTATTGTGAGTTAATGTTAGAAGATAGACATATAGCTTTGCTATATTGTAATATATATTATTATGAGTAGGTAGTAACTCCGTAATACATTGTTTTCATACAATTCTATTGGTTTACGCGACACACGCTAGTAAAGCTTCCAGTCGGTTTGATTTTTTGCGATATTTTTAGTGATTGTAATTGCTGTTAATTGCTAATAAATTGTGTCTATTTTAGTCTACGTCTTCCGTCTCGTAACAGTACTATGAGTTACAGCAATTATTACACAATTATGGGCAAATGTGCGGTGATGACACATTACACATACATAGCCAGACATGTGCGTGTATAACTGTATATAAGTGTGTTCCTAGGTCCCTACAGTCATGTGGTTTTAGGATATATCTAGGAAGAAGTTTTTTTACGGTTACACTGTTGAAGATTACGAAAATCATAGTCTTCAATTTGTTTTTATATATGACTAGCGCTCCGCGGTTTTGCTATATTGTAATAGATATTATTATGGGGAGTAACTCCGTAATACATTGTTTTCATGCAACTCTATTGGTTTACGCGACACACGCTAGTAAAGCTTCCAGTCAGTTTGATTTTTTGCGATATTTTCAGCTGTCGTCGTCATAAATCAGCAAATTTATACAAAATCCTAATAAATTATGCATCTAAACCTTCCTCATGAATCACTCTATCCGTGTGTGAAAACATTATTAAAAAATTAAATCCATTGGGTATTTTTGCAGTTTATCGCGAACAGTCTAACAGACATTTGTTTTATAATATGAAGAGAAGATAAAATAGGTACTTTGTCGATTGATAAAGTAGAAAATTCTTTGGTGCACCATTTCCTACCTATGATAAGTTCAGCTACAGTATTTATATACTGTAGTAAACTGTACTTGAACCTATCATAGGTAGAAAGTGGTAAATACTTTAAAGAATGATAAATATTTTTAGTAAACACTCTCACAAATACATTATCATTTACTCAAAAAGAAAATGGTGTAAAGTTTCATCCAATGTACACAATGAAACCCATCAAAAAGGTTCTATTTTTGTCTATAATTTTCTCAGGGACTACACTAGACATTTCGTTTTTTCATATGATCTATTATTCTCCATTCAAGTATGGTTGTTATTGTCTTTTAAAAACTGGGTGAAAACTGTGTCCCTTCTCTCATGTATGTAAGACATACAAATAAGCACTAACTACACATAAATAAATAAAGGAGAACTTAATCTTATATTTTATTTTAATCATTCCTTTGACAATTAAAAAACATAGCCCATGTCTTTTTTAGCTAAGTAGTTTCATTGTAAGAATTCGTTACAGTACTGCAGTACTTAAAACTATTACAGAAGTAGTACTGCGAGGTCTAACTTTGTGTAGTTTATAATCCTGCTAAAAGCTTATATTCGCTTTACATAAGTCCTCATCTTTACACACATACACATTTGTTTTTACAACTTTATACATAATATTGATACAAAACTATCTAATGTATAATAAATTTCAACATATTTTTTTCTTAAATAGACATGAAAAAAAAACTAAAAGCTTTTTTGGAAACGATTAAAATCCTGCTAAAAAAGGAATTCCACATAAAGCTATATTTGAAATATTCATACATACATAAGTTATTGGAATATATAATCTAATTCCTCCTATAAATCGAATATCTTGTATATCATTTATTATATGAATAATTACTCCCGCACATTTAAACAATAAAACGGTGGTGTCAAAAGAACGATGACGTTTTTCTTTTTTGTTTGCTAAGTTGGTTCTTTACCAAAAATATATTTTAATACTATATTAACATAATACAAAAATAGTATGGTGATTTTAAAATATATAAATGTATACATAGAATATCAATGACATACGTAGGTAAGGCTGGGTTCGGTTTAATGATTACACTTACACGTAAAACGTTTACTCAGTGTGAGACTGTTTACTCGGTACCAACTGGAATATTTGTTCATTATAATTGGCGGCACTGAACGGAGGGCTGTGATTTCCTTTCCTATTAAACTTCAATATACATTCATAATATTATTGAAACGGTAATGATCCCATTTTACCTATTTCTGTCCATTTTCTACCAAAGGTGACATTACTAAAAAATTATCTTTAAAAGTAACTCAAATCAAATACGACACTAGTTCTGGCCATCAATAAGTTGTATAGAAATTACGACAAACACGCAAGGTAATTACACAACACTGCTGTAATCACTTTGTTGCGTTTTAAACGTGAAACTGATCATGAAGTTTCATTTAATCTTTTCACCGTAATTCGTGATTCATCTCACTTCAGCACTACGCAGGCATTATAAAGTGAAATGCTTCTCGAATTACCATCCAATTTGCTTAATGGTCGTTAATACGTAGCGAACGTGTAAATTCAACTCGTTACCTGGATGAGTCAGGTTTTATGGAATTCACTGTTAGTTTTACAGCTTTTAGCGATTTTAAATTATTTAACTTTAATTTTGGATAAAATAATTTACCTTTTTACATTTAAATACTAGACCACGGGGATGGGTTTCAATAATGTTTTTGGATTTACTATTAAATTTGTTAAACTCAATTAGTGCTCAACAGATCCTCGCCTTTGTATAGCCGTCGATAAATTAATGTCTTGTCTGTTGTTTCATAATAGACTTTATTGAATTGATTAAAAAGATTTTAATTTTTTTTTTGTAGGTGCAGTTTATTTTCAAATAAGTGAAGTAAGTAAGTAAGTTCAAAACAAATACAATTTGTTTCGAACACTTATGAACACTTATGAACTTTTAAATAAATTTTTGTTTTAAATAAATAAATATCACAAACTTTTAATTTTATTGTTAGACATCGAGTTGATATTTATTATGATTGCTTAAAAATAAATATAAGTACAGCAATAACTTGTTATTGCTGTTCAATGTTCCAAATATTTTTGAATAAAATGCATAAAATATTACGCCTTCTTTTTAAGTTATTTCAAAGGCCTTCTTGATTAAAAGCCTTTCATTTATTACCCCCAATTCATGCACTATGCTTCTCACGAAACTTGTGTAGAGAATCCGAATAACAGCAAAAATCTTCCATAAAAAACCATGTGCTAACAGTTTTATTTTGTTACCGTTAGCCAGTCAGTTTCATCGGCTGAACAAACAGGCTCGGAAAGTGTGTGTAAACTTCCATGAATTACAGCATACGATGCCCTAGTGAGCACACAAAGCAAACACGCGGGTAGGGGCTTTCGGGTCAGTTGCGAGACCTCGCGGACGGGATATCGTAACCTATACGAATCTACTTAGAGATAGTTATAACGGTGAGCTTGTTACAATTTATTCTTTAACAATAAAGGACTCTTTAACATTTATATCGCCATTGGGGGTCGATACTTTTCCGAGACAGTTAATTCGTAAAAACCGCTAAGCATCAATCAATAAATTGTCACCCATACACGACTAGGTTATTAATAAGCTGATCAAAATCAAAAAATGTGCAAAAACTTTAATAGGTGAATAAGAAAAGTGTTAGTATTCTTCTCTTGCATTAACACCTTTAATTTCACTCTAGAAATTAATATAATGTTAAAAATAAATATATTTAATTATAAATTATGATACTTAGTTTCTAGTTATCTACAGATATAATCTTTTTCTAAGACCGTCTTAGTAAAAGTTCGCGAAAAGCTTCGTCGAAGCACTGTCGTCTTTACCACGATAACGCGTTCTCACATTCGGCTTAGGTAACCGAAATGTGTTTGAAGGTTTCAAATATCTACATTTGAAGCCATCAAATACTCTTAACTCCTAATCAGTACTAACTGATGATGCATCCGGGGTACAGCCCAGTACCTGGCGACTTCTTTTAGTTTCCTAAAATTAAAGACAAACTTAAAGGCTCATGTTGTCCAAGCACTGGATTTGCTGTAAATGCGTTCCACGAAGCCATTAAAGAGGTCCCTAAGGAAGACTGGTCCAACTGCTTTTAACAATGGTTCCAGCGAATGCAAACAGTCTGACACCTGGTCTTATTTATCAGAATACAGAAACTATTAGTATGACCCAAGTCCATATAATCAGGTACGTGTAAATAACTACATATGTACATATATCGACAAATCTTGTTATTCAAAGAAGGGCATCGAATAATTTAACAATAAATTAAATATTTTATTGTATAACTTCTTGTTTTTACAACGTATAATAATTTGAACGTTTTTATTTGTTTGGTTAATAATATACTAAGGTGGTCCACTGGCGGCTATAGTATTTTTTTCACTAAGTTTGCGTATGTGAGGAAGCGGTCAGTAAATACACATAGGTGTGACATATTTGTAGTAGTAAACTGCCATAACGCGGTTATTCAAATTGTCTCTGCTCGTTTTATTTACTGCCGTGGCGAGGAGTGAAATGAGATATTGCAAAATGATAGTTTAGTAACTTGGCACCGAAGCTAAACAAAATCGAACTAAAACTGTTGTTGACAAAATAACCAAAAGAAGATAATAAAAATCTTATAAATGTAAACATATATATCTACTAGCTGTGCCCGCGACTTCGATCGCGTTTTTTTTTCGGAAAACAGCAATTTGTCGCTTATTGCATAGTACCTCTTAGGCAGGATTGTTTATACTGTATTGGCAGTGAAACAACCTGGAGCGTACATAAAAGGTTGTTTTGGTTGCTTACACGTGAAATAACGACATAATTTGGTCGTGGGAACATTACTCATTTGTTTTTCGCGTGGAAGCTCACCTCACCGGTCTATTGGTGAGGCCGTATATTAGGCTTAAACCAACTAAAACCACACGGTGTGCCTCACAGCACTGTTTATGAGTTGACCGTCGGTACAGCGACGTTTTGCTTCCAATGATCCACCCAGCGCTGGCTAGCGGACGGCAACTGGGCGATGTCCAGACACCCTCTTCACGGGAGACTCTGCTTCGGGTGAAGAACATAAAACTCGTCTCATACACCCACGGCCACTCTTAGCGTACGCATGAAAGCGCAAGTGAAAAGGAACCTGGAAGTTTTTCTACCGAATCCACATCGTCACCTCCTCCTTGCGCGAGATGTTCTCCTCGCAGAAAACCGTCATAAAACAACTGTGGCGACCTAACATCTCGATTCGTCCGACCAATTGGGAGACTCTTGCTGTAGTCAGTCAGTCAGTGCCGTTCCTAGAAACTATGGTTATTAGTGTGGGAGAGCCATGCTTCGGCACGTATGGGCCCATGGGCGCCGGTAGTCATTTACCATCAGGTGACCCGCCTGCTCGTTTGCCCCTATACCATAAAAAAACAAAAAAAAAATGGGCCCCTCGGTATACCTAACAGATAAATGTTTGCTTCTGAGCTTTATTTAGTCACGGTGTAACTTAAGATTTCACACTACTGTAACCAAACGGAAAATAAATGTTCTGAAAGTGTAAAAAAAACTTAACCGGTTACATGTCAATATGTCAGCTTTGATGTAATTTTTTTGGCGATAGTGTCTGCCATGCATTTAATATAGTAAAATACTGTAATACTAATAGTAAGAAAGCATTAAGATAAACTAACAACTAAGTCATAGATGCTTTAAATAAAAATTCTATTCTATTCTAATATAATCATGTTGACGGGAATCAACGCGATCACGTATTTAAAAGGTATGACATACCTTTGCTTTGCCGTGGTCGTGGCCGTGATCACAGGCCTGTAGGTACTGTAATACTTTTTAAATACGTGATCGCGTGCATTCCCGTCAACATAATTATTTTATCATGGAACGCAAAAGTTTAAAAGTTTGGACCTTCTTTTTCTAAAACTCTATTTCTAAATATATGCATATTTACTGGACTGGCTTGATGGTCTAGTGGTTAGTGACCCTGACTGCTGAGCCAGAGGTCGTGGGTTGGATTTCCACTCAGGACGAATTATTCTCTGTCAGGGTGTAATTTATTTATAATATGTATGTATTTAGTAATATATATAAGTATGTTTATCAGCAGTCTGGTTACCATAGTACAGGCTCTGCCTAGTTTAGGATGAGACGGCCGCGGATGAGGTGTGTGAAGTTGTTATTATTATTAATGTCCTGAAAAATATTTTTGAATTTAATGCCTGGGAGAGGCCAAATAGCTCGTTGGCATAGTCAAGAACCAGCTTTCGATTACTCTGGGATCACCAAACAAAAAAAACTCCTGCTGCTTCAGCAATCACCACAGAAAAGCATATTCACATACATTCACTCGAAATCCTTCAAACAGACATGACTATTTGCAGGTAAAATCTAATGTAACTAATAATATTTCTTTAAATCACAGGTAGAAATCGATTCTTTATACTTTTAATATGTATTAGTTAATTCAATTGAGTGGTTTTATAAAAAATATACGAGTATAAAAAAAAATTTAAACCGACAAAAAGAACTAAAACGCAAAAAATAATTAAACCATTTAAGTCTTAAGTTTTAAGCTTATTTAAAAGGTTTATTTATTTTTTGCTTTTTAGTTTTTTTCTTCGGTTTAGTTTTTTGGTTATTATTTTTGAATTTTTTTTCATCATCAGCTCGGCTACATGATGTGATGATTTCTAAACGCAAATACCTGATAAAGTAATGAAAAGTAAACAGAAACTCTATTCGTTTCTACAATTTTCAAGGGTTTCTCACAATTTTATCAGAATGAGGTATACCCTATCTAACAAAAAAGAATAAAAATCAGTTCATAAATAACGGAGAGGGCTGAACATACATAAAAAAAAGAATATGTATAAAAACGGTCGAATTGAGAACCTCCTTTTTTTCGTCGGTTAAAAACTATACCTAATTGAAAAAAGTAAATTAGTTTAAGTATTAAAAAAAAAAGTGCAAAAATAGAAAAGAGTGTCAAAGACGGATTCGATCCGGCACCCAACCTAGTAGAAATCGTACTCTTCACCAGATAAGCTAAACGCTCCCTGTAGTAAATTTCGAAATAAGTATATACGTTCTACAAACGTTACAATGTTATTACAGCTTTCATTAATTTTCCTGTGGGAAACAAAGTTTAACCCGGGATAAAAAGTACCCCATAACCTGCGCAGGCACTCAAACTATTATTATACTAAGTTTCAAGCATATCCCTTCAGTAACTTCTGAGTTTATCGTGAACATACAAACAGACAGACAGACAGACAGACAGACAAAAATTGTTTGAATCGCATATTCGGCATCAGTATCGATATCTTAATACCCCTCAGTCGATTTTTTTTAAATATATTTAATGTACAGAATTCATCCCGCTACAGATTTATTATAAGTATAGATTAGCACCGCGCGTTACGGCTGCTGCTTGAAATTATAGTAAATTAGTGGATTTTCTTCCATTTAATTCTCTCCTCGTCTATTCATTAGCAAAGCATGTTAAGAAGCATTCATACTTTTCTTATACATTGCACTAGCTGTTGCCGGCACCAACGTTTGCGTGGAAATTTTGGTGAAATCTTCTTTTGTACCAAATTTCATCCAGATCCGTTTAGCCCTTTTTGCGTGCAAGAGCGACAAACATCCATCCATCCATCTAACCTCACAAACTTACGGGTTTAAAATATTAGTAAAGATTGACATGACCTGTTGTCAGCTCGAAGAACTTGTTTGTTTGTTTTTCGGAATGGGTGATGTCGCTGTCACCGCGTCGGTTGTAAAGATTGCTGTATTTAAACAGGTAAATTCTAACTATTCGAATAAAATCCAAAGTGAGATTTTTTGTTTGTTACGAGTTCAGGAGAGGATGTAAGGTACCTTTCATTCAGTTCTACTCCCGAATGATACTTGATTTTTTGACTTGACCGCAATTTGTGCGGGCAAAAGCTGGCTTAAAATAATATAAACATAAGTGATAACGTAATGAATCACTATATTATAAATGAGATAATACAGTGAATTAATATCTCTATCGATGGTATCAATAACATCAACACGTCGATAGTTGATATTTAGCAATCGATAATTCCGATAATGTTATTGAAGTACTAAATAATTTTCATTGTTGATATCGGTAACAATTTTGCAAATTGTCATGACCTGATTCGATTTGATTCCAAACTTTTAAATAGGTACTTGAGAATGTTTAGGTAGAAGGGAAGCTATTCTACAAGGGACTTGATAATACATTGTCTTCTCACAAAGTTCTCTAGATATTACTCCCCTCACGAATACAACGTCTCTTGCGATTTGTCTACATTTCTGTAGAATTACTTTCTAATAGAGAACTCTTCAACTTCAATATACCGGGTAACTAGACGTTTGACACCGCCTACAGCTCTAGACAACTTTGACGATTACGATGTTGCCTTCAGCAATAATTCTGATTTTCTACGAGCTTTCTAGTTAAAGTAACTCTTTTGCGTGCTTATACTTGCCAGGATTTATCAAGAGGATTTCTCAGGGTAATAGCTTGTCTTACGGTATAATATAAGTTAAACTCTTGTATCTGGCAAATATAACTTTTACCATCATAGCTTTCACCATCATCCAGCTCAGTGTATGACAAAACTTCAGGTCCCCGACCGAATTTTATTTCTTCCCTTTTTTATAAAATCAGTGTCACAAAGCAGTGTCTTATTCATCATTATCTTAGAGTTTGATGTGCTCAGTAATATCAACTACCTGCCATTCTTATTATAATGAGGTAATTGGGATTAAATTGGGGTTGAAAAGAGAACAGCGACGTTTGGCACGGTAATCCTAGAAAGCATTTTTAAAAACATTATTTGGTAATTAACACCGAGTATCCTAAAATTTCCGATTAAACAAAAATACTTGGCGTGGATGGTCAAACACTGAACCCCTTCTTAGTACCTGCATTAGCTAGCTAGTATATTTATAGACCAATAATGGAATGAATTTGACCCTAATTTTAGCTTGCTAAGCATAAGCGTACCTGATCGCAATCCGTCCATAAAATATTTTCAATTTACTTACTAAAAGGTGACTTTGCATATAAAATATATTGAAAATGAAATATGCAAAGCAGGTTTTACTTTAAATTAGCGGCTAGTTTAAAGCTTGCGTGCCGCAAAAAAACTCGTACAAAGCCAGTCGAGTTTGCGTGCTAAATGAAAAAGTTGTTAATATTACCTTCATAAAGGTAAGTACACACTAGGAAATACTGCGCAATATCATGCTAATCAACTAAAAAATAAATATTTTAACATTAAATTAAATCGCAAAGTGTTAAATAAAGTAGACTAGCAACCCGCCCCGGCTTTGCACGGGTACAAATTTTACACCAAAACCTTCCTCATGAATCACTCTGTCTATTAGTGAAAACCGCATGAAAATCCGTTCACTAGTTTTTCAGTTTATCGCAAACAGACAGACATACAGACGCGGCGGGGACTTTGTTTTATAATATGTAGTGATATAAAAATATAGTTATGTGAGGAAACGTATTTAGCGATAACAAGAGCCACTCTTGTCCCATCTTCAACAAAGAACTCATTGTGGTTGTCCGCTCTTTAGACGACATGGGACATGTTATCATCGACATAAATAATACCTGTCACGTCACTGCCACAGAACTCGCATAAAATAAGGAAAAATGGACGTTCTTTGATCGTATAACACCTGCTGAGCTCTGGAAGCCCTACTCAACGTATTACCCAACAGGTGGTTATATTATTATCTTGTGTAGAGGTGAGACACTTCTTTCGTCGGCAGGAAATTCCTGAAGTGAAATTTCGCCAGGAAAAACCTCTTCTACACATGTTACTTTTAAAAAATGGTTAATTTTGAAAGTTCTGCTCTGTAACAATAATACAATCCCATTATTTTTTCTAGAATAATCCTACTTTCGCTTTACTAGTACTACGAACTCTAATTTAGAGTTTAGAGTTTTATCAGTTAATTTTATGACAACTTAAAAGTATTTAAATATATTTCTTCACATGGTTTGGGTATCATAATGTATTCAAGACTTTACTTAAACTTATAGGCAGTGAGTTGAGTGGTTCGTTTTAGCTTATTTTACACTGATTAACATTCGTGAGTGGATAATATTTATTTATGAAGTATAGGTAAGGTTAAAGCAAATATGAAATGAGCTTGGTTACTTCAAATTCGGATTGCGGATTCATTATTAAAAATTAACAGTTACTGCAGGGTTAAGATTCCCGTACAATCTTAACTCAATAGTAACTATCACGAATTCGAATTCCATCCTTAGAGTTGTCTTGTTTCAAGTGGGTTAAGGATCAAACCAATTGTATAGTTTCATCATGGGATGTCAATTTAAATAAGTAAAATATGAAATTTTAACACAAGTGAACCGTAAATTGTTTGCTATTAAAAACCACTAAAGATCGCCTGGTGGTTGAAGATCGAAGATAATTCATTAAATTGTGAACATTTTGTTATATTTCATTGACCTATTTGTAACATAAATTAAGCTCTTCATTTCCAGTATAAGCTGAACTGTCATTGTATAGATTTTCAGGTCAACATTATATATGTTGCTGGACTTGTGTTTTCACAAAAATTTTAAAATAAGATAATTATATATTGTTTAAAATGTCCACTTTCTTACACTTTTCATCCGTATAACATTAATTCTCCATGCTTCGTTACGTATGGGCCGGCTCGAGCGATACCACGGCCTCAAAGAAAACCGGCAGCGAACCAATATTTCCATTGTTTTTCGGCGAGTGAATGAGGTTACCGGAGGCCCTAACCCTTCCCTCTCCACCCCTTCCCCTCTCCCTCCCTCACCCCCTCTTACCCTTTCCTTTACTCCCACCTTATAGGCTGGCAACGCACTTGTCAGAGAATAAAAAAAAAATTGTATCCTGAATTTCATATTTCTCTGTGCGCAAATTTCCTTCAAAAGTGGCACAAAGAACTCTCTTCCTGTATGAATATATAAAAAATAGTAAAAAGTCTACATACGTCCGTCTTTAACCGTTATTCGTAAAACAAAAATTGCTATGTGTAAATCCAATAACCTTTGAAAATGTAAAACGCTATTTGAAGGGTATAAGATTTAATAATATTATGGATGTGTGTCAAAGTTCAGCAGTCGTACTTTAATCGAGCTTGTAATTAGATTTCATGCGAATGTGAACTTGTGATGATTTTCTCATACACGTTATTAAGTAAATGCTGCTAAGTATAATACTTAGAACTACTCTATATTCAGTTTATATAATATGTGGGTGACGTTTAATTTTGCTTACATTATTGATACAATTATTCTATACTAGCTTCGTTCGTATGGAAATTTAAATTCAACCCACGGGAACCGGACATTTTTCCCATGTCCTTCCCTAGAATATAATCTATCTCCTTGCCAAATTTCATAACAATCCGTTGAGCCGTTAGGTGGTGAAAAGGTATCAAACAAACAGAGTTACTTTTGTTAATTAGTATGGATCGATCGCACAAAATCCTACTAATATTATAAACGTGCAAGTTTGTGAGGATGTATGGATGTTTGTTACTCTTTCACGCAAAAACTACTGAACCGATTGCGATGAATCTTGGTATGTAGATAGCTGGAGACCTGGATAAACACATAGGCTACTTTTTATCCCGATATTCCCACGGCATCGGCACTTACGCTGGTGAAACCACGGGGTGCAGCTAGTATGTTTATAAAGATTTTTTGGTGTTTAAAGAATCTTTAACATTGGGGTCCTTAACAATGGTTAATCGCAATAAAAAATAAAATACTAATCCTAACTATAGTATTAGGTATTTATATTTTAATACTAGCCCTTCCCGTACCTGCGTTTATGGTTACTGCTCCGCTGCTATTAGCCGTAGCGTGAAGTCTGTGTAAAGTCTATAGCCTTCCTTGATAAATGGGCTATCCATCACTAAAATAATTTTTCAATTCAAACTAGTACTTCCAGAGATTAGCTCATTCAATCAAATAAACAAACTCTTCAGCTTTATGATATTGGTATAGATTGTAAATACGAAAGAGAGTTGTTTTTTACGCTTTGACGCTTTCCCTACTCAATTGAACTTTATACCAAGACATTATATCATCATTTGAGTATCATTTATCCCGAAGAGGGTAATATTCCCAAGGGATACCATTGATTGAAAAAAAACTAGTAGGTACTTTACAGTTTTCAGTAATCCTCTGCTATTGCATTTATGTATATGTGATATAACTAGAATCGTCTATCATAATATGTATAAGCGTTGACCCCTGTTGTAGTTGCATGTTGCTTTTTACGATACCTTGTATAAGGAGGAAGGATTTGACCTACTTTCCAACAAATATTACATTTTGTGAATATTCGTACATAAAAAGTAAGATCCTAATAACGGACTAACCCTTTTATTTTGCGGTAATAGAAAAAGTTCGATAATGTTCATATTTGTGTATAATAATATTTTGTTTAATAATACGTTAAAAGCAAAATATCACTCAAATCCTTTTTCGACAACAATAATGGTAGTCTATATACATATATGGACAATACACATTCCAATAAACAATAATACATTGTATCCCACATTTTCATAACCGACTGACACATAATAAATAGATTACCTTTTGGGTTGATAAATCTCGATGACTTATCTGAAGATCACGCTGCTTGACAAGGGTTCGTGTTTAAATGGAACCTATTGTACCTCACTGTACAGACTGACATTATGACGTAGATGCTGTGAATGGAATAAATGGCGCTCTATGTAGCTAAGTTATTGAACACATGAATGTCGCACCTGTACGAGTGTATGTAGTGTGACGAATGTTAGTAATTAATTCTGTGTTGGGAAGTTCATTCAGCATTGGAATAGAACTCAAAACTCAAAATGATTAGGTATGTAATAAACACATGAAGTATTTTTCGTGACCTTGCATGTAACAGAATTATCAAAGATTAAATGACAGTATAATAACTGGCTTGCCTTACTATAATATTTAAATAAATATCAACACTTGCTACCAATCAATTAGATTTAATTTTCAATAAGGTTAAATCGATCGATAGGTCTCGCTACGTGATGTGCGGTCTGACACCGCACTTCACACTAAGTAGGAGATTTCAGGCTTAGGTCGAATTTTTACCACAGGGTTAATGAGCTAGGCCTGCTGACGTAATACCAATTATAACAAAATAGTATTGATAATACTGTAAATAATTACAGTTATAATTATATTTAAATTCCACACATAGTTTGGTATCACCTTGGAATCTTTGTAGAGATTTCATTCTAATGTACACATTTCTCCACGGCTATTTTGGGAAGTATCTGTGTCAGATAGGCCGGGAGTCAACCTCTGTTTGCTACCATTGAGGGGGCTGTCGCGAAGATACCGCACTCCACACTTTAATTGACTGCCATGCATGAATGCAGCTGCTGACCCCGCGACAGTCATGGGTTTGGGTAGCCTCTCATTGGTGACTATGATTATGTCCATGGACCAGAGTGAGAGCGAGGTGATGTATGCCAAGGGGGCAGCAAAAACAGAACGGGAGCCAACTAATACTCTTCCCTGCCGTAGATGATGGATAGATGATAGATAGATGGACCAGGCGCCGAAGACAGAAGGTCGATCTCCGGCCTCCAGGGAGCAAGATTCTCCGCAACAGGCGGCTAAGTCTGCCGGTTTTCTCAGGGATTTCCTTTCGAGGGTACATCTGAGGCCCTGGCAATAGGACTCCGTGATGGAACACCGTGTGGTTTTAGTCTGTTCGAGTCCGACATACCACTCTACCGTTTAGCCCCAGTGGGGTGACGATCCGTAGGGGTTACCACTCCTAAAAATAATTATATATGTGTATAGTAGGGAAACCAAAGTACGAAAATATCCGTTCATCTGTAAATGACTGCAGGGCGAACAATGGGAAGCCGTGATTAATTAATATTTTTCCGCATGTGCGCTCCGAAACGTCTCTCAGGCCCGAAGTAAAAATCCTGATTACTGGAATATTGCCTAATGTTTACTTTGTGACAATTTTTTTTTTTACCGTAATATCATATATTATGTACATTTTTTAATCTGTAAAATATTTTATTGTGTGGTTTATTATAATGTAATATATCTGTGTACAGGTGTAGATTGTGTACGTGGGTTCTAGGTTTTGTATGTAGTCACCGCGCTGAGTATTCCGGAATTGGTTTTTTTTTAATAACTACATTATCATCTTATACAATTTATTTAAAATACTGGCTATGTGTTTACTTGTTGTGAAACCAGTGAAGTAAAACAGGTATCATTTGCAGGTTTCAATTCTTTCAAGATTGGCATAAGTATGAAGATATTTTTCATACACGACGTCGACGATATATTATTATATTCGATATAATAATATGTAGGTATATACTCGTATACATTATAAATAATGTTAATGTTTAATAATAATATATAATTAATGTTTTTGTGTTTACATGTGTACCTATGTATATATACAGTAAAGAACGTAGGATTACATCTACGCATAATCGTTTTCAGTGCAAAATAAAACAACATATAGACGTAAACTAGTACAATGCCTATTGTTGAGTACTAGCCGTCACTAGTTCTAGTTCTAGATGGCCACAAATCCATTAGTGTGGAAAACTTAGTTGCTAATGGAAGGCGCCTGTCTCTTGGGCGTACATCTAACTTTCGCCATATCTCTGGTTATATTATAGTCAATAGTATTATAACGTACTATGTGACAATTTGAGAGAAACCCGTTGATTAAATACAAAGATTTGCTTAGTACATAAATCCTTACTAAATTAATAAATGTGAAAGGGAGTGTGTTTCTTTGTTTGTTACGGTTTCACGTCTCCAATAATCATGAAAACTTTACGTACGTTTCATCCTGAAAAAATTAACCAACCAATTAAAACACTGTAATGTTTAACAACTTCATTGTCAAAAGAGTATGCAATACTACAGTTATCAACATTTTACACTTCAGGAAAAATGTGATTGTAGGCAGTTTCTTTGAATAGCTAAAAAAATGCCAAAACTGTGGTTGCGTACATTTATTTTACATATGAAAGTTATTGAAACCAATACGATCCGTCTCTTTGATTAGCACAGGACATGGATGAGAAATGGCGACGGTGAGACGCGATAATTACTAATAAAATGTGGAGGGAAATTTGAAGTTGCAACTTTTGCATTTTCATTGAAATGATCTTATTTTAGATAGAATATAATCTGCCAATGTTTCGTACATAAAACTCTTTTTCGCAAATCTTTCTGAATGTCCTGGTACACCCGTCTACCCACGTCTGCACATCGCAGCGGCACGTCTAACGATGACAAAGTTCTCTGATATATTATCACATCAAAGTCTTAAACCTACTCTTGTAATATAAAGGCCTTTTTTTGTCTAGTTTTGTACCGTAGTATTTCCAAATTAATTTAACTTTTTGAAGAATAAAAAAGTTTCATGGATGAACTCTTAGATATCTGAATACGGGTGGACTTAGTGTTAAGACTTTTCTCTACCGGTCAACCTTAGCTAGAACAAAGAAGACATCATAACTAAAGAATTGAGATACTAGAATAGGGCCACGTAATGTACACACACTTTAATAAATACGTAAATATTGTCAATTTTTAATATTGAGAATAATCCAGCGTTATAGGATTGTGAGTTTTGTCGGTGTTATGAGTATATGCCAGATGGGATTGAGAGTTTTTTCTATTGTTCTAAATTTCTTTTAGTCATATAATCACCAATACATTATATATTTTAGTGATAATGTGATAATAATATGGGAACACGATACTAAGATTAAAAGCATTACAGACAGAAAATCGAGCTAGGAAATTAAAGTTATTTTTCAATGCTTACCATCTTCCCTTCTTCCCCGTCTTCGCATTGATTACGTCGACAAATATATACACAAAAAACTGTTAATTAAGTTCCTATTAACTAGAAGCTTCATTATTACACAAACATGCTTATGAATGCCTATTCACTGCCTAATCATTAGATCTTGTTCAAAATTACTATTCATTATTTTATTCGCTACCAAATATTGAATCGAAATACTTACAGCTTACCTAGGCGTGCCTAACAAAATCTCAGCAATACCTACATCAATACCGTTTTTGGTGAGAGAGTTAATAAAAATTTTCTTTTGTTCCAGGTGTCAGCAATATGGCCTTGGGCCTCGGTATTATCATCTTAACATTTCTCAACTTTACGGATTGCGACGTCGTCACTGAAACACCAAAAACGAAGGACGTATACATATATCAAAGAGATGGTTCCAAAGACGTCCTAGAGCCTGAACTTCTCCCTGTTCTTCACGGAAATGATACTCGATGCCGTATATCAGAATATTTATGCTCAAATAGGAAATGCATACCGATAAACAGATTCTGCGACGGCTCGAACGATTGTGGCGACTCGTCTGATGAACCGAGGCATTGCACACGTAAGTACTTTTGATTATTATAACAAAGTAAAAGCATCAGGAGTGAATAATGGTAAACATATATTATTATAGTACAGGATTAATGTATTGTGGGTTCGATGTATGTGACGTCATCACTTATTACACACTTTCGGTTGATAAAATTTTCAGCATGTCCAATTCCATGACTATCTTCTTTTCATCGATTTAACCACTGACCTTTCTAGTAATAAAAATAAATCCAACAAGTTTCAGTACGAATGTGGTAAAAGTCAACATTTTGAAATAAATCAGTAAACACTGAAATAAATCATAAGAGAAACTTAAAAAACAATTTTTGTTTCGGAATTTTTTTCCACTTTTCTACTTCAATAATACAAAAACTACAAACTCTTCATAATTTCACAATATTGTACGTATATAACTCTGACCGATCTAAATTTATAACAAAGTACTAGTTAAGTAGAAAAAAATAATCCCTCCTCACGCGAGCATAAATTTAACTTCTATAATCCTTTTTCTGGTGAAGTGGGTCCAACATGACGTGGCAACAGCTGAGAGGTACGAATCCGGGTATTTTATACTCACACGTATGTCTATTATATCCGTATTAGGTAGATATATCTACGCTTATATGAATGTGCGAAAGTTGGAGCTCCAGAACAGAATAATAGCTGCGGAGCGTTTTATGTTTTTTAAGGTGGACTAACTGGTTATTAATATGTTTGTAATTTTGAGTTAAGTATGAATTAATTAATGAACACATTTTTGTTACCATTGTCACAATAGGGAATATGCATGTTGTTTAAATTTACTTGATTAATTTTCCCTTGAATCTTTATTGTCCAGATATTATGCCTAAACAATTATTTTCTTATTTAGTTCGTGTTTAATTGCTAAAAATATTAATTAAAATATGCAAAATAAGGGCGCGAAATTCAACTTTGCAAAACGCTTCACCATTGGTCGAAACAAAACATGGCGTGACATTCCACGTTCTGTCATTTATCCGCGCCTATATTCGTAGTGTTACGGAGAAAGATATGTGTTCCTGTGGTTTTTGCTCTTAGCTAGTGCAATTTAAGCATTCTAGTGATATTAGAAATCATCTAGGACAATGACTGAATGTAGTTTTGTCAAAGCACAATCGGACAATCTGCCGAAAATAGGTGCATTCATGATGACTATATATTTTACATCAAATCCAGATTTTACGTCCGCTGAGGTTAAAGGAGTGAAAGCCGCAAGGTAAATTATTATAATACTTGTTATATTATAATCTAAAGGATAGGTAAGCTATGTATAGTTAGTTATATTCATGAAGTTTTATTGGACTTTTGTTACCTAGTTTAAGTAGACAAGCAAGTTGCCTTCTGCTTGATATTTAAAACAAACATAAATTACGGCTGACTAATTCACACTAAACTAACAATTAAATTGTAATATGCTTACATTAAAGTGATCTTCACAACAATATAAACACGATATTGAAGATACTTCATCTCTTCTCATTAATGTACACCAGTGTTTTCGTATTTTACATTATTATTTTGTACAGGAAAAAATACTGTATTGGGTGTACTTCTTATAGTGTTTTTACACTTAGGGACAAGGCAATACCTATAAAATGGTTTATCCATCCATAAACTTTATCCATCGTCTATTAATTACACACTATAAGAAATAGTGTTTTTACACTTAGGGACAAGGCAATACCTATAAAATGGTTTTTTAACTTTATCCATCGTCTATTAATTGCAATAAATAGTAATTACAACTGGAAATCGGTATAAAATTACTGTAACACTTCAAATAAGTTTATGAAACAAACACTAAGCGTGGAACGTGACGTCATCTAAGGCCCGCAAATTTAATCGATGTTTTCAATGTTATTTTAAAAATTAATTTGAACATTGCTAAGGTTATTTATATTTTTTATTAGGGTAGAATGATGAAACAAGTCAATAAAAGATAAAAAAAAAATACATGCATATTCCCTATTATGGAAGCGAACTCGTTAAATTGCACAAATCGTTCCTGGAGGTAATATTATCATGAAAATGTTTATTCTTCTTTTTTTGGCCATTAGATAATTAGCCGTTGCTCTTGAGAGGCCTTAAAATTTTATTTGACATTACTTCAATATAATATGTAGTTTACAAGTTATTGATTATTTATTTATTCTATATGTGAATAAGGAGGTAAAAATATAAATAGATTTAAAATCTTAAACTTTACACATTCCACCTGCTTTTATAAGAAACGGAGGTGTAAATACCTGGAAATTAAAACGGTCATAACTTGTAAACGGATAGTTTTTTTGTTATTATTTTTATAACTGCCTGCTTGAGTCATGCCCTTTCAATGATTTAAGTAAGTGTTTTATTGTCACACCATTACACATACACCATTTATAAATCAGTATCGTTTTCTCCCCTTCATGGGAACTGTTTTTCTTTTTTGTTTCCTTTTTGTACATTCGACGGAGCTTTTTGTTATCGGTAATTTAATTAATTCCGGTCGAATTTCGTAAAGTGAGCGAACACAAGTAGCCATCAATAACCAACCAGTAACAAATAAAGCCTATTTTCCTACAATTGTTATATGTTTCCTTTCGAGTAACTAGCAGTCAACAATAATAATATCTCCCACTCATATCTACTCGTACCGTTTGTATGAAACTTGATATTCAAATAATAGTTCTTTAAACCACAGTCTATTTATTTTACACACAGAATACTGTAAATATGTATATCTGATTGTATATTTATTTTGAAATGAACACTAATTAACTTCGGATAAATTACTTGTTGACCGCTAAGACATCGGAAGTGCAGGGCACTCTCTACCTTTTCTTGAAGCGTTTCGTCGTATATTTGTACCCTTATAGATTCGGTCTGGATACTGCTAGAATGAAAAATTTAACTTCTCAAGATATGATGTAGAGTACTTATTAAATATGCTAAGTTCCAAGGGTATAGCTATTATACTTTATAGATTATTAATATCTAAAATACCCTGATTTCGTCACTCACCCACTGATTTACAGACTGATCGTCATCAAAACTGTTAGGTTATTTCCTGAAGCGATAGAAACCTGAAATTTGGTGTGAAAGCTAGGATTAACACACAGACAACATAAAAATTAAGAAATCGGTACATTTGCTTTTACTTGTATTACAATTAACTGTAAGGAGATACTTGCACATCTAGACCAAAGAGAGCTAATTCAAAAAAGCAATTTTTACAGAAAAGGCGAAAAACTAACTGTGCACTGCAGGAGTTTTGGAAATTTATAAGCAGCTAGAAGAAAGATATTGTAGGAATCATGTGTTTTAATTGTATTTCGGGGCTGAAAATTGGATTTTTGTACTTATTTATCTAATGTATTGTATATTTGTTTAGTTTTTGAGTTGAGCCTGTGTTGGTGAATTTAGCATGTAGCTTCGAGTGTTGGTGATATTTTTAAATTTAGTTTATTGTTCGGTTGGTATTGAAATAAGGAATTCGATGGTGTGCATAACTCTAAAATGGAAATTCCTGAGTTAGCTCCCTTTAGAATAAAATATTAAAAACATTATTTAATTTTATAGTGAATACAACAATATAAACCAATAAACTAGACGTTCGTGATTCTTAATAACGCTAGGCAATAAATTAGTGCAGGCATGGAAATCTTATTTAATGTTGGTGTATATTTGTAGCGGAATTAACAAAGATACTGAATGTTAACGGTTTGTTAAATACACTCCCCGAGGGAAATTTAAGTCTGTCTCGTAACAAATTAATTCGAGGAAAACAGCTACGGAAAACAAATGCACAATTTCCGACTACCACAACGTTCTAGAACGTTTGTAAAGGGATTCGGTTTCTTATAAAAATGTATAAACAAGTCTAGGAATATTCAACGTTGAACCGAGTTATTTTCGTCGATTTCTGTGATTGCTACATTGCAAAAGGCTTTATTTCGAAATGAATTTGTACAAACCTTTATTAACAACTGATTTGGTAGTATAATTGAAGGCACAATATAAACTCCCTGGTCTTATTGTGTTCTATCGTTTTAATTTTCTCGTTATTACGTCATAAAAGTATTATGTGGGCTAAAGGTGCATTTTTATTTTCAGGTTTCCAAGCATAATAGCGGTAAAAGTTGGTTTTGTTTTAATTTTAAATCTCACTTGAAGTGTCCTGAAAGCAATTTGTTACTTTGATATAGATACTTTTTTGTTTAATATTAAAAATCAAAATAGCAAACAAGCGGTTACCAGTTCCGATTAATTCTGAAAAACTGGGTAATAACTTAGTATTATTCTTAGCGAGTTTTATGTGTGTAGAACACTCAAAACTTCGCCGTTTTGTAGTTTGTAGAGAAGAGTAACTGGTTTGTTCTGCCATAAGAGCTGCTTTTGGTCTAACGCCTGTAGCACACCTCCGCTGCGAAACCATAGCAGCGAAACCGCTAAAAGAATTTCGCGCTGTGAATAAGGCTGGGCCGAAGGCCCTAACTTATGGGATATAACTATGTAGTTTAGAAGATGTATTTTTTATAATAAACGCTTTGTCTCTGATTTTCCTATTTCCAAAAATACTATTTTAAATAATTATGCGAATGCGAATTTATATAAACAAAAATGTTTAATAATACAACGTAATAGATAATATTTTGAGGGTTTTAATTTAGTAAAACTAAAAATAATGGCAAATGCTTACTTAATGATACAAAAGAATATGCAAAAATTTACAAAAAATTCTATTCAGGAATATTTCTTTGTTAATTTTACTACAAATAAAAAAAAGGTTGAATAATGTCTGAGACCCACCAACCAGAAAATGTCGGTGCCTGTTAGCTATTATAACTTTTTTCCTAAATGTTTCTCCTTTGAGAAATACGTATACTTTTAACCATAACCATTCTTAAAAAAACAAATACCTACTCGAAATAGTTGAATCTTTTTCTAACACCTCGTTCTACTCCTTCGTCATTTATTAAACTGGTATACATTATACATTCAACGTGGAGCAAGTTTTTGCTACGATCACAGACCGCAGCCTGCCTTTCTTCCAACCGGAAACTCTCATGATCGCCTAATGGAAATTTATTCTCCCTCTTTGATTTAAATTCCGTCCTCGACTAATGATTTATGGGTTTTGTTGGACTAAGTAGTTTGAAAGTGACTGTATCGATATAGGTAAGCACACAGCCCGACACTATGCGGCTAATAAAGTTGATGGCCGTTATCAAATCCAAATATTTTTTTTCTTTTTTTTAGGTTTGATTGCAAAAGTTCTTGTGCTTTTTTGAATCTCTAATTTATAAGGGCCTTGGAAGTTACATTTTCATGGTGAACTCGATTGCAGTTCAAGAAATAATTATCGTATTATTTTTTTATTAAATTAATTAATTATTAAACTTAATGAGGTATTTTGATACTATAGAGGGCTCGAGCCTTGATCCCGGATTTAAATTAAAAACCAAATCAAATTTAGGTCTAATTAATTTCGGCTTGTTTTTTTTAATTCTACATAAGAGCACGATCGTATCGTATATATTAAGAAAAAATAAATAGCGGAATATTTAACCACCATTAAGGAATCATTATTAGTCTACTCATTTAAGCAAAGAAATGTACTAATGTTGCTATTTTGTTCAGAAATATGTGGTTTATCATGAGCTAAGCTAAAAACTGAATTGACGGACAGACAGACAGTTGTCTGTCGAGTCAAATCAGTTTCTTTTTATTAATCGTCAAATGCTAGGTAATGTACAAATTTCTATGAATAAAAAATGACTTGTAAGTGTAAGTGTTAGGTTTGATAGTAAAAAAATAACAAACAAGAAAATAGTAACCTAACTTTCTCAGGATTGTTAAATTATTTAATTTAAATATTTCTTCAATTACTATAACAGTACTAAGACCTTTGGTACCCACCTCAAAAGTTATTCTTCATATGTGACGTGATTTAAAAATCATTTTTTTTTTTGTGTAACCCTAACTGCACCAACAAATTTATAAACCGGACTTTCAAACAATTCTAGTAATCCATTTCCGAAGACGCGTGTTTCAAAGAAAACCACAAAAGCTTAGCATTTATCGACATCTATTGCTTTCAGTGAATCCTTTTCCATTCGAGGCGAGTAAGAAAACGTAACTAATCTTGAGCCTGACCTCGCCCGACCTCACCTTCTATTGCTTCAAAGACTAATGGTACTCTTTACCTCCAATCTTATTGAAAAAGCTCACAGATGCTGAACGTAATTCGCTGAATTTATAACCACAATATTTCAGTATTACTTTGGTCTCATTTTGTTTGGACATAAAACACGAATACATAAAATTATAATTTTGACGTTTTTTATTTTTTTTTCGTTCATTGTTCAGGTGTTTTGTTTTGGACTAGAAAGTTTGCAATTAGATTGTTAAGGTATGCACTCTTGACCGCTTCAGTATGTTCATCGAAAAACATATCATAATATATATTTTAAATATTCTTTATATATATTAATTAGTCTTTGCTTAAGTTATATACTCTAAATCACTTCAGCCTTTACCGATATTAATTGAAATACATATTATTAGATAAATAATATCATGATTAAATGGCCTTGATATTCTATTAGGGAAATAATGTTATCCGAACTCTGCAACCTATTTATAATTCCACCAATTCTATTTATAAATATCGGCATATTACTCAAATAGATAGCTAGATGTTAGTTGGGTTGTTATTAGTGTTAAATTAACAGGAACTGTTAGATTATATTAATGAAGGTACTATTTTGATGTTACATACACGTATGAGAATTACATCACAACAAACAGGCAGGCAGAGACGTATTAAGAGTGATAGATTTATGACTTGAAATTATTACTATCTAGCATTCAATATGAAAAAGGTATAGTGTCCTTCTTAATAAAGTTTCTATGTAGATTTAAATATGTCAAATTTTAGTTTTTTTCTACACAGTGGAAGTTACTAAAGCAATTTGAGGTAAATTATCGATAATCTGTTTTGTTTCATGACCCAGAAAATGTATAAATGTTGTCTTTGTAGATGACTTTCTAGCCAAAAACACTGTTAATGTTGTTAAAAGGTACGGGTTTGAAAATACAGTAAGAAATAAAAAATCTGATTTTGATTCTGAAAAATCCTACTTAATCATTATATTATGTCACCGTAACTGCTATCGTTTCCTGGAAGCATGTATTCTTGAATATATTTTATCGTATTTTGAATGATTAATGATAAATTTACACGAATATAAAGCAGACTGATTAAAATACTATAAATTTACGGTGACATAACCATATTTTCTATTTAAATTATGATGAAAGACTTTGTTACATTATGCTACTAGATTGCACAAATCCATATTATGTTTCAAGAGTTAAATAAAAATGTAGGATTTACCCGACTTACGGACCAGTGAAGTTCCACGCAGGTTAACTTTTTACTTCTTGAAAAAGAATCAGTGAACACATAAAAGTTCCCTATAATTTTCTATATTCGTGTAGATTCTCGGAGTCTGAAGAAGATTGCAGTGACATGAACGAAGGCGTCATAAGAACGATGAACGATGAAATAATTGAGTTGGGGATAGCGACGAACACCGAACTACTCCCAATTGAATTCTGTGTCCATCTCCTAATGAAATGGCTGTAACCGCAACATCATACAGATGTAAGAACACAGTATAATTCCATATTCCTGTCTTGATAACATTTGTTAAAGCTAGGTCGGAATACAAATAAGGTTTTGTCATCACAAGGAGCTTGAAGACAACAATATTTGTTCTCATAAGGGTGGCTTAGACCTTTTGTTCCTTTCTCTATTATTATTTAATTGTGATGTGTGTTCGAAAAATAAATGTTATGAAACCGTAATAGTAAATTAATGTTACACAATATTTAGTGTGCGAGTTAGTATATATTGTATATAGTTAGTTTGTTTGCCGATGTTAAGTCATATGTTAAAGGTCATATGTTGCACCCTGTTACTAGACAAGGCAAGAAACTAGTTAAGCTCTTCTACCTGAATGATATACATGTGCACCTTTCAAAACTAACCGATTGCTTAAGTCGGTATATTTTACACCAGGCAGTCAGCCTGTGACCACGGCCAGTGCAACCTGGTCGAAACGTCAGGCAATTCAGAGGTATTCAGAGGTATAGGCCTTTTCGTGATCGCGTTAATTCCCGTAAATACGTAGATAATATTATATTATGGAACGCGAAAGTTTAAAAGTTAGTATATTTTACCCTTATATTAATATAGAAAAGAGAATAAAGCGCAACTTATTTTAAGATCCAACAAAATCAGTTTTGGATGGATGTATAAACTTAAAATATTATCATTAAAATTAAAAGGCTACGACAAAATTAAAGGCTGAGCTGCGAAGGTATGATAGCATTTTCCTCTTTTGTTGTTCCACCCACACTGGTGCCAATAGAACACGGCAACTAATTTCAAGTCGGACGCCACTTGATGTGTTTACTTGGAAAGTTCATATTTTTCATCTTGAAAATAAAGTTTTATTTTTCCGATCTAACTTGGACGTTATTAATACTTGGAACGGAGGTTTATTTTTAACTTTATAATCCTTTATACAGTTGCGTAATGTTTTAGGTAACCGTACTTTTAGTAGCAAGTAGGTACTTATTGATAACGTTCAGCCGTTAAGATTGACTTCCATTCCGATTTCGGACAGGCAGACTGAAAATTTCAGCCCATGAAATAAACTTTTATCGCATCGGAAGAATCGTCGTTTACCTTGTCTTGTACTTCTTTCTTGTCAGTCGTTCACTCTTGAGAGCGTGGTCGTGGTTTCGTGTTGATGCTCTGGTTTGGATAATGCATCCCTCGCGATACGTCTCCATTTATTGCGGTCTTCAGCGTTACGGGTACACTGGACTACGAAGGTTTGTATTGCATCTTTACTATGTCTATCCAGCGCGATCACGTGGACGGATTACGTGGAAGCAGTCACGTGGTCGATCCACGTGACCCTGTGTCCATGGCATCCGCAGCAGTCGCCGTCAGCATCACATTTCAAGTGCATCGATTTTGCGTCTGTCTTTCAGGTGAACCGTACGTCTGTTTTTGTACTTACTAACCTGGAAGAAACTGAGATATGTATATAAAATATACAACTTAATTATAGTAATAAACTTTATAACGCACGGCGAAAACCTATCTAATAGTTTTTTTTTTCAAAAAATTTTAGTGTAACTGCATGCTAGAGTCATACATACCCTTTCAGTGATTAGAGTAAGTGTACTATTTTCAAATATACCCTGTATATCTTATATTATTTCTCTCAACTAACCTCTCTAACCTAACCATAATTTCAGGTTTTCATAACGACTACAAAATGTTTTCCTAAATAGTATATATTTTGCATCGTACATACTGTCTCCACAAATTACACTTTAACATATTACCACAGTGTTAATATAACCTCCCAGTTGTTCGACTCCTTTGATCGTGTAGCCGCATGGCGCATGCCTTGTAGTTTTAGGTACAGGGACTCGCTTACACAAGACACGGTTATCCCAGAATGTTATCATTATACTCCACGCCTTTTCCCAAATAAGCTGGATTCGGCTTTCAGTCTAACTACGACACGGCCATACTTCGATATTTTACGTGAAGTGACTGCCATCAGACCTCCACAACCCAAGTACTAGGCAATATCGAAGTTCTGTAGTTTAGACAAGGAATGCCACAGATGTTGGTATGGCAACCTGGACCGACGGCTTAACCTGCTCTCCAAGGCAATGGGTTTAGGTCTCAATGTGTTAAGAATGGTCACCCATCCTAAGACTGACCTGGCTAGTGTTACTTAACTTTGTAATGTGCTAATCTACTCGGTTACCACTTAGCCATGAGCCCCTCGATTATCCCAGAATGTTATCTATGTGTTTAATAATATTGTTTTAACATAATCTATGTATATCTTAAGTTACCGTAACATAATTTGACTGGCCTGTTGGTCTAGTGGTTAGTGACCCTGACTGCTAAGCCAGAGGTCAGAAATAATTGTGTGATAAGCACGATATTTTGTTCTGTGTCTGGGTGTAAATTATCTATAATAAGTATGTATTTATATATATAAGTATGTTTATCAGCAGTCTGGTTACCATAGTACAGGCTCTGCCTAGTTTGGGATCAGACGGCCGTGTGTGAGATGTGTGGAGTTATTATAATATTAATAGAATAATAAACATATTCCTCTCCCGGTTAGTGGTTAATAGTAGATTTTTGGGACTTTTCTAGACCGTCACTTACCTACAATTATTACTCCCAGATAGAACCAGGAGGTCATGGGATAGGGCTTACGGTCACCAATCAGTTACCAGCGCAGTTTCAGCGCAGTACTGATCCACGATGACTAAATAAAGGCCAATCCTCGGCGTAGAGTCACTATGGTGACTAAGGTGGCACATCACGCTGCTATAACTTTACGCAACATTTTTACTGACTTACATGACAAAGCTCTTTTGAGGTTGTTCTGAGGTTCTTTCGGAAGTAAGTAGTTTCTTGCTATCCAACCAATATGCAAGAATACAGTAACGTAAAAACTTGTTTGCTTATCATTAGCAACATTTACTTCAAAGTGATATAAAGATAATGAACATACATACCAAGTTTCATTGCAATCGGTTCAGTAGTTTTGGCGTGAAAGAGTAACAAACATCCATACATCCATACATTCTCACAAACTTTCACGTTTATAATATTAGTAGGATATACGTAGGTATTACCTCTCAGCAGCTTTTAAGAAAGCCAAAGGTGTAATTTCAGGGGAATGTTGACGAATTCATATAATTAAAATAAAGTATGCACACGTATGATACACCTAAGAAAAGCCACAAGAATTTCCTCTCCTACTTAGACGATTCTAGTGAAATTTACATCCTTAAATGTGGTCCTATTAAATTTGAACGGGTAAAGTACAATAGCGCTCCAGCTAGCGCCAGCCTAATGGCTTGAGTGAGGTAGCTAATAAGATCACGCGGTTCGTTAATTTAGCCCGGCTCCCCCTCACTAATTTACCGAAAGGTAGGTCGTACTTAAATGAAATAATAAACTGTGAGTACGCTTCATGATTCGGTGTTTTTTCCGAAAGGATCATTGTATCTTTGTTTTAATTTAACCACCAAAAGTTGAGACACTACGTAATTACCGAATATTTTTCTATTTTACAAAGAGCGGTAGAACCGAGTAGTCAGCCGTTTAGATATACTAAATGTGAATTTAATTCAAATCGTATTTTTATGATCTGTTGAAATATAAAAATAGGAAATTACAAATTCAGCATCCGTTAACTACCAAGCTTTGGAGTGAATGAAATTAATTACATGAACAGTCAGTACATCCATATCTTTCTCAGTACTTACGTAAATCTAATATATCTAATAGTTATCTTAACATAGCATAATAATGCTATGCTATAACCAACAATGCAGTGTCATTAAGAAATATGCAGTGTCATTAAAAAATAAAAATACCACTACTTTGTTGTCAAATCAGTGGTGAAAAGGAAAAATTCAAAATTCGAACGCTTTCCAAAATGTAACGATAAGATTAAAAACTCAATTATCCGGTCCGCCGCTTGTCCGCACAAAAAACTGAGCAAATAGAAATCACAAAGGGTTTTTTCTCCCGTTTTCACAATAAACACATGGTCGTTGCGCCGTAAAACGCGAGCTACGGTGGATTGAATCCACCATTATTAAGTTTTAATGACGTCGACTACAATGCCAAGCCCCGAGGCGATAAACAAAAAACAACGTAACGGCCGTTATGTCGCTCCTAATAAGATAAATAACAGCAATCGCAATATGCTGGACTGTGCGCAACAGTGTAATCTCGAGAAACTGAAACTAAATACGGATCAACTTGGAAAATAAATATCGATGTCACTTCTACGAAGAAGTAACATAGATATTTTTTGGCTCTTGTGTTGCAGGTGTCCGTGGACGGCGGTAGTCACTTACCATCAGATGACCAGGGGTCTGCTCGTTTGCCTCCTATAACATAAAAAAAGTGTTCATTATTTTTCTATTGAGACACCACGACACCGTAGACCATTTTATATATTTATATAATGACATCTATAGACGCTAGGTATACGAACAGGAGCGTTACTGGCCGCTCAATAAAGGAAACATGACATTATAGTATCAAGTACATGGAACGAAAAAATAACCATTAAGCAGTAAATTATAGCCCCTACGTAAAATTGGCCTTAAAGCAATAAATGTTCCGCATTACGTGCTCGCAGCATGCACGATTCCCGAACACTCGTAAAATTTGCCAGTAGAGAGTACCATTGCAAGTTCATAACCCGTTAACAGATTGCAGTTTTGTTCACACGATATGGACTGGATAATTTAGCTAACATAGAAACAGTGATTTATGGACTGTCAAACCTCAAAGTGTCAATACTGCATCGAGGCAAATTTCACAAAACTTTGGAGAAACTTATCAGCGAAAAGCAGCGTAGTTATAGTATACCTCTGTCCATATAAAATGTGAGGCCGTAGCCTGTAGTAGATAAAAAGGCTGGTATTTAATAATGTGTTAAAGCAGTTCATGTATTACGTACGTGCTAACTGAAAAGGAGGTCATACTATAGTCTTGCAAACATTATCTGTTTTCAGTTTGATATCCTTTATGGGATTCCCAGTGAAACATTGCTGTGTTCTGCGAATCGTTAATGCATACTCCGAAATGGTGGTAAACAACATTTTGTAATATTCGGTTCCACGAAATCTAAATAATACTCTGTGAAGAAATTCTTTGCATGCCTTTTAAGCAAATAAATGTGAAACTTGGAATTCTTAAAGTTTATATATAGAAGACGTGCGGAAAGCTGAAATTTGTATTCAATATTTGTTCTAAATGTAAAAATTACTTATGCGAAAATCGGCTAAAAAAACTACAGGGTCCAGCATATATTTTGACCTTTTATGGTACGGAAAGTATATATACAATGACTGTTCAAGTTGTACTGGTCGTAATATGAAACATAACATTTAATGTTAGTAAATTATGGTCGAAATTCAATCACCAGGCGATATAAAGCAATAATTAAAATTACAATTTAGTTTACTCTTCCTGCAACGCTTACTACTATGTACTACGTTTTACTGAATTTTTACATAGTTTTATATTTACATTAACATTTAAACTACATTATTAAGCTTGTTTTGCTATCAAATTAGCAGTCAAATGACCGATGGCTATAAACACTTTTACATTTGTTGTTAATCCTACCTGTACCTATATCGGAACATATTTATTACTATAATGAAATTAATAAAAATCTATCCAATTGGTCTTATATTTCATTTACCTAACCTATTACATAATAAAATAAAATTATCATTATTTAATCAAGAAAAATATTTTGTGCTGGTACCTGTAGCTGCGATATCATCGTAAATTCAAACTTTAACTTTTGTTTGAAGCTTTGATATCGAGCGGTATCTCTTTTCTCGGTTCTCTTAAGACGCGTAAACCGATTTCAACAAAACGCTCTTATAGTTTAGTTGTAGTATAGTGCACTAATGTTACCATAACTGAGCCTATTACACACAATAGATGAAATAGAAATTTGTACATGTTTTTTTTTGAGCCAATAGGTCCAAAAAGGTACCAGCTTCTCGGAACATTTAAAAAAATGAATAAGACTTTAAGAGTGTGTAACGCCACAGAATAAAATAAATATGAATACAACCGTTTGAAATTTGCCCTACCTTCTCATTCTCTCCTTCTATCAAGTAATGACCTGACTTACGTTGTACATAACTCCTTGAGGAGGGTCGGCGACACGTATGTAACACCTTTATTGTTACATACTTCCCTACAACTCAATCAATTTAAGTGGTCAAAAACTCAAATGAAAGAGGTCGTTCCGTTCGTTTTTAGATCAAACCGTCGACTGCGTACCTCAATTAGAACCAGAGATATAGAAAAAGAAAGCTAAGACAACATAAGAAATGTACAGTAATATTTCCTATCGATGGGTGAAAGTTATGTGATTTCCAATGCTTGGTTACAAATCTGTGCATAAATAACTTTCATGAAAAATTAATTAAATCGCTTGCATAAGCCCAAAATCTTTGGTGTTGTTATTATCAAGCGCCGTTGAAATGACTAATTTAAAAACAGAGATTATAATTATTTAAATTAGCGTAAAACTAAAGACCGCTCCGCTTCCTCTTCTCTCCACGCTAAGGCCTATAACACCCGGCCATATCATTCCCCGCAGACCAATTTGCTTTCAGCGCGAACTTTGGCACGTTCCTTGTTTATTAGCTGTGAGTGCAGCAGACACTAATCCTCTTCCATTACTGATGCAAATTTAATATGACCCTGTTTATTCATGTAGACGTTAAGCAAAGGTTAGCTTGGTACTATTATTATACTGGTATATTTAAATAAAGGTTATTATCATTAGCTATTATTCGCCAACGATGACATTCAAGGACAATTACAATAATAGAATGACAAAAATAATTTGAAAACACAATATCTACCCAATAATGACATGTGGACAGAATTTAAAAGGAAAATAAAAAAAAAAAAGAAGATTTCGGAAATATTTGAAAGGCACTGCAAGAAACTCCACATATATTAAATGATATTGTAGAGTACGAAAAATAAGACGAATACCAAGAATTCTTTAGTACACGTAAAAGGGGAATGCTTTTTTTTTCTCAAGTGTCCCCTACGGTAAATGTCGTTCGATAAGTTTAAAATGCTAATTTTTGTTAAGTTAATGTTATTTTTATGACTTGTGTAGAAGGGAGGGGATACTTGACTCTAAGCCAGCTAATTGGTTGATTTTGGATATGTGAAAAAGGGCTAGTAAATGTAAGAAAGTTAAAAGAAAAACTATCACAGCTACTAAGCTGTTTACGGCTTTAGACCTTAGTCGATCATCTTATAAAATATACTTGGAAAAGTAAAAGCCAAAAATTCTTTCAAAGTCCATTAAAAATTGCATAGATAAAGTTGTGCGTGCTAGCACTGTGCGTGACCCGACACAACTTATCAGGTTTCTTAAATTTACCTTGCCTGGGCAGAATCGTTGCATATGTTAACGCTTAAGTTTGTGTACGATCATGCGGTATTGGGTGTGTTTTCCGATTCGGGTGAATTGTTATTCAGGACGTAGCCTGGAAACGTGTTCAATGGATAGCAACATCAGAATAATAGATGACAGTTAGTTCCTTCCTAACACAGGGGAACTCACAACATAGCATGCAAAATGTAGTGTGTTATACTCTTCAACCTTCAGGGATATACAGATAAGAGTATATCATACAACAATTACTCGCCAGAGGTTTGGTCATAAAAAACTATTGCCTAGTGCTCGGATATACCTACAATACGTAGCCTGAATTTGAATAAACAGCTTTCTACTCTAGTATCACCTATAATGTATTTACTATTTTGACGTATATACATACATAATGCCGAATCAATCTCGGTTCTTCGGGGCAAAAACCCAATTTTAACACCTTTATTACGTGAATACAAATTGTATACCTACCTGTATATAGCATTAATCATTAATCACTTACACAAAGTCAAATGAAAAATATCTAGTAAACGCAGAACTACTTAAAATTCACTTTTATGTACAACTAAGATACCGTATCGCTATTACGCCTGACGTGTGGGTTCAAATAAAAGCCATGTGTTAAGCTAGACCACATTTTGTTTTAAGACCATCGTTTACTTAATGCTGTATATTCACTGTTGCCTTGGAATACACATATGGGAATAAAATATGTTTACTACTTGTACACTAATAATTATAGTAGAATAAAATTTAAAAAACAGGCTTTAATGGTGAACCGAATAAAAGAGCAAAAAGTTCCACTACCCACACTTTGACTTCATGGTCAAACCATTGTTACCAAGTCCAAACCGTTGGATGAAGGAATCATATGAGCTAAAACTCGAGGGGGCAGTAGCCACTGAAGAGTTGATCTATCTATCTCCTGAGTGTATCATCAGATCTGTTCCAGAATACCAAATTACAGTATTGTCATCCAGACTATATTTACATCCAAGGTTTAATTTCGATATGAAAATTAGAAGTAAAAACTAATTCGTTATTACACTTATACCAAGTCTCATAACGATAGAATTTACTATACTTTATTTAAAATAAAGACGCAAATAATCATGTTAATGATTATTTGAACGATAAAGAACTATATATATATATATATTAATATTTTATATATATATATAAATAGGCCTAATATTGTGAAATGTTTTAATTGAGTAAGTAGGGACACTTCGTGATCGTAATAAGTAAGTCAGAGTATTAATGTTGAACTCCTTGGTTTTTGTAGGTTGGCATTTTGCTCTGTTATCGGAATTAACTGGTTTTTAATCTATGGTATAATTTTATTTTCTAATAGTTTTGATTATTATGCATCTGAACGACAGTATGCTCTAGCTAAGGCTATAGCTCACTGTTTAAGCACAAGCGTTTATATATATTCATTCGCGAAACAAAAAAGTGAGTACAAGGGACTTTGGTTTGGTACAATATCACAGTTTATCTCTGACGGACTATAAGAGGAATAAAACAAAAACGAAGAATGTAAACGGTCATGTTGTTACAGCATTGTCAACAAGGGCTAACGAGGGCCTTCGAACTTGGTTCAAGTATTGCACACACAAACTATATGATTACGTTTACAGCGTTTAATACCTTGAAAGACAATGTTAAAACTTAGAAAAAAATGATTGCTCCTACAAGTAATATTAATATAAATTGTTGTTATGAACATGAATTGTGTGGCGCCCTTTAGTTATTTATTTTGTTTAACTGTGTTCTCTATTTACTTATAATTTTCCTAAATTCTTTTTTATATGTATAGACGTAAAATAAATTAAATGTTTAAATATAGATGTAAAACATGTATATAATATGTAAAAATATTAGCAAGTACCAATATTTATTGTTTCATAGTCTGTTAAACGAGCGAACGGACAGTGCAATTTGTGTTTCGTATTAGATCGCGCGCGCGCCTCTCTAACTAGCCGGTCGGGCGACTACGTCACACGTCGTCATAGCTGCCAGCGCCCGCGCGCACTCGGCCGCCGTGTCCGAGCCAGTCTGCTAACAGCAAAGACTACAATAGTATATAGGATATAGACAGGCAACTCTGCTTCTTTTTATGACAACACAAAACTCTGCCTAGTGGTCAGATACCGAAAACTAATATAATATACATATCTATAGGTATATATATATATACATTTGAACAATATATAGGTACCTACTTATACGGTGTATGAATGTGTTTTGTTGTTACCTGTTTCTTGTTTTAACTTTTGGTTTGGTTCTAACATGAGAATTTTATACTTTAGCTAATTAATGTATGTTTATGACTAATCTCCGATTTTTATATTCAAACCAAAACCTTTATTGCAAAAAGAAAAGCACAAGAAACCGGCAATCGGTACTCATACGCAGCCATTTGCAATATAAGTGAAGTGTTGCCAACCTAATATTAATAAGTTCCAAATATTAAAAAAAAATTGTTGATTGTTTCGATTGTATTTTTAATTAATACTATTGTGTGTTGGTAAACAAATTGTTGTTTGTAAAGAATTTAAAGTGGTTTTAGATATTTAATACACAATATTTTGGTATTTACAAATGCGAATTTTAAATCGTAATACATTTGAGGGTAATAAATTTCCCCTCATACAAATTATAAATTTAAATATTGTAGCACAGTAATTTTAGTTCCGGTATCTATCCTTGGGATGGCACTGGACTCAATAAAAAAAGGGCAATTCTTTTATGTTCCAAGTTGCCATAGCATGGCTAACAGCTACGGACGCGACGCCTGTGTCGCATACACTCGCACCGCGGTACCTACGTTTACGCTTTCGCTTGCTTGCTTGCTTATTACCCTGGACTATTTGTCTTCACCCCTTCTTTCTTCTGTGTTTGTGTAAAACTTGCTGTGAACAATAAACTGCAGACGCAATAAACGTTCTTACGTGTAAGGTTTTGTTTACATACGAGACACCCTACTAGCGAGTCAAACAACCACAAATTGAATACGTCAAAATTGGTTTTCGAAAGGTTTTCCACATTTTTTTGCTGATTTTTTAAAGTTGAAATATGAAATAAAAAGCTCGTCAGCTGAAATTAATTTAAGAAGGTTGGATTGATAACTGAACAAAAATAGGTTCATTGGAATGTGTCTTCTAGATTGTCTTTGATACATTACTTATATAGTGCAGTCAACCTAGCGATGTTTTTTCTTACTTTTTATACGTAGCGTAAAAAAAAAGTTATCAAAATATCGTTATAAAATCGGTTACATTCAATATTTCTTAAAAATTCCAACGGGCTCATAAACTTAAATGATTCTTTGAATTTTCGAAGCTGCTCCAACCTAAGGCTAGAAAAAGATCGTTAATAACTTAAAAAGTTTAAAATCGATCTCGCTGAAATTTATAGCACTTTTTACTATCATCACAAGGTGTGCGTTCGCGCAGCGGAATGTTGTTGAATTTAAAGATTTTAATTATGCAGATATTTAGTGTATGACGTCGTGTAATTGTGTATGGTAAAAAAAAAATTGTGCATGCAGCCATTGTGGAGAAATTCGCTAAAAACTGATTCCGCTGGACGAACGTTTTCCTGGCGGAACTTTTTTTAATCCATGGACTTAGAAGAAAAAAAATGTGTCCAAAAATTAGTGTGTATTTGTGTGTAATTGTGTATGTACGAATAAAATTATTGCATGCATAAACTTCGGAGAAATTCAAGTTTCCGCTACGCGAACGTTTGGCCATAAGCTAGTTTTCATATAAAGCGCTTATATATACTGTATTATACTGTAAATTTTAGAATGTTACCTAAATATATTGCACGGCCGCTTTTTTGTAGCCATCCGAACTTGGTCGGGTTATGTCGGTTTTCGATGCTTTGTCATGTCTTTGTCTTTGTTGTTTTGTTTCTCTTTAATTACTGAATTTAATGAGATGAAATTTTGCATGTAAGTAGTTGAATTAATACATTAATTATTGGAATACATTTTACTATGCAATTCCTTTAGAACGTCGTGATATTTGACTGCTTTGTAAACAGTGGTCTATTCATGGTAAATTGTCCTATAACTCTTTAATTACTAACGGGACATCATTGATACTTGGCAACATGTTGCAGACACTTACAAGGTTTGTATAAACGTGAAAATCTAGACCCCAAAGTGCATACTTTACGAACTAAGACCTAATAATCGTATTTTACGTTTATATTTTTATCTTATAAACCCTACGTTTTTTTCTAAATCTGTTTTTTAAACAAATATAAACAAATTCAAAACAACGTATGTAAAAATCTACAGCTCTCTATATAAGCGCTTTATATGAAAACTAGCTAATGGCCAAACGTTCGCGTAGCGGAAACTTGAATTTCTCTGAAGTTTATGCATGCACAAATTTTATTCATACATACAGAATTACACACAAATACACACTAATTTTTGGACACATTTTTTTTTCTTCTAGGTCCATGGATTAAAAAAAGTTCCGCCAGGAAAACGTTCGCTCAGCGGAATCAGTTTTTAGCGAATTTCTCCACAATGGCTGCATGCACAATTTTTTTTACCATACACAATTACACGGCGTCATACACTAAATATCTGCATAATTAAAATCTTCAAATTCAACAACATTCCGCTGCGCGAACGCACACCATCACAAGCTACAATTTCAGAAAGTTTCAGACTTTACGCAAGTTCCTTTCAAAGTTATTAAATGTTGAAAAAATACGCTCTTTTTTAACTTTGACCTCCATTTGCTGTTAAACAAAAGCACTTATTTGAACAGGTCTCATTTTGTAGGTAATGTAATTTAGAATAAAAAAACTTTAGGCATAAATATGATATCACACAAAATGTAAAAAAAAGGTTTTTTTTGTTAAATTGTTAAATAAAAAATTGACGCCTCACCTTTACTATTTATCCAAAAATAAAAAAAGCGTGGTAGTCCAAAATTTAGGTATTTGAGTTCCTAGACTAGGCCATACAATCAGCACTAGTTTAGCAGAAGTATAATAATAATATTTCACAAAATTACGATAAATAAGTTCGATAATGTGATTAGATACTAGAATTAAATAGGTCAATGTACTGTCCCTACTGCGTCACACTCTCTGTAACGCAGTAGCAACCGCATGGATTGACCGACAGCTTGATTAAAAATGTTGCCAAGGACAAGTCTATAGATGGGTAACCAATTATAACGGTTACAACCTTCCTTATCGGGCATAAATCCCAAGTACATACATAGGTTGGGCACAGCAAACTTCTATTTGAATTGCAGGCACAATATATGTGGTCAGTATGCTCAAATACAAAAAACTGGTGAACCTATAAAATATCATTATCCATTGAGTTGATTAATGTAGCAACAAACTGATCTAACCATAATAATACATATCGTAATCTTTTGATTTTAATCGAATCCCTAAAAAAAAAAGAAAATCTTTATCTTTCTCTTTTACATAATATAGGTTGCTGGTACACAGGAGTTTGTAAACGTACGATTGCGAATGCGGAACGTACCAGCAGCTGTAATATAAACAAAAGATAATCATGAATTTGACAAATACATCGATAACATCTTAACTAACAAATAACAATATTTACTTTGTTACCTACAATTAATTATATTGAAACTTAAAATTATGTGTATTTTAAATTATATTTAATACCAAAATTCACAGATTTAGAACACTTTCCACACTTGGAAGCGATGATTTTGAAGTGACCTTTAGTTTTAGGTAGGAAGTGCTTTGGTAAGATTAGTGAGTAATTGCGTGACGTTGTCATATGTCTGACGACTACGTCAGTTAGGGACAAAGTGTTCATAATATACAATACAAGGTATTTGCACAGAAGGATGAAAACCTTGAAAAGAATTCTTGTTATTTGGTTGGTCGGCGAGCATTTTTTGATGTTCATAAAACACGAGATGTGTAACTTTTAAAATATTTGCTGCCCTGTCGCACTTTCACATTCAAGCATACATGGTTACGTTCGGTAAATTTAAATAAACGTCTATTGTGGAGATTCCTGTGGCTCTGGGTAAATAAAAATGAGTTTGTAAAGAATTAAATGGTCGCCTATGAAGGTCTACGCCTATCGTCGACCTTGCTCTTTATAAAACAGGACAAAATACATATTGTGATCCTAAGAATGTTAAATGTAAATTTTTTGTGCAGATTTTTTTGGTATACCATTATCATCTAACCAATGAAAGGACTAGCACAAATTTCGTACGGAGATATAATATTGTATTCTGTTTAAACATATAGAGTCACAGTATACCTGACTTCCACACAGGTTTCCACTAGTAGATTATCAGGCGAAAGACTAGGAATTCTTTTCCATTCTAGGAAATAGTTATTTGTTACTTTTAGAAAGATCGAAAAAGTTCATCCTTTTCATGAGATCCAAACTCATGTCAGCCTTATGTCCCTGGGTATACTCTTCAGGATACTGTACCTACAGGAATTCCTCAATTCTTATTACATCTCTATGTTCAGATTCATCCGAAGTAAAGTAATAACGATTGATGAAAGATTCCTCCTAGCAATTTCATTGCCCCATAAAAACCGGATCAACTTTAGTAAGTCTAACGGCAAGCGAAGGCGCTGCTAATTAAACTGAAGAGTGAATACAAAACTACACATACTCATACATATGTGTTCGTATTCTGATCAAAACGCAACAAAGTGACAAAGTTAAGTTTATTTTACACTCGGGGATATTATTCGTTCATGCTTGTTAGAGCAGTTTGTTAACAGCAAGTTTACACATTCTTATGTAATTTTGGTAAGTTGCTGATTAAATTTAAAGGAGCTTTGTTTTTGATGATGCGTGAATTAGGTGTATAAAAGTAAGACTTTAGAATCAGCTTTGAAGAAATAATTCGCAAATAATGGAAGAATGGAATACTGTAATATAATTGCTTACATTACAGCATTGAAACTATGGAATAGCTCTACTCTACAGAAGATCGCAGTTAAACTAACCTTAAATTGTGTTCCTGCGGTTTCGGTTAGGTTTTATAGAGATACTACGACACTAATAATATCCTTTTCTAAAAACTAAACTAAAAATATGGAAAGAAATGAAGTCTGTGTCTTTTGATTTTACTAATGTTTTCTAGCTGTTTGCCACCGATTTGGCTGTTTTTTTTTTGTGTTCGTAATGAAATATTTATTTTTGGAATATCAACGGATAAATTTTAAAGTTTTTATGGTTTTACAAAAAAAACATGACCAATTCTTTGCTGTCACGTAATGTGTGTGTCGTTGTTATTTAATTAGCTCTGATTAAAATCATGTAACCTACGCTTCATAATATACTATTGATAGCTAAATTCTTTAAAATTTATTTTTTAGTAGGCAATATTTGACATCTGTTATGTTCACCAAATTAAACACTATACATTATTAGAAACATTAACAATTTCAAGCTTTGGACTGCAGCCAGTCTGTATTATCAGTCAGAAAATTCTCTTTGTTGGCGGAATGTGAATTGCTATATGGATCACATAATTGAGGATTTAACCCAGAAAACTCAATGCGTTGCCGATTGACAATATATTAGATGATGACTTTAACCACTGCACCATCCTTGAATGCAAAAATATATTCCAACATTTGTACATACATAATTCATTATATAATCTCTTTGCCGAATTTCATCCAAATCCATTCAGCCGTTTTTGCGAAAAAGAGTAACAAACATTCATCCATTCAGCCTCACAAACTTTCGCGTTTACAATATTAGCAAGAAGTAAGATGCAGCGAGAGGATGTAAACATTGATTGGATTCCAAACTGGTATCGTGGAATAGATAATAGCAAAAGTTCCTGTGTTCAGTGTAGTGGCAGAACAACTTACTCGCACTCCACTTAAACTTTTGTCATCGATATCTGGATCTAATATAGCTATAGGTAGCGCCAATAGACACATAGACACTTGTAACATTTGCAGTGTACCTTGTAAGTCGCAAATGCTATACCCCAGTCCATGGAGTTCTTAAAATGGTCATGCTGTAGTAATGCTGTTTTACTGTGGTCATCTGTAGGATAAAGGTACTTCTCCGACCATAGAAAAGATCTGGTGAGGCAGTCTAAGGACGTAATTGGATAAACAGATCGACAGATTCAGGAATGCTGTGATTTATAACATACTAACAACCGCCTTCGGCTTTGCACGGGTTGCTGACCATATAATTATACCTATTGGCTTCCGCGGTGCATGCCAGTAAAGCTCCCAACCGATATGATTTTCCGACATCTTCAACAATCATCATCATATTTTCGCCAATTTACACGAAACCTTCTTGAATTAAACAACAGAACCTTCCTGATGAATTACTGTGTTTTTTGGTGAAAACCGTATGAAAATCTGTTCGTTGTTTTTCAGTTTATTACGTTTAGGCAGACAGGAAGACGCGGTGGAGGGACTTTGTTTTATTATAATTAAAAACAATGCAACTATTCATAAGAGTAGGTATAATACTTTTATATGTAAAATATTGAACTGTTTCACGCTTGTGATAATAAGTCAAAATTCAAATAATGGTACGACTTAAAGCTGGCGCTGTGCCAGAGCTGTAACTAAGAGCCCTATTCTTTAGTACTTCTATCATCAACTTAATAAAACGTAATAGAGCCTGAATTGCTGTTAACACCGGGATACATAGTATAATGAATAATTAATGATAGTTTTATGCGACTGGTGTGAAAATGATAATATCGCGGCCAGTTTCTTCGATGAACTTAGTAGCGTTTTCTCCTATGATTATCGCCAAATGTTAAACACGAAAAAATGTACGACCCCTCTAAGACTGTTATCGATACCCTTTTGTATTTCAATTAATAATTTAAAAAAAGAATTCTTTTGATATGGCACCAAAATCTTTTTTCCCAATGTTAAATGACTTTAAAGAATATGAGATACTACCTACATGAGAACGAAACGAAAAATACTACGAAATTTAAATTTGGAAATAAATACATTGACATATTTTTAGTAACTAGAGATCGCGTGGTGGTCAAATTTCGACCATGGTTTATTTCATTGGCCAATGTTACTGGACCTGTCGTTGTATAGACTTTTGTACCATGACAAGCCAAAATATATACGAGTCACTTATAGCTTTATGTACCCGTTTTTACATTTTTTTAAACTTTATAGCTAATATTAAAAAAAAAAAATTAACTTTCAGCACTTAATCTTTATATAATCTGTAAATATTCCAAAATTCACTACGTTTGCAAAATTTTCTTGAAAAGGAGTAACAATAATTCTTTACACGTATTAATGTGATGATACCCCACTGATTTAAGCAGTGTGTCTCCAACAATGATAAGAGCTAGATTCAGACTTGAAACTTGTTGAAACAGAAAAACAACAAGATCATTTTAGTTTTAGTTTTTCTCTTATTGTTGATGGTGATGAAGAAGAGAATATATTATTTAAAGTTAATTATGCAACCTTGAGAACATTTAATTATGTCTAAGTTTTAAACGTAATCGTTGTAGAACTAAATAAGTTTATCTTTGACCTAAACCAATGAATTATTTGTTTAACAAAAGGAGTAAGTAACCATCTGGGTTACTTACTCCTTTTATAATATAAAATAGGTATATAGTAATAGCGAGAATATTCTAAACTAAATCAGTAATTTTGTGTCTTTAAAATGCCAAAGCTAGCTAAGTATTTATAAAAAGGATGGTTAGAAAATACATTCGACAATTTTTAACCAAACATTATTGAATACTGAGTAGAAGAGGTACTGTATTCTTCTCGAACGTCACAATACAAATTCTTATTGCCTGGTGACGTACTTTTATGAAATCTGATTACCTCAATTGATGTTTCCCGTAAATAACCAACAAAATCTTTAAAGAAATGCTAAAGATAAATTATCGTAGCTCTTTTAGTAGTACTCGTAGAATGGCATGACTAAGCGTTATTTATTCATTAATCACTATCCATTATCAGAATCGCCGGTGGAATAGATAGAAGTACATAGGTACTACACAAAATAGAAGTACTACAAGTTTGTGAATTTTCGTATGAACTCTGTGAAGATGTAGATATGTATAGTTTAGAATTTGTATTATTTTAATTTTAGGTCAAATGATCCGTTATAATTAATTAAAATGTACCACCTTGATCCTACAATGCTCGGCAGAGACAACACAACAAATGAACCAAAAAGTCATTTGACTTTCACATTATTATTATTACTTTTAAACATCTCCCACTTTAGGAATTACTCCTGTGTCGCGGGGACTTCAAACACATTCAAACAAAGAACACCCAGACTCGGGTGGGAATCGAACTCACGACCTATGGCACAGCAGTCAGGGTCACTGACCACTAGGCCAACAGTCTAGTAGTAGTGCTCTTACACACGTCTATAGTCATTAGGTCTATCAAAGACGCCTACAGAACATTTTCATTTTCAGATACCTACTATTAGTCACAAAAACTTTAGGTATACCTACTCACTGATTAATCACAAAATCTCCGAAAGTATAAATGTTGCAGGCCTCATAGTAGTAAAGGTCTGAAAAGAAGACGTTGGAATTTAAAAGGATGAAGTTTTAAATTAAACCATGCAACATTTTTGGAAATTTTATCTCCTGAAGGTGAAAAATAAGAGATAATGTTTAAATATGTTTCAACTACTTTATACAGTAGTAACAGAAATAGGTATAGGTGAACGTGGGCACAGCCAAACAGCTAAAAATACAGCTAATTATAAGCTGTATTTTAAGTAAAACTAAAATCAATATTTCAAATAAATATTTTTTTATTTAATGACACAACCCTGCAAAAGCATCCATAAAATGAATCTCTTTAAATCATTTCGAATTGTGTTTAAATTTAAAAAAACATAAGAAGAAGCTCACTTCACAGGCGAAATAAGTTGGAAAAAGCTTACCACAGATTACTAATAGTTAGTTATGCCTTAACTACTAAACCGATCGTAAAAACAAAGTATTGTTCCTAGGGATAGAATGATTGAAAAATCTTTATTAATGCGAGTAAAACCGGTTACAAAAGCGAGTATTTTTACTGCTATACATCCCAAAATATCTTATTTTGTACTGCAATACGAGGTTTTTTATTTAATTCTACGACACTGTAACTTACACTACAATGTGAAGCCAAGAGTTCGAACCCATTGCGAAAGCTTCCATTTATGATCAACAGACTGGGTTATACGCCATCGTAAACCTTCAGTGGAAAAACAGAAACATTTCCAAGAGTAAAAGGAATTTTACAGTTTACGGCGAGCACCATGCTATTAAAAGGGCTCTCAAAGAACATTTTTTACGACACCACGTCATTTTTGATACTTTATTATTGAGTCGAGTAATCTGTCTATAGAAATGACATGTTATTACGCTGTAATCTGTAAAATTCAATAGAATTCAACAACATATTATTGCTTAATGTAACACTGTTCTAAATGATGATTGTGTATAAACCATTTTAATATCCAAAATATAAACCCTTATTTTCAAACTATTGGATTCAAACCAGGCTTATATCTACAACGCACAATCAGCAATCATATTACGAATTAACGACGACAAATGACTGGGATAATATGCTTTCAAATTGAATCTACATACATAAATGATTTCTGTGTCACAAACCACCTACATTATTGTCAGACAAAATTACCCTTAGGGAGATCGGTCGAAAGACTTGAAAGGCACTCGATAAAAACCCCACTTTATGCTCTGATATCTGCTAAGGATCCTCTCTCGAGTTTTATACATCTATATTGCAAAACATTTTTTCTAATCCTCTGAATTTTTTGTGATTTCGCTGAGTACCTACTAAAAGGTTCGCTATGGTTGTTTATACCGGACTGAATTTAGGAGATATGTATTATTTATGCAATTTTTGTTGATCCTATGGTACTTGTATGTTATTACGTTTGTGCTTTCATTCTTTCACTAAGTAGCCCCACTTTTACTCGTGGTTCCATGCAACAAACCAACAACCACACTTAAATAACAATAGTAAAATTATAACTTTCTCAAAGTATTCTCATATTTATAATATCAGTAAATTTTATTGATCATAGCTTAATTTTATGATTATTTTTATAAATTTAGGAGGTACAGGTAATTACTTTGTTGTGATCAACTGTAGGTATGTCAAAAATTACATACATTTATCTATACCTATAGACATGTAGATGAGCAGAATAGTAAAACAAAAGCTTTTTAAAAGGTATAAGCTCCTGATTCTTATTAATAGTAATTTTAAAGGAATCTCGGGTGAAAAAACTAATAAAATAAAACCATTACGGAGTACCTAATTCTAATATATTACTATTATTATTCCTCTTTATTTATCTTAATACTTATAAATTACATTTTTAAATATGTACAAAACAATATATATATATTTAAAAATATAAAAAACAGTAGACCACCGACATCGGGTACAGGGACCAAGACACCGGTGGTTAGGGCTCCAAAGACAGGAACCTCCTCACTATACGGGCCGTGTCAAGGAGAACGGCCTTCTGCATCAGTCCCTTGATCCAGCCGTCTAACGCGAGCCTCTTAAGGTGTTGATCGAGGCTCTTGGCTATTAATCCATGTGCAGATATGACAATCGGAACAATGATTGCCGAATCGATATTCCACATATCGACAATCTCGTGAGACAAATCCAAGTATTTTATTTGTTTTTCTTTTTCAACTTTCACGAGGTTCTCGTCATGAGGAACAGCGATATCGACAATCATTGCGCGGCGCTCTAATCGGTCTATCAGCACTAAATCAGGTTTATTAGCAACAATAGTTCTGTCAGTGATGATAGATCGATCCCAATACAATGTGGCACGACCATTTTCGAGAACTGGGTCGGGCACATACCTGTAATATGGCACCTCTGAATGCACAAGATTGTATTTAAGGGCAAGTTGTTGATGTACAATCCTGGCTACTTGATTGTGCCTATGCAAATATTCCCCGTTGGCAAGACGAGAACAACCAGAAATAATATGCCTGATAGATTCACCGGGACGGTGGCACGCCCGACAGATGTCCACCGTACCATCTTTCAGGATATATTTCCGATAGTTATTCGTCATAACAACTTCGTCCATAATTGCAAAGACAAAACCTTCGGTTTCTCCGAAAAGATCACCAAACCGTAGCCAAGATGTAGAAGCTTTAAAGTCTATATCAGGCCCATTTAGGGCTCGATAAAAACGACCATGAAGTTCTTTGCCCTTCCATACCTCCCTGCGATCATTAGTACTAAGTACTACAGGCTTGCGCCAGTTCTCTTTAGCCAGAGCGAGCGGAGTGAGTCCGTTGTCCACTGCTACCACACTACGATGCACTCCCACGTCAGTATGAAGAAAATATTCTCTAAGGTTGTATATCTCGCGATTGTGTAGGGTCTTAATGTTTAAGAGTCCACGACCCCCAAACTTTCGCGGGATATACAACCTCATTACCGATGAACGTGGGTGGTGCATTCGGAATGCAGTCAGCAGTGTACGGACTCTCCTGTCAAGGGCATCCAATTCGGTCTGAGTCCATCTAAGTATACCAAAGGAATACATCAGAACCGGCATGACCCAACCGTTGCAGGCACGCATTTTGTTACCCCCTGATAAAAGACTTTTAAGTACTTTTTTCAGGCGGCCAAAAAAGCGCTCCTGCAGCGTTTGTTTCATATGAGATTCAGGTATTCCCAGTGACTGTGATATACCTAGATACTTGTAGCTTTCAGTTGCAGACAGAGATCTGAGTTTTGTTGAATCTGAAAGTTCGACTCCTTCAGATTCTACTATCACGCCGTTCTTTACATGCATGACTGCACACTTGTCCACACCAAATTCCATCTTGATAGAATTACTAAAGTTTTCAGTCACCTTCAGTAACGCTGTCAATTGCAAATTAGTGGGGGCAATAAGTTTCAAATCGTCCATGTACAGAAGGTGAGATATAACTCGATCGTCTTTCTGCAACCTATAGCCTAGTCCTGAACCCTCTAATAGCGTACTGAGAGGATTCAAAGCTAGGCAGAACCACAAGGGACTCAAACTATCACCTTGAAATATACCCCGCTCGATCTTTATTGGTGCATCGTTTGTCGCAATCTGCTGACATCCTGGATAGCGAAGTGCCGTTCTCCACTGCCCCATACATGACTTTAAAAAAGTGCAAAGAGTTGTATCAATTTTATACAACTCCAGCACTCTCAAAAGCCATGTATGTGGAACCGAATCAAAGGCCTTCTTATAGTCTATCCAACATGTCACCAGATTCTTACGGTGACGACGCACCTGTTGGCTAATGGCCATATCCATGATGAGGAGCTCTTTAGTGCCACGGGTCCCACTTCTACATCCATTCTGAGAAATAGATATGATCGAATTTTTATTTAAATGTGTAGTAATTTTGAGTCTCAGAATAGATGTTAGAAGCTTATACATAGTTGGTAGGCATGTAATTGGTCTATAATTTTTGGGATCCATGGCACTACCAGATTTATAGAGTAAGTGGGTTACGCCAGTTGTTAAAAAATGGGGTAATGAACCGGAATCCAATGCTGCTTGGAACTGAGATGCCAAACGAGCATGCGAGCTTCGGAACCATTTCAGCCAAAAGTTGTGCAGTCCGTCTGGTCCAGCCGATTTCCAGTTTGATAATGACTGAACTGCACTACTTACGTCACCTGTGGCTATGGAAATTGGTTCCATTGCTTGTATAGACTCGCATGAGCACCCGACATCTCGTATCCAATCACCTTCTGAATGAGTGACAGGCACCGACCAGATATTACGCCAAAATTCATGTGTAGCATCATCATCTGGGAAATGCCCGTCACTCACACAGGGATCCGATTGTTCCCATTTTCGGTAAACCCACCTCTCATTTCTGTGGAACATACGATTCTGATTATACCGATCTGTTCGCTTTTTGTATCTTCGAATCCTATTTGCCCATGCATAAACTTTCTGCTTTAGAAAGTCTATGCGCTCTGTGACACATGACATATATTGTTGAGTACTAATGTCAGTCCCCAAGAATGCCTGTTTCACAAAGCGCATCACTCTCGGCCGCGTGTTACCCGATCTAAAGCAGATTAGCTTACCGATGAGTGTCCTGGCCTCAGCAATACGACGCTCGATTCTACACTGCCAGGCTGGCACAGCAGGCTTGGGTCGAGTAGTAGCGGTATTTACAGAGAAATGTACTCCTGCTACTCGACATGCTGCGACAGCCGCACAGTAGAGAATAGAGTGTGTATCACTAAGATCTTCGCTATTGTCTAAATAATCAGACAATAACGAATCCAGGGCACACACCAGCGCTATATTTCGTCTATGAATAGGCAAACGGGATAAACGTGGTCTATTAATGTGGTTCACAAACCGGTATTTCAGAATCGCATCCTCCAAGGCGCTCCTTAACCTTTCGTTGCATTTGGTACTTACAGATATAGCTTCACTATCCACAATTTCATCAACATGTAACTGTGTTACCAATTGCGGTGTGCGATTGGCCACCGAACCCACAACTTGCGATGAAGAAGGGATAACCAAGCTATTCCGTACGTCAGAGCGTAGCCTCTCAAGTACGGTATCATCCAGCAGGTGACAGCGCTGTATAGCCCGTACCTGATCCGACAGTCTTTGTGCTGACACGTTGACAGCTGGTTCAAGCTCCTGAAACAGAGACAGTAATCGAACACGGTACGCAGTAAGGTTAGTTCCCAACTCTGTAGCCCAATAATATGCCCGCATGACGTTTTCATTAATTGAATAAGTCCATTTCATGCGGCGCACATCACCACCGGCAGCGGGGGCCCTATTCGAGGTCAGTGTTCCTCGGGGTCCTAAGCAGGTCGGTGGCCGGCCTCTCCCCTGCCGACGCACTGGTGTTGGCGACGTCGGCGGAGAGAAATACTCGTCGCTGGAGCTTGAGCTCGACGCCTCATTGTTTGCCGATCTCACCGAGGAGTGCATTGGCAGTTGTGGGGCGGAGCTTTGCGACGAGTCCGGGGATGTTTGCTGTGCAATTCTCTGTCTAGCTTGATACCTTGTAAGCATTTTATTTCATTATATTCCATGTTGTTGGGCTATTGTCTTATATGACATCTGTCATTTTCTTCGAATTTTTTTCTTTTGAACTTTTGCATGTTGTTTCTGTGTTTTTTTTTATATATTTTATGAATCTGTTTCCAAATATTTGTTTTGTATTTATTTTGCAATTTATCTCGATGTATACAATAAGTTAATAGGTATAATATTTTCTGTGAGATAATATGACGCTTACAGGTTATTATAATTATTATTCTAATATATTCCATTATATAATATTTATTTAATAACAAGTTTTTGCTTCATGAATAACGCGTAAGCGATGATCAGTTTATGATTATGTAAGCATCACGCCTTTAAAAAAATATGCACACTAAAATAATGTGTCGTGTCGTCGCCTACGTGTATAATTTTTTTTTTATGGGTTCGGAGGCAAACTAGCAGGCAGGTTACCTGATGGTAAGTTAGGAATAGGGGAAAAGGGGGAGAGGGGGAGAGGAGGGGAATAGGGGAGAGGGTAGGGTTAAGGCCTCCGGTAACCTCACTCACTTTTCTGTAAGGCCGTGGTATCAGTCCGGTCGATTTATGTGCCAGAGCATGGCTCTCCCACTGTTGAGCAGTAAGTGGAGCTAAAAAATACATGATGTTTTTTTTATTTGCAAAGTAACCATAATTTTGTTCATTATTCAAAAACAACATCAGATGATAGTCTTATTTACCCGCAGGTTGGTTGTAGTGCGTATTTTCACACTCGAATTGCTTTTCATGCTACACGTGGATAGAAAAAAGAATACAATTTACTGACAACAAAAGGACCTAATTGCTCATTAAACCATAGTAGTGGGGAATCACCAGCTACGATAATTGAATTACTTCAGGACATGCGACCGACTACAAAGTGTTCTTCCGATCCCTTGGACCGCGGAAATCCGATTATTTGCGCGGATTTAAACCCGTGGCAGTATACTTCCTTTACTTACGAACTTTGTTGAACACGTTTGTAAAGAATAGGTTAGTTTGTTCCACTTGTTTTGTGGTAAACCTCTAAAGTATTCAGCTTTGAATGTGCCCACTTTTGTGATATTTTTATTGCTATGAGTTTACGTTTTCAGACGGTTTGTTGTTGTTAGTTCCAAATCTTAGCAAAGCTAACTTACGAAATAAGCATACATTACGCCTACTAGAAACAACACTGTGATAATATTACTAGATAACTGCTATTTTCTACTTATCTTGAACTAGCAACCCGGCTTCGCACGGGTAGCAAAGACATCTTCAACAATCATCAACATATTTCAATTTAATAAAAAAAAATTAAACAATTAAACACTGAAACCTTCCTCATGAATCACTCTGATTAGTGAAAACCGTCTGAAAATCTGTTCAGTAGTTTTTCAGTTTATCGCAAACAGACAGACAGACACGGCGGGGAACTTTGTTTTATAATATGTAGTGAAGTACTTGTACAGTAAATTTCAACAGAAATCTGCTGTTTAACTCCTCCTTCATATATTTTTATGTTATAGTATTACAATTTAAGTAAGAGGTTACTAGATATAAACCGAACAGAAAGGTAGGGAGCCTATTTAACTAAACTGTTGCAAGGACAGTCCTGAAATAACGTTATTGTACTAAATTGGTGTTTATAAAGAAAACAAAACTGAGTAGTATGTCAACTTTGTGTAACGATAACTATGAAATTAAGATTTATTGCGAATGTGCAGGTAAATTGTTGGTATGGTATGTTTTGTTCCTAAAACTACTAAAGTGATTACTGAAGTGATTTTTTTTATATCATTATACTTATTCAGGACACAGTTATGGTGTTCCAAATCCGATCTAAATTCGTAAAGAAGTTATAAACATTCTAACTCACACAATCACGCTTACTACATTTCACATCAATACAAATAAATGAAATTGAAGTGTCTGTTTGTAATGTCAAAATAAGAGTTTTTTAAGCTCATACAGTTATTTGCACAAAACCTATGCCTAAAAATCAGTTTTTAAATTTTTTGTCTGTCTGTTTGTTCCGGCTAATCTCCGGAACGGGTGGACCGATTTCTACGGGATTTTCAGTGGCAGATAGGTGGTGTAACTTAGGCTACTTTTATTTTGGATAAAAAATTAGGGTTCCGTGAGAAATATATAAATATGTATACGCGAGCGAAGCCACGTGGGAATTGCTAATTGTTAATAAATAATCCAAAAGTAAGAGCAACGTCGATTGAAAAAAGAAAAAATATTGTCTTTCTTCTACTTGGATGTTTTGAACGTCCTCGAGAATTTTGTTAATGCATTTGACATTCAAGAAAATTCCTAAACAATGTATTTACAGTTTGGACTTGCTCGCTTTCACGATACTAAACGGACATTCCTGAAATAAAGCAATATAATTTCTACTCACGTGGCATCCACAAAAAACAAACAGCTACATTCCAAACGTGAAAAAGGAACGTATTCAGCGTTCGTGACCAACGTTCATGACATTTTGTTGGAGAAGTTTGTGCTTTGAAAACACCATAGGCGTGGGACGTAAAAGATAGGAAGCTAAATCAAATTAGGGACAATTTTTTTTGGCTAACGAGCAGACGGGTCACCTGATGATAAATGACTACCGCCGCCCATGGGCACCTACAACTCAAGAGTCACAGTGCGTTACCGGCCTTTAAAGTGGGAGTAGGGGGAAAGGGGGGGGGGGGGGGAAGGGGGGGGGGGAGAGCGAGAAGAGGAGGAGAGTGGGAGAGGGAAAGATTAGGGCCTCCGGTAACCTCACTCACGCACCAAAAAGCAATGCAAGCATTGTTTCACTGCCGGTTTTCTGTGAGGCCGTGGTATCGAGCGGAGTCGAGCCAGCCCATACGTGTGGAAGCATTATTATAATAATATACAATATACATATAAATGAAATATACAGAAATAAAGTTGAGGTACTTTATTTCTGTATATTTCCGGTTTAAATTATCCCTAAATCAAATATGAAACTTTGACACGTAGGTACATATTTAGGAAAGAAATCGGAAGTTTTTGTAACATCATTTGTCATAACTTAAGACAGGTTTGATGTTGTCTTTGCCACGGTAAATGATAGAATACGTTTGTTTTTCTTTATAATTTACTAGCTTCTGCACACGGCTTCGCTTGCGTCCTTGTAGATTGTGTTGGTCAGTTCTACTAAATACTCTATGTCTTTTTCAAAGTTTCATGATGAACGGTTTATTAGTTAAGGCGTGAAAGCATAACAAACAAATAAAAAAAACTAAAAGTAAAGGAACTCTTATGCAAAGAATGGGCAGAATCAACTGGTCAATAGTTCGAATCATTAATGTCGTTATATTATATGTATTTATAATAGTGTAATGTATTATATAGCTATGTATGTGTTTGTATATGTATCTGTGTTTGTGTGTGTATATTCGTATCAAATTTTAATATGTATCCCATTTTTTTACATGATTTTTAAATGCACCTACTTCTTCTTTTCTCTGCATCACCCAAAGGTTGACTGGTAAAAAATGCCTTAGGCATAAGTCCGTCTATGTACTAATGTGCAAAAAGTTTTAATAAATAATAAAAAAATTAATTAACAAACTTACATTCATATTTATGGTATTAGTTCTGACTAGCTGAAATGTATCCCACGGGAACCGTAACTTTTTCGAAGATAAGAAGTAGTCTGCTATTTCAGACTAAAATCTATCTCTGTGCCAAATTTCACCCATATCCATTTAACCGTTTTTGCGTGCAAGAGTAATAAACATCCATTCATCCTCACAAACTTTCGCCTTTATAATATTAGTAAGATTAACCCTTGTTAGCTTATCCAGCTCCTTCTATTGGTCGTTGCAACATTTTAATTTCATTGAGATGCAGTTTTATTCCTATTTATTTTCTTAGCAGAGTAATTTACCATGTCTATTGTCTTAGTGTAAAGCGGAATCCAACTCATACTCACTCCGGACCGGAGTCAATGACTGAAATCAACAAAAATTTAATTACAAAATAATAAAATGAAATCTTTGATCAACATTCGTGATAGCTACTGTGTTTTTGGGTATGTACGTGTAAATATCTACTCTTCGCTCTTCAACCACTTAAGTCTTGGATCGCAGAAAACTTTATACGAGTGAGTTTCTGAAAATGATAAAGTGTTTTTAAAACTCGGTTAAGTGTTAGAATCTTTTAGAGCCAGATTTTGAGGGAATATTTATGTAAGATTTACTTTGGAGGATAAAACGAAATTGAGATAAGTTTACGCTGGTAAATGTATTCTTAACATTATTATAATATTTTCCACGTAACTATTACTTTGAAAGGAACTCTGAATTTTAGGCTTTTAACAAAAAAGGAATTTGAAATATACTCATATAGACTTTGTGATAATGTCGTCGTCTTTTTAGTAAATCATTTGTTTGCTCGAAAGTGGTTATTTAAAACTAGTCCAGCACATTTGGACCGAAATAACTAATTATGAATCTAACTTAGTAACTAATGTTAAATTTCTCTAAATGGTGGTGACTGAATATCTTTGTCAATATCAGAATGTTCTGTATATCTAATATTATTATCTCATAACAGTCCTTTATATTAATGCTCACACCATACATAGAATGAAAATGTATTGTAGATCGTGTTGTCTGAATTTTAGAAGTGTCTTGACAAAAGGTACGAATCAAAACGGCACCGAACATAATGTACGGGTCCCTTGTCTGCTAATCGGGTGACAGGAGGCCCTTACTATCATCGTCTGGGCGATATTTTATAGAGGGTTTTTGCCTCTCAGCCCCAATAAGTCACCTTTTCTTCTGTCTGTAGAGTCTGAACAAGAAAATGTCTATACCAGACCTTACTCACGGCTTCTGAAATAATCATGACACAGCAGTTGCTCAGCGTGCACTCCGAGAAAGAGATCTGTGCTTATGGGTTTAACTATGGGTTTAACAATGTGTTTTTTCGTTGCGAGCCTTAGAGTAAGTAAGCAGGTATGGACTAAATATGATATTTCCATACAAAATTTAATCACAGTTAAACATAAGACACCCCGAAACACTTCATTAAGGGTAGTCTTGCTTCGAGTTTCACCGCTTTTAACTCACTTTGGTCCGCTTTTTATGTACAAGGTGTTACATAAAGGTGTGGTTATATTTTAGGATCGTGTAGAAAGAACCCGTGAAAAATATAGAGTGATAACAAAATTTGGAAAATTCGGAATTTTTAATTCAGAGATTGATTTATTTATAAAATACAAGCATCAGTTTTACACCAAATCGCTTATATCTATGCTAATAAAATTATAGGTACTAAAATAAATTACAATGTACAAAACTTACACTAACAAAAAATAAATAAAATTATATTTGTAAACAAATACAACCTTATATCATCTTAGGAACTATAAAATTACTTCTTAACATTTAGATATATATTAATATGTTTTAAGATAATATTTTGGGAGTCAAAAAATATATCTGCATCTGGACAACATTGAAGGAACTCATTGATGGACTAATTGCTCTAGCAGTGGGGCTGTTGTCAGCTTTTGGAGAGCGCCACATAGGCGGACAGCACAGGAGTCTATGTTGTCGTCTTCCAACGCTACGCATATATATATAGAAATCATATTTTGAAACTGACAAATTTAATTTGAAAATAGACCAATATAGCAAATGTTTGTTAAGAGAGATCTGACATTAATGAAACTACGGGTTATTAATACCAAGGCTGTTGATGGAATATCCAGATATTTCTGAAAATGTATACTATATAATATTATAAATGGGAAAGTAACTCTATTTGTTTGTTACTTATTCACGACTAAACGGCTAAACGGATCGTAATGAAATTCGGCAAGGAGAAAGATTATATCCTTGGGAAGGACAAAAGCTACTTTTTATCCCGAAAAAATATACGATTCTCGTGAGATAAACTTGAATTTCCACGCGAGCGAAGTCGCGGGCAAGAGCTATTGTTAAATAAAAGCACAAAATCAATGTTGTTTGGAAATATGTACCTTCACTAGGAAAAGCATATTCCATAGAAAGATTTTTTTTTCAAAATTCATTATCTTTTTTAAGTTAAATCAACAATTGGTTATCTACACATAACGCTTTTTAAATTTAACCACACCTTTCTGTAACGGCCTGTATTTTAAAATTTTTTTATTCATATATTTTTATATTGTAAGCTTTTTTAAATACATACTAGTTTCTAGCGACTTCGCGTAAAAAGTGTTTTTCTATCTCCCAAGAATAGTTATTTTTATGAATGAAAAGTACCCTAAGACCTTTTCTTTTCTGTTCCCTTGATGAAGTGTATGCAACATGTAAAATTTGGCTGGCCTATTGGTCTAGTGGTTAGTGACCCTGACTGCTAAGCCAGAGATCGTGGGTTCGATTCCCACCCAGGACAAATAATTGTGTGATGAGCACGATAATTTGTTCTGTGTCTGGGTGTAATTTATCTATAATATGTATGTATTTAGAAATATATAAGTATGTTTATCAGCAGTCTGGTGGTTACTATGCTCTGCCTAGTTTGGGATCAGACGGCCGTGTGTGAGATGTGTGAAGTTATTATGAAGTAAAAATCATCGGTTGAGTAGTTTAGGTGTGAAAGCGTACAAACAAACAAACTGACTTTCGCATTAACAATATCAGTTAGGATTATACATATTAGCAGCATCAGCAATCATGCAACTACGATAAAAGAAAATACTACAAAAAAACTATATTAAAGAAAATACGGTACACGGCGAAGTTTTCAAATTTAGCTTGAAGTGGTAGAAATTTTTGATCTTGCTGAAGTAAGTTTATCTTGAATGCAGCTGACGTCATTATGCAAAATGGCGCACCCCGTTTTGCAATCATGATTTCTGGATCGAGTTTCAGCGTTTATGTGGCTTTTACAGAAACAGTTTTTGTTGACTTATTATTAACCGCAGGTTCAAAAAATGCAGTTAGCAGTTATGAAGTAAGTAGATAAGTTATAATTATACAAAATTAGATTTAAGGTCATTGTATGTTTTGCCGGTCAATTGAACAGGGTCGATCAATCGAAACTTTCATTAAGAAAAAAAAATAACTGTTTCCGAAGCAAGTGAGTTATATTTTTCGATTTTCAGTTCTGGAAATGAAACTTAAGGAGACCGATACTGACCTTAAAACATCAACTTACACTTTTTTTATTCGTACTCTTTGATTCGACTCCAATATAAATGTGTTTCTAATTTTTCATGATTAGTGCAAATAATTTCTTCACAATATCACATTTTTAATATCGATAATATTCTGTCAGTAACGTTATAATTTCAATATTATAATATTTCGAATTTTCGATAAATCGTTGCACGACTAGAGGTGCAACAAAGGTGCAAAGGAATAGTATTAAAATAGCTACAAAAGAATAGTATTAAAGTAGCTACAAAGGAAATAGAGACACGCCATGATATTGGCGACGTATGTAGGTACATTACGTCGAAGCATGCAGAAAGGGCATTATGCTTCAGAATTGTAAATCTGTCAAGTTGTTTCGTGATATATGCATGGTTGGCTCACAAATATCAGCCTGTACCATTTGTTCACTTAAAGTTAATAATCTAGAATTGCTGGAACTATTAAACGATGAGATATCCATTTTTGAACAAATAAATCGATGAATTTTTTTTCATGTCAGAAACATTCTCTCGCAATTTATCTTGATGAAGGTAATTTTGACATTCAGCAAAGTAGTTACTTTCACACATTTAAATTTAGTAAAACCTGAATCATAAAAAGTGGTGTTCAAACTTTAGAGACAAATGTAGATAGTGTCATTAATTTGAAAGGAAGAGCGCTGCTTTTCGAACCATGTTCAATTATGTAAAAATGGATGGCGCAGGGTGTTCGATTTGATGTAATAAAGTAATTTTAACAACATATCATACGATAATATAGTGCTTATTATTTATTCCTTGACGTAATTTGACGTATATAAAGCCGAACTAGACGTGGAAAAGTTAGTTGTGTAACCGTTAAAATTGTTGCCTTCTAAATACCTCATACCAGATCGATCATGTGTTGCTTATTTGTACCATTTCACACAGAAATCGGCGAGTGTTAGGTTTACCCATTTCACTTCTCCGGTCACACTTTAAACACTATTTAAAGTACAATGCATATTTAATACAAAAAAAAATCAATTACAATATCTCGTCTTGGTTTATATTTCATACTGGCAATTCTTTGTTTATTGCTATCCTTTCAGCTAATGCATGCAGGATGCATCGGTTCGTCGTACAAAGTAAGTACCTATTAGAAACTCCTACTAATGTTATAAGATCTCTCGTGTCAGCGTATACATATATATATAGAAAATAAAGTAAACACAGCTTAAGTACAAACTATTCGACAGGGGTAGTATGTTAGAGTAATGGAACGAGGTCTACCTTCGTGTTTGGTTACATAACACATGAAAACGGAACCTCTGTTACGTAACCAAAACCAACACACTTGGATATATTGAAGCAGAGTAAACTTACATTGAGAAAAAATATGGGTAACGCACTGAACCAGGTGATTTAACATGGTATTGTACTCTCAGTACCTTTTTTTATATATTTTTGTGCATGTTCAATAACAATATTAATGTTACAATAAAAACTTTCGTGAGTGGTATTCATATTTATTAAAAACTATATGGTTTTACTCACGTTTGTATTTCGAGGATGCCCGACTAGTTTCGGACCCGACGGGGGCCCTTTCTCAAGGAGTGAAGCGTCCTGCCGCCTGACACCGTCGCGGCATCCCCGAAATACAACCGTGTGTAAAACCGTATAGTTTTTAATAAACAATATTAATACATTCAGTTAAACTATTATCTTGTCATCTTGTCTAAATGGTAATGGAGACGTGTTAAAAAACCTTTTTGCAGTTTTCATCACGCATTTTTTAGCTTCAATTGTAACTGAAATCTTGGAAGTCAATTTTAACCTACTTCTAATTGTTGTATCGAAATGAAACTTGGTACGTACATGTAATTTGGATGAAAATACTATTATTTGGTATTTTAGAGATGATCTGATGATGTAACCAGGAGTTGGAGAGTGGAACTCTTTAGTGGCTACTAGTAATCCCCTCTAGTTTGGGCTCGTATGATTTGTTTTGACAAGTCCAACAGATTGGGCTTGGTAACAATGGTCTGATGAAACCAGGAATAGATGGAATTATTTTTTTTACTTTATAGTTATGCCATAAAAGCGTGTTTTTAGTTTGACTAAACTAAAATGATTATTATATTATTGATCAAGTTCTTCTTTTTATTTCTAACCAGCAGCACTCCGCGGTTTCACCCGCGTAAGTCCCGATCCCGTGGGAATATCGGAATAAAAAGTAGCCTATATGTTAATCCAGGTCTCCAGCTATCTACATACCAAGTTTCATCGCAATCGGTTCAGTAGTTTTGGCGTGAAAGAGTAACAAACATCAATACATCCATACTTACAAACTATCACGTTTATAATATTAGTAGGATTCAAATCTGGTTTCAGTGATTAACAAGGGCAAATAGTTTCCTGTGTTGATAAATACATAGAAAACCTGTGGTATTATTAGCACACAACTAATCTTCTCCATGCCCTCTGATTCTCTGGCGACTCTATTTACCAGCATACAACCCTACGTTAGTAATGGTTCCTTATGCTGGATGCGCTTCCCCGATTGGGAAGCTCAAATCAGAGCAAAAATATTTTGTGTAGGTCACAGTCAAAGTGCTGTGACCCACCTTGGTCTACATTTTCAACCTCATATATTATATTCAACCTTATTTAGGTCTTACATTTTTGTATCATTACAATTATAGGTCAAGGGTTAACCGTAACGTGCTTTTAATTTCATCGAAAAATTTTTCCTACCATCATATTTAAAAAGACATCAGTACAGCTCCATGAAGATAAGCTAAATCTACCTTTTAGTAGTAATTTCAAAGTAAATGAATTAGCTTTTTTTTTTTTAAATTAGTGTCTGAATATAAATAACCAGATTAACATTAAACACCAGCCTTTTGGAGTTTTTATGTAGAAAAAAATACACTACATTATATAAAGTCTTTGTGTCTTTTAGCTACATTGTAAACATTTTATTTATATTGCCACCTGTGCGGAGCTGGCATGAAGAGACAAGGTTGTACCGTAAAGTTGGTAGGGATCGGTGTAGATTACACGTAGATTGTATTTAAGTAACGGGAAATTATAATTTAATCGTCGATTAAAAATACGTCTAGGAAGTATTTAATATGTATGTGGATTACAGGCGAATTCGTGCTTTTAATGTTATCCATAGGTACAAGAAGAAAAACCCTGTTTGGACTGGCATTCGTCTCATTAAAATGTAAGACTTAAAAAAAAAATTCAAGTCTCCGATGTAGACAGCCTTAATTGTGATAATAGATAGCATTCTACCGCTATGCTGTACCTTTATTTGTTTATTAAAGAGTATATTATTTAAAAAATAAATTGTTTAATGTCGATTACCAGAGCCGACAAATATTAATATTAATTTAATTTAATTATTAAAATATTTTTATTAGCTGTTTGAAAGAGTTAATCTGTGCTGTTAATAATTTAATGATCGCAAATGACGCTAAAGGAGACTCAGTTTCTTCTTATTATTGAAAGGCATTTGCTGGAGAATCCTAATTGTCTGGACAGCATCATTTTGTCAAGCGCAAGTAACTTTGCTTACAACAGCATGTACAAATACCACAATTTATTTGTATTTGGTCCACTGAAAGTCCTTCATGAGATTTTTTTTTCTTAGTACTAAGTTTGTATCTATTTCATTTAACCTAACGTTATTTTTTAACTATACTGTTAACACTGTATCACTTTAAGGGAATATTTATCCACCTTTACTATTCGTAATAGTGACAGTGACCACAAGTGTTTTTTTTTCATATTTTGCTGATTCAACTAGCAGATCACGCAAGTAAAATTTTGTAAAATCATTAAAGTCAGTGTTATTTTATTTTCAAACATAAACGTATATGGCTCGGTGTAGATGGAATGCAGACCCCACATGCCGCATCTTCAGGCCTCACGGCCTCATTCGTGTCCATATCTTCGTGTGAGACAGAATGTTGTAGACAACTCTACGGTCGCTACGGTCTGAAATCACACGGTTCGGAATCATTTTCATAAAAACCAGTAGTATTGCGTACAGTTTGCGGTTTGCAGTCCGTTTTGGACTTGTACCTTTAACATATAATAGGTATTTTCTTTGTATCAATCAGAACTGACCCACAAAACACTTGATTATTAATTAGCAGTACTTTAACATATTCACATTTTTGTCTTGTATAATAATTACTAGTATAAATGACTAGACACGATGACTACGTGTAAAGAAATATATGCTCATTTCCATATGCGGACAAAATAATTAGCAATTTATGAATGAAAAGATAGTCTGAACAAATCACTTACTCTCATATCAGTGAGCACGCTTAATTGAAATTAGAAGTGTTAATTTCTTCTAAAAGGATGCATCAACAGAGTATTACGATCGCTATCGTATTGCTTTAAGTGGGACAGGTCTACTTATACTGAACTATGCAGATATTGCATCTGCCGCATTGCGATGCATCTGCCCGGAATTTTTATTCTGAGCCATATACAGTCGCTAAAGCAAATTATCGTCTATTTGTGTAGTTCAGGCAAATGGTTTGGCCAAACGGATTTTAAATTAAAGTAAATTTTAAAGACATTATTGTCCATAAGTTTCTGACTCCGTACATATCTTAAGATTTTTGGTTAAAGAGTTTTACATGATTTTGCTAATTTTAGTTGCATGACTAAAAATAAGGTAAGTATATAATAATATTATTATTTACAAGGACTCACGTTAGGCAGTTGGATATAGAACCTGATGCAGAAGGCAGTCCTCCTCCGAAGGACGAGGTTTCTGGATCTGAAACCTTAACTACCGGTAGCTTGGTCCCAATAACGGTGGGACACTTTTTTAATAATTTTTTTTATGTCTAAATGTATTTAAAAATGTAATTTATATCTTAAGTATGTATATTACAATAAATAACAATAAATACTCTTTATTGTACACCAAAAGCAAAGAAAACAAATATATAGTAACAGATATTATATAAAATTCACAATGGGCGGCCTTATCGCAAAAAGCAATTTCTTCCTGGCAACCTTAGGATTAACAGAAGTGTAATCGTTTACATGGATGGTTTTGGTGTGAAACGGTCAAAGAAAATCTTTATAGGGTTTATGCATTCAGTGAATAGATTGCATAAATATAACATATATACAGCTATTTAAGAAAACAGAAATATTGTAGGTAAGTAATAAAAATCTTATGTCTCACGAATTGGTTTTACATTATTTAAATGTCGAAAAACACGAAAATAGTTTAGGGACAATTTCCAGTAAAAAGAACATATTAAATCGTTTATGCTGTGACTTTTATAATAGATAGCAGCGCCCCACGGTTTCACCCGCGTAAGTCCTGATCCCGTACGAATGTACCTATATGTTAATCCAGGTCTCCAGCTATCTACATAACAAGTTTTAATAGCAATTGGTTTAGTAGTTTTGGCGTGAAAGAGTAACAAACATCCATCCATCCAAACTTTCACATTTATAATATTAGTGGGATGAACAATCAATAAAGGAAGGAAAGATGTATTGTATTCTGACTCACCACATTTCTTCGGAGATCTGCTACTAAATCATCATCGATTAAATACGTCTAGTCATCATCTATTTCATCATAATTTGATGAAGATCACACATAAAGTCACAAGTATCACTAAATATTTAATTATTCAGTGGTTTTCTATATTTTTTCGTGAGCCGACAAATACACACGCGTCAATGTAGAGTCCGAGTCCATGGCACAGACAGCTTTCAAAAATTAGGAGTCATTTTGAAAGTCCGGCCGTACTTCAGCTCAGAACAGCTGCTTAATCTCTTTTTTTTTTCTCTCGTAAAAAAGACAACTCCCGCATTACACGCTTTACAGCCAAAGTTCGATCTAACATGGAGCACTGCAGTCACCAATCCCAATGGTGAGTGATATTTACTTGAACCATCCGGTTCAACTTAATGCTAACTTGAAGCTTTGGACTCTGTTGACCGAAGAGCCCGTAAGCTTATAAACGACTATGTACTCACGAATAGGGAACATACTTATCATTTTTTTGTAGGATTGACTTTACTGAGTGTGAGAAAACTCTCTTCGAATAAATTGAACCCTCACCATTCCTTCATCGGACTACTAGACGTAGACAGAAGTTAGATACTTTCATTGTCAAAACATGAAAAAATAGAACTAAACACTTTGACAGCTCCTTTTAGGTTCGAGTCGCCAAAATTTGGAATGCACACTACTTGCCTCTATTTTATCAGACAATTATAATCCTGGAACGTTCAAGAGCAGTTAATAGGTTTGTCTTGGATAAGCGTGTATCATCTTCGTTTTTATCGTCACTTTCCAACAGATGAGTTGGAAAACAAATGCCTATTCCATTACTCGATAAGAAGCACCTATAATCTTTTTGCATTTCAGTTTGAAAAACAGTAATAGCATTCGTGTGAAGCATAAAAAACAACAAATCGGGGCTTATAACTAGCTACCAATCGTAGTGTATGCAAGCGTGGTTTTCCATTGCTGAACATTAATTTATTCCGTCTGGTTGACGCCATGCAACATTAGGCACACCGCAGTATGCTCAGTCGGTTGCACGGAAAATCTGAACATTCCTTTTGTACAATTTCTGCTGAATTACGACTTTTGTTTACTACTACTGCAATTGAAAATGACAAAATATGTATGAAATATGTTTTAATTAAACGTGAAAATTTTAAAACTTGTATACTTATTTGATTGGCAGTTTAAACAAAAAGGAAATTATTATATTATTATTATTATAAATGTGTGCATATATTTGTAGAATCGGATGTACACCTGTATCACCGAAGGGTTAGTACATACACGTTTTAAACACATAATCTTCAGTTATAATTTGGTCCCAGTCACGTAATAGAGGCAAGCCTATTACCAACCACTAGGTACTATGGGAATGAATGAAGGGAAAATTAGGAGTACATTCTAACGGAAAGGTAGGTAAGAAAGGGAGGCAATGAATAGAAAGGGATTTTGCTTATACAAATGTATTGGGGAGTGAAAGCAAAGCGAAAGCAGGTCAGGGTCATACCTGTAACTCGAACTGACTTTCGTCGGATAATCCGAGCCCTCTAACGATTCCATAAATGTAAACTATTGTAAATTAATATCATTCTTACCTAAACAATACGTATGTGACGTACGACAACATTTCGCACACCTAAATGTGCACACTATGTCATATCGCACACCTAGATCTAAATCCCTTTAGATTAAAAATAGTGTGCTAACTTAAAAAAAATTGAGTTATGCACGCCGAATTCCTTATCTCAATATCTACCTACCGACCAATAAAACAGATTTGAAGATCACCTCTACTCGGCGCTAGACGTTAAGCTCACCAACCTGGGCTTACCTCAAAATAATAAAACAAAAATACACACAATAGGGAAGTAACTACAGAAATCCAATTTTCAGATCTAAAACATGATTAAAACACAAGAATCCTTCAATATCTTTTTTCTAGCTGCATATAAAAAGCATAAATCTATACATAACAGTAATTAGTTTTTTGCCTTTTATGAAAAAAATGCTTTTATGAGTTAATACCTGTTTAGATCTACTCATGCGATATATATATTAATAGATATATATTATTACTTTAAACGAGCAATTCTTGTATGTATGTATTTATTTATGTATGTATTTATATTTCGGGTGTCTCGGAAACGGCTCTAACGATTTTGATGAAATTTTGTATACAGATACAGTTTTGCATTTTAAGTTCAACTGCATAGTTGTATTTCCTGTAAAAACGCAATTTTCCAAAAAAATATTACGATTTACAAAGTGCTGGTAGCTTACCAAGCGAAGTTCAGTCTCCCAGGTATTACGTAATAAAGATGATAACCTTTTTTTGGTTGAACGCGCTAAACTTTGTAAGTGTTACTCGGATTAGAATTTTTTTTTTTACATTTGATAACCCAATTCTTGAGTAAGGTTTTAGGCTATTTAATGAACGAAGTAGTGACTATAAACGCGGGTGAATAGTTAGCAGTTTCTAAAAACCTAAACTGAACCCTCTGAACATAAAATATTAAGAACTTTTATTTTAAGTAGCCTAAACGAGGTATTTCGTGTCATCCCTTCATTTGTCACATAGTGTTTTATCAACGTTGTAAGTAATGTATGTTCATTACTTCATCGCATGGCAGTTCATAAGTAATGTCTGAAATACATGGAAGTTCACACAGAATTTTACTATATAACGCTAAAGGTGTGTTACTTAATGTGTCTTCTGTTTGTCTTATCTGATGAACTACAGATGGCAAGAATATTATTTTTTGATAGATAAGAAATAATAGAATACTTATTTATTAATTTTGCTGGGTCTAATCCAAAAAAAAACTTCTGTTGGTGTGGCCATTACACTAGTATCAACAGTAGTGACTAGGGTTTCTGCTCATGAAACCCCGAGATGAGAATTCTCGGGCAATTTGTCTTTAGTCGAGACGGGAAAAAAACTCGGGCAATTCGTCAGATGATGATGTTAATGCTCTTGTATTTCTGAAAGCCTATGTTATAAATAAAAACCGTTGAATTAAAATTGGATTTCTTAGTTGATTTATTGCAATCGGTTCAGTAGTTTTTGCGTGAAAGAGGAACAAACATCCATACATCCACAAAAACTTTCACGTTTATAATATTAGCAGGATTGAAACAAATAGTGAAATAATCTTGGTATTGTAAACCTTAATAGTCCAGTCACAGAGAAATTAACTCTGCATACGCGATTCATCACGTGCCGGGACGAGTGTGATGTCATTCCTTGCTTTATATTTATATGGTAACGATTATCACTTAGTTAATAGTCTTACGACTCTATAAAATTATAACACTTGATTACATGGAATTAAAATGAAACTTATTTTAATCTTCGTTCACGTACGATACAATCATGTTTCTATTGCTCAAATAAAACACTACAACTTCAATATACTTAAAATGCCTATATAGCAAATTAACATTTAGTAGTAGGAAAAGAAATAATAATAATATCAGCAATCATTGTACCGATAGTCATTTCAGCCCATGGGTTAATTGCTAAGAGCCTCGACCAACACCTTCAGAGGCTCACATTAGGCAGCTGGATTAAGAGCCTAATGCAGAAGGCAGTCCTTCTCGATACGGCACGCATAGTGAGGAGGTTTCTGTCTCTGGAACCCTAACCACCGGTAGCTTGGTCCCTGTACCCGATACCGGTGGGACACTATTTTTTATATTTTTAAATATATTTGTATTTTTTTTTATTGTAAATGTATTTAAAAATGTAATTTATATGTATATTAAATAAATAAAGAGAATAATAATAATCTTTATTCATATGAACAACCTTTAACATTTTGCTTAGAAACTAGTAAGTATTTTTATAGTTAAGGTCACACAAATAGAGTAACCCTAGCTCCCAAACTAGGTGTTCCTGTGACTTGGGAGCCAGTGTTCTGCCGTCACAATGACACTTTAATTAAAAGTTAAAAAAGGTTAAACCCAAAGAGAACATTTAAAGAGGGAAGTAGTGTATGTATGTGAATGTAATGTGGATGCTAGTCAGTAGCAGAATATTTAAGTAAGATTCTTTTATATAGAAGACAGTGCTCGAGTTTTCTTTAAAACACACCAGCACGTCGCTATTAGTATATAAAATGAAAATAAAATTTTAATTCTGGAAAGAATTCTAGTATAAGAAATTTTGTAGCAAAATTACTTACGAAGTTTTATCTCACGCTTTTGTCAGGATTAATCAATGGTGAGATCAATGAAATGTTAAAGCTGTTGAAGTTATTTTAATAGCCAAAAGTATTTTGAAAGATTGCCAAATAAGAATAGTTGTTTTCAATAAACTCTGTTCAGACTTTTAAGTTGTAAGTTAAGCATCGAATATATTAAATTCATCTATCATCACTTCGGACTCCAGGCTGAATCCTGTCCTGGCTGCCGAGGGATATAGATACAAGAAGATCGCAGTATTAGCTAGGGCCAGTGTTCCCTAATTCGTAATTGACGTGAGGCAGCCGTGAAAAGTTTGGTTACACCAGTTTGAAACCCCCTACGTACGACGGGTCATGAAAGTCTTAACGTCGCAACTTCTCGGGCATAATTTGTCTCAATTACTACTGTATGAAGTAGATAATACAAGAGAAGATTCTGTATTTGTCTTGGGCCCCGATGGTTCACGCTACCGTATCTCATGTATGGCAGACCTCAACAAAATCAAGGCAGTCGATATAGATAAACCGCCTGCATCCAAAAATCCCGCTTCCAAATCGAGAAGAGCAGCTGGTTCTAAGAAACAATAGTCACTTATCGCTATTATTTGTTTACATTCAATATTGCATTGTCTGGGTAGAATATATAATGTAGATTTATATACCCTCATCACTTCTGATAATTATTTTATTAAGTTTCGTTACTTTTCTACCTCACATAATTTAGTTATTTAAAATTTAATGTTTTATCTGTCAAAGTCATGAGTCATGTTCGAGGATACGTTCGTAAATTTATACTTTAATTTGTTAATCGTGATTTGGAGCATAGGCTTTTAGCGTGAATATTTACCCGGACACTTGCAAAATATTTTGCTTAAATTAGTTATAATTTCTCTTTCATTTATTTTTATTGACTTAACACGCAACTGGCGGGTTGATTAAAATTATTATTAATACATTGCTTTAGATAAATATATTTTGAAGAGTTAAAAACACATAAGTATTTATATATTTATTATATAGGTATAAATCTTTTTTTTTGTATCAATTGATAACATACTTAATCTTATTTATATATTTATTTTAATACTTGCATTGTAATGTCTGATTTAGATAATAGTGATAATGATAGTTTCTTCTCTACAAATAGCCTTAACGATAGTTTTGTTAGCATACCTTCGCTCCAAGAAAATCTCCAGTCCCAATTTTCTGATGCTCCGAGGAATTTTAATGTAGTCCATATTAATGCCCAGAGTATTCCTGCTCATTTCCCTGATATGCTGGCTACCTTTGACTGTAAGAACATACATGCTATCTTAATTTCTGAAACCTGGTTAAAACCCTGTTTGCCATCCATATCTTATACTCTTCCGGGTTTCCAACTTATAAGGAATGATCGCGCGGTTGGTGGTGGGGGTGGTGTGGCAATATATTTACGAGCTCACATTCCCTTCACTATTGTAAGCATCTCTTCTCAACCACCACCATCAAACGCGGGTGAGCATCTTTTTTTGGAAGTGGAACTAAATCGCACGAAAGTTTTACTCGGTGTTTACTATTCGCCCTCTTTACGTACTAACTTCTTTTCTTCTTTTGAAAACATTTTAGAAAATTTAACTCCTTCTTATAGTCATACCATTGTAATGGGCGACTTCAATACTTGCTTACTAAAAAATGACTGTCGCTCCTCTTCGCTGCGTAGTGTAGTAGAAAGCAGTAATCTATCTCTTTTAGCACTAGATGCAACGCATCATTTTCCAAACTGCACTTCTTCTCTACTTGACCTTATTCTTGTCTCATCTACTGATCATGTCATCAAACATGGTCAATATCCAGCTGATGCTTTCTCCTATCATGATTTAGTTTTCTTATCTTATGCTATCCGCCCACCCAAGGCAAAGTCTAGAATTATTGTGCAGCGCAGTTTTGGTAGGATAGATACTGATAAATTAAGAGAAGATGCTGGCAAGACTGACTGGTCTGATCTGTTCAACGCGCAATGTGTTAACGAGAAAGTCCATATTTTCTGTGAAACATTATTACAGCTTTATAACTTGCACGCTCCTTTGCGAACTATTAAAATAAAACATTTACCGGCTCCATGGCTCACTGACGAGATACGGCAGATTATGTCAAAAAAAGCTGCTGCTAAAAATAAATACAAGCATCGACCTACGGACACAAACTTGGAAAAATATGTATCCCTAAGAAATCATCTGCAATAAGATGTGTAGAAATGCACAACGCCAACATATCCATTCATCCGTAGAGAACGGAGATCCAGCTAAAGTCTGGAAATTTCTGAAAACATTGGGAGTTGGGAAGTCGCGCCAAGACTCTATTCCAATAAATGTCGATATCGATTCTCTTAATAAGCATTTCTCTACTTCGTCCGACTTTAATGATACAATTAAAGCTAATACTATTAGACATATCTGTGCTACCCCACCTCCCGATTATCCACCTTTCTTCTTTGATCAACTGTCCGTTTGTGATGTTAAGAAGACTATACTAGCAATTTCATCTAATGCAATAGGAAGTGACTGTATCAGTCGAAATATGATTGTCCCTATCCTTGACGAAATCCTACCTATCCTATGTAATATCCTAAATCACTCCTTGACCAGTGGTGTCTTTCCATCTGCATGGAAAGATGCACAAATTATTCCACTACCTAAAAAACTTAAACCCTCTTCTTTTTCTGACTATCGTCCAATATCTATTTTGCCTTTCCTATCCAAAGTCCTTGAACGCCTTATCCATTCTCAGCTAAGCAACTTTCTCTCTAAGAATTATTTACTAAACCCCTTTCAATCTGGTTTTCATCCTGGACACAGCACGACATCTGCACTCGTTCACGTTACGGATGATATCAGGCTAGGCATGGATAGTAGGAATATTACAGTACTTACCTTACTTGATTTTAGCAACGCTTTCAATACTGTAGATTTTCACATTCTGCTTAGTATACTGCAGTCTCTTAATATATCTCCAAGGACAATTGATTGGTTTCACAGTTACCTGTCTGGTCGCCGACAGCGTGTACGCGTTGAAGACTCAGTGTCTTCTTGGTGCAGTATCACTGCTGGTGTACCGCAGGGTGGCGTTTTATCCCCCTTACTCTTCGCTGTTTTTATAAACTCCATCTCTAATCAATTACGTTCGTCCTACCATCTTTATGCAGATGATTTACAAATATATACACAAGCTCCACTTAACATGTTATCCGAAGCTATTAATACAACCAATGTAGACCTATCGCGCATTTGCGCTTGGAGTAATAATTATGGGCTTAAGGTTAACCCCTTAAAAACGCAGGTATGTATTATTGGCAGTCCTGGGTTAGTTTCTAGAATCGAATGGTCTCAACTGCCCCAAATTCAATTTTGCGGCACTTCACTGAATATCAGCACTAGTGTGAAAAACCTGGGAATTACTATGGACAGTACCTTGTCTTGGGGTCCACAGTTGCAAGAAGTCAGTCGTAAAGTTTTCGCGGCAGCGGGATCCTTGCGACGGTTACGTAACTTTCTTCCAACTGCCACTAAGTCTGCGCTTGCACAATCACTTCTTCTTCCAATTCTAGACTATGCCGATGTCAGCTATCTGAATCTCACTGAAGCACAACTTGATAAACTTGAGCGACTTCAAAATGTTTGTATAAGATTCATATATGGGCTACGAAAATATGATCACATCTCAGAATTCCGTCAAAAGCTCAAGTGGCTTCCAATTCGCTCTCGCCGGAGTACTCATATCCTCTTCTTGCTTTATAACATCTTATTCAACCCTAAAGCCCCTTTTTACCTCAAAGAACGGTTTAAGTTCCTTCATGACACACATGAAAAATGTCTAAGGTCGTCTGAGGATTTGAGACTGGAGATGCCACAGCATTCCACTAAATATTTTGACCAATCTTTCGCTGTTCAAGCTGTACGCTTATGGAATGCGTTACCATTAAATATTAGGCGAGCACAATCAGTAACCATTTTAAAAAAAATGGTTCATGAACACTATCTTTCACCTTAGGATTCATTAATATGTATGTATGTAGTTACTACTGATCGCTTAACGTATACTGTATTAAGGTATATTATATATTGTAAGGTATATTAATTATATATATATATATATATATATATTGTATATACTATAGTTAGGTTTATGTATGTATAAGTGCCTATTGGTATTTAAAGTACGTTAATATTTAATATCTGTATATTTTTATTTTTCATATTTATTAGAAATTACTAATAATTAAAATTTCAAATATAACACCAACTGCCACTATCTCTCCGAATCATTTTGATTCATCCTAAGGTTGCCTGGAAGAGATTGCATCTAGCAATAAGGCCGCCCTTTGTACATTATCTGTTTACTGTAATTATGAAAATGTATCTTCTACTGTATTGCTAATGTACAAATAAAGTGTTATCTATCTATCTATCTATCTATAATAATCAAAAAAAAATAATTTAAAATATCCCCGACTCGAAAACCTCTTCAACCATTACAATGGATCTGATGATCTCCGGACGGCTGAACAGATTTTCTTGAATAATGTCTAAGAATGGAACTCTCGATCACATCACCTTGCAAACCAAAAAAAACCGCACTCAAATTGGTTCACTCGTTTTTCGTTTGGGAACTACCATGCCATAGACAGGCACACAATCACACAGATACACAGACACAGACTTATAACACCCCTTTTTTTACGTCGGGGTTTAAAAGACGGGTGATAAACGTTATAGACTTTTGCAACTTTAGAAGTGTCACGATTGTAAGCCTGTTTAGTATAAAACTTACTTTTTATACATGTATTGCAATAGAACTGTTCAGTATTGCAAGTCATGGTGTGGACTCAACACTATTTTACTTGAAACTTGTTTTTCTGTAAGTTTAGAGATTTCTTACCTATCATTCATACTTTCCAGTAAGTTACATAATCATTACCGTCTTTTTTGGTGAAGTGATACGTCGGAATCTAAGCGAATAAAACCACACGGTGTTCCGTCACAGATAAATCTATTAAAGGGGCATGCGTATAAACTACGCAGAGTACTTTTTAGTACTCTTCGAGAAGCTGACAGACCTTTTTCGGTTAATGAACAGCAGGCGATAATACCATAGAATGCCTGAGGGCTTCGGTTGCGGTTACCTAATTTGTCACAATTTACAAATGTCATCTGACAGAGTAACTACTAATCCTGAATATCGCGCAATGAAAATATATACAACTTCCCGACATCAACCGTTGGGCCGCAGCCCGCCGGACATGATCACGACTCCTCGCCTGGTCAGACAATCCTTCAACACAAAGGAGGGACATAACACCCGTTCCTCCACAATTTATTTCTTCTTGCTTTCTAGTTTCATAAGTTTTACACCTTTAAATATATCTTAGACATGTACCTTATATCTACTTCTAACATTAGAACAGTTCAATCCAAACTAAAAATTAATTTTTAGAAAATTTTTTGAAAAAAGAGGCAAACGGATTAGACATCGTCTTCTTAGAGTTCATCATCTGACCTGGGCACCGAGGGATCCGTAAGCAAACAAACATGTATGTAGATAGTTCGTCCATCTTAGGAATCGATCCTCGAAGATATTTGCCCGATTTTTTTTCGAAAAAAAAAGAACTTGACAATTCCAAAACTACTCTCCCATACATCGATGTGTGTGTGTCACAGAATATTTTCCAAATTCAATATATAAGAATATAATGGCATAAATTAATTTTTGTGATAAAACAACAAATGAACGACTTTTGGAATTTTCCTTTATGCTATCAGACCTTGCTTATTGCCAAATTTCTGTTTCTAGGCCAATTTTAAGTACCCTACAGGTTTTGATTTACCTACGAAAAGTTTTAAAATTTGTTAAAGTCTTAATGTTCTTTGACAGCTTTAAGGCACCGTAGACATAGGTATTTGATGTTAATTTCAACTTGATACCTCCACGCGTTCCTGGGAAAAAGGGTCTCGACAGACAGACAAACAACAAAGTTATCCCATAAGGGTACGTTTTTATTTACCTTCGAACCCTACAAATATATTGTACTAACGACTCTGTTTCACAGTACGTTGATTATACCCTAACAATTCAATTGACTAAAATCAAAGTTGGGAATTCTATTTGATGGTACCATAAAAAACTATTGAACTATAACGAGCGATCGTCACGCAAGAATAAATTTGTATTTGACACCATTGAGTCATCATTGCTGTGTAGTTTGATATTTTATTTAGCTTCAGCTATTTAAACAGCTGTCAATAAAAGTTAAGAAATTCATAGCAACATTTACATTGTTTTATTATGAAATATTCCACAAGTTAGTTTGAATTTATCTATCTTTCTTCCTAACTGTGAAGCGCACGCTATAGTGATGGTTACTGTTATTTGAAAAGGCTGTTTGTCTAAAGAATTGGTTACACATTGTTTCCTAAGAAACGTAGGCATATTCTTAAAGTCAGTAACCTACTTACCTACTTCTAGGTATAGAGGTAATTCGTTTTAAATTATCGAGTTGTAGAGGTTGTAAAATCAAACATTTCTACGTTCGAGACACAGATGTCCAATTTATTTTTTTCAAATTATAGAAGGAAAATATGCACTGAAATGGATTGTAGGTACTTATAGATTATTTGACGCATAGACGGTTTAGATTTCGAGTGATGAAGGTTTTGGGGATTGACGGGAACAAACATAATTTTGGAGAGTAATTCCTTTACTATTTAATATCGTAAGTCTACAAAGATTTTATTTATTTATACTTTGTGCACCTAGACTGTATGTGTCAAAGTCTAAATAAATAAAGTAATACATAAGGCATTCTCGTCCAGTCAAACTGCGTGTGATACTAAGAAAACGCTAAGTGATTTATCCAAAATTAAAAATGCGTGGTAATCCAACATTTAGGTATTTTACTTCCTTGACTGTGCTACTATACTTGGAGCGTCCTTTAGCAAAGGTCCCGTCGGACCGATGCAGCTCGGGTACTTGCCTGCTTAGCAAGTAGAAAGGTGACTAGACACTGATCCGGACACCCGACCGTAGGCCAGGGTAGACCTACACTTGATTGTAGATCGGGATGTGAGCGTGCTGACAGCTCCGGTACCAGCTGGAAACTGGTAGTTGGCTTCTCTGACGAACTTAGCGGTGTTACCGCGAGCATATGCAAATATGCGGGAAGTGAGCGTGCCTTACAGCTCCGGTACCTATCTGGACAATAGGGAGTGTGCCGGTTCCGAGTGGGGGGTCGTTGCGAGTGTGGTTTCACGAGTGGCGATCTCCTGTGACCGATAGGCATACGGGTAACTAGCCTCAATTAGTGCCGGCGCCATGGCGTTGGAGGTAAGACCTGCCGTACAAAGGTCCCTGCGTCCCGGGACCTTGGTTTGGGGAACGGGATGCAGGTATACTGACCCTGCTTTTATAACGATTGCGTTGGTGGGGTGGGGGTCAGTATAAACAAATACGTAGTGAAGAGAGAGAGAGGAGGCAGTGCTACTATACTTAAATAACAAAATAAATAAAAAAGAGAACAAACCAAACATTTTAATCTAAAAATTAAAAAACTAAATTCAATCATCGTCACGACTTTCACGAATTACTTCAATTCTTCTTGCGGTAAACTATTAAGAGTTATAAAGTTATAACTTAAAATACTGCAAATGCAAAAGGTGTTACTCCTGTAATAAGTAGCCGCGAGTGGCGCATCCAAGGTTGGACGTCTTCTTAGGTTGTTTTGGTTAGTAGGAGGAGTATTTTGCTCAGTAATTCATAACAGTCAATTGTACCGTTTGAAATATTTGCTAAGAAGCAGATATCACTAATATTACGTCTTAACTCCAACGGTAAGAAGTGGTATCGCTGACAACAGTGATCATAGTCAGATGAAAATTGCTTACCCTTAAAATCTAAATACCGCAAGAATTTGGCTTGGACAGCTTCAATACGGGTTTTGTAAACTTTGTATTGAGGGTTCCAAACACTCAATACGAAGTTTACACTACTCAAGGTGGCTGCGCACGTATGAACAGTAAATAACCGTTAGTGGTTTTATAGAACTAAAGCTAGAACAGTCTCTTATAATAAACCCCAAGGCTTTAGACGCTTTACGTACTATTTTGACGCATTGAAGATATCTTAGGTTAATAAATATATAAACTACATATCTTCATCATGCATATCATTATACATATATCATTCATTATGCATAATACAGTGATTAATTTTGTATCATAATACTAATTTTGATGCAAATTTACGGTATGTTAATAAAAAAAAGTAGGCAGACATGGGACTGCCGGCAGAAGTGAAAACTTAAAACGACGTTTCGCGTCAACGAAATTTTTAATACATTTCACCTTAATTACAATTATGTTTTTGTTTATTTTACTATATGAATTGCGTTCACAATAAGTACTTTATTGAACTAATTAGATTTTTCAAGATAAATTAATAAGGAGCTGACAGAACTCAATGTTTAGATTAAAGCCCTCTAGTCTATCTATATATGTATTATTAGCATGACGGTCACGAGTTCAGTGCTTTTTCCCCATAGCAAAAGTTCACAACGTGCCTAAAAAAGTTTTCACTTAAAAAAATGTAAATTTCCATGAAAGTAATGACATAGTAGGTTACTTTTATTAGTTGAGGACCTTAGTTTCTCAAGATTATTTTTAAATTTTTATTTCATTTCTTTTTATTTTTTTATTTCAAAAACTTCTCCTGGCGTTAGCTGATAAATATATAAAATTTCATTGATTTGATCAATGTTAAGGGAACAATAAGTACTACATATAATAATGCATAACAAAGTAAGTCAACTTCCAAATTCCGGTATTTGTATGCGAGATGTATACACCCTTTTACATTCCATTGATGCGGTCACGTTCTCCTGAAATGGCAAGCCTAATACTTTGTAAAAACAATCAATTCCAAAAGCTACCTACAAAAATACCTTATTACGAAATAGCCAACGAAAATATTTGTAAGAAACGACTGCGACAAAACTGTAATACATTTCCTGTAAGTAATCTTTCTTTGTTTGCTCCATTTGTTCCGTATTCTTCTTATTTGCAGTTAGTAAATTGGATAGACATTGAAAACACGCGGTTGAAAACAGGTTTTCGTGTTCTATTAGTTATATAACCTCAGATTGTACACAAATACTGTGGTTTCTACTTTCATACTTTTACTAGACAAGAATAGGTAAAGAATCGTCAATTCCGCTCAGAAATAATAAAACTTGTTCATTTTATCTTGTACTTCTTCACCTGGTCTTGATATGCAGCGTTATCTTTAAGTATTTTGAGTTATTAACGTTATAAACAACAGTGCATTTAAATTGTTATTTTTTTTTTTGTGCGTTTGTGGACAACCGTTGGGGTCGGCTTTCAATCTGACTACGAAACGGCCGAACTTTGATATTTTACGTGAAGCGACTGCCATCAGACCTCCACAACCCAAGTACTAGGCGATATCGAAGTTCTGTAGTTAGACCAGGTTGTCGGACTTTTTGAGGGCTCCAACTACCCCTAACGAATGCCACAGATGTTTGTATGGCACTCGGGACCGACGGTTTAACGTGCTCTCCGAGGCACGCAGGGGTCTCAATGTGTTAAGAATGGTCACCCATCCTAGACTGACCTGGCTAGTATTACTTAACTTTGTAATGTGCTTACCTACTCGGTTACTACTAGCCACAAGCCCCTCACACAGTGTGCAAAATTTAATTAAAGTCGCTTCTTTAGTTTAGGTGGTCATCGTGGACAAACAACGTGACACGAAATGTTTGTAAGTATATAAAGATTTAACATCACGCTACGACTCTTAGGAGCGGTGCAGTAACCATAAACATACTAACTGTGGGAGTAAATATCAATTTAGGAGTTTCTTGCCTGTTCTTCTCCACTGGATCTACGAATTGGAACAGGCAACTAGCTTCACGACTGACTAAGTCTGACTGATTACTACTCCTGACAATTCAAAAATACCCATAGCGGTTTAATTGAAATAAATATTAAAATAAAAAAATCTTTATACATATTCTAGAACTGCTAGGTACTATGAATTAGATCGCACCTAACTTACTGCAAAAAATGTTTCTGTTTTTTTTTATAGCTAAAGCAAGTTATAATCAAGCATTTAAAGTTTCCTTCTCATCTCATTCCATCCAATGGTTGCCTGGAAGAAATCGCAAATCGCGATAAGGTCGCCAATTGTACTATGCTTTAGTCTAGTAATAATCTACATATATATACATGTTTGTATTAATTTCTTTCTTTGTTGTATAATAAAGAGTTTACCTATCTATCTATCTATATATCTATCTTCTTTGATAATTGAGCAAGATCGTTTCTGATGTCTGTAGGCACTGGCATTTACGGTGCCCTATCCCTATATTTTTTGCTTTTACGAAAATTACCTACTTTATAATTTTCACGTCTAAAAGAAAGAAAGAACACTTATTAAAAAAATACTCATCTATAAAAACACACAGACTTTGTATCGGTTTCTCCTTGGTAAATTCGTAAATTTACCCTCGGGCTAATTTCGACAAGTTGCCAAACTTATTTCAACTTAAATTGAAATTCAGAAAGACTTGCTCGACTGTGCGTATACAATACCGTGGGCTATTGAGAGAAAACTTTTCATTTACAATAGAAAGCTGCTACTTCAACCATATTTTTTCAACACAACACTCTTAGAAATGTTTTAATGTGCACTTGCTTTTGAATAAAATATATCGAGTTTACCGCGCGTAGGGTTGTAAGCAATTAATTTTATGTATATTCGTCATTAATGGGATTTAATTATTTTGTAGGTAATTAAACTTAAAAGAATTTGTGATATTAAAGAGTTTTATACATAATTTATAAATCATGTTTGGTGAATTCGAATTTATAGGCTCGAAAAAGTTCGATCCTTACTCTAAGTAGGTACTGTATTTAAAATATTTGTGTCGTAATTGACATTCCTACTGAACACAAGATAACGATCAAACTCGAAAATGTTGGTATTAGAATATAATAAACTTTATTATACACCATTAAAATATGGATTACAATGACAAGACAACATTGATATATAGGAACAAAGCCAATTCAAATGTCAATTTCCTACAGGCAGTTTTGGGATTGCCAAAAATTTCTAGAGATTTAAAGCAAGTAATAGATAGTTATTAGATAGGCATTAAGTAAACTTAGCAAGTAATAAAAATATGACACCTGCCATCAATTTAATGGGATTGATATTTTAACTTGTCCAAGTCTTCCTTTGCATAAATCACTCGAATCGTGTTTTATACAAGGAGCTAAATCATTTTGTTACAATTTTCTTTTGTTATGGATTATTTAAATGACGGTTCATTGCTATTTAAAGTGTTTTACACGCTAAATTTAATGACAGCGGTTAGCTCTGCGTATAAAGTTTACTGTTCCCACTTTGGTGTAGCTGGAATTTTTTCCTCTTTTACTCTTTGCAACCAAGGTAGCAAGAAGACTGATTCCTAGTATTCCAACTTTTAATATTACACTACAATGTATAATATATAACACTTAGACATTTAATACACTATTAATTTCCCCTATTAAGACAATGCTGCATAAATTATCCGAAACCCTCATTTACAAGTATAACGGCAAACTCATCAATAACCTTGATCAAATTTGTTCACCAAACGATTTGCCTCACAAAGTCAGCGTGTATTTACAATGCATAAAAGCTAAGCCGACCGTCGTCCGCTATATTTGCATATTACAAGCACACCTCGTGGTCAGCGGTTGTTGTTAATAGCTTTCACACGCGGTTTCACTTGGGGTTAATATCATTTTTCAGTGTTAAATTAAATTATGTTTACGCTCGGTTTGGTCAGTAACGGGTTGGTTGTAGGAACTTTAATACTAACGTTTTATTTTGACCTTCACATTACACAGAAATTAATGGACAGATATTTTGCACAACTGTAACAAAACTATAATCGAATATAAGATAGGAAAAAAATGTGAATAAAGGGATTAATCGTAGGAGAGCCATGCTATGGCACGTATGGGCTGGCCCGACCGGAGTGATACTACGGCCTCACAGAAAACCGGCAGTGAAGCAATGCTCGCATTGCTTTTTGCCGAGTGAGTGAGGTTACCGAAGGCCTACCCCTTCCCTCCCCCCTCACCCCTTCTTCCACCCTTCCCTCCCCCCTCTCCCCTTCTTCCACCCTTCCCCTACTTCCATCTAAAAGGCCGGCAACGCACTTGTAACTCTTGAGTTGCAGGTGCCCATGGGCGACGGTAGTCATTTACCATCAGGTGACCCGTCTGCTCGTTTGCCCCCTATACCATAAAAAAAAATAGAGAATGAACACAAGCATTTAGGTTTGTTTAGTTAAACGCTCTTATCTCAGAAACTACTGGTTCGAATAGAAAAATTTTGGTGCTGGATAGCCCATTCATCGAGGAGGGCTATAGACTATAATAACATCACGCTACGATCAATAGTAATAAAGCAGTAAAACGCACTTAATTCGGTCCAGTCGTTTGGGAGCTATGTTGCTATGACAAATTGTTGCCATTGTCTGCTACAAAAATGTTTGATCTATAATATGAACGAGGACCACAACATAAACAAAAGCATTCAATAGTCAGTATGTGACCCACATTGTTCACATTTAAAAGAGCGCTAGACAACGTCTCCGACTATACTGGTTATAGTTTCAAAGCTTGATCGCTTCATTGAACAGAGTCTCTACATTACGCCCATTACTAATCTAAGTATATCAATTCTTAAAAGAACCCTACTTACCTTCACATAATAACTATGATTATATCATAAACTTATCCAATGGCACAAGATTGGCAGATTGAATACCTTTACTTATCTTTTTACAAAGCTAAAGTTATTACTATCTTTAGTACATATCGGAGGATATAGTTCGAGATGTCGATACAATGCTCCCCCGTGTAATCTCATGTAATGAAGCCCCTTCACTTACGAGTAGGTACATACGTGAGTCGCGCAAAGATTGTAAATTTCTGTAGGTGTATTAAGAGAATAATAACAGTCTTGTTTAACATGTGTAACATCCTTGCATCATCCTTGCATCGTCTAGTGGTTATTGACACTGACTGCTGAACCAGAGGTCGTGGGTTCGATCCCCACCCAAGACAAATAATTGTGTGATGAGTACGATCATATATTCTGTGTCTAGGTGTAATTTATCTAAAATATGTATGTATTTAGTAACATATAAGTATGTTTATTAGCAGCATGGTTAATATAGTACAGGCTCTGCCTAGTTTGGGATCAGACGGCCGTGTGTGAGGTGTCTCAAGTTACTAATATTACATTTTATAAACACTCCATTCTAAGCAATGTAAGATATAAAATAAAAAAGGTTTAGTATAATAAATGTTTAACATTGCAAATTATAATAATATTACAAATAACTTATACAACTAATATGTTTGGAAAGCATTACTTGGTGGATAATGGCCACTTATTTATACGAGTTTCAATCTAGCTGATCAAATGTAAAATATGAATGTAGGTATTACCTCATGTTTGGCCTGCTTGCCTCCAATTTACGTCCAAAGGCAACTACCTAACCACATATGTTCGAACATTATGACTCGATTCACAATATCACCAAGCATGAGGCTATTTCAGATTCAGAAACAGCGGAGTAGATATAATGGGATAGACTGATAGTCTTAATATCTTTTGTGAGTGTAAAAATCTACATAACAGCCACTGTGTATAACTCGAAGTTAAAATGCTTCATTGAAGTCAATAAGACGATAGTCGTTCTTGACCAAAGCAGGTACCAAGAACAGTACCGGCAAATTGGCAACTTTGAAAAGACTAAACGTTTTCTTGATAAGAGATGATATGAAGTCATTAGAGTTTTTTATTTAGTACTTAATAATTATATTCTAGACACATCTTGTCTGACCGGCCCCTTGTAGGGAAAAAGAGCGGGACTTGCCTGTCACACTTGACATTTAGTTTTTAAAGATTGCGTTCCATAACAGTGACTAATATTTCTTATACGTGACGATAAATATAATACAAAGTTAGCAAACATGAAAGACTCGTGTATCTGTCTATTAGATTTGTCTTACTATACACAATAGTCTGTTGTAGTAACACATTGTCATTTTAGTAAACGTCAGTAGCGTAATGGATATGGCGTTGGACTTGCGATCAAAAGGTCGCGGGTTCTGCCCAGTGCACTACCGACGTGAACCCACTCCTAACACAAGCATTTAGCTTATCTGGAGGGGTTACAAGAATATTATGTGTAAATTTGATGTTGGTTACATCTAATTAAAATGACATGACCACTATTTATTGCTATCAATATGCATTAAATATTTAATCAAATTTCAAAAATCTAGTCAAAATGTGACATTTGTGGAAGTGATGGAATAATGAATTTAAGTGTCCATGTGTCCATGGCGTAATGGCTCAAGCATCGGTTGGGGTTTAATACCCAATAATCTTACTTTCAGAAGGTTAACAGTAGCACGTCGCCTCAATACCTATTAATTCATTAGCGAATTTGTAAGTAGTCCTTAAAATTACTTTTTACTTTTACCTTACCTTAAAAATTACTATTACCGGCTGCTCCATACAGCCCCGGAAGCATCAGCTGATTTATAACAGCTGACCCAATTATATTCTCACAAAGTCTTTTCTACTAACAGACTTTTCAAAGCAATAAAAGAATATTATTGCCTCTTATTTCCAAATAAAAACGTCCTGAACATAATTTGGTTTGATTATCGTTTTAAATAATCGTAACGAAAAAATAGGTCATAACAAAATTTATTTTTAAAATCAGCAGTAATTCAATACAAGCACAACGGAGGCCGAATATAAAACGGGGGGACATGGAAGGTCGTTATATATTAGGGCGATATCAAACAAAATTGCGATTGTGGCGTAGAAGAGTAAACAAAGGTTCGATAATGAAGATACTCTACAAATAAATAAATAAAAAAAAAACGCAATCCTGAGGGCGATGGAGGCATCGTCTTTTGGCAAACACCATTACCGTCGCCCCAGCCGTAAACCCGCCAAGATAAGATAAATAGAGGCGCGGCCGTAAAAATAGAAGATAATATATCAAGTTTTGCTTATCCTACCGTACTAAAGGTATTGTACTTTAAATGTGACCATCGATCATGTGCTTGTATAGCTTCATATATGTATTATTCCCATTATACATGATATATATCCGTGCCGTTTCTCTGCAGGCAACACACCTCTCTCTGTGTTCTTCCGCTTGTTTTTAGTCCATCGGTAAGTTGCTTTAATTTAATTACTATTTAAGGATACAATAGTTATGGAGTGTTAATTTTTCGGAAATTTGTGAAAACATACCTATATATTAAGGTAGGTTAACAGATTCGCTCATACGAGACCAATCCAGTGTTCCTTTTGCATACCCCTAATGAGCTCAGCCTGGCCCGATTTCATTAGAATGCTACAATGATATTAAATACCAAAGTTAAATATCAGCCCATGGGTTAATTGCTAAGAGCCTCGAAAAACACTTTCAGAGGCTCACTTTAGATGGCTGGATTAAGAATCTGATGCAGAAGGCTGACTTCCGTGAGGAGGTTTCTGTCTATAGAACCCTAACAACTGGTAACTTGGTATCTGTACCTGATACCGGTTATACACAATTTCTTTTTGTATATCTGAATGTATTGAAAAATGTAAATTATATGTATATTTAAATGAATAAATAGAATAATAATACAAAAATAATTTTGAGTATGTTTATTGTGTACCTAACGAAATGTTCGCCTTCTATCTTGATTCAATGCAACTATTTCAGTATTCAAGAATTTCTGAAGGTTTCCTTAGAAGGATCTAAGGAAACAACAGAAATCCTATGTAATATTGAGCATCAGTCGTATGTACATACAACAAATATTGACAAAAGTGGTCTGTCAAATACACCGCAAGGATTTATTGATATTGACGCGCGATGTGTTTGACGGTGAATAATCTGTTAGATCTATCTATACCAATATATAGAACTGAATAATATCCTAATATTATTCAGTTAAGATTATTTCTGACTAAAGTTATCTCTTCTAAAGGAACGATACTCAAACAACATAAAGGATTCCTTTTGTGGAATAAATAAATATCTACAAAAAAAAACATCTTTGATCTTTCGTTTATATCGTTTAGTATGTATGTCTTGGTTATTCCTAAGAGTGCTTTAAAAAGGAATGATTTTTCACTATACAACTAAGATTCGATTATAAACTTAATAAAAGCTTTTATATAGACAAAAGCAGAATTTTAATTTGCTAATAGTACTAGTCATGGGTCCTGTTTTCTGCTTACATGGCATTCTTTATTTAAATATTGTTAAAGATGACTAAGCATGACCAGATTACGTAACAAAATTTAATAACATGTTTTTCGCTGCATTCCGCTGGGATACTTCTACTATCTACTGAAAAGGCATAGCATCAGCGAAATCAAAAGCAAAAGCTCTCTGAAAGTAATATAATTCTGTTAAATACTAATATTATAAAACATAACACTTACGTTTGTAGCTTCTCGATTGCCGACGGTTGACTGACTGTCCGAATGCTGTTTTAATAAGAAACGTTGGCACTTTTGCTGTGACATTCGTTGAAAAGAACGAATGACAGTTGTAATCGATAAACTTATCGATTACCAAAGCGAAACGTAAACAAATCAACTAAGAAGTGACTTTAGTATAAAAATATAATGTTAAGAAAGTAATGCATGTTACACTACTGTATTTGATAATTAGGAACATGCAATATTTTTACACGCTTTACATTAGCTTCACTTGTATGTTTGTTTGTATGTTTTTTTGTAACCGACTCCTTAGGGCGCGATTTTGACCCACTTTAAACGGCCAGATTTCATTCAAATTTTGCACACCTGTCAAAGACCGATGAAAATGCAATAATTCGATTAAAAAAATTAATAATAGTTTAAAATAACTAAAAAAACACGCTTTTATAGAAAATACAACTAAAAAATGGAAAATAAATTTTAATAAATTTGGATTAAGAATAGTGTAAATAGGAAATAAATGTATACTATTAGAAAAAAGCGTGGGGTGCATATAGTGTCAATAAAATGTTTATAACTATTGACACTATGCTTGCACCCCACGCTTTTATCGCCCGTCGTATACGTCGCTTGTGATCCTTCCGTACCTAAACAATGTTTTTTTTTAAACTGTAAATATGCCAATCAAGTCTATGCTATGATGATATAGCATTTTGACAATTATTCATTAAAATATGCAAAAAAAAAATAACAATTCAAATCGGTTTCGAGACTTTACTAGGGATCCATATTCTAGTCGATATTTGAAACAGAGGTAGGTTGGAGTTTTACGCAACCGTTCGACCGAACTGTTATCAGCTTAATTTTTCTCATCGTTATTATTATTAATATAAGATACTTACGAAATTTCGTCAACAATTTTCAATCAGTCTGGCAAACCGTTCACAAACAATTTATACTCGTAAACTTTTATCGGGAGGACCAAGTGGCATTGCAAAATTTAGCGCAGTTGAAACTTGGTGGTAACAAAGGAACGTTTCTCTATACAAAATAGTGTTGCAACAAAAGCAATGCGGGTTGGACTCCTACTACAGGCGTCAGCTTTGTTCTATGAGGTTTTTTAATTTAAAGAAATTAAGTTCAACTTCTTTTGTTTTCACGAAATTAATGAATGATGAGATAAAGAATGTTTGGAGAATGTAATGAGTGGTTCAACTAGGGAAGTACTTTCTCCTCAGAAAACCACAGTTACATTGCATTGTTGGCATAGATAGAATATTTTATATTGTACATCACTCAAAAGTGCTTGTAATTAAAACAAAATAAAAAGTTGGCAAAAGGGGTATTGAAGATTGGAATATGATTGGTAACTCGTGGTAAACATTTTCACCACTAATATGAATGTTTATAGTTGTTTGAAGTTATTGTCGTTTAAAAGAAGCAAGTCACGGGTTAAAAGTCTGCATCAGCCAAATATCCACACGAGTACTTGTAATGAAATGACAATCAACCAACCACGAAACCAATTTATCTAAACTAATTCTAAACGAACGAGCTTAACTTTGCTTTAGCGAGGACCAGAATAGCTTCGACGTTCGCATCTTGGATAACTGAAATAAGAATCTAAATTTATATATTTCTGAAAACTAAGATTTGTGTGCACTCTTTTTTTGTAATACAGTGATCGAACACTATAATTTTTTTAGATGCGAATATTTACGCTATAACAGGAGCTTTCAAATAAACTGACATTTTAATCTAACGCACTTTTATTGTAGTACGTATAAAATAGTATCTATAAAAATAGAAAAAAGCACAAGCGTCATTTTTAACCAAAAAGGGGTGAACTGATTTGGATGCGATTTTTTTACTGAAAGCAGGTTTTCTAGCTCTGGTTCTTAGCCATGTTTTATCAAAATCGGTTCAGCCGTTTTAAGGTCAGCTCTTATTAGCTGCGGTAGGGATCTTAGCCGCATAGGATAGGTGTTTACTATACTTTAAAACGTACGTGTGACCTAATTTTTTTACTTCTTATAGGTTTTTTGTGTCGAGGTTTTTTAAAATTTTCTATTATTGATAACCGCTTTTGACAGGTGCCAATGCTCATTAAGCTTATTATACAAATAGCCTTTTTTGTCACATTGTTCATCTTCCTACTAGGATCGTATGCCGTTCACATTCTTAGGATTTTAGATTAATGCACGCGGTTAGAGTAACCGTTCATGAACATACGGTCCAGTACATTTCTTTCATCCTTGGAACATTTTAAAATTCCAATATTGAAATGTGATAAGATTACAAACATGAGCTTATAGAAAAGTATTTTAATGATAAGCATTTTATATCTAAAATTTGTTTCTATATCTATATATATATATATATCCTAAAAGCTAAATGCTAAAGAAAAATCCGCCGTAACTTAAAAAGTGGCACGAGCCGCAAGTACCGAAATGCATCAACTGTAGGACCCTCGGCTGCCAAGTGCCGTGTCCCACAAACACACTGGATACTGGATACCGATACACGTCTGCAATCAAAGAGAGAGCTTTTAGACAAGTTTGCGACTCTTTGTTTTCAGTTCGCAGTGTTTGTCTGGATATGATTTGAATGATGTTTAGTTTTAGTTTCGGTTTTAGATTGAATATTGTTAACTGAATTATGGGCAGGATAAACATATTTTATTCACGATGCGTTTTATGATGTTTATTGGAGCTTTGATAAAAGTAGGCTTAGTATTTACCTTCTGTAAGTCTTCTTTAGTTAACGTTTCAGTGCTGTCATTTTGAATTTATTTGGCCAGTCTATCTGTTACTTATTGACTGAAATTATTATTGATACTACTGACTTTTAGATAAAAGTTTTTTTAGCAAATTTAGAAGGACCTTAACACTAAGAATATCGAATATCGAAATTAGTTTACTTGCTTATGCATTTAAAGCTTTTTGTGAACCACATCGTCAATAAGCGTATTTAGAAATCAAATAATACAATCAACAAAGTACGTAGGAGCAAGAAAATATTATAAATATACAATTAACATGAAAACATGTTTTCACTTTGTTGTTTTTTGCTGAAGCTTGTTGAGCTGTTTAACGAAATAAAGCAAAAAAAAAATAATTTGTTTTTACATTGTTAAACTCGTGACTTGGCATATACGAGCCTTGAAATGATTACAAATTTTCAGCAAATATATTTTACGTAATTGAACGGCAACGATATCCATTAAGGCGTTCCATTTGCATTTTGTGTTTAAAACTTTGGCTTATTCTTAATCTGAAATTTGAAACTGACACTCCATATTCATTATTAGTAATCACCCTGTTTTAGGATTAATACCTTACTCGCATCATACTGAGCATGACAAAATATAGCACATTAATTAGGTTAGGTATCTTGTTATCTTATGGTTAAACTAACTAGACGCTTGAAATGTCTCTCTCTCAGAGATTGAATATAAATAATTATAATGGTATAGAACTACCAATATATTTATATATTAGCTCTTACATGCACTACTCAAAGCTTTTATCGGTAGTCAGCTCTATCGGCCTACCGGACCTTGTATCATTCTCCAGTTTAAAAGTGCCCCGATTGAATTGATTAGACAAGTTTCCTTCAGTGTAATAATCGATCTCTCGAAACACTTTTGTTTAGTTAAGCGACGCTTGAAAGTACCAAAATAATTATACGAAGGTCATAACGAGAAAAGCCCGACATTTTCATTTCAAAAATCAATTTAAAAATCGAACAAATGATTCCTTGTTATGTTAGTATAAACTAAGTAACATTAAAAACTAATTTTACTAAGTCATATCAGGTGTGTACGTAGTACTTAGGGCGCTACATAAGTTTTGTCGTATATGCAAACTAGATATGATTATATTGTGATATGAAGTCAAATCCATTAAAAAAAACAAATTTAGAGGCAAGGAATCGTTTAAATGAAAGTGGCAGGCTTTTCGCGTGTTGCCATTCGTGTAATTATTTTGTATACTATAAGCGTTGCTAAACTAAAGAAAAATATTTCGAGAAAATGAGTAGTGTACTGAGTTAAATTTGTCCATCTCTAAGGACCATAGAACGGTGGTATATTCAAATCAATAGCAGCAAACCGATAAAAACACTCAAGACTGTACGAAAATTATAGGAGAAAGACCGACGTGCGACATGTCAAATAATCCAGAAAACCATTCAATTAAGTGCACCAACTGCTTATCGGATTCTTTACGACCATTCGAAAGTACGAAAACTTTGTTCACTCTGGATACCGCACTTGATGAATCAAATGAGTCTAATTGCTGGGACACCCTCCTTATAGTCCGAATTAGGCGCCATGCGACTTTGCAAGAGTTCCAGAGGGATACTGGAGCAATGCATTCAGCACTTGGTTTACACGTATGAAAACCTGTGTTATTAACTTGTTATATTAAAAACCAATGGAGACTACTTCAAAAATAAGTAATATTTCACAAAGTACGGCAAAACTTATGTAGCGCCCTAGTACATTCGCGACACCGATAAGGTTTTTTTATTCGGATTTTGATATTTTTTTTTTAAATTAGGGAAGAGGTTTGACAATTTTGATATAAGAATTTTCATGATTATAGTATTTGGTGAAGTGTTACATTTTAAACTTTATAATGATGTTTGTATAAATGAAAAAAAATCTTGGAATAAATGCTTTTCTAAACCCAAAATTTAAGTACAAAACTGAACCATTTGAAATACATTAGTGTATTATATTTTAAATGTTTTAAGCCTAAAATTGTATACTACATTTTTATGAGTATTATTTACTTGGTACATTTTTTCCATTTAATTTACCCCTATAAAGGGTGGTAGTTTACAGTTGTATAAGCCTAACAAATATTGTTAATAAATATAGAAGTTATTATTATTATACTATTTACGAATATATTGATATTGATACGTCCAGTGTAACATTTTCGAAGCTTGCTGTTTTAACTGAATATTAAAAATCAATTTTACAACTAATTATGTATTATTTTATTTTATTTTACTACATGTTTTTAATATGTTCCTTTATAACTTATTGGTATTGTTTGTGTTTCTCAAACGGAAGCCAAAAAGTATAGGAACCATTAACAAAAGACCTAGACTTAGTGATACTTCTACATACATTCATACATACACTCACACCTAAACCCTCGATGTTGGCAAAAATCTGCATTTTGCCAACTATAATGTCGTCCCACTCGCATAATAGGAGACAAGCCTATTGCCGTCAACCAGGCACATTGGAAATTAAAACTGGGAAAATTGAGAGTATATTAAAAAAGAAAGGTAAGAAAGGAAGGCAATGGAAGGCAAGATATATTGCTTATTTATTATATTTTATTAGTATACAGTGTTTCCCATTATCTTTGTCTTTGCACCTGCGTACTACAAAGCTTTAAGTCACACTAAAAAGAGACAAACAATACAATAGAATTTAGCCTATGAGATAGACTACCAGTATACAGTGTTTCCTATAATCTTCGTATGCTAGCACGTGGCTTTACGCCTGCGTACTACAAAGCCTTCTTGTGTCATTCACGTGTATCACTTTTAGAAGTTTCACTTCTGCCGTGTGTAAATTGCACACACACATTTTTCTGTACAGATCTTACGCATTTCATCACTGTACAAGCCGCTAGATACATACTATTAAAATCCGTCAGGCAATTCTTTAAGTATGTGAACGATCCTATTATGAAAATTTCCAAAGACACGTTTTCTTAAAGATTATATCACCTTTCCTTCCTGTCTTCTATCGTTCCTGTTAACGTAATTATGACCTCTTTAGACGTATTGATTTGAGTAATATTATTTCATATCACTACATATTATAAAACAAAGTGCCCGAGACGTCTGTCTGTCTGTTCGCGATAAACGTCCCTAAACAACCATTGATCCCTGTCAGTCCCCCGCGTTCAAAATTTATTAAACAATTTAGATAATATTAGCGAAACTGCGGGAAACGGTTAGTATCTACCTACATAAAATATTATATAGATGTTTAAAAAAAGAGTAAATATTAAAATAATTACATTTATACGGAGAAAGGTGTTACGATATGTTGTTTATTTACAACATTTAAAATGAATTTGTATTTTATGTAGATGCTGTGTTTATTTCCTGATAGCGTCACTCCCATTATATCTACGCGAGATAATTGTTTCAATTTATGTAAAAGGTTTCCCCTTTGTAGCTGTCTCGTACAATCTCATTTGGTGTTTAAGTATGTTTTAACTCCTCGTCTTATTGTCTTTTACCATGCAGATATAAATATTAGGTTAAACTTCACTATCGCGCAATGCAAAATATCAATACACTAGCAACTCGCTCCGGCTTCGCACGGGTAGCAGAGACATCTTCAACAATCATCATCATATTTCAACCAATTTATACAAAATCTTAACAAATTATATACCTAAACCTTCCTCATGAGGAAGCGATTGATGACGTATATGTGCTTTATCGATTAGAGAAAACTGCATGAAAATCCGGTCAGTAGTTTTGGAGTTTATTTATTTATTAGGACAACCGGCACGCCATACACTGATACATGCTTAATACTATCTTAATTTGTAATAAAAGGGTTAAGTGTTGATTAAATTACAGGTCGTCATAGCATGCATATTGTGTGGTAGAAAGGGCAAAATACACACATGTACAATGAAGAAAATGATGGTAAGCCAGCAAATTGTTTAATAAATTTTGTACGAGGGGAACTAACAGGGCTCAATGGTTGTTTAGGGACGTTTATCGCGAACAGACAGACAGACAGACGCGGCGAGGGACTTTGTTTTATAATATGTAGTGATATGAAATAATATTACTCAAATCAATACGTCTAAAGAGATCGTAATTACGTTAATAAGAACGATAGAAGACAGGAAGGAAAGGTGATATCATCTTTAAGAAAACATGTCTTTGGAAATTTTCATAATAGGATCCTTCACATACTTGAAGAATTGCCTGACGATATTTAATAGTATATATTTAGCGGCTTGTACAGTGATGAAATGCGTTAGATCTGTACAGAAAAAAAATGTGTGTGTAAAATTCACACACGGCAGAAGTGAAACTTCTAAATTAATTAACCAACAAATTTTAATACGCAAATGCACAAAAGTGATACACGTGAATGACACAAGAAGGCTTTGTAGTACGCAGGCGCAAAGTCACGTGCTAGCATACGAAGATTATAGGAAACACTGTACACTGGTAGTCTCATAGGCTAAATCCTATTGTATTGTGTTTGTCTCTTTTTAGTGTGACTTAAAGCTTTGTAGTACGCAGGCGCTAAGACAAAGATAATGTGAATCACTGTATACTAATAAAACATAATAAATAGGCAATATCTCTTTCCTTCCATTGCCTTCTCTTCCTACCTTTCTTTTTTAATATGCTCGCAATTTTCCCATTCTTAATTTCCCAAGTGCCTGGTTGACGGCAATAAGCTTGCCCCCTAATACGCGAGTGGGACGGCATTATAGTTGGCAAAATGTAGATTTTTGCCTACATCGAGAGTTCAGGTGTGAGTGTATGTGTGAATGTATGTAGAAGTATCACTAAGTCTAGGTGTTTTGTTAATGGTTCCTATACTATTTGTCTTCCGTTTGAGAAACACATTTGAACAATACCAATAAGTCA